>MTQE01001058.1:958726-977004 GCA_014337955.1 Aspidoscelis marmoratus
AAAAAAAAAAGACCCTCCCCCAAAAAGGAAGAACTCCAAAGGATCTCAATACTGATAAATGAAAGCTTATTTTTTGCAGATGCTATTTCTTGATAAATTCCAGGGAGAGGACAAATGATGAATAGAAGAAGAGTTGGCTTTTATACCCTGATTTTCCCACCCGTTTATGGGAACTCTAAGCGGCTGACAAAGTTGTTCTTCTCCCCACAGCAGACACCCTATGAGGTGGGTGGGGCTGAGAGAGCTCAGAAAGGGAGCTGTGACTAGCTCAAAGTCACCCAGCTGGCTTCGTGGAGGTGTGCGGAATTAAACCCAGTGACTACAGAAATGAGTCTGGCAGGCTAACCACAAGACTAGGGATGTGTATGAATGCAATTTTCAGGATTTGATTCAAATACATTTGAATCTATTTGTATGAATTTTTAATTTGTATTTGAAGATATGAATGTCAACAACATTTGAATGTGTCCATACGCATCCGTATGCATCCTGTTCTTATCCCATATGCATCCCGTTTTTGTCCCATACATATCCGTACAAATGTGTACGGATAAGTATAAGACGCATGCAGATATGGATGTCTGAATAATTCGTGCAAATGATTCAAAAGATTCAAAAATTTGTGTGAATGTTAAATTCAAATGTATAGACGTTCTGTTCTAATTTGAATGTCCGAATTCAATCAAATTCAATCAAGTTTCAAATGTTTCGAATATTCGTGCACATCCCTACATGAGACTAAACGGGCTCATATACATAACAACCTTCTCCGGGGGTCTGTCACATCATCTGTAGTATAGATGAGCCTCAGAAGTGAGACAGATCCAGAATCCAGAGCAGGTGCTTATGCTGCTCAGTGCTCGCCCACATCTGAGAACACTGGCAGTGGTATGCCAAACGCTGTTGCTAGCCTGTAGTTGTGGGTCTACCCTATGTTCTTATGTTCTTCTTATGTTCTAATCATCTGAAGATCTCCCACAGGTATGGATTTATCGGCATATTTTTAATAGTGTCTCCAAGACTAGAAAGAGTAAGCAGCCAAGTCCTGAACTGAAGGGGAGAATCTGAAGGGGGGAATATTGGGGGAAGCACTTCTACGTCAGTGCCATACATGGGCTGAGATGAAGAGATCTGAGTAGATGAATGAACAGAGCTGTTATAAGCAAATTTAGCTAGAGGGAAGAAGGAGGAGGACCAATCATCCTGTTGGAAATCAGTGAAACAACAAATGTACTGTTCCAAGATTTGATTCAAGTGTTCCATTGTTTTATTAGTCTTGGTAGCCAAAGGAGGACAGATCATCCCCCAGAAGGGAAATGAATAACTTCCAAAACTTAGCTGTCATTTGGGAACCATAGTCAAAGATGATACACTAAGGCACACTGTGGAGCTTACATATGCGATCCAGAAACACACAAGCCAATAGTTCTATGTTCTTTGTTGATGTGGTTGGGACTCAATAAACATTAAGCTAGGTCTCCATTGGATGACACAGCCAGTTCTGGGTAGGGGTACCATGTTCATCACTCTAGAAAGTGCCTCTGTGTTAGGGATGTGCATGAATATTTGTCACATTCAATATTTGTACAAATTCATACGAATGTGGACATTCAGATTTGAATAGAAAGTTGGTACATTCGAAGACTGACATTTGAATATGCTTCAATTCATTCATATGAAGCTTTGTTGCATTTGTGAACCTGAGAAGGTGGGAAAGCAGCTCACCCAGTCACATCTGCAATGAATGCGGAGTGGATTCAAAGCAGATTCAAAGTGAATTAAAAGTGGATTGACAGCAGATTTGACACGTTCAGAGCAGATACGTAGCTCATATGCAGAGGATTCATAAGCGATTCATAGGGGATACGTAGGGATTTATAGGAGATTCAAATTGGATTTGTAATGAACATTGGTATTTAAATTTGCAGCCTACCACATTCAAAGGGATCTATTTGAATCAATACAATTTTATTTGCATTCAATTTGATACAAACTCGAACAAACATTTGTGCATATCCCTACTCTGCATCTCTATTTTGAAGCACAGATGTATCATTCCAAACATGGATCCAAGGTGCCTATGGTGAGGATGAGATATTGAGTTTGCACCCTGTACAACAAGTGCCTCAGGTGGTTATCTATGGCCACAAATTGGCAGGCCCACTTGCTACCCAAAGACTTCAGGGCAGGTTACAATAAAATCATTTTAAAATCATATGTGGAGACATAGCAGCTACAGCTGAATCCAGACATTGTTTACATATTCCAATATATTTGAAAATTCCATAGTAAAGCATGGATATTCCAGAATATCCATGTTTTATTTTAGAATGTCCAAATATAGTGGAATCAGATGTTTCAAGGCACCCTTAGACACTTCAGCAGGCCGCCCATGATGGTAAGTGAGATATAGTTTTAGGCCCTGTCTGTGTTGAGCCTTATTCTGGACTGGATTATATCATGGAAAAGGGACCTTCCATCCACATGTTAGTGTAGACTATAGGAGGTTTGCCATAGTCTGAACTAGCATGCAGGTGTCAGATCCCTATATAATCTGGAATAAGCCCCAGTGCAGAAAATGCCTTAGTGTTTATCTGAGGCTGCTATACTCTGTGATGGTTCTAAGAACAGATCCTAAGAAACAGGCATAATACATTGTCAGTAAAAATCTGACAGGTGTACCCAGTGATTAATGAAAGGTAGTACTTCAGAAATCTTGTTACGCTATCCTTTTCACCCCTAGTTCTTCTGAACATGATACTGAGGATGACCATTAATTTTTCCTTTTAAAGCAGAATGGGATCCTGAATGTTTTGCTATCTTCACAGCAGAGTATGTTGGTCCTTTCTGCACTTACCTGCTCTTAATCCAGATCAGTGGGGCCAGAACAGTCTGGCCTACTGATTGAGATTGCAAAAAGGCATGGGCAGGATCAGAGTTGTCCACACTAATGGTGCTGATCCAGCCCACCCACTCCATGTGACCTCAAAGCTCACACAAGCTTTGAAGCCACATCCCGGCGCCTCTGAGGACTAGGGACAAATGTTTCTAGTTTTGGGGCCTACAGGGGATGTTTTTTCGTAGTGCACTGTGGTATGCCATTGAAAAGCAACCCCCACTAATCCCACAACACAGAGGCATGCACTCTGCATGCATCTCATGTTCTGGATCAGTGCCATTGTTTGACTGATAGTACTGATTAACAGTACTACCAGCGATTCAGATTAGGGCCTGCCTAATCCAGATCAGGCCCCTTTGAATGCAGATGGACTTTGACCAGTGTGTGTGTGTGGGGGGGGGGGCTGTGTGTGTGGGGGTTGGAGATATGGAGGCCTAAATCTGAACTCCACAGGGCCCTAATCTGAATTAAGGGCCCATGCAGAAATGCCCTGTGATTGATTTTACTGTTCCATACTCCTCCCTACCTTCAAAACAGATAAAGGAGCCAGGCTGCTGTTTGAATTTTTTGGTTTTTCAGGAGAGCTATCACATGACAAATTTTAACAAGTAAATAATACCAAATACCAAATTAAACCAAAGGCCTTTCTTTGTTCAACAAAAAAAGAAACCAAAACAAAAAAACAACTATCCCAGGTTAATACTTCATGAATTAAAAGGCCAGGAATAAAGGAAGTGATGCGTTTTATAACAAATCACCTTTGTTTTCCTTATCACCTTACTGAATTTCATGAAAAATGAAAAAGATAGCAGCTTGTGCACCAGCCTTCCTTTGAAGATACATAACAAAAAGACAAGGATCAAAAAGGATCGCTTCCCTTCAAGAGATCAGTCACAATAAAGTCAGTTTCAGTTACTTCTCTGCGTCTAACTGTATAGATGACCTCTGACTTTTTGTAACCTTGAGGTCAAAGCTTGGCAGGCGAGCAACATTTTTTGGGGGAAAAACCCTCTAGGTTTTTGGCTGTGTCTTCTCCTCCCCTTTTATATCAGCTTCAATGGAAATATGGAAGTCGACAGAGATTTAGGGATAGGAAGAACCAGCCCAGCAACTCTGCTTCTCTGAGCAAAGGGCGTGTTTGCACTGGTTGGTATATTGGACTGGACCAGCAAGTGTACTAGGAGCCTCCTTCTGCACTCTTGTGGTGGTCCAAGGGAGACTCTGTTCAAAGGGGGCGGAACCACACTTAGACTGTACCAGCGTGAAGTTCCTAATACTCTTGCTGGTGCATTATACCAGTCAATGAGGAATAGCCCTAGGGTTCTGATGCTGATTTTCTATCTTATTTGCTTCCTACCAGTTTTAATTATCAGAGAACCACTGGATCATGGAGTGGCAGCCGTGTCTGTCTTAGAATACAAAAAGCCAGATTAAGCACACTCCCTCAATATGATCTTTGTTTAGAGGCTGTCTACATATGGGTTTGGGGTTATGCTTCAGCGCAAGTGGTTTATAGGCTGAAGAACAAGCCTTCAATTCATTCCTGCCTTTTAAGATGTCTCTTCTTAAGACACTTTAAAGTCGCCTCTTCTGACAGGGTGTTGATTTGATTTGTGCTGGATTCCTCTTGCCGTGGCTAAGTTGATCCAGACCATTTTCTAAAAGAAATTTAACTCTTTCTCTTATTATTTCATCCTTCCCTTATTTGGTTGGGAGTTGCGTGCTTGCCCATCTTTTTGGGATATGGAACAAAAGATGTCATTGGAAAAAGAGGTGTTTTACGCTTACCATGGTCAGATATATTAAAAAATATCAAGCCTTGCTAGGGAAGCTGCCTCTGAAAACCACAACAAAAGAGAAACTCCTAGTTTTCGTCTTCCAAGTGCGTATCTGTTGTTTTCTTTGTGGGGGAGGAAAAGGCAGAATCAGAAGGCAGAAGCCTTCTCTCTGCAAAAAAGTTAACCACACACACACACGGCAGAAAAAGTTCCCTAACATTTTAGATTTTTTTTTTAAGGTAGAAAATGTATTATGGTGCCTATGGAATGGGAGGGGAAGAAGTAAACTATTTTAGGCCAGTTTCCATTTTCACTATAGGTTATGCTATCATTTAAAAATCTTCCCATGATATTTGTGTTTATGAAGATCTGGAAGTTGTATAGCAGTTTATTTCAACTGGGTATCTCAGTTCCTTTTTAGGAGTTCCTTTCTTGCTGAGACACCCATCTGTATTTAGGGCTTAAAGTCCTTTGTTCTAGTTACACAAATTAGATCAAGCAGTCTAAACAGAGAAATAGACTCACTTTATTGAATTCCAAGACAAAACACATTATATTTAATAGATAGGTTTTGCTTGACAACGAAGAAGCAATAAAATAGTATTTTCTATATGTATGAGAGTCATAGCATAACAAGTAAAGAAAAAGAAAGCATAAAGTTAAAATTCCTAATGATAATTTATAGTACAGTATATAAACTCTTCCCTATATAACATATATCCTATGTTAGATGCAAGAACTCATGAATTGTTTAATATTTTCTTTCTATTCTGTGACTTATGAGTGTACAGTAAATGTTACTTCATAACATTTTCAGATAAGCTATGTACAGGACACCTAGAAACATTAGTCTCTTAGTTTGGTCTTCTTAATGTAAACAGTAAAACACAAAAGTTATTGCCTAGAAGTAAAACAAATCTCATTCCAACTTTCTCAGTGAAATTGTACATCATGTTGCACAGTGATGGGTTGTGTAACAACATAAAGTTTCAAGACCTGTTTAGTTATAACCAACCTGTGCCACCACCCATGAGTTGATAATGGCTGATACCTGGTGCATTGGTTGGTGGGGTGTTCACATGGCCCAGACACTTCAGTTACATTCAGACATCAGTTACTTATTCTGCTATACATGGATATCCCTGAATAAAGCATGGGTAATTCAGAATTTCCATCCATTATACTAGAATACCCAAATATAGCTCCAGTCTTCAAAATGGGTGATATTTTGCAGATCAGAATTTCCCATTCTAAGGTCACTTCTTTCAGAGAAATTGGCATTGAAGTGTTGTGTGGACTGCCAGATTGTCCCCATGCCCACCCTTACCTTGGAATTCCAGGCTGCATATAATGTATACACCCTGAGCTCTAAGTGAACATCACAGCTTTCTTCTTGTATCTGTCTAGATGCAACCTAGCCCCCTTTTTCCACACACAGTAAAAAAATCCACAGCTTCAAGATCCGAATCTTTGAGATGGGGTCCTCCTGGAGATCCGGATCTTGAAGATCCCTGAAAACCCCATTGTGGACACCTTTAATCAGGTCCACACAAAATCCAGATTTAAGGGCCTGAAGGACCCATTAAATCTGGATTTCCCCTGCCCTCATGGGGACAGGGCCTTGCAGATGGTGCCTTCAGTGGGGTCCAAGTGGGGACAGGGCCTTCCCAACTGATACCAATCAGGAGCCAATTGGGTTCCTGACTAGAAGGATTCTAAGCCCTTGTGGGAAAAGGCTCTAAGTATCTATGTTTTATTTCTGGGTGTCAAGTCAGTACAGAACAAATGGTGCACGGAAAGTGAAATTCTAGTGTCTGTGTTTGCCTATATTCCATTATTATTTCATTTAGTCTACATTTACAACATCAGCTCTTTAAGGGCCTTCTTTAACTTAGGTGCTGCATTATATGAATTATGAAGCATCCTCCTACCAACTTTCTGGGCCACAGTGACATTCTGCATTGTGGGGAGATTTAGCATCTGGGTTCTGCCACAGGAGAGGAGAGTTTCACAAGAAGGCAAATACAGTTATTTCATGGCTGTGGAATAGCTTTCAACTTCAAGACTAACTTATGACCAGACTGTGACTTATGTGTCAGAGAGGGGCATTCTCTTACCACCTGGAGCTTGGAAGATAACTGGAGTGAAAGAATAAGTAGGACGAGAGTGTAGGAGAAAAGAAGAAGAAAGTGATAGCATCTTTTCTAACAGAATGAACAGAGAAGTAATACTGAGATTCTGTACATTTTCCCACTCACAAATTCTAAAAACTATAAATTTTGAGGACTACTATTACAGGTAATAGTATTTCTCTGGGAAATATTAATTAAAAATCAACTTCCCAAATACAGAACTCAAATAGGGGGTGTTTCTGCACTTAGTTTCCATCTGCTGGATGGGAAAAGTGTATTACTTACTAATACACTAGTACACACTGCACCAAGCCCCACACAACTGGAGACCTGCCTGTATCCAGGCATGTGTCTGGGCGCCGCCATCTTTGTTTCGGAGCAGGGTGGTACAAATGGTCATGGTCCTAGACGACAAAGGTAATCTTCTGGTAAGGGTTCGAATGCATGTGGTGCGTGATTTTGTGTACCACGGCTAGTAAACGATAGGGTAGCATAAGGCAGGAGGTGTTTCAACCCAGAAACACCTCGTGCAAGTGCAGATGCTCCTTACCCTAGGCCAAGAACTTTAGACATCAGGCTTTAAAAATGCAAAATAATATAGAGAATCAACAATCACCCAATAAAACAACGAATCTGGAGAAAGCATTCTTTGAAAACAAACTCAGACTTTTATTAAAATACAATACAAATAGCAAAATAGAGCAAAAACAACAGAAATTTCAGATTTGACAGTCCCCAGATGATTGTTAAAGTAAAACAGCAAAGCAATAAGCATAGAAAGCCTGCTGCAATGTAGTGTATTCCCCCAACAGACGTACTGCTCCTAGGAACTAACTGTGCATGCATCAAGTTTAAAATACCAGCATAGAGCCATTTACAGTATTTCTGTATGCAGGAAAGTTCATTTAAGAATAGATTTTGACAGTCAGGAAAGAGCTTTAAAAAGAAAGCTAAAGAGGGGAATTTTAAGCAAAAATCTTAAAGGAAAGCCCTGAACTTAATTTAAAACAATCACATGGATTATTTCTCTCTCCAAAGATTCAGTGAAGTTCAAAACCACAGGAAAGCACAAATCAGCAACTGTGAAGCTCAGCAAAAGCAGAGAATAAAGTTTCCTTAAATGTTCACAGCTCAACACAGCAAAGTAAAAGACAGAAACCAGCAGCATATTCAAAATGCAGCTGCAATTCCAAGGTGAAAATGGTGGTTTACATTGTGGGCATTAGCTCTAACGATATGGAACTTGTTCTAAAGTAAGAGTGGGTGGAGAACCATAGGCCTTGCCATGCGTCCCTTTACCTGCCTAGATGCAAATGGGGCATCTGTCCCCATGTGTCCTATCCTGGAAAGGCCAACACATGGGCCAGAGGCCCCACCCTCCACTGCTGCCACTGGGTCATGATTGATCCAGTGGCAGGCAGCCGGGGTCCGGCTGGCCTTTGGCCTCCATGGGGTTTGATCCCAGACATTCTGTGCAGGCGTGCATCGCTGACCAATAACAGGCTGTGATGTGCACAGATGCAGAATGCTGCAGATTGGACTCGGCAAGCCACACCCATGGGGTGTGCCACTCTGGTCCCCAGCGGCAACAAGCTAAGTTGTGCACACATGTCCTGGGTGGCACCTTAGTAGGGGAGTGCCCAGGGGTGTCTTCCACGGGGTGCAGCCACCTTGACCAAAGTGACTGCACACCACGGAGGCCAAAGACCAGCCAGCCCAGTCTCGCCCCAGTGCGCTGGCAGCTGATGCAGCCCTGATCGGGCTGTGCCAGCTGTCAATGACCCCTAGGTGCCCACCTGTACCCAGGGGGTTCGTGCCCTCCCCACAGCTGCACAATCACTTACCTTTACAGACCCTCTTGTCCGATGTGGCACTCGCACAGCCAGCCAGGACAATGTGCTGCTCTGTGCACAGGTGCCTGGAATGGTAGACCACCCCCACGCTGACATGATGTCACAGCATCAGGTCAGTGTGGGGCACTCAACCATCATGCGCGGCTGCACCTGGAGCAGCAGATCACCCTGGCCGGTTGTGCGAGCACCACACTGTACCAGAGGGTCGAAAAAGGTAAGTGATCGTGTGTGGCGTTGGTGGGTGGTGCAGGCCCCTGGGTGGGGGGCATGCCTAGGGGGTCCATGCAAGCTGTAGCCGGCCCAGTTGGGTCAGCTACAGCTCACAGGACCCAAGGATGGTCTATCCTGGTCTTGCTCCTCCCCCAAAAGGGGCTGTGCCATGGGGCAGGGCCCACAGCTCTCTGGCAGTGAGACTGCGAATGCTCTCCCTGCCGTACAGCTCTGGGATGGCCGTGGATGGCTTGGGCCAAGTGTAGAGCACTATTTCATGCTCTACACCCAGAACACAATTAGGCCACACTGGGACATGCTGGAATGGTTCTGTACAGAACCGCCCTCCCAGCAGAGCAAATGCTCGGTCCCAGGGTTGGCCTTATAGTGCAAATAGGCTTCACGTCTACCTCCTATCTTGGGGCTATTTTTATGCAAAACCAAATAAAAGAGGGATAGTGACATAACAAGAAACCCTCCCAGGGGTGTGACATGAATACGGGACCACAAGGAAACCCTATAAGATGACAAGGAAATTCTATGAAACCCCAAAACTTGGGACCTCCATCTTTGTATGCATGCTTAATGCAAACTAAGTGTAGTCTAGGGCAGGGGATTTGTGCTTGAGTGACATTAACAGTAATCAGGGCTTGGTGGTGTTGTTTGATAGCGTTTTAATTGCTCTTACCAAACATTAATGCTGTAAGTCAAACAATGGCCCGGTTCCCATTGACATTTTAAAATGGTTTAGAAATTGTTTGGATTCTCTTTGTCCCCATTACCAATCCATTTCAGGGGTATTTTGAGGATTATTTGGCTAAAAAATGGAATAAATAAACATCTTTTTTTTCAGGGTTTTTTTTTTCTGTTTTGCTTTTAAAACTCTTCTTCCTGTGGGAACGCTGCAGCAGTATTGGGGCAAATACATCATGAAATGGGTGGGCTTTCACCCTGCGCAGGGACCAGCCCCTTGCCAGATTTGTTAAAGCACCAGATCCATATTCAGCAGAGAAGTAACAATTCATCCTGCTTTCTCCTTGCCGGGAAGCACACACTGGAGGTGCCTCTTTTGCCTTGCTGAGCCCAATGCCCTGCCAGTGACTGAGTGTGGACGTGTGCAGCCAGCTGGGTGAGCTGGGTATGCACACAACTCTCTCTCTGCTGCCGCTTTTTCAGGCCTGAACCTGTGTTTGCAACCTATAAGACAATTGTAGCCAATTTACTTACACAGATATTCACCATATATCAATTCCTTATCTTCTTATTTAAGGATTTTTTTAAAGAATCCTAGTTCTGAGAATTACTGAGGAAGAGAAACCTAAGCAGGTAGGTATCTGCCCTTGCTCATTGATTGCTCCCAAGCATTGCCTAGAATTGTGTACAGAGCATTATTCAAGTTGAATCTTAAAGTGTAACCTGAGCCTTGTAAAACCTAAGAGAACAGTGTGCATTCAGAACTTCTGCATGTCAAGACTATATGGACATAGGTCCCTAAGCAAACATTCACAGAAACCATCTTGGGACAGTGGTATCTGCTGCAGCCTTGGCTCTTATCATTTTTATCCTGATGGTTGAAGCCCAGGTAGAGGCCATGGCCAAGTGTGACTATTCCTAACTACGGCTGGCGCATCAGTTGAAGCCCTTTTTGGACAGAGATGACTTGGCCACAGTTATCCATGCTCAGGTTGCATGAATATAAGTTGATTCTGTGTTCTACATGGGGCTGCCCTTGAAGATGGTTTGGAAGCTGCAGCTGGTGCAGAATGCAGCTGCTAGACTGCTGACTGGGACAGCTGGCCTGACTCACATCATGCCTGTCTTAAAAGAGTTGCATTGGCTGACATTAGTCTCCCCTTTGAGGTGCGTCAGGCTCCTCCACTGTATATGTTTAGGAAGGCGGTGAAGACACATCTATTTGCCCTGCCCCTTGGTTAAATGGGAATATACTGTCTCTTCCCACTTTACAGACAGTTACTGTTTTAATATATACTGTTGTTATTTTAATGTGCATCAGATTTTAGAACTTGTTACCCGCCCTAAGACCTTCGGGTATAGGGAAGGATAGAAATACAATAATTAAAGTAAAATATTTTTAAAAAAAATGTCCCTGGGCTCCTTCTCAACATACTTGATAGTGTGCAACATAATCCTATCTTAACAGAACTGCCAGCTAAAATAAGAAGTGGCTGGTTTTCAGCCTGCCTAGGGTACACATACCATCAGAGCTAGAAACCACAGTCTTGAATTCAGAATGTTTGGAGGCAGACAGAAATTGCATTGTGCACATAAACAGATTCTGTCAGGCAAGCACATTTTTTCTTTTAAAAATAAAAATCCAAATGAAAATTGTATTCTTCCTGAAGCACCTCAGTTAATCAGATTTTTTCTCTCTCCCACTTCCGCTAGCTCTTAGAAGTTAAATCATTTTCAGGCCAGCTCCCTTGGAGTGGGGACTTTTGGTATACTTGAAAAAATCTGTTATTGCATTGTGTATATTGGAAAGGAATGGCCACATGCAGGCTTTGGCTTTTGACAAGTTCACAGCACACCAAATCCTTTGTTAGCTACAATCAAAATATGTTCATAATGACTTCCTAAGACTAAGGCTACATCATCAGCCCTTTCTCCCTCTCTTCTGCGATGTTGTTGCCACTGCAAAGTTCACATCTACTTTGGTGCCCATCCATTTGGTCAAACAGACTGGCCCTGTTTTCACAAACACAGGAAATGCCTAAACAGGGTCACTTCCTGTGTTTATGAAAATGGCCTTGGCTGTAGACATTGAAGCTGGGAAGCAACAGCCTGCATGCCTTGGAGTGCCAATGTGCTGAACCAATATTGCTGAACTGCACTTTCCTAGAGCCTCAGCCAGTTTGGCCAATGGCAAGATAGGTCGGAAGATGCAATGCTTGAAGGGCTGTAGGGTGATTCTGCATTGGCCAGAATACCAGACCGGCAAACGTATTGGAAAGCCCCCCCCCCTTAGACCTCAGCAGCATGCAGGAGGGGGGTGGGGTCTGAGAATGCTTGCTGGTCCCAGCCAGTGCAGAATCACCCCTGGTTTGGGCAGCCTTGATTTACCTTTTTCTCCTATTTCATCATATGCACACCTGTAACTCAGGTTAATGCCAACGATAGTGGCTGGAATCCTCACTTTGACTGGCCCACAGGCCCTAACCAAACAACAAAGCTTCGAGTCAATGTCTCCTTCTAAACCTCCTTCCCCAGTCATATGAGTCTGTGTTCCACACCTGGGACCTTTCTGCTCTTGGCCTTATTCTGGAATATATCTCGGGATCATGGTCTGCTGGCCACAACCTCATGCAGACTATGGCAGGCCTCACCTGGGCCCTTCCATAGTCTGACTGGCATGAAGACAGCAGGTCCTTATTCTGGGATATATTCCAGAAAAAGGCCAAGTGCAAAAAGGCCCTGGATAGATACTTCATCCATTCTGATGAAATCTACTGCAATCTGCAAAAGCTTAGGCCATAACAAATCTGTTAGTAAAGTATTTGTTAGCCCAAAATGTTTAAAGCTTGTTCCTATTAGCATTTTAAAGTACAAACCATTTTAAAGTAGGAACCCCCCAAGCCATTTCAGATGGCTTACATTTTTTGGGTGGGACTTTGTTCAGAACGAGCTCAGTGTTATCATTGTGGCAAAGATGAATTCATGGAGGACAGGTGTATTAGTGGCGGCTAGAATGGATGCCTAGGTTCTGCCTCCAGGCTGGAGAGACAAACAGGATGCCTCTAAAGGCCATTTGCAGGGATCAGAGGACAGGTGAAGGTCCTGCCTTTGTCTTCTGCTTGAGATGTCCATAAGCAATTGGTGGACCATTGTGTGAGGCAGAATGCTGGACTAGATGGGCTGTGGCCTGATCCAGCAGGGCTCCTCTTGTGCTCTTATGACTCTCTGCTGGAGTGATTTGGCTGGAGTTCTTTCCAAACCCCCATACACGTGCATCAATATTTCCTTTCTCTGAACAAACATTTTGTTGCTTGAGCAACTCCGTTGCATAATGTTTTAGAAGAGAAAACGCGTTCAAAAGAATGATGGCACTGGATGTTGATGACAGATGTCTGACTAATGAGGGGAACCCTTCAAGTGCCCAAAGCAGGCTGGGTGGGGAGGAGAACAAAGGTCAGATATTTTCTGTATCCCAAGAGAAATATGATCTTCCTAGGATAATGTTGTGACATGAGCCCAGACAACCTGAATGAGGTCATTTCAGCTGTATGAGCTGCAGAGTTTAGTGCACAAAGCAATGGATGGACGAAGGAGGATTATATGGGATTCTCAAAGCTTGGCAGGGATTCAGAGTGGGCTGGTTATTGCTAACTAATGCTGCCTTTATTAAAAAGATTTGTGGGAAGAGGGTTAAGAGCTTGGCCAGGAATCTGCATGTAAGCTAGAATGGAAAAGGAAAGGGGGAAAAGGCACAGAGAGCCCAAATTTGGGTGGGTGGGGGAAAGTGTGAAAAAAAGGGAGGTGAAAGCTAGGATGGAAGAGGAGGCAACTGGGAGTATAGAGCAATCCAGAGTTGTCTAGGACTGTGGTCACACCGAAGGTTTAATCTAGCTTCAGTCCGCCTTCAGAGCGAGAGAATACATCAGCAAAGGGACGAGTAATCTTCTTCTTTCCACATTATCTATCTCTAAGGTGAATTTTCTTTAACAATGGGTGTATTCCCATAGGCATTTAAATCCGAATCGAATCTGCATTCAGCATCCAGTGTTCCCATTTAATTTTCTAGAAATCTGAATCAAATCCGAATTTGGTATCCAGCATTCCCATTCAGTTTTTTATTCCTGGATTTTATGAGGGCTATGCTGCAAAAATCCAGAGAAAAAAAGTCTTGAGAAAAACTGGACTTTCCCCCCCTTTTGGAGCCAAGCCCACCCACCCCCAATGGAAACACTCCTTGACTATTTGGGGGGGAGGTAGATCTAGCCTTCTGGCCAATGCCTGCCAGATGTGGGTGGGATTTCACAGCTGTGAAGGTCCTCCCCCTTGCCATGCCCACAATGCTAGACCTCCCATCAGGAGCAGGAAAAGGCTTGGATTTCCCCTGAATGGAGGAGGGAGGAGAGCAAGGCTTGACTTGCAGTTTTGCTTTTAAAACCTTTTTGCTTGATACATATGTATCCCTCTCTGATTGTTAGCAGCTACTAGGAATGTATCTCTCATAGCTACATTTCTAGTAGCTGCTAACAATCATCAGCAGGGGATACATATGTATCAAGCAAAAAGGTTTTAAGAGCAAAACCTCAAGTTGAGCTGCTCTCCCCCCTGCAAGCTGTTGGCCTTGCAATTGCACTCTGCTCCTTTGCTAATCTGTTTGAGGCAAATGCTGTTTTCCTGATAACATTACTGGGAATGTCCAATCTGAAAGGGAGGGTGTGAAAAAGGGAAAGTGTGATTGCCCTGGGTGTGTCTGTTCTTTCGCTCAGCTGATTGACCAGGGCAGGCTTACATGGTTTGCACTGGCAGGGGCAGGGAGGGGGGGGGTGTTGCAAAGATTAAAAGGTCGGGTTTCTCTGTGCTGGGGATTTGCGTGGTGAGTGGGAATGGCAATATTCGAGTTCAGCCCAGTTTCCCTCCAGGTAAATGGGAACAGCCCAAAATGCACACTCAGCTCTGTATCCGAATTAAAATAGCCTAACCAGGACTAAAATAGCCTAACCAGGACTATAACCAGGACTAAAAAAAGTCAAATGGCAAGATGGCCACTGAAAGAAAACAGCTTGGCACTTTGCTGATGCATTCTCTCACTCTGAAAGTGGACTGAAGCTGGATTAAACCTTAAGTGTGACCACAGCATGTACTAGGGATAAGGGGGGATTGATTAAATGCAATGCCGATCTCTGTAAACTTATTAGTGTCTGACATTCTTGCCTGCTTTCCCATAGCATGGTATAAGATGAATTTGCACTAGTGAAAAGAAGTGGATTAGGGGGTTGCATGAATATAGGTTGATTCAGTGGCTAGGGTAACAAGATTTTCATCACAGAGCCTGTATTACTGTGCATTCTTGGGTTATTGAGGGGAGGATACAGAAACACTAAGGCTGGTACGCGTGGAGGAAAGCTTGACTATTTGCATTGGTTAGCAAGGGACACGCTCTCAACACGTCCCTTACCAGCCAAGGTGAGAATGGTCAAGCTGTCCCCTGTGTGCACCTGCCACTGCCACACCCACAGGAGCCTGACAGCTCACCCCAGGTTGTTGCCATTGGCTGCTGTTGGCCCACCAGCTGGCAGCCTGGTTCCAGGGGTTGGAGTACACTGTCCCGGGGGCATGTTGGTATCTGGTGGGCTCCCACCACCCCAATTGTGGTGGCGGCAGCCGATGGGGACCTTCCAGGTGCCCACTCTCACCCAGGGGTGTGTGCTGCCTCATAGCCCCCCCCCCGCCGTGTCCCACTTTCCTGTCCAGACCACTGGCCCAGTCCAGATGGCTCCTGCTGCTTGCTGTGAGCGAGCTGCCACATTCTGTGCAGGCACATGCTGCGGCGTTGCCCCCCCACACACCTGATGACAGACGTTCAGGTCAGTGTGGGGGCGATGACACAGCGCGCGTCTGCACAGAACGTGGCAGATCACTCCTAGCAAGCAGCAGGAGAACCATTCATACCAAGGCCAGCAGTCCGGACAGGTAAGTGGGGTGTGGGGGGCTGGGAGGTGCCATGCACCCCTGGGTGAGGGCAGGCATTGGGAAGGTCCGTGCTAGCTGTCACCAGCCTGATCGGGGTAGTGGGAGCCTGTGGGATCCCAACACACACCCAGGTCGGTCCAGTCCCACCCCTGGCATTGAGCTGCTAGCCGGTGGGGTCAATAGGGCCCAGTGGTGGCAGCCCTGGGTGGGACTCCTGTACAGCAGGGAGCAATGCGAGTGCTCTCCCTGCCGGATGGATCAGGTACTCCCGGAGTTAACGTTGGCCTGGGTGTGGGGTATGATTTCATGCCCCACACCCTGGCTGCAGTTAGCACAGCTCTGGGACAGGTCAGGACACTTCTGGGTGGAACCAGCCTTCCGCAAGAGTGAGTGGCCTGTTCCAGAGCTGTGCTAATTACGTGCCAGAGGCCTAAGCGTGAATAGGCCTCAGATTTGCTCAGCTCTTCACACCTTCCAACCCCCCCCCAATATAACTATATACCTTTAAATTTAATAATGAATATTTGCATTTCATTAGGAAACTTCATACCTATTTTTGAAGCCTCACATTTACAACAATCTGTTATCAATAGTGTGCTGTTACTACAGAGAACTATCACAAAAATTTGCATAGAGGTAGTTACTTCACCAGCTTTAAGGTTTTGGCAACAACCATGAGCAGACTTTGCCTTGTGCTCCTACTATGTCATGCCTAATTTGCAAAAGATTTAGGCTTAAGTGCCTGACAAGAGCAGTTTATTAGGTGCTATTCATGCATTGTGTACATTGTCTGTGATTCATCCTGAGTAGCAGTTGCTACAGGAGTACTGCCTCCACATAATTCCTCCTGTCACTGTACTTTTGGTAGAAAATGAGGCTCATGCAAATAAGGAGCATTTGCCTGAAAGTAAAAAAAAAAAAGAGTCTCAGAGGAAACACCTGGAAACAGAGAGAATAGTGTTTCATAAAGGAACAATTAAGGCAACAAACAAGGACTGAGTGAGTATTCTAAATGAAGATTAAGTCTCTGGCTGTTCACAGCAGCAGCAGCAGCAGCTTGTTCACACACCTGCTGCTGCTCTAAGCAAGGGGAATACTGAAATGGAGAACATTTGTTTGTTCCCCAGTTCAGTGCTTCCATCTGGGGTCTCCTTGGTAAAGTACAGGAAGTGGCTGCAGAAGTTGGCCATTTTCTTGCGCTCAGCAGTGACCAACCAGGTAAGTCTGGATATTACACCTTCAGTTAAATCCCTGGGGGAGTGCGGTCAGAGTTTACAGGTAGAACACTCTGCAGAGCACTGAAGGCACAGTGAAATGTCTTAGGCCACAGCACTATCTTGATCCTGTACCCTAGAGAGGCAGACCAAAGCTTGCCTCTACCCCAACCTCCCCGTAGTCCAAAGCAGAATTTCCTCCCACCTAACCTTCCCTGGCTTCCAAAGCTCCGTTTTCCAACCTCTAAAGCTCTAGTTTATTTTTCCCCTTCCTCACCTGCTGCCATGGGCTCTGGACACAGGTAGCCACAGATATGGTGGAGGAAGAAGATCCTGCTGGCATACCTTCTGAGTCTTTGGGTGCTTCTGCAATCAGAGTAATTTGGACTTCTGGGAGCCAGCCAAGTGCCTTGTCTTCTTTTTGTGTGTGCTTGGCTGGTTCCCAGAAGTCCAAATAGCTGTGATTGCAGAAGTTCCTGACACGCTGTACATGAAGGGGTGTCTAAGCATTCTTGGCTTTAACAAAGGATTAGATAAATTTATGGAAAGTGGGTGTATCAATAGCTACTAAAACGAATGCCTAGGAACAACCTCCAGGTTGGAAAGACAGGCAGGATTCTTCTAACGGCCATTTGCAGGGAGCTGAAAACAGGTTAAGCTTTTGCTTTTGTCTTCTGTTTGAGAATTACCAGAAGCAATTGGTGGGTCCCTGTGCGAGGCAGGAAGCTGGGCTTGATGGGCTGTGGCCTGATCCAGCACAGCTCCCTTATGTTCTTACTATGGGAATCCTGACATTGTTGCTGGGTTTCCTGTAATAGGGATATTATAGGTTTTCAGCCCAATATAGTTGGGAATGCCAGGGATAGGTTTGACACTCCCTCTGTAGTACTGAGACAATTGTGGGTTATACTGCATGTCTGAGATAAGAAATTTATGTATATACTTATATTTGAGGATAACTGACTTGATATCTTCAACAGAAATTACATTAAAAAGTAGTACTGTTATGTGATGCTTTTAGCTTCTACTGTGGGCATATTGGCACATCTGTATTCTATCTTCTGCTGATCCAGGCTAGTAGCACAATGCCCTCCTTGTGACTCCTTAAAGCCACTGTGGCATGTGCCAGCTGGTACAGATAGGAACACCTTGGGCCTCCTTTGAGTAGAGATTAAGGGTGTTTCAGCACAATCCTCATGAAAGCCGGATTAAGGGAAACCGTTTTTCTCAAACCCGTCTCTGGGAAGATCTGTCTGAAATAGGGACAGATCCGAATAAGGCCCCCTGCTTCCGCATTTGCGTGGGAAGGCCAGATTCTGGAGAACGGATGGAGTGGGTGCTGTGCAGACGCATCAGCACCCATTGCAAAAGTACTCCGGCTCGTGCGCCGTCAATGCCAGCTCCGGAGCTGTGAGCTGCCAATCACTGTGTTTCCAGTGGCGCTCAGCATGCAGGAAAAGGGCTTCCCAACATGGCGGCCGCAGGGACATCCATTCCCTCTCCTGTCCGTGTGCGGAAGCATCCTCCTTTGA
>MTQE01001058.1:977068-988213 GCA_014337955.1 Aspidoscelis marmoratus
CCCTCTCCTGTCCGTGTGCGGAAGCATCCTCCTTTGATGCGGATTTTCCACGGAAGAATGGATTAAGACCTAATTTTTCAGGTCTTTCCAGGAACCAGTGTTAGTGGCACCAAGGCCACATTAGAGACAGATCTTGCAGAAGCGGTGTCCTCGAAGTGTCCCTGATCTGGTCTCCAATGCGGAAGGCAAGTTCCAATGTGTTCTGTATGTGTCTTTAACATGTTTCTAAATGCGTTCTAATGGCCTGTGAGGAAACACCCTAAGGCGCTTTCTGTACTGGGACGTATTCTGGATTCTATCTTGGAATAGGGACCTGACACCCCCAAGATAGCAATCTGTCATCATCTGCACCAGCGTGTAGATGTTACATCCCTATCCTGGGATATAATCTGGAATAAAGCCCAGTGCAAAAAGGATCTAAAACAACCCAAAATCTGTTAGCTGAAGATAGTCTTTTACCAAGTGCCTTTTATGGTTTTGAAGGGCTAGCAGTTTGAATAGTTTATTCTTTACTCAGCATCATCTGCTGCAGAATACTGCCCCCTGGCTTTCTGGCTTGGTATTTTATGAACTGGCCTGCACTGATGCAATTGGGTGTTTAATCCAGTTGCTGCTCCTTGAAGAACCTCTGGATATTTCTCTGGCCTCTGAAACAAACCTATCACATGTTGGATTAGTGAATATTTTGGGCAACTTTTTATGAGATCTCTGGGTACTGCTGTCATTGCATGTTTTTAAAAGGATGATGTTACTAAGAAGCCTGGTCTGAGAGGCTGCTGTATTTGGGAGGAAATGGTATGGAGGTCTGATCTTTGAACAAATCTTTCTCAGGTTAATGTATGCAAAAGGCAATTAGATGCTAGTTGCTTTTAAACAGAATGGGGAATAAAACAGTGATGATAACTCATAATGGCAATTCATACTAGTGCAGCAGGCAAAAGAGAGCACAACCTATCCAAAGAAATATGGGAGAGAAAGGCTGTCAAATCAATCCCCACACAAGTGCCAGAGGTGCTGTATCCCCATTCTTCTGTGACAGAATAAGGCTATAATCACACCAATAGTTCAAGCCATCTTCCAGCCGTCTTCTCATTGTGTTGCTCAGATTTCCCTCCCCCTGGAATTATTTTGGAGGTGGGCTGTCCCTCCTCAAGCCAGCTTCTCCAGAATCCATTTTTACAGAGGACTCGAGCCATCTTGGGGAGCCAGTCCATTTTCACTTGCCCTGTGTGAGCACGGAATCAGGCTGAGCCACCCTAGGTGGGGTATATCCAGACTTCCTTCCCACCCAATGCCTGGCTGTGGGTGGCACACATGTGACCCCCCCTCCTTGCATTCCTTTCCACTTCTGCTGAAGTCTCAGGAGCTTCATATTTGTGAGGGAGGGGAGGCTTGGCAGAAAGCTGTGATCACGGGGGTAGTTTCTTCTTTGCTTACCAAGCAGTTCACACTTTGATTGTCACCATTTCTAGGATGATCCCCTCTCCCATCCTGCCCCCCCCGATTCCTCATTGTTCCTACTGCATTTTTAAAAAATATAAATCTATTTTGTGCTTGACTGATAATGTGTTTTTTTAAACAAACAAACAAACAAATGCACATCAGGGAGGGATTTTAAAAGTAAATGGCTAGAAAAGCACTGTTGGGAGGGGGAGAGGGAAAACATGGAGCAAGAGTAGAAATGATACAATTCTAAGGACAATGTAGCTTATTTTCCTTCAGCAATGTGCAAGGGTAACAAGGTTTTGTTGCAGTGAAAGGGACTGAGAAGTGAAAGTTCTTCAGCAGCTTTAGAGAAAAGGGCAGATTATAGCCTCTCCTTTTCTAACAGAATGGTTGCAGAGGTGGAGGGGCATGCTGTATGGGATATGCCTCATCTGCATCTGTTTGGGGGCACAGTCCCCCCACTCCAACAGAACCCTCTATTAGCATTGCCATCAGCACTACACAACTCCAAGCACATGCCATTGCCACTGAATTGACAGAACTTTATCCTATCGGAGTGCAGGTGTTATTGATGTAATCAGTAGGGGTGGAGAACTAAAGAGTTGTGTAAAGGAGACTTGGGAAGATAACATAAAAGGTGTGAGCATAGCAGCCTGAATTCAGGACTGATTATCAGGAATTGGGTGTGAACAGGTTAGGAGTTTCTTAACAGGACAACCTAGTTCGGCCAGGTCTGATCCCGGCCAGAAAGACAGAAAAGAAGGTCAGCTTTAAGGAAGATGTTACTTGGCCCCTCCTTCCCCCGAAGAGTTTTCATTCCAAATTTTACCCAGAAGAACTATATTTCACTTTTTAAAAATTAGACGTCCCTCTATGGGACTCAGTCTGAGCAGCAATGTAGTGCATGGAATAGATATGGGATGCTGTTGGCGTACCACTCACTCTGATGCTCAACAGCCTCTCTCACCAAGCTGGTGGAGGTTGTCCCTACTGTGGTGTTGGAGAACCCCAGGATGATGGTCAACATATACGCTTGAGTCATCATTGTCATTGGAGGCCCAGGTGACCTCTGAATCTACGGATGTTTCTGCTAGTACACCAGCACAGAGATAGCCTAGCCACTGTTGTCTGTGCACTGGTAACTTCATGTTTAGCTTATATAAGGTTGCCCTTGTACCTGCCCCAGAAGCTGTAACTAGCCCAAGGTTCCCGGGAGTGTGGAATCAAACCCGGTATTCCCAGTTAAGAGTCCAGCTCCTTAACTGGCTCACTTGAGAAGGCCGTGCCCTCAAAATTGCGAGCTCTGGTATGCATTTTTATAGGTTTGGATCTTTTTTTTTTTCATCAGAGGCATAAAACATTGGCCAAGTTGGCAGAAAAGAAAACTGTGGCAAAATACAGATGGGTTGTGAGCAATGAGGTCACAGAGAGATTAAGTGCAAAATTTACAGATTCTGACAGTTAGATAAAGTGTATATAAAACCATTATGGTAAGTATAAATAAAACAATGCTGTTGGTAGTACAAATATTTGGGCATTGCTAAATTGATCTTTTTCAATTATAATTTGTCCTCTTCTACTGTATATTTAAATGAATGTAATTGAGGATACTGCTTCTAGTATCTGATAAAATGCTTGTTGTCCATGAATCACAATAGATCGGTAGTTTTTAAATTTGTCACATTATTTGTTGCTTTTCCTGGGACAAATGTACACTTTTTCCCCACTGGAAATAATTAGAGTGGTTACGTTATTTTATCAATTGACTCATATTTTCTATTTTTGTATTTTATTGAGTATAAACTGCTTTAAGGGCTAGTGTGTGACAGACAAGGAGCATTTAAGTACCATAATAATATATATATTGCTTTCTCAGAGATTCATTCCCCTAGATTTTGGCTAAGGCCTTTTCTGCTCTAAGCCTTATTCTGGGTTAAATTCTGGAATAGAGTTCTGTTGTCCACATGCTTGTGTAGACTATGGAAGGCTCTGGGTGGGGCCTGCTCTAGTCTACACTAGCATGTGGATGGCAGGCTCCTTTTCTGGAGTATAATCTGGAAGTAAGGCCTAGAGCAGTGATGGCGAACCTTTTGAGCTCGGTGTGTCAAAATTCGCAAGAAAACCTCGCTTAACTCGGGTGCTGTGTCACTTCTAGAAATATCCATAATTTTGTGATATTTGTAGCTCTAGTAAAAGTTATATTTTTGATATATGTATTTTATTAAAAGCAAAAACAAATAATTCTTTGCATTAGTGACTTTTGTTGCTAAATCTTCAATTGAAAGTTGGTATTTCATACACTTCAAGAACAAGCAAGCACTACATGTCCAGGTGCCAGGGTGATCAGGTGTGTCACCCAAAAGGGCTTGGCGTGTCACCTGTGACACGCGTGTCATAGGTTGGCCATCACCGGCCTAGAGCAATATCTGCAATTCCCAGTTGTTGTCCCTAGCATATTAATGGTTTTACGCTTGGCTGGAGCATATAGACGTTGGCCCTTTCTGAATTTATCTTTGATCCAGATCAAGGGTCCACGTAGGCCACATTCTGGGCATCCTCATTAATGCAGATCAAGGAGGTCCCATCAGTGTAGACGGTGCTGATCCAGCCTACATCTCAATTTGGATCAGCGGGCCTGGTTATTCTGGAACCACTGATTCAGATCTACAACTGATAAGTATAGAAAAGGCCATTATCTTATGCTGGCAAACTAGAATTTATACCTTAAATGTTTTCTAACTGCACACCACAATTTTCTTCCTGGCTAGAGGGCCGAGGGCTACCAGCATATGCTAAATTTGAGCAACTGTTAATATGGCCAAGAAACTTTCTTCTCCACTTGCATTGCTCATCCATAGAGTACCTCTCTCTTCTTCCTAAAGTCTTCCTTGGGGGATCCTAGGGCAAGCCCTGAACTAATTGAATTCAATTAGCACTCCCTCCTTCATGACACGCTGTAATTGATTGCACGCTAGACCTCCAGCACAACCTCACCCAGTCCCAACATCTGTTTAAAGCATTTTCCTCGGCCTCTCAGCCTTGTCTGCGAACATGATGCCTAACTTATGTGTTCAGCGTTGCCAAGAAGAGCATTCATACTATGTTCTTAACACTTGCATGAATTTTGATTGTACCTGGATGAATTATTTCGCTTGCATTTCGCTTGCACCTGGATGAACTATTCAATAAAATAATTACATAAGAACATAAGAGAAGCCCTGCTGGATCAGGCCACAGCCCAACTAGTCCAGCATCCTGTCGCATGCAGTGGCCCACCAAATGCTCATGGGCATCTCAAGCAGAGACAAGGACAAACCTCCTGCTCTCGAGTCCCAGCAGATGGCCTTAGAAGATAGAGATCAGAGATAGGAACCCTGTAGATGAACTCTAGCTTCCGGAAAGGTTGAAGATGGTGACATCTCAAGGTCATAGTTCCCTGCATCTAGTATCTGCCAATAGTTAGTGTTTGAAAGTGGCATGGATCCTTTGATGGGTGCCTTCTTTTGGAGGGGAGAAGCCTATCCTTTCTATAAGAGGGCCAAGGTGGCATATATGCTCATTTCATTCTAAAACAACCCTGTTAAATATATTAGGTTGTGAGAGGTAGTGCTTGGCCTCAGATCCTTGGGTGAACTTCGTGGGTGAATGAAGATAGGAATGTAGGTTGCCCCACCCCCACCAATATTGTATCGCAACATCAGAGCCCTTTTCTATCTCCTTGCAAAATCTGAAAGAGATGTCAGGGTTATTTGCAAAAAAAGCCTCAAGCTGCCTCAGCCCCACCCGTATTCTATCACAACACCAGATTCCTTTTCTATATCCTTTCAAAATCTGAAAGAGAAGTCAGGGTCATTTGTAAAATGAACTTTTGAAGGTCTATGTATTTGTCTAGCTCCAGTATTCTGTTCACTCCCTCCTCCCAGTAGAAAACATATTTGAATTCATAAGTTTAAAAGTAGCTGCTCTATACCTCAAAGTCGTTTTAGAGTTATTAATGTTCGAAGGGAGCCTGGCAGTGCTAAATTGCAAATTAGGATGGAGTCAAAATCCAAAGATGGCAAGAAGAAGACCCCGCGGTTGCCCCCTGCAACCCATACCAGACATGAGCTTTTATCATTGACTATTTTTGCACCTTCGTTTTCCTGGGACACCATCCCAAGGAAGTGAAGATCTGAAATGGATCAGGCATTTGCATTTTAAATGTCCAGGCTGTCCCGAATGCCATGAACACTTTTCTACGAATAGTCCCTCTCTGAACTCAAAAGCATTTGCTTCTGAATAAGCAACAAAAACACCAGATTCCTTTTCTATATCCTGGGTTAGTGCAAATCCTGCTGTCCTAGCAGTAATTTCCTTGCTGCGGCAATAGCCATTGTACCGCCTGCTGTTACCATTGTGACTGTGTGTCATGGCAAGCAGTTGAGGCTACGCTGCCTTGAATCACCCACCCTTCGCCCTGAAGAGGTGTGAAGGGAGCATGCCAGAGTATACTAACCACATCCTACATTTCTTCATGCTCCACTGCCATCTGGCCACAGGACAGAGCTCCTTCAAGAACAGGAGTGGCTCTGTGCAGTACGCATGCTCCATCCCAAGTGGGAAAAGACCGTCTGTCTGCTGGCTCCTTTTGTTATCATTGCTCTTGCAAATACTCAGAAGCCAGCCAAGCACTCGCCCACTTTTCTTTTTTTTCATGCACTTGGCTGACTTCCGAGTATTGCAAGAACAATTATAACGAAAGGGGCCGGCACACAGAGGAAAGCAATTGCTATCACAGGAACTTGGCATTATTGTCATATTTCCAGTAAGAGCAATTACTATGAGATATTACCTCAATATTCTGGGACAGTTTTGGGAATGCCACAATTTGGGTGAGCCAGTTTGCTCTAGTGGTTAAGGAGCAGGTTTGATTCTGCCCTCCTCCATGAAGCCAGCTGGGTGACTTTGGGCTAGTCACAGCTCTCTTCTGAGCTCTCACAGCCCCACCCACCTCACAGGGTGTCTGTTGTGGGGAGAAGAACAGAAGATTTGTCAGCCGCTTTGAGTCCCCTTAAATGGGTGAGAAAAGCGGGATAGAAAAGACAACTCTTCTTCTTCTTAAATGTTGCATTTCCAATACAGTCCTTGGGGAATCATGCGTTTTAGCCAGCATCTGGAGTTACCTCTTATTTAATGTCACACTATGTCCAGTTATATTTGTATTCATTTGGAACTATAACAAGCATTATTATTTTCCTATTTTTTTCTTCCTTTAAAAGTGACATAGAAAGAATTTTACAGAGTTCAACAAGTTAACTCTTCCCCTTGCAGACATAACAGGTTTTGTTGCTTATTCCGAAGCAAATGCTTTTGAGTTCAGAGGGGGGCTGTTCATAGAAAAGAGTTCATGGTGTTGCATCAATCATTTCTTATGGATGAAGTGAAAAGAAGCCATTGGCCAAGAAGAGCTTTGGAGAGGAGGGACATCAACAGAATTAGTAAAGATCAAAGACCTCGTCCGGACAGAGAGAATCTGGTGCTATTATGGCTGCACTATGGTGATGTTTTCACATATATCTGAGGCAATCCCATGATAGTTCTGCTATATCCCCCTAAACAGTGTGGTGGGTTTTCCAGCAATAGCATGTTTCCTTACCTTTTGGTCAGAGCTGCCATCATTGGTCTGGCCACCAGACATACACAATGGTGGTGACACACTCTGGATGTGTGTGTCACTGGTGCTGGCCACAGTGCTTTCTAGCTAGCAAGTGATAATTCCAGAGGGACAATACTTCAGATTGTCACTTGCCTGCTATCAGGCTGCCATCTGTAATCAGCCAAAATTGCACAAAAAAGGGAGAATTCTGAAAGGTAGTTTCCCCCATCACCCTGGCATTAGGGCATCTACCAGCACAGAAACTCTTATCAGCACAGAAGGCCTATTTTCTTTGTGAATTTTGGCAGCTGCAGGCTGCCCTGCACTCCTACGACGAGAAGTACAAAGAAAAGATCCTAACTTGTTTCCATGCCTCTGAATCTTTCTTAGAGTTAGATGTGAAGATGGGGCTGTGCAGGGGGTGCTATCCTTGCACTTGGTATTCCTGCCAGTGAAAATATTATGCCAACAAATGTACTTTATTGGGAACAGATTTGAGCAAAAGTGCTTTAAGCTTCTTGAATTTTGCTACACCCAGCAAAACAAAGCAAAATTGGCCACCTGAATAATTCCATCGTGCCTGTATGGATGAATAAGCCTTCAAGGTCAAAGAGATGCAGAGGCTCTGCTTACTTTCTGCTGTAAAGTAGTTGCTGTATTGACAGCAAACAGGTAGGAAATTGGCGGCTTAAAGAAAGCCACATGTTTTACGTCTTTAAGTATTCCCTTCAGAAAACCACGAAGTTCTAAAGTGCTGAACCATCTGTATTTGGCCAGCACCAAAGAGAGGGCGAAAGCGGTCCGAGCTCAGTGGTAATCATGCAAGCAGCTTGGACAGCAGAAGGTTGCCAGTTCAATCCCCAGGCTCTCCTCAGAAGCAGTTGGCAGCAAACCACTTCTGTATCCCTGCCAAGAAAACTGCATAGGGTTGCCCATACATGACTTGATGGTGCCCAAGTTCCAGAAACAAAAAAGAAGTTGCTTCTATTGACTGACTCCCTATTTATGATGAATATTTCTGCAGAGTCTTTTCCTTGTTAAATAATGGGTAGGTTTTATTTTTACTTGTTTCCTTGCTGGTCAGACTCACGGGTGAGCGGGCTTAGGTTTCGAAACGTAATCCATTTTCTCTTGCTGTCTTTCATCCTGCACGGCTATTGGCGCCAACACAGGGCGTGCCTGAACTGAAATCAGCTTGGAGAAACAAAAAGGGAGCAGGTATGGGGGCAGCCTGAGATGGACAGATTTGGCTGCGAGGAGAACTTGGGGGACATTGCTGGACCCTTTCCAGTTTGGCTAGCGTGATGATCAATATATTTCTCAAGGAAAGAGGATGGTGGACTGGGGAATGCAGTCTTTGGGATGGAAATAGTGTTGCAAGCGTGGAGAAAAGGCTAGAAGGAAAACAAATCCAGAAAATTAGATTTGTAGCCTTTGCCTTGTTTTTTTTTTATTATTATTTATAAAAGATGGAATCCTGTTCTATTGGCAAGGATGGGAATCAGTCAGTGGAATCATAGCACAGAGTAATTTGCTGAATTAGGGTTACGTTTCTAGCTGAAGGGGGGAGAAGGGTTGAAACTGAAGACGGTTATAACCAATCTCTCTCTCTCTCTCTCTCACACACACACACGTAATACTTTCACAGTATCTCTCTCTCACACACACAAAACGTACACGTGTATCTCTCTCTCTCACGCACAACTGTAATTAATCTCTATCACATGCAAAACGCACACTAGTCTCTCTCTCTGACGCACACACGTTGCATTCACACTCAGGTTTTAATCCAGCTTCAGTCCACATTCAGAACGAGAGAATACATCAGTGGCATCTAACTCATAAAATCAACATTGCATTCGATAAGGCGGAAATAAAACGACTCGTCACTTTGCTGTGTATTCTCTCACTCTGAGTGTGGACAGAGGCTGGATTAAACCTTACGTGTGAACGCAGCTACAGTTCTAGCTAAAGTCTCCCACGTACACAACGTACCTACACGAGTCTTTCTCACGCGTCTACGATTGTAATTAATCGCCTCTCGCATGCAGAACATACACAGGGCTCCTTCTCTCTCTCCCCCCTATACACACGCCTGCCACTCATCTTCCTCCTGAGGCTGGTTGCTCCTTTGAGAGGCAGCCGGTCCTGGGACTCCCAAACGCCTCAGGCGCGTGTAGTTGTGGGAAGTGCTGGAAGGCGGGCCGGGCCGGGCCGCCCTGCCTGCCTGCCTGCTTTCCCCCTCAGCTCTCGCTCTCTGGCGCTCTCCCCTCGCAAGGAGCTGGGTGGAGCCCGCCCAGTCTGAGGCAAAGTTTTCAGATAGACGCGCGCGAGAGCCCGCTGTGCTTCCCAGGGCGAAACCACGCTGCTCCACGACGGGCGGGAAGGAGCAGAAACCGAGCACGTCTGTCAGCCGCAGCCCCAACATAGCATCCCTGTCTGGGCAGCAGAGGCGGCGGCGGCGGCGGCTGGCAGCGGGTGGGCGGGCGGGCACCCGCGCGCGCCATACTCTTGACAAGTTTGGCGACCCCACCGCTAAGCTGACAGGAACGAGAGAGGAACCCCCACCCCGCTTCAAAAGAAAGGCGACGCCGACTTGAATCAAAATTGACCCTAAGGGAGGGGAACGTCATGAAGTGCGGCTACGTCTTGGCCGGCCTGGCGACCGGGTGGTGGCTCACCTGGAATCTCTTTGCCAGCTGCAGTGCCTCGAAGGGCACCGTACCCCGCCTGCGCCTCTCCTATAAAGGTAAGCTGAGGGAAGGGGTCTCTGAACGCGAGGCATCTCCTCCCTTCTTTATGCTGTCTGCCCTCCTCGTGCCACTTGGAAATCGGTCTGTTGACGTTCCCATTTTATAGGTGCAGAATGGAGGCTGGCATAATGCTCCTCGGAAGAGAGTAGGAGAAAAAAAAATCAGGGCTACATCCAGAGGGGCGCTTACCTATTCCGCTATGGCTTTGGTTACGCTGAATGTTTAATCCAGCTTCAGTCCACTTTCAGAGTGAGAGGATACATCAGCAAAGTGATAAGCTGCTTTGTTTCAGTGTTAAATATCTCAGAAAATTCACCTTTGGGATAGATAATGTGGAAAGAAAATTACCGGTGTGTGACCGCAGCCTATTAAAGCATGAATATTCTGGAATATCTATACTTTATTCTCAGATATCCAAATGTGGCAGAATAATTAAGCCATATCTGGATGCAGTTCAGGAATCTGCAAGGCTGTTTTCACATCCTGTGTGTGTTTGCCCTCAGAAGCACATGCATTTTAGTATTTTTGTTTGTCTGCTGGAGGTGGCCAGTAATAATGTCAGTAGATCCTCATACCCCTAGAACCAGATTGTGCCTCATTTAGATTTTCTTTTATGCATTTTGTTTGGTGACCCTTCAGGTGAGCTTCAGGAACTGCAAATTGCAGAAGAGGCCCTTAGTTTCATAGGTGACGCCGTCCTAAGAACCTGTCTGTAAAAACGCATGGATTCTATTCGTGTTCTTGCCTTTTCTTCTGCTTGAGATATCCTGAAGCAATTGGTGGGCCACTGTGTGAGACAGGATGCTGGACTAGATGGGCTTGGCCTCACCCAACAGGTATATGTGTTTTGGGAATACAAGCTCGCAGGGCACATCCCCATGCATGTTTGGTCTGGTACCAAACGCAGGCTCAGCAAGGGGCATCCCCATACGTTTTGGATGTGGTCCATGGAAAGTGGACTAAATCCCTCCAAACTGTGCCAGACCAGGACCAAATATGGTACCCGAAAAAACAAGTCTCAGCACAGTTTGGCACGCATTGCTTGGCGAACCGAGACCACGTATGGGGACAGTCCCGGGCTATCCAGGGAGGAGATTGGCACTCACATCATTGGAAGGTGGGGTGTTCTTGCCGTTCCTGCCTTGTGCATTGGAGATTGCAGCCGCTGACATTTTTTGGGAGTGGAAAAATCCCAATCACCAAGGCAGGCAGGATAATGGCTTGATTTTTTGTTCCAAAAATTTTCAGCCTCTGTTTCCCGACTGCCAAGGTGATCATGATAAAGGCTTGATTTTCTCCCTTTTAAACTTG
>MTQE01001058.1:1036908-1052050 GCA_014337955.1 Aspidoscelis marmoratus
AAGCCTGTGTTGTAATCCTTACTTCATTCAGCCTTCAGCAACTTGTGATAATCTGGTGATACTTGTGACTCTTAGTTACTTTTCTGCACACATCACTACATTTTCTTTATATGGGTTCTTCCAGTCTGACAAAAAAGTAGTCTTATACGCCAGAAAATACAGTGTATCACTGATTTTAATATTGGTTTTAATTTGTTGTTTTAAGGCTGTTACCCACCCTGAGGCCTTCAGGTTTAGGGTGGGATAGAAATATAAATAAATAAATAAATGAAACTGCCTCCAGGTTTGGGAAACATATAAAATAGAAAAATGGGGGGGGGGAGCAGAAAGGTGTGTGAAGCTCAGGAGAGATATGGTCTTCAATATAGTTAGCTGGGGCTGAGGGTGCAGGTTTTGAGTGGGACATTGTATAAACTGAGGCCTTTTCTGCACTGGGCCTTATTGCGGATTATATCCTGGAATGGGACCTCCCATTCATATTCGGGGCCTGCTGTATTATGTTTTTATTACTATTATTATTATTCTTTACCAGCATGTGGATGCCAGGCCACTATTCTAGGAAATAATCCAGAATAATGCCCAAAGAAAGGACCAGAGTTTCACTTTCTGTGGTTGCACAGCCCATCAGTTGTAACGTTTGAGGTTTTGGCCTGTCATTTAGTTCCATGTCTGGTAACATTTTGTTTTGTTTTGTTTATGTCTTGTTGCCGGAAGCATTTTTAATTTTTAAAGTGTGGTTTTCTGCTCTCATTGGTGCTGATCAATTGCTTTAAATGTATAGTTTGTTTTCTGGGAATTGACTACCTACTGTCACAATGCCTGTTGGTTTTCTCTGGGCCTTTCCTGGCATTATGTAAACAGAAAATGTTACCATCAGTTTTTCTCCATTGTGTGGAAACAAACTTTATAGTGTTGCATTGTGTGTGTGTTTGTGTGTAATGAGCATTTTGTTGTTCTCCCTCTACTTCTGGTTTGTAAAATGTGTGCTTTTTTATTTTGTTTTTGTTTTGGTCCAGTGAAAGCCCAGTATCCCACTAAAACTGGTTATATATAGCTAGTGCCTCATTTTTCCCTGAAGAGACTTTTGAGAATGAGAAAAGGGCAGTTCTTCATTTCAATCATGCTGTTCTTCGATGTCAACACACTCTTCAATTTATTTATAACCTCTTAAGGGTTTTGTCTCACCCCATCTCTGGGAATTTCTTCTCTGACTTTCCTTTCTCCTTCACACATCCCTGTTTATGCTCTGCCTTTCCCTCCCTGCGTGCTCTCCATTTTGTTGACAGGACACTTCTTGTGATCCCCAACTGGTTTATAAATGGCTTTTCTGTAGTCTCTGGTCTCACACAGGATCAGGTGACTGTGGCCCTCTAGCCAGCTTCTCTTGAGAAATAATTACACAGCCCAATGCAAATAAGCAAAGAGTCAACGGGAAATAAATGACACAGCTAAAGAAAACAAAGCTGGGATGTTGGTGGGGGATGCTGGGCTTTTAAAATAAACTCCATCAAAAGTGAAGGAGGAGGAAATGAAGGGTAGGATTTGGGAGGGGATTAAGCAGGCTGAAGGGCTGGGAGAGGGCTGAGGAAGACTGCATTCAAAAAAGCGGATTGAGCCTGTAGGGAAGCAGTGGGACAGACCCCAATAATTTTTCAAATGAGATTTCAGTCATAGATTGCTCCTTGAATGAAAAAAGCATACTGAAGCCCAATTCTGCCTCTACTGCCTTGTGATATGTAGCAAAACCATAACATAGTGTCACAGGCCTTGATTAACCATAGAGAAATCATAGTATCTCATTAAAAAGAAGTTCCATCCCTCTGTCCTTGATATTCCAAGGCTGTGATCAGACATAACAAAAAGGGTTCTTTAGTGGTGCCTCAGAGACTGTAGCATGTGGCCCTCATGTTCCCAACCTTTCTCTAGTCCACCTTTTATAGCACAGAAGTTTCAAGGGGGGGGGGCAGCCTGAGAGGTACCTCAGAGATGCATTACTTTTTTTACTGTGGGTGCGTTCCCATGGTACTAATTTGTATCTCTATTGCCCCTCCACTGAAGTGGATTCAAAAGAAAAGCGGGTTCAAAACGGATTTAAGTGTTCCCAAGGGGGTAAGCAAAACACGCATTTAAAATGAACGGACCGTCCCCAAGGAAGCGTGTTTTGTTTACCCGCATCTTTTTCTCCCCGCCCCTCGCTGTTTCATTGGGTGATCGGGCAGAAGGAATTTCCAGCTGCCGAAACGCCTCCCCCCCAGCCAGCGATCCTGCAATCGTTTCCTTCAAAAAGACCAAAAGAAAAATTTAAAACTTCTCTGTTCGTCTCCCCTGCTTGCGAAGACTGCAGCCGGCACTCTTTACAAGATCTCCACCTAGCCAGCTCTTTTACACTTTCACTTTCGCGGAAGCAATTCATCACAATGTATCTTTGCTGTTTCTCTTTGGGATTGGAAAGAGAAACAGCAAAGAGAAAATGCCTGCCTAGATCGCTGTTTGCATAGATCGCTGGCTGGATGACAGGCAAGAGAGAGAGAGAGAGAGAGAGAGAGATGATCTCTCCGGCCGGCAATTCCCACCTGGGAGAGAATCCCCGCCCCTTTTGCCACGGAGCGATCCCATGGAAAATGTTGCGCTGAAAACCCACGTCTTCCAGAAAGTACTGCTTTAAACAGGTATTTTTTTAAAGCGGGTTTTCCCCATTAGCGGCGCTGGAAACCCGGATTAAAGCCGTGCATGGGACCGCTCCGTGGCAAAGGAAGATTTTCAGCAGACTTATTATTGCATGGGAACGCAGCCTGTGACTGATCACAGCCTAGGTAGAGAAACTATGCCTAGTGTGAAATGATTTGAAGCTCATTTGCACACTGCATGGGTGATAAAATAGCAAAAAAATATGCCGCCATTGCCTTGTGTCTTCTATTAGTCCTCCTATGAGCCTTTTATTATAGAAACAAGTAGACAAAGTACCTTTCATATAACTTTTCCTTTGACTGTTTTCTGCTTGCAGAGAGGAGGTGAACGCTGCAGGCATCAGCACCTCCTCTGGAAACTGACCCTTCTCTCATTTAGTGGATGTCAGGCCTTGATTTGGGGCATCAGGTGAGGTGTGTCAGGAGCTAAGTAACTGTTATCAGTAGGGATCAGTAAAGGTGGCTGGCTGATGAAGCAAAAGAAGGACCAAAGTACAAGCCAGAGACATCCAAGAATACAGGAGTGCAGGGGCTACAGAGTTTCTGGAATGACCCTGTGAGTGGAACTTCTCACTGAAGACACATATTAAATGTTGGGTTGTATTGGGCATGGACTAGAAATTCACTGGCAATTGGGTGTAGCCCAAAATTCTGGGTAGAGTTGGCATGGGGGTGAGGTGGAGATCCAAAGTCCCCCATCCCCTGAAGGTGGCCAACTCCAGTTGTTCCTCCTGACTTGCTAAATGGTTACTCTTTCACAGGATGGGAAGGAGGCACCTGTAACTGCTCTGCACACAGCCAACCCTAGATAATACAAAATAGCAGATGTGTATCAGATGTGAATACAGCCTAAATCTGGGGAGGTTATTAAGGATAAGGCTTCAGCGGCTAACTCCATCAGTAGTGACACACAGCTTCCAACAGTTCTGAACAGTGGGTAGTGTGTAAATATCTATTAGCTCTTTTATCCTATTAAACTGTGTGAAGGAATTTGCAGCATATAATATAAAGCTGATGACATCTTGACTTGAACTTGATTTCTGGGGAATACAGGGAGGCACCCATGCAGTACAGATGTCATTTGCCATTTTTTCCTTTCAGATTTAGTCCTGAGACATTTGGCATGTTTTGGCACTGAACTGTGGCATTGCCCCAGATTACAGCAAGCAACACACCTACCATTATCCAGTCTTTAGCAGAATGTCATGGGTTTTAATAGTGCAGAGTGATGATTTAGTTGTTTTTGATAGCTGAAGTTACAGAGACCCCCATTGAGTTGTTGACTTGTAATATCCTGCCCTGTAATATCCTAATCATGGTTTGATAAGTCTAGATAGGAGGGAAGCACTGCCTTTTACAGACAGATTAGTGAGGCGTGAAATATCTTTACTTTTATTGGGAATCAGAGTGTAGAAACTATAAACCCACTCCAGATGTAAAATGAAGAGGGAATATTTAGTATAAGGAGTCTCTGCATCTAGAAGACTTAGGGAAGGGACTCAGAGATCACAATTTGGCTGTTTCCACCTGAGCTTGTTAAAACACTTTTAAAACGAAACAATGAAAACCCAATTTTTAAAATCACTTTCAATCTCAATTCTGTTGTCCCCATAGAAAATGCTTCAGAATCGCATCAGGGAAAATGAATCTTTTCTCCCCCCTCCTTTGCCAGCCAAGGTGCCTACCCCTCTCTCCTGATTGGATCCTGCAATGACGTGGCGGAGGGTGGGGAATTCTAGGTAGATGGGAAGCAGAGCAAATCCCGCTGCTGCTGTTGCTTCCCTCTCCCTGCAAATAAAATAAAATAATGCAAAGGAATATCTTTAAATAAATAACAGTAAACAGAAACTGCTTCTGCTATGCTCTCTCTCCTCTCCGCCACCCTCCTGCATCTCCCACAACCCCTCTTCCTCCCACCTCCACCCCTCCCAGATGCTTCTACTATAGCTTGCTGCTGCCACCACCTTTTGCTTTGTGGAGGTGCAAAAAAGCAAAATTATTTTGGGGGTGAGGTGAGGTTTTTGCATTCCACTTTGCTACTGCATGCATTGGGCTGTTGGCAGGGGAAGCCTTTCCTCCTCCTCCCCCTGCAGAAAAAGGAGCTTAACAGAAAAAGGAGAAAGTGAGGGGAAGTGTGAGTGGGAAATGAAACTCTGTTATCGGTGTGAAGTGGAGTGGGTGAATTGTTACTTGTTATCAGTGTGAAGTAGCTGAAAATGAAACCGTGAAGTGCTCTGCCAAGGGAAGAAGGGTTTAAGTCTGGCACTTTAAATCTGCCAAGGGGGCTGTCCTACAGGGTGAATCCCCACCCATTTCATGACACATCTGCCCCAATACTACTATACCATTCCCAAAGGAATAAAGAAAAAGTGTTCTAGCAGCAAAAATGGGAAAAAACACCTGTATTTTCAGGTGTTTTTTAAATGCAGTTTTTTTATTTACTCCCCTGAAAGTGTGGGAAGCCAATTTTCAATGTGAATAAACAGTTTTCAAATCATTTTTGACGCCCAATAAAGTCCCAGTGGGAATGGGGTCCTTCGTGTTATTTAAAATAAAATCCAGTGATTTGAGTGCTAGTGAAAAGCAGGCTGGCTCATTTTTGTTTTCTGTTCTATGGTGAATAGCAAAAATGCAATATGATTAGAATGGAAGCCAAACTGAGAAGTAGGAGCAGTTGCTGCTACTATGTAGATTCTGGCAGGGCTCTGTTCCTGCTACTCTGTAAGAAGATCTCCATTTGAGCATCAGTTCACATGAATGATCCATCTGTTTATGAGAGAGCAAAGGAAGGGCTTTGGCATATCTGCACTTTCTGGTATTTCTTACCAGCAAGTGCATTAAGGGCCTCCCTTCTGCATGTTAGTGTAATCTACAGGAGGCCTTGCCCACCACTCATGTTTCATCTCTGCAAGATGGAGTGTGATCCAGATCAAGAGCCCCTTGATCTGAATTGCTGGTAGAGACTTGGTTAAACAGATCTATCAGCATAGTAGTAGGCATTGATTGGTACACAGGAGATTTGTAGAAGGCACATCTCCATCTTCTGAACTACTGGGAGACCCATTTTATCAGCCCACCATAGTGAGCCAATGAAATGGTTTCCCTGGGAGCTCTGAGGCTCTGAACTGTCATTCCTAGTGCTTCAGAGCCCTTGGAGTCCAACCCAAAAGCTTGTATGAGCTTTTGGGCTGGTGCGGAGACTGAGCTGGACAAGTGTCATCATGCAGATGGTGCTATTTCAGAACAGAGTCCAATTCACACTTAGCCTCGTAGTTTGTGATAGGTGAACATCTGGGCAGGTGTACCTGAACTCTCAGGAAGCATTTACAGCTTAGAAACACCCTCTGCCTGCCTAGATGTTCACCTATTACAAACTAGCGGTGGTGCATGAAATTGCACACCACAAGCAGCCTTACCTTAACTAATCGTGACTGAAAACTTACCTGTAGTATCCAGCGGTGAGCATTCATGCCATTTCCAGTGCAAGGGGTCATATGAGGTCCCGCGCAAGTGCGCGGGTACCTCAGATGACCCCTGATGTGACTGTGCATGTGCAGAGCATCATCATCGCCACAGTGCCAACACACACGTAGTCATGTACGGCACTGCGATCAAAATGGCGGCCCCTGCCGGGAATCGGACGTGTGTCCAGAGCAAGGTAAGTTTCTGAACACGGGGCGGGGGGAGCAGGCTGCTGTGTACTAGCTTTCCCTAGTGTGAATGCTAGTACATGTTGGTCTGTTCTGTGCTTTCCCCGTCCAACAGACTGGAAGCTAAGTGCAGAAACGCCCCATGACCAGAAGGCCTCACTGGTCCAGACCCCCAGGTTTGGATGCCAGCAAGACAGTGAAAAAAGGCCCTGTGTCTGCAAACAACCACTGCAGTCGCAATGATGACACATCTTATTACAGGAAAAAAATGGAGTTATTCCTGTACACAATGGGAGCGGGGTTTCTGCCAGCGTTTAACCTTCACTTTATTATTATTATTATTAAAGTTTATTTCTTGAGCGTTATAAATGTACATAGTGCTGTACAAACTACAAATATTTAAAAAACAGTACAGTAAAAGGATACAGATAAAGAAAAGTTAAAATTATCAGAACAGTAAAGTTAAAATAATACATAGTATAATCATAAACACATTATGAAACAATTACAGAATTTAGTCCTAAGTATTAATCTAGATGAACTAGCAGTAGCATAAGCTACTTGACCACCATTATTAGTCAGCATAAACCATACAGCATATTGAAAATTGTGAAGTGTAAACAGTTTGTAATTAGATTATTTTGCATACAAATCTGATAATAATGAATTATAATAAAAACAGTATGGTCTGCCTGGATGACTAATAATGATACAAGTGATTTTTTTTAAGTTGCATGTTTGTATGATAGGAACAGTCCAAGAGAAACAGGCGCCGCCATTTCCAAAAGGCCAAAATCAGAGGGGTTAAAAAAAAATCATTATAACAAGAGGCTTAACTAAAGTTGCTGGTCCATTAATGTTAATGACTGGGAGGAAAATGGTTTGCCTCAAATTCGGAGGACCAAAGGTCGCAGTGAAGGATCTCAGTAAATCAAGAATGAAGCACTATGATCTGAATTCACAGAAGAGGAAGCAAGTAAAGCCCTCTATCCCCAGAGGGGAAAGAACTGAAGCCTGGTCACTGCACTGCACACTCATGAATGAGAGGGGAAAGAAGGAGGAGAGCCCCCACCATGCTTATGCTTTATATATTGTGTTGTAGGATGTCTCTCAAGGTCATTTGCAGGGGGTGGAGAGCAAATGAAGGTTTTGCCTTTGTTTTGCCTTTGCCCTGGAGCAATTGGTGGGCCACTGTGTGAGACCAGATGGGCTAGATGGGCTTTGACCCAATCCAGCAGGACTCATTCATTTTATATTCTTGTGTGTGTTCATATTGTGAAAGCAGCCTCCTTCCCTCCCAATGGTTTAATGCCACTGCACCCCCTTAAAAGGAAGAGCAGATTTGTAGCATTGTGGAATTAATTGCAACTGCAGGGGAGGCTGAGGTTATGGTGCCTTCACATGCAGCAGTAGATTGATTAGATGGGTTGGGAAAGTAGAGGAAGGGCTAATAGGGGGACACCTAATCATCTGATGTGAGAAGGAGGAGCAGGAAATGCAAGGCAAAGAGAAGCTTCTCTCTCAATAGATTGAGGATGATGACAATGGCCAGTATGGACATGGACACATGCACTAAGCATGCACATTTTTGCTTCTATGTGAACTACCAAACTGCAGACTTTGGTGTCTTTCTGCACTTACTTTTGATCTGGAATACTTCACCCCAATATTCTTTTAAAAGCCCTTCTGTTCACGTTCATGTGGATTAGAGAGTCTCTGCTCACTACTGTTTCGTGTCATCTGCACCAGAGGGAGTCCAGTCCAGATCAGGAGGCTCCTCCTTTGAATTACCAGTAGACCTGATTAAACAGGCCCACTGGAACACCAGTAAGGGTCATCTGGAATATGGAGTCATTGTACAGATTACCAGGGGGGACCAGTGTGCTGCTGAAATGAGTCCCCTGGGTAGCCATCAGAGCAATTGGAAGCTGGCCCAGAAGCTCTTATGAGCTGGACTGGGTTGGAACCAGACATCCAGACTGAGCCTTGCTGTGATTCACACCAGAGGCCTTTGTGTGATCCAGAGCCATTGGTCTGGGTCACGGCAAGGTAAGTGCAGAAAGGCTGTAGGCTTTGTGGCAGGTTAATGCGGACTAAACAACCATGGTAGAAACGAGCCTCAAGTCTAGTGTTGTCCCATGCTTGCTGGTGTCTGCCACTCATTTCTACCCTTTGGGCCCTTTGCTGTACAACAATTTGGTGAATGGCGAACCCTGAATGGCTTCTTGATTGTCAGCCATTGCAAAATAGATTCCAGATCCTCTTTCCTCATTCATGCATTTCATCTTCCTTGTTCCTCCTTTGCTTGTCCAGATGTTCTTCCCTGGCAGTGTGGTTTCACCAGCAGCAATGGAGAGGGAGGTTATATAGGGGAGTTACACAGTGACTTTGTATATCATGATAAAATTTACAGCTGCCTTGCAAACCAGACAAGGGGGTACACAGGATTTTTAACTGCTGAGCTGAGATAGCGACAGAGCAATCAACTCCTCCGCAGTTGAATCAAGAATGTAGAGAAGCTATTCATTTGGGGATTTATTGTTTTTACTTTGCTGAGCCATCCAACATATAATTGCTCACTGCTCAGTGGTATCTCCCACATGGAGTCCCCCTTTCCTCCCTTTCTTTATTGCACTGATTTATATTTCTGCTTAATTCCAAACGATGTGGTAGAAGGGGGTCTTGCATTTGCTGAGATATAATTGGCTGTGCAGGGTGAATTGGAGTACAAAAAAAGAAAGGAAATAGCTACTTACCAAATTAAACAGAACTTTAGCAGATGCAGAAGAGATGTGCCCTAGCAAAAACAGACAAATGAAAATTATTTGTGTTGCCTGAGAATTTAGAGGGCAAGTAACCTGACAATTGAATTTAAGAAACTTAATTAAGATAATGACAATACAGATATTTTTAGTCAGAGCAAGACAGAAACGCCAATATTACTTGTATCTCATTTTGCATCAAATATAGTTCTGGTTAAAAATGCATATTAATAAGTTTAATAGTTATAATGTGTTCATACAACAACCAGCTGATGGTTTATTAATGAATACATTTAGTTACTGGTCTTGCAGAATATTTTTGCATTGATTACTGGGAAATCAAAATTACTAGACCCTAACTCTACCCTTGTAGTTGAAGCTTCTGTAATCTTTAGAGGTAAAATATAAACTCCAATACATGTGCCAGGCAGACACTCCTTTTGGAGATTTCTCTTCCTGTGGATTATATTCTATTATGCTATAAAGTAGAAGAAAATATGTTACAGGACTGACACAAATCATTTAACAGAGGGGGGGATGCTTCTTATTGAGGACCCTATAGTAATCAGGATCTTCTTCCACTACATCCTGGTGTCTTTCCACTTATGGGTTGTGTTTTTTCCAGAACTTTCTTCGCCATGAATTGAAACATCTACTGACCTATGATTCTTCTACATATATCAGACTTACTAAGGCTGCGTTCCACTGAGACTTTTTTGCGTGTTGAAAACATTTTCAAAACTCTTTGTCCGCATTGAAAAGTGGCTTCCTGCACTTTCAGAGGAGTAAATTTGAAAAAACAAAACGCATGAAAAAAACCACCACTCGTTCAAACAACTTTCATTCCCGTTTTTGTTAGTAGCATGCTTTATTTTTGCTTTGGGAACAGTACAAGTGCAGGACATTGTGCCCACGCCTCGCCCACCCACCCACCCACCTGACTGCCATTTTAGCCTCCGCCTGTGCGCCGCCTCCGCCTGCCAGTGCGGCCACCGCCTCCTCCTCAGCCACCATTGTGGTGGCGGTGGCGGCTGCAGCTGCTTTGCCTGTTGTTGCGGTGGCAGCTGCTGCCTCACCCCCTGCCCCTCAGCCACCTCCGCTGCCTCACCTGCCAGCCATTGCGGGTTGCACCACTGCTGCTGCCTTGCTTGCTCAGCTGCCTGCCGAGCAGCCATGCCGCTCCCGGGGCATGAGGAGGAGGAACGCCGTGCGGTGGATGGGCAGGTGAGCAAGCCCTTCCCGCCCTTCGTCCTGCCCTTAGTTTCAGCTGCTGCTGCGCCACCACTGTGCTCCATTTTTTAAAGCGGAATTAACAAAAAAATGGGAATGCCCATAGTGCACATTCGCATACGTTTTTGTTAATTCTGCTTTAAATAACTCGAGTAGGATCACAGCCAAAATGTTGTTTCACAATGAACTGATAAGAGCACTTAGCAATTTGAGTTCAATGTCAGTGCAAGCTGCTTGCTTCTCAAGTTTTGCTCTGGACCTTAAATACTTTTCTTTTTTTAGGTTACTTAGGTAGTTGCTTTGTTTTTTAACCATTTCAAATGCTTAAATGTTGCACGTTTTATAAGATAAAAATAATTTAATGCTGGCTATGTATTAACAGACCAATCTAGACAACATCTAGGCCCTTTCTGTATTTATGTTAGATCTGGAACACTGCTCCGCAAAGTACCCTTCAGGGCCTCATCTGTCCGCATGTTAGTGCAGATCAGGGAGGCCCATCAACAAAAGCTGGAGTATCATCCAGATCAGGAGGTTCCAGATCTGGATCACTGGTTGTCCTTGATATCAAGGTCTACCAGTGTAGCAGCAAGGCCTAATCCACAATATGGAGGTATGCTAAAGGTGCATGTCTACATCTTTTGGTTTACGGAGGTCCCGTTTTGGTACTGTGCTTTATTGCATCATCAAATTAGGTCTCCTAGGGGTTCTAAGGCTAGGAACCTTCATTCCTAGCCATCCGAGTGAGCTTCAGGGGTGTGGCAGATGCCGCTCTTCCAGACCAAACTTGATATGGTCTGGACTAGACACCCATATCATGACAAGCTAAGTCCAGGAAGGCCTCTACTTGACACATTTATTTAAAGTTGGTCTTTACTAAAATCACATCCTCAGGAATATTGTCATATTTAATAACTTGGAAGACATTCAGTCTTCAAATACTCTGCCAAGTACAATTTGATCTCATTTCAGATATTTTTTATTTTATCTCTTCCATCTGCAAAAGACAATATTTAACACAATGATATAATTTAGTTCTGTTCAGTGTATTGGTCAGTCACATCAATGCACTGACCAGACTGTCAGGTGCAGGGCAGTAGAAAAATGTAAATAATAAAATAAAACAATAAAGCGGGCATTTCGTGTGTCTCTTTCCTTTTTCTTCAAGGCCCTTCCCCTCCTTTTCTACTTAATTGCTTTCCTTACCTTCGCTACAACATTTCCCCCCACACACACATTTGAAGACCTTAAATCTACCCCAGCTTTCAGCAGCCACTGATAAAAACTCCATTCTGGAAATGTCAGGGAGTTTTTGTTGTCTCATTGATGGACTGTTTTATAGGACATGTATCTTTTAGCCTTTTTATCAGAACTAAAAGGGTCCTGTCTTCACTCCCAGCTAATGACAGTTCCTTCAGCCTTTTACACAGAAGACCAAGTGTCCTGAGCTGCAGAAATAGCTTTAGGCATAAAATGATGACCCTCACAGATTGATGAGATTTAATTTCCAATAGGTCTAATTTAAATCCCCTTCCAGCTAACCCCAGTGCTGAAAAAGCAAGCTGGCTGTGCCTTCGTCTTAGAGTTCCCAGCCCTGTACCAAATTGCTTTATTGTGATTCAAGGACAGAAGGAAACTTGATCTGCGATTCAGATCTGTTTTCACTGCATTGAGTTTCATGGACCTCACTTTTTAATAATGAAAATTAAGCATCCTGGCTCTGTGTAGGTCAGAAGCAGAAACTCTTTTGGGCTACAGGAATTGTAGTGAAGCCCCTTTTGCTGAGTAATAGCTTGGGAAGTTCCCAGAGTTAAAATGGACAGCCACTTTTGATATCTTTGGCTTGGCAAGACTAATATTTTCCTTGTATTAGACTCCTCAAGAGAAGCAGCAGCATACAGAGAAAGATCCAAATAAGTAATCTGTGCACGACATCTTCTATATGGATTCCACACTCTTTACCAAAGTCTGAAGTCACAAAATAACTTCCTTAGGTCAATGGAAAATTTGTAGAACAAGCTGCTAGATAAGCTGTCCTTCCAGACTTACAGACAATGTGCGTTGGGGCATGCTCGTCATACCTGGTACCCAATACTGTGTAGCAATAGCACATTATGGCTTTCTGCTCCTCTTTCTGCCTTTGAACAGCAGCATCTGTATGATGCTGCGCTCGGAGGAGGGGTAGAAATGAAGGTTCCTGGCCTTAGAGCCCCCAGGTAACCCATTTTGGCAACTTTCTTTGATGTGCTGCTGAAATGGGCTCCCTGGAAGTCTGGAAAATATGTTCCAGACCAGCCAAAATTGGTATGCCACAACTGCTGGTAATCCAGATTAGCTCCCCTCCAGATTTGAATTATATACTGTCTTGGGCAGGCAGACCACATCAGCAATGGGTGAGGCCTCACTGAACCACACTAATGTGCGACCTGATGAGGTCCTGAACATAATCATGAGGGATTCTGTTCTGGATCAGAGGTATGCACAAACTGCCCCAGGCTTGCTTAGAGATATAGCTTAATTACAAACCCAATGGATGGCCATGGTCTTTAAAAATCCTTGATAGGTGACGAAGCCTCTCTCTAATGGAGGGACAAGCTTAAGGCATGTCTTCTCAGGTTAAAGTAAAATGGAGAACTGAGGCTGTATTCAGACAAGGTTAAAAATCCAACCACTGTCTGCTTCCAGGGCCTTGCAATCAAACTATGACATATGCCTGCCAAGCATAATCTGTGCGAGGAGTGTGGAAAGATAGGGAGAAGGAGAGCATGGAGTGAGCTGTGGCAGGACTTTCCACTGCTGTACCAGTTCAGATCATTACTGGTTCGCCTGTGCTGTCACAATGATGGAGCGGGCAGTTGTGTCCACAGGCGCAAAGCATGTCATGCTTCCTGTAGGTTTTCTGGTGTTTTCCATAGCTTGCTAGGACACCACCTGATTTCTTTGTCTCATTCAGAAGTTGGGAAAGTTTTGTGGTGGGGAAAAATGGAGTTTGAATGAACATGATGCATTAACAAAATGCTGTGACTACGTGTGTTTTGATTGCTGTAATCGACTGTGAGATGAAGAGTATTGGGTAAGCATATAAACGTGTGGGAAATGTGGAGAAAGCTATGAATAAACTGAAAGCAGTGAGATGTGTTAATCCAGCATATTCTCATTTCATTGTTTTCAGTAGGATAAAGAGACACTTAAACCTAGGTCAGCTCCTGTTAACACCATTGCTTTCTTCCCAGGAAGTGCTAAGGACTGAACCTGGCTCTACACAAAGCAGTCACTCTGCCATTCAGCCACTTTAAGACATTAACTGGATTGTACCACAAATTCAATTGATGGATTGTGACTCTTGTTTAACAGGTGAGCCAGTTTGGTCTAGTGGTTAGAGAGCCAGACTCTTATCTGGGAATACCAGATTTGATTCCACCCTCCTCCATGAAGCCAACTGGGTGGCCTTGGGCGTGTCACAGTTCTCATCTGAACCCTCATATCTCCACCTACTTCAAAGGGTGTTCTGTTGTGGGAAGCTGTTTGTTGTGTTGTGTCAGCTGCTTTGAGTCCCTTTAAATGGGTGAGAAAAGCAGGGTAGAAAAGCCAACAACTCAAGTGAGCAGATACACAGATTCTTGTTGTCTCCTCAAGAAAAATTGAAGTTTCTTGGATTCTTTAATCCTGTGTGCAGTTTTCCTTTACTATTTGCTTCTTATCTTCTAGATCTTTTGACCACTAACCGCTCAGTCCTGTTTCTTGGACACCGAGGAATTCTGGACTTCCGTTCCTTGTACCTTGATGAATATCGTGATCGCTTGTTTATTGGAGGGAAAGACATGATATACTCTCTTCGGCTGGATCAAACCAATATGGATACTAAAGAGGTAGTGTCTTTGAAGCATAAACAGATCAAATGTTTGCATTTATACTTGTCACGATAATGCTTATAGTCCAAATCACCTTAAAGTGGTTGTCATTTATCTGTGTTACAGTGACTTGATATAAGATAAGAGCTCCTGAGATTTAAAGCCACCCTACTGAGTTCTTAGTTGAGGTTGTTCTCCAAGAACATGAACAGTGGGAAGCTTGGCTTGAGTAGTAGATGAGTGGATGCATTAAAGATTGATATAATGGTTCTGCGATTGATTTGACTGAGGCTGTGATCAGATACAGCAAAAAGAAGCATCTCTGAGGTGGCCCTGAGGTGGTTCAGAGATGGCTTCCAGGTGGGATTGTTCATACACTACTCTTCCCCTGAACAGTTTGTGCTAGAAAAGGTGGATTAGAGAAGGTGTGATGTGAAAGTCACACACTGTCTCTTTGAAGTGCCTCTGAGGTGTCCTTTTTGTTATGCCTGAACACAGCCTGAGATATATACAAAAGCCCAAAGTCACTCACTGGACTCCATAGTTGAGCATGGATATTGACCCATGTAACCTTGGTTTGTCCCTTTCACTCTTTTACATTGTGCTGGTTTGTTTGTTTGTAACATCTGCTGATCATCATTGTATATCTTTGCTACTTCCAATGGTTAGGAGACAATCTGGCCAAGGAGGGAGATGTTTTAAGTGAACTATTTTGAAATGTTATTATCATTGAATGGTGCACCAGCACAAATAGATTCCTTAGTCCACCAAGATCCTTTCCCCTCAAAGAAGTGGTCATTAGGATGCATTAAGAGGGGTATTGAATCTAGATCATGAGAAGTAATTATTCCGCTTTTCTCTACCTTGGTGAGACCTCATCTAGAGTATTGTATCCAGTTCTGGACACCCCACTTTTAAAAAGACATTGACAAACTAGAGCAAGTCCAAAGGAGGGCTACCAA
>MTQE01001058.1:1052078-1067426 GCA_014337955.1 Aspidoscelis marmoratus
GAGCAAGTCCAAAGGAGGGCTACCAAAATGGTTAGTGGTCTGAAAACCATACCCTGTGAGGAAAGGTTGAAGATCTAGGAATCGTTAACCTACAGAAGAGAAGACTGAGAGGAGACATGATCACGGTCTTCAGGTATCTGAAGGGCTCACACAGTGCAGAGGGATTGTCTCTATTCTCACTTGCACAAAATGGGAGGACTAGAAACAACGGTATGAAAAACTACAGATTAGATATTAGGAAAAACTTCCCGACAGTGAGGACAATCAGTCAATAGAATAGGGTGCTGTGGGAGGTAGTGAACTCTCCTTCACTGGAGGTCTTCAAACAGAGGCTGGACCTACATCTGTCTGGGATGGTTTAGGAAATCCTGCATTGAGCAGGGGGTTGGACTCAGTGACCCTAGAGGTACCTTCCAATTCTATGATTCTATGATTCTGTGATTTGTAACACCAGCTACAAGAGGGATCTTGCATAAGGAACTTCTTAACCTCAGATATATGATATTGCAGTTAATTGGAAGTCTAGCCATGCAATCATGTTAAGATTGGAGAAGGATCTGCATGTTACATAATTGAAGCAGATGCTGGGTCAAAGCCAAGCAAAACCATCACTGGAAATTACTGTTTTTGACAAGTTAAGTGTCACTAGTGCTTTCTAGTGTGCAAATTGATTTTGGAAAATTATTTCATTGCTCCTCTGGGTAATCCCAAGGTGATAATCCTACCACTTTAATACAGTATTCTCATTTTGCAGTATTTGAGATTTCATTTTCTCTTTTCTTTCTTGTGTGCCTCTGGTCTCTTGTCTCACAGTGTCAGACTTTTCCCACGCATAAAACTTCATACAGTACAACAATACAGTGTACAAGGTGCTCCAAAATGAGGCTTCGTTCAGCCACTGATCAAACCTTGATCTGTTTTGCTCAGCAAATAGAGATTTTAGTCCCACCTCCAGGTGCCACTGAAAAATGGCACTTACAAGCAATATTTCAGAATAAAGACCCTTGGAAAAATTGCTTGTTGCCTAAACAGCATGGGGCTGGCGTTGTCCTTGCACAATATGATGACACGAACATCTGGGTATTTCAGTGGTGCAAAATACTCAGATGTGCATGAATGCCACTACTGTGTGTGCATGGCTGCCTTTTGGGGGTCTCTGCATCTGCATAGCAGCCATGTTCAAGTTGACAACTTCCAGTGGCAGCTTCCAGACAGGTAGGATATACTGTAATACTCTTTCAGAAAAGAACTGTGTTCAAAGTTGCATTTTCCCAAAATAGGATATAGCAGGGTTTCACCCCAATATTGCAGTGCTGTGTTAGGATTGGCACAGATATGTATGGCAATCCTAATTTAGCCAAGGTATAATAGTAGTATCTATTCCCTGCTTGTATGCAGCCTAGGTCCTTTAAGACCATAACCTAACCACTAATAGGGCAATTAAAACCATTTTTTGTTCTCACCCAGCCTGGTGAAGCCCTATATTCTGAAGTACTTAGTTCATCTGGGCACTGTACAACTGATGAAGTCCTATATTCTGATGGCTCTTAGGTCATCTGGGTGCTTTATACCCACAGTTAACCTCAGTTAAACATTATATACTATAACCTCTATTTTTGCCATGGTCGTGCTGTTTTGAATTGGCCTAACCTGTTTGTTTGTAAGTTCAGAATTATTACTGGTCAGTCAGAAAGGTAGAACTGGCCTTTCAGTAATTTCCTGGTTGATCAAGGAAACAACTGACATCAAAGAGGGAGGATGCTCTGCCATTAGATCCAATAACACCACTTTTCCCCTAGTAAATTTTTTTTGTAGATTGATTTGACTTGCTTGAATTTAATTTTTCAGTTAAACATTTCCTCATGTTTGGGCTTTAGGAACGTAAGTCCAAAACATCTTTCATTTAAATGTACGTAGAAGGGAAGAGGCAGGGATGGAGGCCCCTTCTTCGGTGGGCCTTATTTCACGTATCCTGGTATAGGTACCTGCCACACACATGCTGGCAAAGACCAGGGCAGGCCCTGACATGCCAGAGGCCCCTCATGCCAGCTGTAAAGCTGGTGTGAGTTTTGTAGCTGGTATAGGACTGGTGCAGGACAGGCTGTCCCTTTGCAGGTGACCTTGTCCCACACCAAAAACAACCTGTCCCAACATAGGATGGAGCTGTTGGCTCGGTTCTGTTAGATGTTCTGTAGGCCTGGCTTCACAGATTCCTCTTTTAAGAATCGCCATTCATCATATTATTAACTTTGGAAAGTACGGTACAGTGGCACAGACTTATGAAATTATGTTGTAGAATGAGGAGATTTTTTTTCTTCTGGTTAACCTCTGTCTTGTTAAGACCATTTTTGGAAGGAAGATTTTCAGAACTTCTAGTTATCTGGCATCTTAGACCATGATTTAGCTGTTATTTAGAAGGAGCAAAAGGATCAAACTGTTTGTGTATCACTGTGTCCTTGAGGGTGTGAGACCACAGAAAAGGGAATTGGAAGGTCAAAGAAGATCCTTTTAGCCTGTTTCTTAAGAAAAAGAGAAGAATGTTTCTTGAGAATTCTGTGTCAGCACGTCAGCCTGTAAAACAAACTTTATAAATCAGTCTTGGTTTGCATAAACAGCTGCTAGGCCCATAGATATAGAGCAAAGTTTTAGGGTTAACCAGATGTCCTTTATTTTGAAGAATCTCTCTTGATTCTCTCCTAATTTTTGAAAATGTAATTCATTCTAGTTGCATAGTTGGAATTTTTTTGCTCAAAATAAAACATCAGAGAGTCCTTAAAAAAATAATACTGAGCTGGCATCCTATATGGTATTCATTAGTGTGGAGTCTTCAGCCATTTCCGCACTTACCTCTTGTGGTCTTGCCCAAGTGGTCCAGCATACACTTTTCATTCCAAGCTGGGACAGGTTGCTCCAGCACCAGAAAAAAAGCGATCCACATTGGCCTGTTCTAGTCCAGCTCCCGTGCTGGCTCTAAAGCTTGCACCAGTTTCATTCCTGGCCTTCAGAGTCCTTGGGGAATCAATGTTGGTGGTAGAACTTTTTGTGCTAGAGAAATGGGTCCCCCATGATACGTTGAGCAGCAGAAGCATGCTATTCTCTAATCTGCAATTGTTTGGTCTTCTATTGAATGATGATTTGTGAGATCAGAACTGAGTGTTACATAAGACATGACTGAATTTACTAGTCACCTACAGGGCACCCATGTATTATATATATATTTACTTCTTTAGCTGGTCTCTTTCTCTTCCGCTTTTCATATTGAAATAGTTTGTTTCTTTTCCTCCTGTATTGATGTTCTCTAAGCCCCTATTCTGCCTTGCCGTTCTAGTGATTATGTGGCTGCCATGTTTAGTATTTTATTTTCTCTTCTCTCTGCTCCATTTTTTCGTATTGGTCTCTTCTCCAGTATTTTTTCCTGATCAATTTTTTTCACTGTGGGAAAGCAGATTCTCAAAAGCTTCCAAGTTCTTGCCAACCTGAGAAGTTCCAGTCTTCCTTGACCTAAGAATGTCTTTGTGCTCAACTTTGTGCCTTCTATTACAGATTTACTGGCCACCTCTCCCAGGACAAAAAGAAGAATGCTTTAGGAAAGGAAAAGATCCAGTGGTAAGTCACCCATTGAACTGTCTTACTGGATTTCTTTGGACATTAAGCATTAAAGCCTACTCTATCCAAAAATTGATTAGCAGGCAGTGAAAAACGTTGGATTGTGTCTTCTATTTCATTTACTTCATTTATCCTGCTTTTGCCTTAGACATTTCTGTTGTACACTTTCTGTTGTACAATTTTCATACATAGAGGCCTTGATCAAACTACACAGTGGTTTAATAGTCCATCTTACTTCACAAGCAAGTCTTCAATTTTAAATTTTGGGAGATGATATCATATCATACTAATAATTTTCATATTTCTGAATACATTCTGGGAGGAAGCAGAGAGTCACTCTGAGCAAGAAGAATTTAAAATGAGGGATGGAATGTGGAACCAGGAATCCCAGTGCATTTTAGGAGGAAGTGGGTCACAGAGCTTGAAGATTACAACTTAAGGGTGATCACATAGAGGTTTTGGGAATCATCCATTTTCTGGGATTCCCCCTATCTGTGGACAAGAGGGAAGAAAACCACATACTTCACATGGGTTTTTAAAAAAGCGGCTTACTTTTTCTTCCTTCCTTGTCATCATCTTCCTTCCTCATCTCCTATAGGCCGCCACCAGCCAATTTTTCATGGATATATTTATTGTTGTTAACCGCCCGGATTGGTTTGCCACAGGGCGGTATACAAATTATTATTATTATTATTATTATTATTATTATTATTATTATTATTATTATTATTATTATTATTATTATTATTATTATTATTATTATTATTATTATTATTATTATTATTATTATTATTATTATTATTATTATTATTATTATTATTATTATTATTATTATTATTATTATTATTATTATTATTATTATTATTATTATTATTATTATTATTATTATTATTATCTATTACTTGGTAGCTGTATCAGGCTGGGATTAACTAGGAGCCTCTGTAGCTTCCTACTACATCCACCCCAAATTCTCCATATTACCCCTAGATATATATATCATTCATCTGTCCCTAGAGCCACAAGTGTGCCCCTGAGGTGCCTGTTTTAGTACCTTTTGGGAAGATCTTCCTGGGTTAAAAAGTAGCTTTATACACCAGAATATACTGTATGTGTGATCACACACTTTTTTAAAAAAAGGGTTAACAAAAAGGAAGGTTGTGTGGCACTGTATGTAAAGAAAGCCTATTATTCCACAGAGATTATTGTAATACATTTCATGTGGTGACAGCTGTAGCTAGTGCAAAATAAAGCAGCTAACTAATATTGCTGGCTGGATGCACATCACCCAGTCTTAAAAGAGCTGCATTGGTTGTTAATTCACTACCAGGTCCAATTCAAGATGTTAACTTTGCCCCTAGACTTTGGAATAGTCTCCGTCTCCACGAGGTGTGCCATGCATCTTCTTTATATACATTTAGAATGCTGGAAAAGAAATCCATTCACCCTGGCCTTTGGCTGAGGAAACAGTTTCTCCTCCCCACTTTCAGGCACTATATTTTCAGTGAGCTCTTCTAATATGTTTTTACTGCTGTAATCTGTCCTGAGACTTAAGGGTATAGGGCAGGATAAAAACACAGATCGACCGATCGATCAATAGAATATTGATCTCACCTCAGAATATTGCGGAACTGGAAAAAAAATGCAGTAAAGGGCAACCAGCATGATCAAGGGGTTGGAACACCTCCCTTATGAAATCAGACTCTTCAGCCTTGGAAGATGATGTCTAAAAGGTGATCAGATGGAAGTATATTGCACAGCACTAGAATCAGGAGAGTTAGGATCAACAAGGGGAAGTATTTTTTTTACCCAGAGGGTAATCAGTCTGTGGAATGTACTACCAGATGAGGTGGTGACAGCAGCCAGTGTGGATAGCTTTAAGAAAAGGATAGACAAATTCATGGAGGACAGGTGTATCAATTGGTGCTAGAATTGATGCCTAGGTACTACCTCCAGGGTGGAGGGACAGGCAGGAAAACTTTAAAGACCATTTGCGGGGAGTCGAGGGCTGGTGAAACTTTTGCCTTTATCTTCTGCTTGAGAATGCCCAGCTCAGAAGCGGTCGGTGGGCTGTTGTGTGAGACAGGATGCTGGACCAGAAGGTTGTGGTCTGATCCAGCAGGACTCCTCTTATATTAATCAGTGCTTTTGCTGCAGAATTCATTATTCTTTCACTTCTCAGCCATTGTACACTTTTTCTTTAAATCTTCCATTTCAATCAAGCAAGTTGTAGTATAAATATATAACCGGAGACAATGGAGAAATTGAGAGGGCTATGACAGGTATTCAAGTCCCCCTGTAATTACTCCCAAGAGCGGCCATCACTCATTTCTGCCTCTATGTGTTTATTCTGCAATCTGTCATCAATGGCTGCAAGCTTTGCAAGAGCCTGTTAAAATTCTTATTTCTAGCTGTTTTAGGAGGTTGTTTTTGCAAAAGCAAAACACAGAATCCATGAAACAAAACACTTAGTGACAGGGGAGGTTTCCATTTAAGTGGGGAAATAGAAAAATAACTGGTGTGCTCCCTACTCAAAGCATCACTATTCTGCTATAAGCTGCATGCAGAACTGAATGCTGGTCAGACTTAATTTCTTGGACCCAGATTCAGAGCTTGTGTGCTGTGGGTTGCACAGTGCTTCCCTCTTCTTTGTTAAAATAGTGGACAGCAATCATGTCCCACTGCTTAACTGTTGGAACACATGGGTGCAGCTTCTCAGTCTCATGGCCGTTGCTTACATAGAGTGAAGAAGTCTTGCTATAGTAATTTGGCAATAGGTAGGGAAGGCTCTTAGGCCTTTTCTGCTCTTGCCTGTCCGTGGTCCAAACTGGTGGGTCCAGGCCTACTGTTTTGGACCACAGAAAAGCGTGGTCTGGAACAGCGCTGGACCTTGTACATCCTCAAAGCCCATATGAACTTCAAGGTTGGGTTCTGAGTGCTCTGGAGCCTCTCAGGGATATGGATCCCCCCATTAGTCTCAAACACCCGAGGCGTGCCTTCTGCACCTCTCCCGTCTTCTGGACCAGGGCCATGCTGGTACGGTTAGTCTGCATTAGTACATAGTTAGACTTTGGAGTTCTCCAGATGAGGTGTTGGCTACCAATTCAGATGCTTTCAAAAAGGAGTTGGGCAATTCATAGAAGTTTGGGCTGCAAATGGCTTTTGCCCTGATGGCAGCAGGAGATGGTGTGCCTCTGATGGCCACGCGCTATGCGCTCCCGTTCTGCTGGTGGGCTTCCATGTGCAGCTGGTTGGCCAGTGTGAGAGCAGACTGCTGGAGCAGATGGGCCATGGGTCTGATTGTTCTTATGTAGCTGAAGAGAGGGAGACAAGGAGTGGAAGCCATCCCTGTTTCCTGCTAGTGCAGTTGAAGAAAAATACAGGCCAGGGAGGCTCTTGGTCCAAGGAAGTGGATTATGCAGCAGGCCACCAGAGGTGAGGGGAGAGAATAACATTTTTCCAGCCCTAGCATGGTTTCACTTTTTCTTCTCCCAATCCAGTTTCCCCATCATGGCTTCTACTTCAGACTCCCTTCCTAAAGCCATTTTCATATTGGTTGAACTGCTGGTGATATCAGCAGGTTCCTTCTCCTTAACATGGAGAAGAGTCCCTCTCCATGTTGGAACTTTTGCCTTCAGCTTTGATCAATCTTTCCTGGGCTTAAGACAGAGGTTTGCTGAATGGTGTGCACCAATGAACAACAAATGGAATGCAACCAATTTACAGCAACTGGCTAAAGCCTCAGTGTCCCAAATAATACACAAACTATGACTGTTGTCTTTGATAGCTTTGTCATTCATGGATTTGTCTAATCCTTTTTTTTTTTTAAGAATCTAGGATAATTGGTATTATGAAATCTAATGCAGATGAATTCCGCTATGTGGATGCTGTAAAATCTTTGTTTTAGTTGTCTTGAATCTTCTAGCATTCAGCTTTATTGGTTGATTTCAGTTTAGTATTTTGTGAGGGGAAGAAAAAAAGCTTTTCATGCATTTTTCCCAAGTTAAATATATAATTTTATATGCTTCCAGTCTTGTCCCCTTACCTGCTTTCTCTAAAGACCAAAATGTTGTAATATTTTGTCCTAGGAGGTTGTTCAAGACCCTTGATCATTTTAGTTACCTCTTTTGTATCATTTTCCAAGACTGGTATATCTTTTTTTTTTACTTGTGGTTATCTGAACTGCACATAATAATACAAGAACAATTATTCCACCAACCAAATATTTGTTAATGTCCAGTCATTCAATCAAATCTGCCCCTTTATGATTCCATGTATGTCAAGCCCACCTACCCTCTACAGCCGCCCACAGTTGACTGAAGCTCATGCTTACTGTTTCTGTGACACTATCTAGCTATCTCATTCTCAGCTTTCTGCTTCTCTCTTTGTCTTCAGTTTTTCCCAGCAATAGGATGTTTTCTAATGAGTCCCATCTTATTATGTGGCCAGAGAAGTTGGGCTTCAGCTTCACTATTTGTCCTTCTAAATTAGGATTGATATCCTTTAAGATTGACTGATTTATCTCCTTGCACTCTCAAAACACTTCTCCTGCACCACAGTTCAAAACTACAGATTACTTAATGCTCAGCCTTCCTTATGACCCAGCTTCATATGACATTATAAATTTGACAGGTTCATTTCGGGCCTTGTTCAGACATAACAAATGGAGTGCCTCAGAAGCACCTTAGAGAAACAGTGTGTGGCCCTCATGCTCCCAACTTTTTTCTAATCCACCTTTTCTAGCACAGAATGGTCAGGAAAGGGAGGAGGTGTGTGACTGGTGTGTGAACAATCCCTCCTCGAAGCTACTCTAAGCTGCCTCAGAGATGCTTTTTGTTGTTTCAGAAATATTCTTTTGGAAACCTTTTAAACAGTCCGAATAATTGATATGAAGAGTGAACTTGACCATTTTACTGCTCACCCATTTTACCAGCGCTGGAAACTGAAAAAACAAACAAGCCAGGAAAGCTGATGTAGTGTGCATAGCAGGCCATGCAAAGGTTTCAAATAACAAATAGTGTTCATTCAAAAAAATGTGGTCAATTATTCATATCCATAAATTAAGGGGGAAATAGCACCAATGAAATTTTTTTACTTCATATACTCATAAATCAGGATGTCTTGATATAAGTATTAATGTTACCATGACATATTAGGAATAACATATGAAGAATTAACATGTTGGTGAATGAGTGTACTTGCCTTTCCAAGATGGTATCATAAAGTGCAGAATAAGAGAAAATAAACTATGGGGGGAAAAAGAAAGAAATTTGAATAGAATCATTGTAAACTTCAACCTCTAGTGGGAAGGGAAGAGGAGCTTTCCAAATCCTTCTCCATCGCTTTTGCCATCTCTGCTGTAAAATACAATTGCCTAAAGGGAGGCCCTAATAGTGGTTTTCTACTGTATCCCCTGTAGAGGATTTTTTCAGAGTCCCCCTGGTCACAGACTGCCTTCAGAAATGCCTTCATTACAGTGCCCCTTTAGGTGGTCTTGTCTCAGCTGTTCTAATACCCATGGGAACAGCAGTGATATCAGGGTCAGGGCACTGAGGGAGCTGTGTGAGTTATATGTCCTGCACTCCTAATTCGAATTCATCTATTAATATGTTTTTTAAAAGGAGACTTTCAGGACAGATCTGTGAGAAGATAACATTTGCAATACCCCTCCTTTATGAGAAAAGTTATTTCTCTTTGCTTCTCATTTCCCACTTATTTATCTGTAAGAGGAATTGTCCTTTTATTCCATGGTTGTATTTGCACTCATCTGTGGTGCAAATACATAGAAGGCCACCTGAAAAGTGGCCTGTTTTGTGCCAGCCACCAGCTGACTCCAGAACTCATAGAGCTGGTGAAAAGGACCTCTGAACCTTGGCCTTCAGAGTTCCCAGGGGACCCATTTCAGCAATAGGCTCTGTTGTGTCACCCAAATGAGTTTCCCCATGATATACCAGACCATGGAGTCATGATGTCTATATGACTCTGTGATCCAGTATAGCACCCCTAGCATGCTGGTAGGCCTTGATTTTAAGGTCTACCAGTAAACCAGACTAGGGCACCATTTGTGTGCCCTAGCCTAGTCTACGCTCTGCCCCGTGCAAACAGGATAGCAGGATGAGGAGGGATCTCCCATAATCCACAGTAAGAGAGGCCTCCGGTGCCTTTTCTATTTCAGGATAGTATCCCATGTGGAAAAGTCCTATGACTACAAAATGTACTCAGTCTTTGTACTTTCTTAATACTTTCAACAAATTCTAAAGGATAGTGAGACAGAACTAAGGTTTGCAGAAACTATGTTGACTATTTTTTTAGTAAGAAATGCATTTCCATTAGACCTCTTCTTCAATGAGCTTTGTATTTTTTCCTGCCCCCCCAAAAAAAAAGAGATTGAAAGAGACATTAAGGTAGCATGTATAATTTATGTAATGTCTCAGTTCCATCTTTCATTGGCTTCTCATTATGGAAGGTGTGTTTTGTAATCAAGTAAGATACATATTTTGTTAGCAGAGTTACAGTTTGACCTTTCAAATTACCTGAGGGCATTTCCTGTTAAACTCTTAATAGGGCTGAGTAGAAATGTTGAAACCAGGGCACTTTTGTTTGTTGGCTTTGAAGTTCCTAAAGGCTGCGAAGCACAGGGCATGTGGAGACAGAGCGTATAAGACAGAGTGTATTCCAGACCAGGAAGTCCAAAATGGCATCTTGGTCTGTTTCTGGTCTGGAATGCCAGTACATAAATAAGAGGAGCCTTGCTGGATCAATCCACAGCCCATCTAGCTCAGCATCCTTTCTCACACAGTGGCCCAACAATTGCTTCTGGGCATCTCAAGCAGAAGACAAAGGCAAAACCTTCATGTGCTGTCAAATCCCTGCAAATGGCCTCTAGAGGTATCCTGTCTGTCCCTCCAACATGTAAGCAGTATCTAGGCACCTGTTCTAGTAGCCATTGACACACTTGTCCTCCATGAATTAGTCTAATCTTAAGTCACACCTCCTAGATTCAGAATTGGTTCCTACAATGCATTCCCTGCCCCTCAGCAAACCCTTTTCTCTGCTGTGCAGAGGTTGCCGTAAGTCTCAGTATTATTTTAAATGTATTTTACATTGCTCTTTGTTGTTTTAACCTTATTTTAAAAATTTATAACCTATTTTGGTATCTTAATGTAAAGTGATATGGAAATGTTTTTTTAAAAAAACAAAATATAGAAGGCAGAATATGCCTTCCTGGTTTTCAGCTGCGGCTATTTTCCCCTTCTAGCATGGGTGACCTCTTGCCTGAGAAAGACCAGTTGCTCATTAAGTGTGTTTGTGTGTGTCAGAAGGTTTCTCCAAACACCATAACTCAGCCAAATGGTAACAGAGATTAATCACGCTTGACAAAATTAAATACGCTCATTAGGATAACTACTTTCCCTAACAAAACAACAGTGTTAAATGCTTACAAAATAGAAACATGGGCTTTGGACTGGTCTTTATTAAAGGAAAAGAAGTGGGTGTATGGAAGTAGCTAGATTATTGCTAATGAGCTATGACTGCTTACCTAGATGGAAGACATAGGTAATCTGAGGCCAAACCCCTCTGTTATTTTATGAAATTAAGCATGCCAGTATGTTATTGAAACCTCACCAGAATATTGTTTTAGTACATTAGAGCATAAATCTATAAATACCATTAAGTGCCTAATTATGGAACTGTCTTTCAAAGTCACTTATTTTTTTCATGGCATAAAGCACAATAATTTACAGAGGTTTCTCTCTCTTCCCCTCTCTCCATTTTCTATGTGTTTTGCTTTGTTTGGCCTTCCTTCCAGTATGCCAGGAAACAAGGTCTCATGGGGAACTTTATTGATTCATTTATTTTACACTTATAACCATTTCTTTTTTCTAAGAGCTCAAGAACTCTATTAAACTCTCTTAAATGTTAGCCTTATAATGTGCAAGTCTCCTTTCTTCACTGAAACCAGCTATTCCACAGAATTCCCTCTTTTATTGAGTTGCCTTTTGAAATGAGTTTTCTCCCGCTTTTCCACCATGCCCACTAGTAGGTAAATCTGCCATCATAAAAAGGTTCTTGGCAATGACTTGTACCAGTATGTGCACTAATTGTTTGTGACAGGTGCCTCTGGGACATCCCAGGGTCACTCCATTTCCTGCATGTGATGTAAAGTAAATTCAAGCTATATATGCACTTAAAAAAATATTAAAAGCGCCTTCTACCATCAGGGCAATACAAGGTGTGCACAAATGAATTTGCATGAGAAAATTCAGTCTAATTTTCAGATTTGCCCATTGAATCGAAAGTACCAACACTGAAGTGTTTAGACATTCCAACAATGTTCCTGGCTCGTGAATACAAAAATTTGATTGAATTTTTGTAATTTTGCAGTATTTTACTAGTGAAAATAGGCTTTTTCAATGGGAAAAAAAAGGTATGAAAATGGTCATCCATGAATGCTTGGACAAATGATTCAATAAAGAAACAAATTTTTGGATGTTTGTTTTGATTGTGAATTGAGCGTGAATTGAGCATGAATTTTTCATTGTGCACATCTCTAAGGCAATGACATGTCATTGTGCAATGATTAATGATTAACTTAGCCAAGGTTTGGATTCTTTAGGTCCTGTAACTGGGTGCAATGAATATAATAGAATGAATTCCTGGCACACACACATCCCCCAAAATGGTCTTCTCATACCCTGCTTTGCTTTCTGGTTCCTGGCAAAAAGCTAGACTCTCTCAATGGGAGATCCATAATAGTTGCAACCAGTATGCACAAATCAGATATTCTGGGGCTCATTTTAAAATATATATATATTTATTAAATACACAAACAATTACAATACAATTGCAACTAGTTATGTGGCTTATCTTATGAGAACACAACAATAGTAGATACACATCTTGCAAATAACCTAACAAAGTGAGAGCTACTGTTTGATAGTACCACTGTCACCTGTCTTAAAAACATCATAAACTGTGTACAGTATAAAAGTTTATGAAAATGACTTAGAAAATGTAAGGTTCATTCTGGAAGACCATAATTACTTCCAATTATGTTGACCTGTGACAAGAAGGGATACCAAACATCTAGGAATGAGTATACTTCCTTCTTCCCCTCCAGTCTTTGGGACTGGATAGTGATCGATTCTGACACTGCAGTGTCCAACATTTTAATATACCAAGTACTGAGGTTCAAGGTAAGAGAGACCTTCTAGTTTTTTGCAATTCAGGGGCACATTGTTAAGTAACTCTGAAATCCAGTTACTGCTGCTGACTTTAGACCAGGAACCAGGAGTGTCCCATGGCCAGATGACTTGAGTTAAACAACCTACTGCCATCAAACCCCCATTCAGGACAGAACAGGGTGGTAAATGTATACTTGCTTTAAAAATATATGTGGGCTCAAGTACTGTATTCTTTGCTGTATAAAACTCCCACCCCAAACCTCCCCAAAATTACCCTATGTCCTATTTTTTCATTGCTTTTTTCATATCTTATATGGCGCAAAATACAGTGTTTATTATGGATTATTTTTGAACTTTTATTTTTAGCATTAACAGCTCATTTTATAGACTCAAACAAGGTTAGGATAGCTCCGTTCCTGAAATTTGGAAGTGCTTCCGCTTCTAGGCATGTTAGAAATGCACTGCTGTGAAGCTATTGTCCCAAAAAACAACTCCAAAGCTGAAGGAAAGGAACTGGCAGCTGTTTTCAAGGCCCTGCAGCAATTCAAATTGTTCATGTTTGGGAACTGAACAAGATAAAAATGGGTACAGAAAAATAGGTTCATATTTTATTTATTTGTATTTACATATCGTAGCTCAGCCTTGTCATGAATAACTTGTGGGACTTCTTGAGAACATGAGGAATTGCTATATATAAATTGTTTTTAAATGTCAGCTCTTAACGGCACAGTGGTGGTGTTCCAGCTTGTTATCTTATTGATTTAAGGGAAGATACTCTTGGAACTTAATTAGTTGCCACCGAAAACAGGATTCATTAAAACAGTCATGTACTACACTGAAAAACTGAAAAGCAGATGTTTGAATTACAACCATAATCTATCCAAATAATAAATAGGATGAAAATGGGCATGTTATTATGTAAAGGGGTTATTTTAACGAATTGTTGATTTATTTTGAGTATGCTTGGATTGTTTAATTCAGTTGCAACGATCATTCCTGTGATACACTTCCTGCCAATAATTTCTTTTTACATTAATGCCTATATAGTTTTAACAGCTTCCAATTTGGGCCTTGATTTGTACCTATGCACCGAAAGGAAGGAGTTATGCAATCTGTTATTCAGTTCTTTTGTGGCATATCATTTATCAAAAATAAGAAAAAGTGAGATCAAATATAGGACCCAATGCACACTGATGACGTAGTATAAACAGAGAAACTATGGGAAGAAGGCCATATGGAAGGGGAAGTGATGAAGACCATGTTTTTTCCCCAGCAGACTGTTGTGAGATCTTTAGAAGTCATTGGGAGCTGGGTGCATTCCGTAGAACCCATGACTACTCTTTTCTTATCTGCCTGCTCCGGAAAAAGGGAGCAATTAATCCAGGTCAGGCTTGGAATGTCCATTTGTCAGCCTGCTGTGTAGCTAACCGTATTTCCTTTAGCACTGACTAGCTTGTCCTCATCTATGGTGTATGTCTCCTTCATTTCCTGCTATTGTCCCTCTACCCCTGTTACTACATTTCCCCACTACATTTTAAGCTAAGCTGAAGGTCAGCTGAAACAAGGTCCCTTTTCTGGCATGGGCTTTATGCTGCACCTTTATGTCTCTAGAGACAATAATGTTGCTGGAAGGCTTCTTTATCTAGCACTGGCCAGTGAGGAGCCAGTGGCAGATGAAAAGCACAACAGACTGTTGTTCATAGACTGTCCAGAAGAATAGTGCAAATGTATCTAATACTCCATTAAAAATGCTTGAGTCTGTGGCCACTGGCACTTAGCAGCGACCAGTACAGCAGAATCAGAGTGAGAAGCAAGGTTCCAAATCATCTTTTGGTCCTTAGTGGATCAAAATGTGATCTTGGTCAATGACGAGGCTTGCATCTGACCTCTCCCTCCCCCTCTGCTCCACCCCCACCCCCAATTCTGTTGCAGGAACCTCCACTGTTCCCACATTTTGTGCATTATATAGTTTAACTATGTCCTTTCAAATATCCATAATCTTCTACATGACACCAAGTGCACAGTCAGATACGGCATTTAATCAGTTTAGACTCCATCTTCAGTTCTGACTGTCCCAGAAAAGATAGTGGCTTCCTGTCCCTTTTCTGGACTAAATTGTCAATATCGGGACTATTCTGCATTTAGATTAAGTGAGTTCTCAGCCTGTTTCAGATTAGCTCATTTTATTTCAGAAAGGGATAATTTGCAAGTGGACTATTTGGGGAGCAAACCATATGTTTTTAGGTATGGTCCCCATTTCTTCCCATCCAATGACAGACTTGGTTCGGGGAACTGTACTCAAGAGGCTGAGAACGTCACTATTAGGGTGGGAAAAGAGAACAGAAAACAAGACTTGGGCTGAGTCCCCAAAAGACTTATTTGCCTCTCTAGTTTCCCTCTACCGTCACTCTATTCAAGCAGACTTTAAAAGTGCCGTGCGCTTCCGGAATAAGCATCCGCATGAGGCTCAGCAAAAGGCATGTTTAAAATGCACCTTCCATCCCCATGGCAGCGTGTTTTGCTTGTCCGCATCTTTTTCTCCCTGCCCCCTCTCTTGTTG
>MTQE01001058.1:1067639-1086406 GCA_014337955.1 Aspidoscelis marmoratus
CCAGATCTCCGTCCCCCGAAATGGCTTCCTGTGCTGGCAAAGGCAGTGATAGCTCGCTCGTTCACTCTCAGCACTTTCACTCTGTTCTCTGTTCATCTCCCAGATCTCCACCCCCTGAAATGGCTTCCCGGGCCGGCAAAGGCAGTGATCGCTCTCTCATTCACTCTCAATACTTTCACTGTCAAAATCCACCCAGTAGAGCAGCAGTAATTGTAGCAATCCACTCACTTCACACCTGATAACAATTGCAACAATGTTGCAATTCTGTGCGATTCTGACTCTTTGACAGTTCTAAACTTTAGAAAGGGAAAGGAAAGGAAGCTGCTGCAGTTCTGGGAGATGTCTAAATGTTTTATAGCTGTGTGTGCAGGTGGCAATCCCCACCCCTTTTGCCATGGAGCATCCCCATGGTAAATGCTGCCAGGAAAACCCGCGACTTCCAAAAAGAGCGCTGGAATCCTTCTTTAAAGTGCACTTTTTTTGTCACAGATTTCCCTCCTTTTGTAGCGCTGGAAGCTCATTGAAAAGCCAGGCATGGGGGTGCTCAGAGGCAAAAGAAGATTTTTAGAGGGCTTTAAATTGCTTGGGGACAGGGTCATGGTGAAGAAGACATGATTTATATAAGACATGCCTCATCTGCTTCCTCATTTCTCCCCTGTCCCTGCAAGGAGGACAATGTATCCTCCATTTCCCCTTATCAGTGCCTTATTCCACAATAGCCAAATGTAGTGGAATAAGTCAATGACATTTGGATGTAGCCACACAAACACGGAGTGAAACACAGATTAACTACTGAAGGTACATTTTAACTTCAGTAATGATTTTCACCAATTTAATCAAAACAGTAGCCTTTTCTGCACTTGCCGGCGTGTAGCTGGGATTAATGGATCCAGAATAGCCAGGCCCACTGATCTGGGCCATGGGAAGTTTTTTTTGGGGGGGGGGGCAGGGAATCAGCACAGTATGCATGACAGTGGTGATCGAGGTCAGCCTACATCACAGCCTCAAAGAAAGCATCAGTATTGTGGCCTCTGGAGAAGGCATTTTGGGAATGCACTTTGACATGATGTCAGAAGGTGTCTCCTGGTAGTCCCAAACACAGGAGGCATGTTTTCTGCACATCTCTCATGTTCTGGATCAGGTCCACTGGTAGACCTAGTGAAGCGGGTCCACCAGTAATTCCAATCAGGGCCTCCCTTATCAGGATCAGTCTCCATGCAAAGCAGATAAGAGTCGTGCCAATGTGGGCAGGGCCTCCTAGAAGTGCATTAGCATGCAGAACTGGGGGCCTAGATGCCTACTATGCAGGCCCTTAATCTGGATTATGGGCTCATGATAAAAAGGCCAGACTTTAAGATGATTTATATAATTTCCTGTTTTCTTCATCCTTTTAGATTATTGCTCCTCTTCAGTCTTGTTTATCTCACTTTAATGCAATTTAACATTAAAGAAAATTAGCAGGGTAAATCCTAAAGGGTATACATGTTTGCTTGTAACTAGGATTGTTAGACAACCACAAATTATGTGCGTTTGGGGGGAAATGAATTATTTTTAAGATGACGCATTGAGAAACTGATTTCTAAATAAAGAAGCTGTTTTTAGTTCTACTGTCTTCCGCTGACCTAACAGTGATGTCGCATAGTATATATCTTGGCTAATACAGGAAATCAGTACACAAGGCAATACAAAGACCTCATTTCCTGGCTTGAAATGATCATACAATAGCACTGAGGCAAAGAGGTCACATGTACAGTCTGAAGGGGCAGGACTTGCATTGCCTAGAGCAAACTAGACTAGAGGATGTAGTCAAATGGCTTTAAAAATAACATGAATGTGCTGCCCATTTCTGGAATAACAACGAAATTCTGATGCCTGGGTAGGGACTTTACTATGAGAACTGATCACAGGGACTTGGAGACAGAAAGGAATTGTAAGGCGTTACCTATATACTATGTGAATGCCCTTGTTTTGCCTGTGTGAATGTAGAACTAGCAACTGTGAATGCTACTGGTTTCTAGAGAATGGAGAAAACTTATGTTTTGCCTCATCATAAGAATGTCAATGATAATCATGTATCACTTCCTGCTAGTATGACCCTAGGAGAAGGTGAAAACAATATTGATAGAGTTTGGTGTTGTTACTGACTTTTAACTAAGGGGACAGTTTTGTACTGACACGTTCTATAATGGTTGTACCGTATCCATTTGTGCTATAATCAATATACCTTGATTTATATTGCTCATATTCCAGTGTCATGTTATGCCTTTCACATATGCAAATGAAACCATATGAACATCCGGTGGCACAATTTGCACACTGTGCTGGATGTTTATATGGTTTCAGTTGCAATTTGTGCAATTATTCTGCCACTGTTCTGCTTTGCATGGTGAACAATTCCAAAAACCATGTCTGAAAAATCTTCCTTGCTTAACGCACCATATTGCAAGGCTCATGACGAAAGTTGCGTGGTAGGATAATGGAGCTAGCTGATTGTGTTTCTAAGAAGAGTTTGCGAGTTCCTCTGACCAGGTCATCACCTTTTACCGAATGCACAATGAATTCCAATTGTTATTTCTTTTCCAGACAGAATGTGCCAACTATATCAGAGTGCTTTATCCTTTAAACAGAACACACCTATTGGCTTGTGGGACTGGAGCTTTCCATCCCATCTGTGCTCTCATCTATGTGGGACACCGAGGAGAGGTAAGGAAGAATGTATGTATTTCTTACAAGGTGATAATCCTCAATTTAATATGGATTTATAAATGTATGTTTTTAATAGATTGCACCACCTAGTTATCTTTGGTTGATCTAGGAAATTTATATAGAATTAGACCTGATTAGTACAAGTACCTTCCAGCACTGTAGACTAGATCAGGAAGTTGGGGAAATGGGAGGAAAACAGGCCACTTCCCTTTTACTGAAAACCAAACTATATAGCATCATCTTTCTAGTCACCAGAAATTTAACTTGAGGGAATCTTTATGTACCTTAGAAATCTGTGGTGATGAAAAGGTGAATATGCTAGGGTGGGGCAGCTGCAGTCATGTTCTGCATCATTCGGTCACTGTGGCAACAGCTGGCAAGCATGGCTATTGCCACAGGAAAGCGATTGCCTCTGGTACAGTAGTGTTCACACTTACCTGGCACTTTCACTTTGGGATGGGTTGGGCATTCAAAATATGAATGGCAGATCCATTCCTGATCTTTGCTGCACTTTGTGCCTAACAAAGGTACGAAAATTCTCTGTGTACCTCAAAATCTTGAATTAAGGAAGTTAGAATGTTTCCAGGTATCATTCCCTGGAAAGAACAGCTTGAAAATTTGGGGATTCTGGTTATATTTCTGTCACCTGAGCTTCAGATGGCAGTAGTAACCAGGAATGCTAATTCCCACTCTAAGTTCTTTAAACAGTTAAAGGCCTTGATTGACAGAGAAGAAGAGTTGGCTTTTCTACCCCGCTTTTCTCACCCATTTAAGGGGACTCAAAGTTGCTGACAAAGTTTTCTATTCTCCTCACAACAGAACACCCTGTGAAGTAGGTGGGGCTGTGAGAGCTCAGAAGAGAACTGTGACTAGCCCAAGGTCACTCAGCTGGCTTCATGGGGGAGGGTGGAATCAAACCTGGCATTCCCAGATAAGAATCCGGCTCCCTAACCACTAGACCAAGATTACCAGAGACGACCAGGCCATAGTAATCCAGGCTCTTGTCATCCTCAAGATAGACTGCTGCAAAGAGCAATATCTAGAAGAAGATAATTTTGAAGCTGGAAGACAGACAAAATGCTGCAGCTAGACTTGAGTAAACAAGTTGCTTGAGTAAACAAGAGAGAAGTGGCTTACAGTGAGTCTGATTACCCTGAATTTTGTCTTTTCCAACCTAGATCCATCATGTCACATTATAAATTGAGGGATAAACCAGGCCAGGACCAAAGTAAGAAAAGCAGGCAAAATTGAGGATACGTTCTGCAGGGAAGATGAGTGGGATGTGTGTTTATGAGTTAATTTCCTTCCGCATGTTACTGTTTGATTCCCTTTTAGGAAAGTTCATGACGGGAGAATAAATGAAGTCAGAAATCTCATTAGCTATCTCATTCCTAATTGTCCCTTTCAGGAAAAATACTAATTCCTGAAATTTTACATGGTTTGGGTGTGTAGACAATACCAGTGTGTCATCCTGTTTGTGACTAGAAGAAAAATGCAAATACATTTATATGTATAAAGTAATAGCTCTGGGTGGTAGTTCTCTTCAGCCTCTTCCTTTTCCTCTGGTATTGCTCCTAAGTCCAGCTGGCTTTTACTGCAAAGGTCATCCAGATTCACCCCGTGACCTCTTTCCCTCCAGAGAACTGAGTGCTCAGAAGGTTTCATTGCATGTTTGAAAGAATAGGCCTTTTCAGCCCAGCTGTGTCCTGGGAGTAAAAGGATGTTCAGCCTGTCCCCTGGCTTCTTGCACCATCACAATGTCTGCCACCATTGTCCAATGAATGTCCCCCTGGTTTAACCATGATATTACAGTGTTTAGTGGAACATAATCAGGCCCCTGTGCTGCTGCTTGGTGTTGGCAGGCACATTGCACTGAGGACAAGGCTATGATGGAGGGTGGGCGGACTCAGAACTAGGCAGGCTGAAGGGGTTGCTTTGTTCAGTCAAGGGAAGAACTGGTAGGAAGGCACGCAGATGTCAAAAACTGCACAAGTGTAAGAGTATTGAATAGCAGGAAAGGGGCTATGCACATTCTCAGCATCCTTGGTTCATAGTCTGGCATATGTTTCTTTGGAAAGTTTATTTGATGCTAACAGTACAGTCCCATCGAGGTGAAGAACAGGTGCAGAGAAAGACATCCACACTTCAAGTGCTGTGCACTCCCCAACTGTACCACCAGCATTTAAAGTGCAGATGGCCTAGCTTGGGCAGGCCAGATCGCCATGGCAATGGCTGCAGCAACATCTAGGTTGTAATAATAGTAAACATTTATTGATTAGTCCATTAGACCATATCACAATACAGAGGTACAATACACAGCACAGGAACATCTAGTGGTGCGTGATTGTGCAGCCACAGCTGCAGCCACCTTTCCAGACCAATTCACAGCATTCCTATTAAGGAAGGAATGCAAACACTGCAACCAGGAGCTGACCAGGTGCCTCCTGTTGAAGTTGTGGACAGGCTTTTACTTATCTATAGCTATTGAAGAGAAGGGCAGCTGGAGTGAGCCCCCAAAGCTCTGGGATGCTCCAGTATGGTGGTGGTGTGGTATGCAAATAGGCCTCCCTTGGAGCAGCTGGAACTGCTCTAGGAAGATAAGTCCAAACAGGGATTGTTGATCTAGGGCTATTATCTAGAAGCTAGAGGCGATACACATGTTGCAGCTAGACTGTTGATACTCCTATCTAGTCCCGTATTACACTGGTGCTTAAAGGGCTACACTGCTTCACTTTGAGGTCCACCTTAGCATTTTGATCTTGACATTCAAATCCTTAAATGACTTGGGACCCAAATATCTGAAAGAGTGCTGCTCGATGAGGTTCATGGGTGCAGGCTGCCTCATTTATTATGTATTTTTTCTCTCTCCCTAGCATGTGTTCAGTTTAGATTCTACAAGTATAGAAAGTGGCCGTGGCAGATGTCCTCATGAGCCCAATAGGGCATTTGCGAGCACTTTCACTGGTAAGTGCCAATGTTGCTCTTAATGCTTAACCTGGGATTGTGAACAACTGTAAAATACAGTCATCCCTTGATATACTGTATATGGGAGTTCTCTTCCTGGAGAACCACTCTGTCGTGTCCAGAGCAGGTAGTAAAAGCAAAGCACTTGCTCACGCACAGACCCAGCTAGCGACAGAAAGAAGCCAGGTCAGTTTCCAGAGTTCTTGGGGATATAGAGTACGCGGAGTCAAGAATCGGTATACCGGAGAGTCGTTGTAAGTAGGGAAGTCAGTCAGGAGTCAAGAACCAGGGTTCACACAAGTCGGGGGGTTCCAATGAGATTCTTTGTTCGCAACAGCAGGTGCAGAGTTGGGCACTGCTTAAGTAGGACTCAGAGAGGCAGGCCAAGTGGTGCAGCTTTGTTGTTCTCTCTGGAGAGAACTTGGCTCTGGGCATTGCGTATTGTCTGAGTCTGAATTATCCCCATCTGGGGGGACAGAAGCAGTTTCCAAGTTTGGCTCCTGAGGCACGCCTCCCTCGCTTTGGCTGGTGGAAGGGGTGGGTGGGCTTCCTTTGAGGAGTTGGAGAAGACACGAGGTATGACACACTCCTAAACAGAAACCATTTACGTCAGTGTAAATCCAGGGTTTGGGGGGAAGAAGAAGAAGAAGAAGAAGAAGAGTTGGCTTTTCTACCTTACTTTTATTACCCATTCAAGGCAGTGGTTCTCAACCTGGGGGTCGGGACCCCTTTGGGGGTCGAACTACCCTTTCAGAGGGGTCACGACAAGTCTCCTGCCATACTTCCCTCCCACCTCCCAGCTGCTCCGCCCCAATGGTTGGGGGTCTCCACAACATGAGGAACTGCATTAAGGGGTCGTGGCATTAGGAAGGTTGAGAACCGCTGATTTAAGGGGACTCGAAGCAGCTGAAAAAGCTTTCTATTCTTCTCCCTGTGACGGTTAAGCTGAAACAGTGGTAAGTTTGGTAAGTATTGTAGAGTAAATTTAGCTGAGAAAGGCAAGCCTGTGAGGGGCAGAACTTACAGGCCCAAAGAGAAAACGGGGTGAGCAAGCTCTAGCAGCTGACCAATGAGAGAAGGTAAACAGCAGGGGAGAAGGCTTAAATAGTGGGAGCAGAATGACAGTTATTGTTCGTTATCTTAAGTGCTGAAAGGGTTAGTTTAGGATAAGGACTGGGTCCCTAGGTACAGCCTTAAAGAGTGTAATTAAGTTGTGAGATCCTGAATGGGAGAAAGCAGACTGATTTTAGAGTCTCTGATTAATGAAGAAAGTTAATAAGTTGAAACTGGTTATCGTGTATCAAAAAAGTGGGTTTTTTTCAACCTTGTGAGCAGACTAGTTGCCTTGGTAATGGGCCTTGATACATAGTGACTCCTAGAGCTGTGACAGGAGGCAGTTATATTAACTGCTGAACACAGAGAAAGAAATCAAATCTTCTAAGTATTTTTGAAACTGGCTCTGAGTGAAATAAAAACCCCATTGAGGCCAGTGGAGCCAGGGGTGGCGGCGGCTAATGGTATAACGCCTCAGGTCAGAAGAAAGTGTGGCACTCCCCACAACAGAACACCCTGTGAGGTAGGTGGGGCTGTGATTGCTCAGAAGAGAACTGTGACTAGCCCAAGGTCACGCAGCTGGCTTCATGGAGGAGAGTGGAATCAAACCCGGTATTCCCAGATGAGAGTCCAGCTCCCTAGCCACTAGACCAAACTGGCAAATATTTCCAGTGGTTTTCATTGGATTTACCAACTGACCTGAGAATTATACTAATGGAGAATTGGCCTCTTACTGCAAGTCAGTTGAGGACAGAAACCTCCCTTCAAAGGGTTCTGTACAGTCACCCAAGCAACAGTCTACCATGCTCCTTCTCACCCAGCAAGAACTGGTTTTCCAGAAGTTGCAATGCCAGAGCACACCATTTCCATCTCTCTGCATGGGTTACTCAAAGGTTGTGATTCTGAAGCACACAGATTCCAGCAGCCAGACATCTTAGCAATTTCTAAAAATAAATATAATTTTAAAAACTCTTGTAAATGTGGTCATGCAATTTAAAATGATATAAAGCTGCCATTAACCTTACAGTCTAACTTTTCACCAAAGGGCTGAGTAAATTATTATAGTAGTTACTGTATGTACAGGAAGATCTTTGAAGATCTTGTGTGATTACTATTCTCCTACGTACAAGAATATTGTACTTGTTTTAATTGTTTCTGTGGGACTTCTTCTTCCCTAGGTGGAGACTTGTATACAGGTTTAACAGCAGATTTCTTAGGCAGGGACTCTGTGATATTCCGAACTATGGGACATCGCTCTTCTCTCCGCACTGAAATGGATCAGCGGCTGCTTAATGGTGAGAGAAAGTTAAGGAAGCTCTGTCAGACTGAAAGGACATATTGGGTACTTACCAGTGTATGATATTGGTGGAGGAAGAAAGAGAAATCACTTTCATGTTCAACAAACCATGAAGTATGTGTGCCATGTGATTTGAGCACTGACTCATGGCAGGGATTAAAAATAATGTGAATGAATGAAAGGGAAAGGCTGTTGGAGTGAAGAACAGGTGATTATTCACCACTTAAAGGAAGCTTCTCTGCACTAGGTCTTATTCCAGATTATATCTCAGGATAGAGAACACTCACCTGCATGCTGGTACAGACTATGGCAGACCATACCAGGTCCTGCCGTAGCATGCACCATCATGAGGATGAGTAGTCCCTATCCTGAGATGCAATTCAGAATAAGGCCCAGTACAGGAAAGGCCTAAGATCTGGATGAAAGGAGGGAAGAGAAGTCAGAATGGGCAACAGCTGGTATGAAAGAATGCAGTGGCTGATGACCAATGTATCTTACATGGGTGCCTCCAGTTTTGTGAGTTAAAACTTGCAACTATATTGGGAGTACCACACATACCAGTGTGTGGCATTCCCAATATTGGTATTATGGGTATTATGGGAAATCTGATAGTGATGTTGGCTTTCCCATAATACTGATTGCTTACCACCATCTGCCAGCGACTTGTATTACTGCACTTGTTAGAAATTCCTGGATGCTAGCAAAGTGTGAGAAAAAAACAAAGGGAAGCGGGTGGGTGTTTTGCTAGCATCTGGGTATTTGTAAGAGCAATATTCATGCAAGGAGCCACCAGATGCAGGTAAGATCCCAGGATTTCCTCCTGCCATCTGGGGCACTTCTAAGGCCATTTGCTGGGATTCGAGAGCAGGCAAAGGTTCGTCCTTGATGCCCATGAGCATTTGGTGGGCCACTGTGTGCAATGGGATGCTGGACTGGATGGGCTGTGGCCTGATCCAGCAGGGCTTCTCTTATATTCTTATGAGGCACCCCATGTCTCATTTGCACAAACTAGTTATTGGAAGCCATCTTTTTTGATAGTACACTTGTGCATAGGAGATACGCAGGGAATGCCAGGTGCTTGACCCACCAACTATGTCAATTCTGCATGGTTTTTTCTTTCTAACATGCCTTGCAATTTTGTTCACAGCCCCCAAATTTATTGCTGCCTACATGATCCCAGACAATGATGATCGGGACAATGACAAGGTGTACTTCTTCTTCACTGAGAAAGCATCTGAGTCAGACAGCAAAGGGCGTGCCATCTTCAGCCGTGTGGGGAGGATCTGTGTGGTGAGTTTTGGGGTTGCTTTTTTGTTTGGGCCACAGAGGCTGCTAATTGAAAGTCTATAGGGGGATTGTATGGAATGTCTTCTGTCACTTTTGTAGAAACTGCATGTATTTTTATGAAGTGGTCAATGTGCAAACTATAATCCAAGTGCAGACTTCATCTGCTTTTGCAGTAGAGGAAGATGGAAAGTGGGCAGGTTAGTTTTTAAGAAAGCTGCTAGGAATGATGGGTTTGGGGATGCTTCTTGCTTATCATAGACTCATAGAGTTGGAAAGGACCTCTAGGGTCATCAAGTCCAACCCCCTGCTCAATGCAGGATTTCTAAACCATCACAGACAGATGTAGGTCCAGACTCTGCTTGAAGACCTCCAGCGAAGGAGAGCTCTGTACCTCCCATGGCAACCTTTTCCATTGCCTGATCACCCTTATTGTCAGGAAGTTTTTTCTAATATCTAATCTGTATTGATTCCCTTGAAGTTTCATATCGTTTCTAGTCCTTCCATCTTATTGGGAGGGCCCCCATGTCCCTGAATGTGCATTGTATATTCTTTGCGATACTGTCATATGTTTGGAATGTTGACGAGAATTTCCACCATATGGAATAGCGATGGCCTACCCCCTGCCTGGTTTCTTTCCTTTCTCAGTATGTTTTGGTTGGGTTTATTGCAATATTTTAGCATAGTAGGCTTTGTAAAATATGTTTTTTTCTATCTTGCATCTTTTTTGCCTCAAGGGGTTCTACAGCTGTTTTATTCACTGTTGGAGGAATCTTGCCAGATTACCATTTAGATGAATCCTAGCTGTTGATGCTGCATTGCAGTACTGTTGACTAAAATATGAATTTAGGTCACCTAGGACTTTATTCACCTCCAGCGTGGAGATGAGATCTATGGTGGGCAAATGCCAATTATCTCTCTATAGCTCCCAGATTGCTGCTATAAGGAGAATTCCCTCCTAGCAGTAATGTTCCAGAACAATCTTGGAAGTTGGAAAAATAACTACCTATATGGTTGACCAAGGTGATTCCAGGGGTATATGGCAGCTGCCATATTGCACCTTCCTCCTCTGTGCCCTGTGAGTATATTTTCCTGGTTTCTGGGGAAGGTGACTCTTAGGAGTGGTTGTGGTGCTTCTGGGCAAATTTGGACACCCAAACCATGGACGTCCTGGAGGAGGTACACCCTAGATCTGATAGCATGGATGGGATAAAGGGGTCACATTCCAAACGGTTACAGTCATTCAAGTTTGCAGAGATTCTTTTCATGCACTTGAACAGCCCCTCTTTTTGGTTATTTCACAATGGCAATACATTGTCTATCTCTTTTGGCCATTTGAAGATACCCACTTTGGTCTTGAGGTTAGAGTGCTGGACTCTTATCTGGTAGTTTCTTGGTTCAAGCCCGCTCTTCTGCACAAAACCAGCTGGGTGACCTTGGGCTAGTCACAGCTCTCTTCCTGAGCCCCACCTACCTCACAGGGTGTGGGGAGAAGAACAGAAGGTTTGTCACCCGCTTTGAGTCCCCTTAACTGGGTGAAAAAAGAGGGGTATAAAAACCAGTTCTTCTTCTCTTCTTCAATTCCTATCCCAACCATTGAAATACTGGGGCTCCCTCACTGCAGAGATGTTGGGAAGAAACATTAGTGAGCTCAAGGGGTTTGTGGTAGAGTATGCTTGCAGTAACTCATAGCTTCTTTGGAACAGCAAGCACCAAGCAGTATGAACCAGGCAGGGGATAAGGAGGAAGAGATGGCAGTTTGCCATACAAACAAATGTTCTGTTGGCTGTGAATTCCCCATCCTCTGCCTAATCCTTGAAATAAACATTAAGACACAGAAATGAAGTGCTTATTCATTGGATTAATCAATCTCCATGTATAGAGAGATTCTTCAATGTTTTTTGAGAAAAAGACGATATGGGGATGCAGTCTAAGAGTTGGCAGGTTACCAGATGAGTTGAATGATATTCTCTACTCAATCCAGCTGAGACAATAAGTTGTCTTATCATTTCCAGTGTCTTTGGCAGGCAGAGAATACATACCATGAGTGCATGTTAAGCTGCACCACCTGTTAGATCTCTCAGGAGTGTTAACACATAATAAGCATGCTCAGGGCATGCAGGGCTCACTTAGCTTTATCAAAGGAAAAGAAATGTCTTTGTGTGGCATGACTTCAAATAAAAAGATAGTATGATTGCTGAAGTGTTGGATGTGGGTATTGAAGTGCAAGATGGACTGGCTCCACTTCTGTAGAAGGGGCAAGGGAACTGGTATATATTTCTTAGATTTACCTATCATCAGTTTCAAATGACTCAGCACAATATAGTTATAGATCAGGGTTTCCCAAAGTGTGATACGCGTATCCCCAGGGGTACGGGAAGAGTTTGGTGGGGGTACGCGTTGCACCGGACTTGGTGGGGATCACGTGGGAATGTCCACTGCACCGTGCTTAGCTGCGCCCACAGAACAAGGAAAGAAATAGGTGCGTATCGCAGTTTTTACACAGGAACTGGGGCCATCGTACATCGTATTGCAACTCATTATGGCGGGAACTTCTGCGCATCCTTTGCGCAGCTCGGGTTTGGCCATTTTTAAACTGCGGGAACATTAACAGTTGACGTTGAGCCTCGGAGCTGTTTAAACGCTGGAGAACTGCAGTGTTATCTAATGGTCTTGTAAGGCGTGACACGGCGTGAATATACTGCACTTCGTTACAGAGACAACTTACTTCTTTAATAGTTCCAGGTGCCTGTTATCGTGCTTTAGTAAGTTCCACTGATTTTGATTATTTTTATAAATTACAATTTTTATCCCTAATGTTTTTTGTGAGGGGTACTCAGCGTTACGAAAATTATAGAAGGGGTACACATATGTCAAAAGTTTGGGAAACACTGTTATAGATTATAAGAGTAACAGGGAGGACAAATTCTGGAGACTGATAATCAGAACAGCTGACTTTTAGAAGTACCTGACTCGTTCATGGGTTTTCCTGTTTTGCACCCTAAAATATCCTCCAGAATTCCATGATCTATGTGCAAATGGCTCTCAGCAGCTAAGCCTGGGCAGAAAATGATTTCAGCATGTAGTAATGTGTGACTTATAAGGTCTTAAATGACTTGGGCCCCAAATCTCTTAGGGAACACTTCTTCCATATTGACCTGCCTGTGCCCTAAGATGTGGAGGAGGTTGTATCACCACTAACAGCAGCAAAAGGGGTGGGCACCCGGGATAGGGCCTTTTCATTGGTGGCTCCCAGACTGTCAAATAGGCTCCCTCCTGAGATTCGTCAGGCACCTTCACTCTAGACGAGCTGTGAAGTCTCACCTCTTTACACTGGCCTTTGGCTAAGTAAAGGAACAGCCTTTTCCTCCCCACATTCAGACACTGCCATGGTTTTAATATGTTTAATACGTTATTAGTTTTAATATGTTTATTTTATATGTTGTAACCTGCCCTGAGACCTTTGGGTGCGGGGCGGGACATAAATGCAAATCAATCAGTCAGTCAGTCATTGATGAAATATTGTAACATGTAGAGCAGGCTGGAGTTCTGTTATCTGGAGTAACGAGAGAACACAGTAAAGATTTGTGACAAGGAATGAAATCAAGCTACAGTATTGCAAAGAAAAGTTCTTGCACTTTATGTTAATAAAAAAGTTGCTGTTAAGAGAGAGCTGTCTGACTTCACAGAGAGTGGCACATGAGAAACAGAAGGCTGGATGATTGCATCTAGAATAGGAATTTAGCTATGGGGCAGCCACAGGATTTGTTTAGCGCAACTCCTGGACAAAGCTGTCAGGGCACATGGCCCTTATGTTCAAGTGGAAATCTTTGAAAATTGTGTAGATGCTTCAGTTGGGTTCATAGCTGCAACAAGCTCTGCTGGAACAAAACCAGAGACCAAGGGAAGTAGTTGTACATGGAAATTTTGGAAATGGTCCAAGTCTAACAGAGCAGATGTACTACCATTTTCATTAGAAAAATCTGTGCATCCAGATATGTAGATCTCTGCATATCAATATGCATAATTTAGAAAAATCCAGATATCTGGATAAATGGATCTCTTCGTATGTTTGTGTGTGTGTGCATAGCTTTGTCTTTAAAAAAAAATTAAAACATCCAGTTAAATGAATCTTTGAATGCCATGAATTTTTAATTAGCAAAATCTGGATATTTTAATGTATATCCTGCCCTTCACTGAATGATCCCAGGGCGGGATACAATGAAATTAAAACATATCAAATAGTAAAACATAATTAAATCAGCATATGAAGATATGTAGATCTTTGTATATCAGTATGTGATTTTACATTTTAAAAATCCAGCTATTTGAATCCAGGTATCTGGATATGCGAGTATTTGTAGGTCCATATTCAGGTCCATATCTCAATATCTGGATTGCATCAGAGACTTTTTAAAAAAGGGAAGAGGCTGTTCCTGTCACTGGAATGATTGGAGTTTATCTTACAGAGACAAGAGACCATATTCTTGCACACACTGCAGTGGATCCCTCTTGCTTAAAAAGGCATACGTGCTCAAAGTCTGCAGTCAATAATTCAAGCCTTTGTGTTTATGGGAAGATTAAAGGGGCGAAAAGGAAAGTGAGTTAGGAGGACACAGGGAAGGGTACTAGAATTGATACCTAGATACCGCCTCTAGGTTGGAGACAGGTAGGATGCCTCTAAAGGCCATTTACATGGAACTGAAAGCAAGTGAAAGTTTTACCTTTATTTTCTGCTTGAGTTGCCCATAAGCAATTGGTGGGCCATTGTGTGAGGCAGGATGCTGGACTACACCGTCTGTGGCCTGATCCAGTAGGATTCCTCTTAGGGTTGCAAGAAGGATCAGGGCCTGCAGTAGGGGCTCAGAGAGCAGCTGCTCCATCCCAAGCCTCTCATGTCAAATCCAAGAAAGAAAAAGGCAAAAATACAGAAAAAATAAAAATAAGAAAAAGGAATGAAAGCTGTGTTGGTTGCAGGTCAAACCCTAATGGAATGAATGTGAGATAGTCAAGTTTTGCGCATTGTTTATGGGTTGAAGGATTCTGATTCAATGGAAAGGTATGGGGCAGATCCAGCTCTCCCTTCTGTACTCCACATCCCCAGTGATGTGAGGACTTGAGGATCCAGATTTGCTGGGAGGATTTTTTAAGGCAGGAAGGCAATTCCAGCCCTTGTGAAAGACAAAGGGTGTTTTTCCACTGCAGCCCTTAGATCCGGATCTAAGAAGATCCGGATCTAAGGAATGGGCACATTCCTTAATCCAGATCTAGTAGATCCAGATTAAGGGAAGCACCCAATGTGTTTCCATGGGAGGTGTAGCACCCATTAGCAATGGGTGCTAACACCCCTGCTGTGGAAACAGCCGGATCGACCCACAAGGGGTTGGTCCATTACCCCAGGTGTTTTGGGGGGCAGGGGGGCAGTCTTCGAATTCACTTTGAAGTCACTTCGGAGTCACTTCAAAGTCTGTGCAAAATAGCTCCGAAGTGCCTTTGAAGTCTGTGCTGATCTTCGTAGTGAACTTTGGAGTCACTTCGAAGTCACTTTAGAGTCACTTTGAAGGTCACTCTGAAGATCAGCACAGACTTCAGAGGCACTCTGGAGCTATTTTGCACAGACTTCAAAATGACTTCGAAGTGACTTCGAAGTCAATTCAAAGTCAATTCAAAGTGGCTTCAAAGTGACTTCAAAGTGACTTCAGAGCCTAGGTTTAGGGGGGCCCCAATGGGTGCATCCCCTCCCCCTAGCCTCCTTTGGACCCCATTGGAAACAGGCTCCCTTTCATCCGGATTTTCTGGCAGAAGACCCCATTGTAGACCCCATTAATGGGGTCTACAGAAAATCTGGATTAAAGCCCCAAATGTACCCATTAGATACAGATTTCCCCCATGGCAGTGGAAACAATCAGGTCCCAAATTGGTGCCATGGTGGAAATGGGATCATCCGGCTCACCCCCAAATGGGTCCTAAATGGGTGCAAAAATGGGTACTTTTTGACAGTGGAAAAACACCCAAGGATATAGCGAAGTTCACAAACCAAAGATTTTTTTAAAAAGTTTTTAACATGCCACACACACTTTTGACAGCGGGCATGTTGTTGCCACAGAGAAAACTCACCTCCTTACCTCTTTTTTGACAGCACGTGGAACTGCACTTAGTTTTTAGTTTTGATTATTCTGAAAGGAATTTTAAAGGACAGCTTAAACATCTTACCCTTCTTATTTGTTTGTAAAGAGGCCTCTTACTAGAAACATCAGCTGCTTCCGATCCTGAGCCATGTTTACTCTTTCAGAATGATGCTGGAGGTCAAAGAGTGTTAGTCAACAAATGGAGCACTTTCAACAAGGCCCGGCTGGTGTGCTCTGTTCCAGGACCAGATGGCATTGACACATACTTTGACGAACTTGGTAAGAAGCAGACATTTTTCCCTCCTGGTATTTAGGATTCATTTCCATGTAGAATTAGCTCTTCAACTTGTCATATAAATACCAACACTCAAGCGGACAGGGTGCCTAAACCAGTGGTTCTCAACCTTCCTAATGCCGCAACCCTTTAATGGAGTTCCTCATGTTGTGGAGACCCCCAACCATGGGGGTGGAGCAGCTGGGAAGTGGGAGGGAAGGGCGGTGGGAGACTTGTCGCGACCCCCCTGAAAGGGTAGTTCGACCCCCAAAGGTGTCCCGACCCCCAGGTTGAGAACCACTGGCCTAAACTGATCAGAGTGTGCTGATGTAGTATGAAACTTTGGGTGTGATCAGACATAACTTTTTCAGTCAACCCTTTTTAAAAAAAGCATCCCTTCTGTGGTCACACAAAACCAAACACTCAAACAGTTAAAAGAATAAGTCTTCCCCATTTTCCTAGACGTTGCTCTTCCTTCACTTCCAAACCTGTCCATGCCTTCCTGACAATGAGCACTCATGAGGTATTGGCCACTCGTCTGCCTGGCTGTTCATGAACTTGATTGATCTCTCATCAGAAGTATATGATACTGTTATTGACTACAGTCCCTTCCTCTTTGGTTATGAAGTTTCCTGCCCAATGTTGCTATAGTACTTTTCCTATTATCTGTGGACATTAGCTATACTGGCTCTGACAGAGGTTGGAGCCAAAATACTTTCATGTTTAAAAGGCACACCGTAAGATAAATCTTGAAATCCTAGAGAGAACCTTCTAATATTCCGCAGATTGGCAGTATCTTGTACATGGGATACCAGATTGCCAGAGCTAGATATTAAGCTTAGTAAAATGCCACATTTTCTGTTGTCTTTCCTGTGATTTATAAGGTGCTAAGTACAACCTACTCAGTTATTTGATAGAAATTCTACTAAACTTCTTCTCAGGTGGAAGATGAAGGATTGTATCTGACAGAGATTAATTTTAGGTTTTGAAATGTCTGTTGGCAAGCCAGATGGGTCTATGGGAATGCCCACTAATTGCTACAAATCTCTCTTCAACAGAGGATATCTTCCTTCTGAGGACTAAGGATGGAAAGAGCCCTGAAGTCTATGCATTATTTAGCACCATCAGGTGAGAATTTTGCTATGTTCTTTATTTTCTCTCCAGCTGCTGATTGGTTTTTTTTTTAAAGATTTTTAACCACTGTTATATAAGAACAAATTGTGATCTATAAGGAATGTGCTGGGGGGAGGGGCGAGGTTGGAAAGGAAAATGTAAAATTAAACTACAGATGTCTGTCACCATGTTCCTTGAGCTGTTTTGCTCATCCTCAGAAACTGCTGAGTTCCATATTCTGGTCCACAACTGTGGTCATGTTTAGAGTATTTGGCTGCATCCCTGGTTCTTTAATATTGACAACCAAAACTGTAGGCCTATTTGCATTTACTTGTTGGAGCAAAATTCCATCTGCTTGCTGGTGAGGCCTGTCTGCATTTTGACTCTGAAATGGGATAATCTCTCCCCAGAAAGATCCAGTTGCGGACTGCTAAAAAGCAGTGCACATCCTGCCCAGCAGCAGCAAGATTGCTCCCAGGAAGGTGGTTTTGCACTCTCTTCCTGGTGTAGTGCAGCAAGTGAACATGACTGTGCAAATTGCCATAGCAACATCTGACCATACACCAGATGTCAGTTTGGACTTCGTCATGGTGATCTGGCCAACCCAGTTGCACTACATGCCCTACTGGCCTACTGTGGGGCTAATCCAGTGCACATAGTGCAGACGGCTGCTACCACACTGCTACCTTACTCAAATGGTATAATATTATTATACCATAACAGTCAGGTAAGTGCAAAAAAGCACTGTATGTGAGTGGAAAATTGTGGCTTGACCTTCTGGGCTGTCAAAAGAGCTTTTGATGGGCTGAAAAGAAGCAAGTGGTTGCAGTGGCTATTTTTCCTTCAGGTTCCTAATATTTAAAGTCTAGTGGCAGCAACCTATATTATGCCCTCTTTTTTTTTTTTTCCTTTCGGGAGTTTTCCTGAAAATTAGAAGACAGGATATATTCTTACTTCTTGCCCTATAGTCAAACTAAGCTGGTTCACTCAGCAATAGAGATGTGCCAAATTGCTTTGGTTGGTTCAGTTTGCTGCAAACTGGGGTGTCTGCATGATTCTCATGCAAACCAAATCATCTGTTGTTTGAAAAAACTGGTTCAAATCAAACCCAGTCCAAGGAGTGGTCTAACGAACTAGTGAACCCATAGCAAACCCAGGTGGTTCATTGGTGGTTCCTTTGGTTTGCCTGTGAACCAAACCATATGGTTTGAAAAAATCACTTCAGGTCAAAGTAAACCAGTGGTAGTTGGGTTTGATTCAAACAGAAACACTAAATTTCCGTTTGTGCCCATCCTCACTTGGCAATGATATTGCCTCTTCTGTCGTGCCACTGCCCTGCCTCCCTCCAACCTATTCCTCATTGCTCTTGCCCCCTTCCCACCTTCACTTCACCCAGCTCACCTATGCAACCAACAGAAGACAGAGATATATTCCCTTCAGCTGTGGCCTCAAAAAATTGAGGCCAGTTTGCATTAATTCTTAAAGGATTGTTTATTGTTGCTGCTGTTACATTCTTGTACAGATGACTGCATATAAGTGTTTCCATCTCTAATCGTAAATGGAAAAATATGCAGATACTTTCAACAGCAATGTCAGCAAAATTAGAATGACCTCTTTATAACATGTCCAAGGGATGGTGTTCCATTCTGAAGCCAGAGAGATGCAGAAAGATACCTAGATCCAATATCAGAATATATGGGAACAGCTAAAAAATTTGCGTTTTGCGTCTTTAGGCCAAGCTAAAACTTAAACGATGTTGCCCAAACCCAAGATTGGAACTCTGTTGACTTATTGAAGCCCCGATATATTATCTGACTGATACCAATCTGTGTTTCATCAAATAATGATCTTAACTGTCGTTTGTCAGTATTTATACAATTAATTTGAAATCTGTATTGCAGTGGTTCTCAACCTGGGGGGCGGGACCCCTTTGGGGGTCAAACTACCC
>MTQE01001058.1:1086503-1137564 GCA_014337955.1 Aspidoscelis marmoratus
CGACAAGTCTCCCACTGCCCTTGTCTCCCACTTCCCAACTGCTCTACCCCTGTGGCTGGGGGTCGCCACAACATGAGGAACTCCATTAAGGGGTCATGGCATTAGGAAGGTTGAGAACCGCTGCTGTATTGTGATCTGGGATTTTGAATACAGGATGTTGTACTATGAACTCTTTCAAGATTTTAAGAAACTAATATTGAAATGCCAATCTATAATTTATGACAGCCCAAATATATCCATGGGTGTTTATGCACTGAAAGGCCATGGTCTGAATCAGTGGACCTGGAACAGTGAGGGCCGCTGCTGTGGACCACGGCCAGATATGTCCTGGAATAGTGTTGCCTGCCTGATGGTGCTGGTCCAGACTAGCCCTGAAGCTCACGTGAAGCTCTTGAGGGTTCCAAAGGGCTAGGAACAAAAATACTGATCACAACCAAGAACCAGTGTAAAAATCTCTGTGCATTGTCGGTCTATCCTGCATCCTTGCCTGTGGTGGAAGGCAGCCAAACAGTGTAATGACTTGTGCAAAGCCTGTGTGAGCTGCTCCAGTGTGAGAGGTGCAGTGAGCAAATACCATGCACCTCACCATCCCATAAGTCTTGATACATAATAAAAGTTCTGCAGCTGTGAGGTTTCTGACAGGGCCAATTTTGCGGCAGACTGGAAATTGTCTGGATGTTGGCCATTTTCTGTCCAAGGGGAAAATGGCCTGACTGAAAACTGAGCTGCTAATTCATCTCCTTCCTCCACCTTCATTCCACACAGAGGGGGCGGAGGCACCTTAAAGCCTGACTTCTGCCCCAAGGATAATTGAATGAGGGTCAACTTGTGGGGTAGTTAGGGCAGCCCAGGAGTCATTTGGGTCAGTTACATGTAAATGCACCACCCAGGAGGCCCCACTCATGTGCCAACAGATGGGATGCTCTGTGGTGCCGACATGGATGAGATCATGCTGTAGTAAAACATTAAAACTGTATTTGGGTGCAAAATACTTTTCTCAGTTAGGGAACCTCTTTTTTCTTTCTCTCTCTCTTTTTTACTATAGCCAAACCTTTCTCATTGCAGCAATGTCTTCCAAGGCTTTGCCATCTGCGTATATCGTATGCCAGACATCTGGGAGGTTTTCAATGGACCATTTGCTCATAAAGATGGCCCTGACCATCAGTGGGGAGCTTATGAAGGAAAGGTGCCTTATCCAAGACCTGGAGTTGTAAGTAACCAGATAACGTTGATCAAGAATATTGGTGCATTAGAATTTTTTGGTAAACTGGCTCGATGCCTCCTATTGTACCAGTAAAAAAGAAACTATTCCAAATACCATAAACTTTCTAGCACTTCACTGATGTTTCCTTCAATCTGTTACTGAAGATCTGAGCCTTAAAAACAGAACTAGGCAGTAGAATATTAGTATGAGGGCCTTTTCATACTTTGTCTACAGGGGAGATCCCCGGAGTCTCCTGCAGATAGCATCTGCACTATGTGGGGCATCTAAGCATGCTGGGCCCGGCTGGATTGTGGTGGAGCATACCAGCTGTGTCTAGGACATGACCAGTACCCTGCGGCATGCACCCTTTGCACCACTTCCAAGCTAATGATGTCTGAATGAGGGTGGTGCAGCCGCAGACCCAAATTGGGTCACCAAGTCACCATGTCCACAGCTGGCATATTTGTATGGGCCTTGGAGGAGCGTGTGATGGTGGCAGAGGTTGTAGTGGAGACCGAGGCTGCATTCAGGGGTAAGGGGGAGTGGCTGGGGGGTGGCAGGAGAGGATGGCAGATCCAGCCTTCACTGAAGCTTCCATTAAGCTTTGACAAAGGCCAGACCTGTTTGATTCACGGGCAAACGGGGGCTACAAATGCAAGCCCCTTTAGATCCACCCGCAAATGTTTGTGGGAACGGGATTTGGCTGAAGCCAAATTTTTCTACATTCGATTCAAACAGAATCAAATACGAAAAATGCCTTTGTGCACACCCCTAAAAGGTAAGTGTGAATTGCTCAATTCCCTACAAATGGCCTTTAGAGGCATCCTGATTGTCTCTTCAACCTGGGGATGATACCTAGGCAGCCATTTTAGTAGTTATTGATACAGCTATCCTTCGTGAATTTGTTCAACCCTTTCTTAAATCAATCCAGGTTGGTTGCTGTCACCATCTCTTCTGCTTCAGAATGCCCAGAAACAATTAGTGGGCATCTGCGTGGTATGGGGTACTGAGCAGGATGGCCTGTGGCCTGATCCAGCAGAAGTCCACTTAGGTTCTCATGTTCAGGTGCCTTCTAAAGACATAATTCTTTATAGCGACATAGGGACTCAAGCATTCCCTATCTAAATGGTTCTTCTCTTCCTCACCCATCCAGCTTTAAATGTGTTTTTAACTGTTACATTTTAAAAAGTGTTCTTATTCTTGTTTTTAATCTTTTTCAGCAAACAGCTTTGAGATTTTTTCCCCTTTTTTCATGAGAAAAAATTATCTAAACATTTTAAACAAGTTAAATAAATACTGCCCCAAATCATCCCTTAAGGGGTTTCCCCCACCCAAAAAAACCCCCCTCACTTTAATCAGAATTATTTCCATAAGTTTGGATTTTCCATGGTGTTCCAAAATTTATCAGCAGCATGAATGAAGCCTCTGTCTGATTGAAACCAACTCTTTTTTCTCCTTTTCCTAACAGTGCCCTAGCAAAACCACCAATCAGCCAAGCCGGCAATACTCCTCTACTAAGGACTACCCTGATGAAGTTCTACACTTTGCCCGGACCCATCCCCTGATGAGTAAATCCGTGTACCCGCTACAACGCAGGCCCGTGCTGGTCAAAACCAATCTACCATACCGTTTGAAGCAGATAGTTGTGGATCGTGTGGAGGCTGAGGACGGGCAGTACGATGTTATGTTCATTGGCACAGGTACAGTCCTGGAGGGGATGTGGTTTAAGACTTAGACCCCGCATAGTCAGGGGAAATAGAGTGCCATTATGTCTGTGCTAAAATGGGATTTCCACACATATCTGAGGCTCCGCTATATTCCTCCCAAATGCTTGATAAGCCTATTGAAGGAAAACCCAGTGCTGGTGGTTTCCCTGAAACAGCACTACTACTTACCTTGTGGAGGGAGACGCCTTCATTGCTCTGGCCACTGTGCATGCGTGGAGGCTGAATCAGGTGTCCATGCAGGTGCAGAGGATGGCTGAATGCCTGGATGTGTGCATCAATGAAGCATGAAGATAGAGCCAGCTGTGGTGCTGTCTAACTAGGAGGAGGTAATTGCAGAGGGAGGATTTCCCACATTATCGCCTCCTAGCAGGATATCTGAAAACAGCCTAATACAAGATGACGATTATTTGTTGTAAGGTAGAAAAGGTGCAGATTACTTTTACGAGGGATTCCCCTTCTCCCATATTTTAGTGAGCCAGTAAAATGAACCTTCCATTTTTCTCAGTGCTGGGAAGCTTGGCCCAAGCAAATTTACTGAGAAACAATGATTCCTTCATTAGCATACATTTCCTGTTAAGTACAGTAGTTCATAAATGAAAGGATTTAAAAACATACAGATGGAAAGCTTTGACCTTGATCACTGTGAGAGCTGTGGCCATTCAACTGCAGGAATGCTTGGTTGCTGACTGGGAGATCTGGCCAGTCTTAAAGAAATTGCATTGGCTGCCAGTCCGCTACCAAGCCAAATTCAGGGTGTAAACTCTGAATTATAAGGGCCTAATTGACTTGGGCCCCAAGTATCAAGGAACGCTTACTCCCATATCAACCTGCCCCTGCCTTAGGATCCGAAGGGGAAGCCCTCCTGGTTGTCCCACCACCCTCAGCAGTAAAAGGGGTGGGCACCTTGAGGACGGCCTTCTCAGTGATGACCCCAAGGCTATGGAATAATCATCACCTTCATTGTACACATTTTCCCTTCCCACTTGCAGATGCTATTAATACATACTGTTATTGTTTTAATAATTTTAAATATATGTACCCCCGACCAGAGACCTCTAGGGATGGATGGATGGATGGATGGATGGATAGATGGATGGATAGATGGATAGATAGATAGATAGATAGATAGATAGATAGATAGATAGATAGATAGATAGATAGATAGATAGATAGATAGATAGAGGGGTCAAATTCAAAATGTCTTGATTTTTCAAGAGCAGCTAGTTGTTATTATTTTTAAAATCACTGATAGTGTTTATATGCAGGCATGATTCCTGAAGGTGCATTATATTTGCAGGACCTTTAAGTTCAAGAATAACAGGAACAGGTTTTTTGCCTCTTTCCCTAAAACAGCAGGTCTTTATTTCACTGGGCTTTTCTTTTTCCCTCATTGATTTCTAGATGTTGGCTCTGTTCTGAAAGTCATAGCGCTTCAGAGAGGAAACTTTGCAGCAACTGAAGAAGTTATTCTAGAAGAACTTCAAGTATTTAAGGTGAAATTAAGAGGCAGCCCACACACAGATTTAACCAGCCACCATGTATAATTAGCAAGGTTGCTTGAAATATCAGCAGATATTACTGCAAATACCACATGATCCAATGAATCAAATATCTCATTGAAGGTGAAACCCCAGTATACTCCAACTGGAAGTGTTTTGTTAGCCTGAACGTTTTCTGACTTGATTTTCTCCTTCTTTAAATTAACTTCATTCTTTTGATTTTATATGGGGGGGGGGGGAGAGAATTGCACCCATCATAAATTTCTGTTAACCACTGATATATTTTTATTCAGTGCACATGTCACTGTGGCATTTTGTCCAATAAATGGTCCGTTACAAATATTAGAAACACTGCCATAATAAACGAGGTTCACCCTGTCTTTCTGGCCACATCCAAATATGCATGTATGAATATGCTTCTGTTTTGAATTTGCAAGTGGCCATAGCTTAGCACAAAGGGCATCCACTTTTTATACACAAAGTCCCAGATTCCTTCCCGTTCAGAAGACAATAACAGACCATTTATATAGATGGCCCTTACAGACTCTTCCAGCTCCACAGTTCTGCATGGCCATGTCCTTGATGCCCATGGAGGTTACCTGGAGTTGAGTTCAATGTGACACAGAGGCCCTGTCCCCAAAAGACTTATTAGCCCCTCTCGGCTTCCTCTGCTGTCACCCTGTTATAGCTGACTTTAAAAGTCCCCTCCACATCTGGAATAAGCGTCCCCATGGTAGCCGCGATCTAAACGGACTTTCCGTCCCCAAGGAAGCCTGTTTCCTTTCCCTGCATCTTCCCCCCCCCGCCCCCTCTCTTGTTAAAAGGAAAAATAGCCAGATCTCCGTCTCCTGAAACAGGTTCCTGCCCCTAGCAAAGGCAGATGAGCGCTCATTCACTCATTTTCAGCACTTACTTTCACTTCTGCCCCAGCAAAGTCAGCGTCTGCAGGCATCGGCAGCGCGATCTTTCGCTCGTTCTCTTTTAAGGCTTTCACAAATCACTGATAACAATGTTGCAATTCTGAGCAATTCTGGCTCTTTTTACAAAGGAAAGGAAGCAAACCTGCATTTCTCAGATGTGTGACTGCTTTTTGGCTGTGCGTGCAGGCAAGCAATCCCCGCCCCTTTTGCCACGGAGCGTCCTCAAGGCAGATATAGTGAGCAAAACCCGCGAATCGCCGAAAGTGCGCTGGAACTCTTCTTTAAAGTGCACTTATTTTATCGCGGGTGTCTCACTTTCCTAAGCTCCCTAAGCGCCTTGTAAAGCCTGGAATGGGGCCACTCAGAGGCAAAAGAAGAGTTCCAGCAGACTTTCAATTGCATGGGGACAGGGCCAGAACTCTCTTTCATTAGAGTGTTTCAAGGAGCGACTGGATGGCCTCCAGTTAGGCACATTGTGGCAATTATTTTTCCGCACTGGCATGAGGTTTATCTGGATAGCTCTGAGATCTCTTTTAACTGGGGATGTTCACAATTTTTTTTTCATGTTCAATTTGCAGTGAAGCAAATGCGAACAAAATTTGCATTTGTACAAAATGGTTAGATTCAAATCCACTGCAAATTTTCTGTTTGTTATTTGAATCCAGTTTGAATCCCTACTGTCCATTAACTTCCTTCAAGCCAAGGGGTGGGATCTGTGGTGAATGAACTGTTGTCAGTGCTAGCCATTGAGTGACTTAAGGAAGAGTTTCCCTAAGGGACATGACATTTCTCTCTTAAGTGCTTGCCCTGACTGAGTTATATGTATATTTATGCCTTTGTTTTTCTGAGAGGATAGCTGGGAAATGAGTGACCTCGCATGGCTATAATGAATACAGGGCAGAAGTGTGCAACTGTGGGATGGGAACAGAGGTCAGTGCTGTGGCTTATTTAAACTAAAAGGCCATTTCTCTTTCCCTCTGCAGGCACCAATACCCATCACAGAAATGGAAATTTCTGTCAAACGAGTAAGTAACTAGCAGGTTCTTTGCAAGGCAGGTGTGGCAGTGCAGGAAGACAACAGAAATATTGATCAAGTTATGGGCTATTCTAGGCTGTAGTACTTGTAGTGTGACCCAATAGTATCAGGGGGAAAAAAAACTCCTGACCAATACTTTGTGAGATCAGCTTCCCCTCTGGGATACACCAGGGGCCAACATTATAGCAGTTGGAGACTGATTAATTTATATCTTTTCAGCCAGACGTTGTTTTTAGATTTCTCCACACCTGCAGGTTTTGTAAAATATAAAAATTGTTATATTTAAATGGCTGTTTTTTTTATCAGTTTAAATAAATGCACATTGAAACTATTATGCCATTTCTGCACTTATTTTGAGGTGAACCACTCAGCTGGCCTGTTCCTAACAGAGCAGTTTGGGTCCATGGGTCCTGGAACACAGCTGTCTGCATTTGGACAGCTGTCCTTGGTCAGCTACACACCAGACCCGAAGCTCACACAAGCTTTAGAACCAGCCCTTGATTTTCCAAAGACCAGAGATGAAAATTCCTGACCTCAGAGCCTCTGGGGAACCCATTTCAGCAGGCTCTAAGGCTGTGGTCACACTGTAGAAGAAGAAGAAGAGTTGGGTTTCTACCCGGCTTTTCTCACCCATTTAAGGGACTCAAAGTGGCTGACAAAGCTTTCTATTCTTCTCCCCACAACCGAACACCCTGTGAGGTAGGTGGGGCCGTGAGAGCTCAGAAGAGAGCTGTGACTAGCCCAGTGTCACCCAGCTGGCTTCATGGGGGAGGGTGGAATCAAACACGGTACTCCCAGATAAGAGTCTGACTCCTTAACCACTAGACCAAACTGGCTCAATGAGTTAAGTCTGTCTCACGGACTCCTGGGGGCTCTGAGACCACGAACCTTTATTCCTGGGCATTGAAGCCTTTCAAGCCAGTTCTGAAACTGGCATGAGCTTCAGAGTCAGTGAGGATACTAAGCCTGAATGACCAGCTCAATGCAAGTTCCCTTGTTCCAGTCCAGAGGTGGGTTAGATCGCTCATTCCAGCACAGGGTAGCCTGCCCTGTACCGGAATAAGGAAGGTAAATGTAGAGTCCACAAAACCTACCTTTTATTGTCTGTTGGTTCAGTAGTGGAGCATACTCGGCAAAATTTTAACTATCATGACTCATAAGTGAGAGAAGAACATCCCAAGAGCACTGTGTGCAATCCCTTAATTACTTTTAAAAAGTGTTATTGAAAATGTTGGTTGAAGTGTGAAGAATCAGAAATTTATTGTTCCTTGAACTAACTCAACTCCCTTTGTTCTTAGCAAATGCTCTACGTTGGTTCCCGTGTGGGAGTTGCCCAAGTGAAACTGCACCAGTGTGAGACCTATGGGACAGCCTGTGCAGAGTGCTGTCTGGCACGTGATCCCTACTGTGCCTGGGATGGTCACACCTGTGCCAGGTACCAGACAACAGGCAAGCGACGTGTCCGCCGGCAAGACATCAGAAATGGGAATCCCATGCACCAATGTCTTGATCAAAACTTGACAGGTAAGAGCACAGTTATGAACTGAGGAGTGGGACATGTCAAATGACAGATAGCATGGGAGAGGTGAAAGCAACAACAGCCTGATCAGGTAGCATCAGCAGAGGATGGAACCTAATTCCATGAAATACCAAAGGTTAAGATGATGTGGTCATACTTGTATAAGATAATGTGGCCATACTCACAGGATTTTGCTTTGGGTAACAAAGCTGTCATTTCAGAAACAAAAATGGAACTCCAAAGTTCCTCACAGGAAAGTAGAAGGCACACCGCTTGTTTGCTTGTGTCTCTCAGAGCCTGTTCACACTTAACTCATTGGGATGGGATAATACTACCATTCGCTGAGGCCAAGAGCAAGTGCAGAGGAAGCCCTCTACACTTCAGGTGCTGAGGCAGTCCTGAATCTGACCACCAGCACTTGAAGTGCAGATGGTCAACTCCAGGTAGGCCAGATTGCCATGGCAACTTGCTCCCAGACGTTGCCATGGTGATCAGTCTGTGACGTGCAATTACACAGCCACAGCTGCACTACACTGCCCCCTTGCAGCATTGTGCCTGGAAGATGGTGTGAACACCTCTGACCAGGACCCTCTTGGCTGCTCCTGGTCAAGCTGTGAGCAAGTTTTACTTGTCTGCAGCTAGAGAAGATTGGAGCACCTGGACGGAGCTCTCGGACACTCTGGGAGGGCGGTGGCAGCAGTATGGTGTGCTGACGGGCCTCTCCAAGATTGGCTGAAAGTCCTGCTGTACAGTAAATGTGAACAGGCCCTCAGTTTAAGTGCAAACTCTTTGTAGGATTTCAGTGTTGCGCTTAGTCCTTTCTTTATGAGAGCATGAATCCATTCTCTCTGTGTCTCAAACTGCAGTCCTCCAGATGTTCCTAGACTACAACTTCCTGAGTTCCACTCCCACCGTTCAGTGCCAGCAGATGGCAAAGATTGCTGAGAGTGGAATGCTGGGAGTTGTAATTCAGACACATCTGAAAGGCAGCAGTTTGGGACTCTTTGTTTAAACTTGGGCCTACGGTGTTCTACCAAGTATTCCATCCTAATATGTCAAGGTTTGCCATTTCATCCCCTGCTCCCTCCGCAGTTTTGAAGTTAGTTTTTCCTGAGCTGTTGGTCTCTGATACAGGTATTCTCATGTTTCCATAGTGGATGATTTTGACAACACTGAAGAAAAGTTGGTGTATGGGACAGAACACAACAGTACCTTTCTGGAGTGTATCCCTAAGTCATCCCAGGCTGAAGTACAATGGTTTATGCAAAGATCTCCAGAAGACCTAAGAGATGAGGTGAGGCCAGCTCCGTTCTCTGCTTTCCCAGTCCCTTGTGCTACGTGTATGCAAATTATTCATCTCATCACCATTTTCCTGCAGTTTCCTCAAGCTTGACACTACATGGCAACAGGGTTTTGTCATTTCTTTTTTCTTGTAATGAAAGCGAAGTACGTTCTATATTTCAGACAGCTATTAAAAATACAGAAGGCCTGCCAACACCCAAAAATTGTGGTAACTCTACTGCTCAGATGGCTTATCTTAAAATTCACCATGCTTTGTACAGAAGAATAACTGCTGTCTTGTGAATGAAGTCTTCCTTTCTGTATACTGCTTGTGTGCAGTACATTATTTTGAAAAATTCCCTGGCTATGCAGATTTAATGTCTCTATGTCACTAAATAGTAGAGATGTGAATGAATGGTTTTTTGGCATTCAATTCGTAATGAATCAAATGTTAGAAAATTCATATTTGAATAGATCCCCTTTGGTAGGATTTTATTTGATACGAGTGTATTCATAGAAATTTGTACGAACATCTGATAAGAATGCATACGTATTGCATACGTATCCTGGATACATATCCTATACGAACACATACATATCGATACATAGCCGATATGTAACCCCAGTTTAACGAATGTCTGAACTATTTGTATGAATGTTCCAAAACATTTGTATTTGTATGAATGTTAATGTACGAATGTTGTAACATTCAATTTTGTATAAATATCCGAATTTGTACGAATGTTACGAGAATTCATGTACATCTGTACTAAATAGCCTTTCAGTTAAAGCTTTTCTCATTGGAATCATAGTAGATGTTAACTGGGGGAGACTGAAGCTCTCTCATTTCCCCCTTTTTGAAACTGGAGCTTCTTGCACAGAGTCTGTTTTTGCTAAAGGAGTCCCCACATTATTTGCTTGGAAGTCCATGTATCTCCTGCTTTTCTAAGCCCTGATTCTAGTCAAAGAACTGCTGACCACTGGATCCTATTAAATCAGATACAGGATCTTGACCATACTTCAACCTTGGATACCTGTCAACACTTCCACTTTTGCTACTGTCTGGCAAAATCCTTCCTCACTTGCATGTCTCCCTTTCTGGATGATGTTGGAGAGGTTGAAATCAAAGAAAGACTTTTTAAAATTGTTGCTAACCAAAGTGTTTGTATCTGAATATACATTGTTGTTCTAAAAAAGGAGTAATGGTCTAAGAGACCGTCTTGCAGATACTCCAGTCTCCTGCATGTTGCCTACACCCAAAGTACCTTTAAGGATGCTTGACTCGCCACTCTCTCCAAAATACAATATGGGAAGGCAATACCTGGCTTATAATTCTTAAATGGATGTGTTTTCCCAGAGGCTGTGAGACTATTTTCATGTCCTATACAGGCAGAGCTAGATTCTCTAGTGGAAAATCTCAGTTTGGAAAGACCTTTTCACCTGCTCCTTACTTCATCTTGGCCTTTCTGCACTTACCTCTATTCCACATGGTATTCCTATTCTGGGTCACTTTTTATTTTACATGCTGGTCAGACTAGAGTTGCCCTGCTCTGCTAACTGCAAAATAACCCTGCTCTTGAATGTCCGCAAATGGTCCTGTCTGTTTCTCCAAGCTGAATGCAGCACCTAGCCATCCGTTCTAGTAGCCATTGATCCACCCTCCCAACCAGCCACCTCACCCTCCTGCAACATCCCCTTAGCGTACAAACGCACCCACCACTGGTTCCCTTCTACAATGCCCCCTCATCATATCATCCTCCCACAACTGCTAACACCCCCACTCCATTGTCAACACACCTCAACCCCTGCCACCATCTCCCCACCCTCCTTCTTATCGTACCCCCTCGGTGCACAGACCCACCCCACCAGCCTCCTTGCTGCCCCTCCCACAATACCGCATCACACTGATGAGCCCCCAGACAGCTGAAGATTAATTTTTACAATAAGGACTCCACGTGGAGTAGGGCAGCAGTATCAGGTAGGTGTGGACAGGCCATCTGAGGCCAAAAACAACCTAGCTACAGCTGGCTTCCTTGGACTAAGAGGCTACAGTGTGACTACAGCCTTAGATATCTTACCTGTGAACTAGGTCTAGGCACCTCAGAGGTACTCTCTCTTTTTAAAACTGTGTGTGAATGTAGCCTTTGAATATTGCAGGCTGTTCTAAGACTGCATTGGGTTCCTTTCATGTTCTCCTCCCTTCTCTAATCTACCTATCCTGGAATGTTCCTGAGAGAGGAAAGACTGACGAGAGAACGATCCCACCTGTGAACCATCTCTAAGCCACCTCAGAAGTGCTTTTTTTACTATGTGTGAAAGCAGTCTAGGTGTCTGAAAACTGTATAATAGCCTCCTTTGTTTAAATTTATGTGATGTCTGTAGTCACTTAATACTTTATTAATCAGACCTGTTGAAAGGTGGTATATAAATATTTTACATATGTAACTTAAGAATTCATTCTTCACATTTTGAAGATTGAGGCAGTAGAACTTTATACATTTGATTTGGCATATGGGATGCGACCAGGGTTTTCTATTTTTTTAAAAAAGGAATTAAATTCCGGTACCCAAAAATTTTGTCCCAATTTGTCATGCCAATGGAATAGTGCTCATTCTACATTTTGGAGTGTCATCTTCCCATGACTTTGGGAGCTATGAATGTTGGTGTGAATCATGAGCCCACTGTACCTTTCCTGATAGAAGGATTAGATGGTAGTGATGGGGAGCCCTGGGACATTGTTGTCTTATTTTAAAATTGCACTTGGACATATTGTATGGACTGTGATCTGCAATTTCTCAATTTCTGAGGAGGCAGGCAAAGCCCTTTTCCTCCTCCTCCAACTCTGAAATAAATTTGGATACATGAATACCTGCATCCTGTTGAGCAGTCAGAGGGCACAGCCCCATGCACGTTTGGTCCGGTACCAAAACCTGGCTCAGCATGGGGTGTCCCCATACATTTTTGATTTGGTCTGGTTTCCACAGAGCAAATCCCCCCAAACCGTGCCAGACCAGAACCAAATTTGGTACCCAAAAAACAAGTCTGAGCACGGTTTGGGGTCCCGGCACACTTTGGTTAGTGAGCCGAGACTGCGCATGAGGATGGTCCCGGGCTATTCAGTGAGGAGATTGGCGCTCACGTCATTTGGAGGTGAGATGTGCTTGCTGTTCCTGCCCTGTGCATTGGAGATCGCAGCCATTGACATTTTTTGCAAGTGGAAAAATCCCAGGCACCAAGGCAGGCAGGATAATGGCTTCACGGAAAATATTCCACCCTCGTTTCCTGATCGCAAAGGCAGGCAGGATAATGGCTAGATTTTTGTTCCAGTTCCAAAAAATTCCAACCCCCATTTCCCGATTGGCAAGGTGATCATGATAAAGGCTTGATTTTCTCCCTTTTAAACTTGGTGGGTGTTCTCACGGTTCCTGGTGGAATGGAGGTGTGCAAAACTGCTCAAGCGCCTAACTGCTGCTAAACCACATAGCAGCTTTCAGTCTTTTAAAATTATTTATGAATTTATTATTATTATTATTATTAAGCTTTATTTAAACATTTTTTCGTGCCTCCCAGCCCAGTCCTGGCTTTCTGTGCCGCTAAGGGAGGAGGGGATGCAGCATTTGCAGCTGGTGGCACAGGGATGGGCTGACGTGAATCCGGCACCAATGAGGAGAAAGGGGGCAGAGAGGAGGTGGCGCTGCTCCCTGTGCCAGGGTTTGGTGCAGTTTGCATGGGGACGGCTGCGTCCACACCCAACCTGCGTCACTGGGAATGGCATGGGGACTGGCTGGGATCAGTCTCGGACCCGCTCCCGGTCCCATGCACACCCATTCCGCACCAAACAGCATGCATGGGGATGCGGCCAGACAGCAAAAGCTACAGCAGGATCTGGATAGCATAGCAATATAGTTAAGACAATTTAACCAATAATAAAACTGCAAGAGTAAACAACAGAATTAAAAGTGCTTCATATAATATATCTGAAAGCACAATGTGCTGTAGAACGTGATCTTAGTGTTCTAAAAGAATCCTTCTGAGCAGTCAGACAGCCCAAGACAGAGGCAGGGCTTGAGGCACTGCTGGCAAAGTGACTGTGCAAGCTATGTTCTTGTACAGTGTTTTGCCCTCTGAAACTGGTGAAGATTCTTGAAACACGCCATGTTGGCTTCTCAATAAACCACAGAAAAGAAGGAGGAGGAGTGAAGTCTGGGGACTACTGGGGAGCTCTCTCTTCACCAATTATTATGAAACTGAAATTTGGGAACACCTTCTATCCTCCCTGGTTAAGTGCAGGCAGAGATCACACCTGAAGTAGTATCAGAACTCATGGTTAAATATCAGACTCCTGAGTGTATTTGAGGATCAAAGGACTGAGATTTTCTCCCTAAATTCTCCACACCCCATCTCGAAGCCTGTGAATGAGCATCTCTTCCTTATTTGCATTTTGGGTAGGAAGAGGAGGGCAATGTAGCCAATCACAACATGGGAATAAATCATTAGATTCCAGGCTGGAAACTCTAGAGAGAAACCAGATTAGAATTCATAAACAATTTCTAAACTGAGATGGATTGGAGGAAAGAAGAGACAAATTATGGAATGCACTATTTCAGAGAGTAATGAAGAAGCATATTTCTGATCCCGCCTCCTCCCCCCACAACACTACATGTAATTCCATTAATATATTAAAGACTTGGAAGACAGTTTTCATCTAGAAGTCCCTCTTCTTCATACTGTGGTATTTCTATATGGAGATTTTATTTTAAGGAAGCAGTATGAAAAGATATAGGATGCAATCAGACAGGGCTATTTTCAGTCACTCCTTTAAGAAAAATATCCCTTCTGTAGATGTAAAAAAAAAAGTTTAAGAAACAGTTAAAGGAATAGGCCTACCTCATTCCCACCCCTCCCTTAAGTGGTCTTTACTTTCTAGTTTGGCAGTGCCTCCCCTGACAAGTGCTCACCATTGTTTGGCCACTACTTGCCTGGCTTTCCATGGTCCTGATTCATCACTCACTGGCAGCATTTTTCAAATTATTTCAGCTTAAAGTAAAGGAGATCAGAGGATCTCAACTGCAATCTGAAAAACTATTTAAGGGATGTTCTTAGGATGGAGGACAGGAAAAGTTACACAGATTATGGCTGATCCTGGAAAACTGTATGAAATGTCACCAAACGTGAGTTGGCCTGTGTCAGTTAATGCAGCTAACTCTTCTTATTCAAACATTGGTGTGAGCTTCATCCAGACAGCACCTACTTAATCTGCAATCCGGAAAAAAAAAATGCTTTTCTCTGGATTATCCAAATAATGCAGATTTAGTAAGTGCTGTCTGGATGAAGCTATGATGTTTCCATTATGGTTCCACTTACTCTTTGTTAGCTCACGTGCTTTCCTCCCTCAAGATTTGCCTCATTAACCCTTCTTCGTGTCATTTCATGGCCCTCCACTAGGAATTCTAGAAGGAAAGTGAAAATAAAGAAGCCGCTCTCCTCCTGCGTGAGGTCTCTTCCCAGAATCAGCAGTCTGGTCTCCTTCCCAGGGAGCAGAGCTGAGAGAGAGGTGTTAATAATGTAAGGTTTTTGAGGGGAATTCTCTGGAGCGGACGGGGAATAGAAAGTGAGGCTAGCTAGTAAACACAGCTGGGAACTTCCAGGGGCAGACTGACAGTTGGTAATGAGGACAGCCGCTATGTCCTTCAGAGTGCATTGGTCCTCTCCTCTTCTTCCCCCTCTCCAATCTCTATTGCCTTCCGAAAGACCACACAGGGCAGTGGAATGTGCCATTGCTGCCGGCCGGCCTCCTTGTTCTATATGCAAGATAAACAAATACAAATCACTCGACATAAAGAATAAATGAAGTGGATTCTTTTGTGCCTCTGTTGTCTTAGCATAGATTTTGGGTGCAGCAGCCTTTCTTTAGATGGTGAGACTTGCTTCAGAGGGGCCGAGTAGGGAGTAGGAAAAGAACAAATCCACCCTCAGGATGAAGCATGCTCTGCTTATGTATGTAACAATAATGGTAGCTTATCTTTTGGGTGGCTCTCGAACAAGGGCTGCTTCTCTCAAAGAACCCTCTTTTTTTTTTTGTCATGGAATGTTTTGGCTGCATGTAAACAAGGAATTACAGAAATTGGGAAGATACAGAAGTGGAGAAAGTTTGAATGAGAAGAACTGGTTTCTTTACTAAAGGCTGGTTGATTTGCAGCCCAACTGCCCTCACAGAAAAGTTGTTTTTTTGTTGTACCAATTTTATTGGATTGTCTGTCAAAAATTCATATCCCATTCTTCACCTGAAGGTTCCAGGGCAGATCATACAATAGAACAATAAAATGTACAGGATATGCTAAAACATATTTAAAATAAAACTCTCCTTCCCTGGCAGGACTTGGCTTCCCTGGCTTCTTCTCTTCATATTCCTTTTTAAAAAAAGATTTAGAGAAAGAATGAGCAAAGGGGGGGTGGGGAGAAAGAAGTTTTTCTTCTTTTTCTTGAATTTATGTGTATACTTGTGTACACATACAAATTCCACTCCTAGAAACAGAAATACATCCAGGTTACATCTTTTTGCCATTGTTTTAAAGGAACATCATTAATTAAAATGGGTATTATGAGAAATAAAAACAAAACTCTGAGTAAACATTCTTCCCAATAATGACAGTTTTAATTTTTCCCATCTTTCCGTGGACTTTTCTTAATTTTCGCCCATCTTTCCTAGCAAAAGAAGCTGCAACCCTGGAATTCCTTACCTTAAAATGGCACCATTGCATCCTAGCATGGTGCAGCTGCTGTCCAAAAGGAATCCTATTCCCCAAGACCTCACTGCTTTGTCATTAGGGGAAGATGTTCTGTTATGAGAGCAATGAAGACTCCTGCATTTCTTCTCCCAACTCAGCAGTGTAATGAGGAGGGGAAAAATATTCCTGTTCTCTGATCAGCAGAAGAGGACTGGAGTGGGAGGGGACACTGAGGTCCTTTCTGCACTGGGCCTTATTCCAAATTATATACCAGGATAGGGACCTATAATCCACATGCTGGTCCGCACCAGCATGCAGATGGCAAGTCCCTATTCTGGGATATAATTTGGAATAGGCCCCAGTGCAGAAAGGCCCATACTCTGGCTGTAATCAAAGTCAAGCATCTCTGGGGGCCCTTAGAGAAGGTTCTGAGGTGGGCATGTTCACACACCAGTTTGCTCCTCCCCACTCTCTGTGTGCTTGTGTGGGTCCAAGTGTCTGTGGTGCCTCTTGGGATAAGCTCACCGCTAGATTGTGGCCCTGAGATTATTAGCCAGGGAACACTGCGACCCTCAGGCCACGAAAACAGAAAATCACAAGGCACCAAACCTCACTCAGTCAGGTCAAACTCCATTTCTGCAAAGCCACAGTGTTCTATTTTGGAAGATATACATAATACAGAAGAAAATGAAGTTTTTATTAAGATTGATGAGCAAAAGCAGTGGGGCTGTTCCCCTTGTTAAACTGATTGCTTGGATGGCTCCCTGCCTTGCCCCATTCTTCTGCAGTGTTTTTGTTTAATGTTTCCGTATTTTAAATATCCTTTTGCATTTTTTAAATAAAAAGGCCGTATCAAAAGTTCTGAGGCCTGCATAGATTACGTGAAGGAAACAATTTTGTGTCCTGTACAAATAATGTGAATAAAAAGCTTATGTTGCTTCTTCATATTTTTTGTGAGTGAAGATGTGAATTGCTGAGCATAGGGAATCCTGCATACACTCATGACATTTTAATAGGCATGGTCTTTGTAATTTAAAGCAAATTTTCCAAGCAATTATAGATTATAACATTTCTGGATTAATTTTGCAACCAGTACTTCTGAACCAGTACTTTAGGAGTGCTTCTATCTCTGCCTCTATCTTGTTTTGCACCGTATACCTTGACTCCCCACATGATACTTAAAAAGAATAGAATACGCAGGTCCTTTCTGCACTTACCTGTGTTTAATCAGGATCAGTGGGGCTGGAATAACCAGGCCCACTGATCCCTGACCAATAGAAGGCACTGATGGCACTGATCTGGATCAGCCTACATCATGAGCTCAAAACTCGTGCAAGCTTCACAGCCATACCGCCATGCCTCTAAGGGTAGAAACAAAACTTCCTAGCCTTGGAGCCTCAGGGCGATGCTTTTCAGTGGTACACTATAGTGCGCTATTGAAAGTCACCCACAGTAGTCTTAAACACAGGTTGTATGCCTTCTGCACACCTTCTCTGTTCTGGATCAGGACCACACTGGTCTGCTGGTAGAGCTGATTATAGGCCTCCTTAATTTGGATCCGGCTTCATCTAAAGCAATGGTTCTCAACCTGTGGGTCACAACCCCTTTGGGGGTTGATCTACTCTTTCACAGGGGTCGCTATGAAGTAGCAACGAAAATAATTTTATGGTTGGGCGTTAGGGTTAGGTTGGGGGTCACCACAACATGAGGAACTGTATTAAAAGGTTGTGGCATTAGGAACGACTGATCTAAAGCAAACAAAGCCATACCAGCAAAAGATGGGGCTTCCTATATCTGTATTATCATGCAGAACTGGAGGCCTAGATGTGTACTGCACAGGCCCTTAATCCAGATTAGGGGCCCATGTGAAAAAAGGCCATAGGTAATCACAGTTTCTATGCTTTATAGTCTTTTACAGGGCAGTCACTTAGGAAGCTTTTAAACATTTTTCTCATTGCTGCAAATCCCAACATTCATTCTGTACTTTTCTGCTTCTAAAAGCCTAACAATGAAAATGAAAGTGTGTTATCCCTCAGATTTAAAAAAGAAGAAACCAAAAACTAAACAAACAACTCCTCTGCAGTTTTGTATTTTCAGCTCCCTTGAATGTTAGTGCCATCACAACCACATTTATAAATTGTAGTTTGTTTCTGTAACTGTGACTGTAAGCAAATTTACTAAAGAATGCAACATCTTTATTTCAGAGAAAAAGTGAAAATGATAAAATAAGCATGTTGCCATATGTACAGCAGATATATTTAATCATCAGATCTTTTGGTATAAACGGTTTTTAGAAAGAAAAGATCCTGTGGTAACCAGCACCAGCCCACATGATGTGTCCATGCTGATCTGGATGCTGACACTGAGATTGTGTGTGCTATTTTATCCCCATTGGCACTATGTGGGTGGCCATTGAAGGGCTCTCTTGTGGCACAACCCAGGACTTTTGTTCTGAGATCTATTGCTGGAAATGTGTGTTATTTCACTTGTCTGAAAATGTAGTAAACCAATCCTATTGGGTTGGTAGGCCTTCCCACTCAAATCTGTGGAGAATTATGTCTTCAAGGCTGTCTTGGTACCACTTCTTGCATGATTCCCAGGGTACCACTGGGAATCTGACCCACTCTGGCTTCCTGTTTAATTTCTTCTTCTTCTTTTCTCTTTTTTACAGGTGAAAACTGATGATCGAATCATGAAGACAGAGCAAGGACTCCTGTTTCGGAAGCTGTTCCGTCAGGATGCTGGCATGTATTACTGCAAGGCTCAGGAGCATGGATATGCTCAGACAGTTACCAAAATCATGCTGGAGGTGATTGAGAGTGAGCAACTGGAGCAGGTCTTCCAGCGGGACCAGGAAGAGGAATCACCTCGCCCACTTTGTCGGGTGCCTGATCCCCACCTGCTGCATGGACAAAGGATGTGGTTCAAAGACATTATGCATCTCATTGGCTATGCCAACCTGCAACGAGTAGAGGAGTACTGTGAGCGTGTGTGGTGTGGAGACCGTCAGACACGGCACAAAGGCAAGCCCTCTAAGAGCAAGAACATGCTGGACACTGGCAAAAAGGGGAGAGGCAAGCAACATGGAGAAAGGAACCGGGTCCCTAGGCAAGCAGCAGCCACATAAGAGAATGGGGCCCACTCCTGGCAAGAGGAGAACATGAGAAGGAAAGTCAGCATGGACAAAACTTTTCCTCCTTGTGAATGAAAACCAACCCCTCTAGGAACTGTCCTTGTGGTAGGATTTGTCCTAATGGAGGGGGCTGCCTTGCTGATCCACTGAGCCTTAAGACACTTTTGGAAGCATGCCACTTCCTGTTAGTAATGGAGACTAGGACTCAAAAGGCACCAAAGTGTTTCCTTCCTGTTCTGGGTTGTTGGTATCAGGTCTGGGAGGATATGAAAAACGCTAATCTCCTGGGACTGTTGTTTCGTACATTCAGTGCTTCCCCCTGTGAGTGTGACATTAAATAGGTTGTATGAGCACTGGGAACCCAACCCCAGTACCTGGTTAAAGACAAAGTGAGGGAGATGCCAGCAGAAGAATTGGAATCCAAGCCACACTCTGCAGAAAAGACTGGGTGTAAATAGAGGGGAATTGTTTTGTGAATGGATGCATGCAGGTAGAGGTGAACAATGACAGAAACGCCAGTTGTGTAACACAAGCATCAGGATCACTTGTTGGAGGAATACAGTTACCCAATTCCGTTTGGCTTTCTTTCAGACAGATGGTTGGAGAATAAATAGTTGTGATCACTGAGCTATGGCATATCCCTGTACCTGAGGATAAGGAGCCAAATATTTGTAAATATAGCTTGAACCTCGCCCCAAACTTAGGCTGGATCTGGTTAGCAGGCAGAAAGTAGTGTAAACACCTAATATCTTTTCATGATGGACTCTTGATGGACCAGAACACTCATCTGCAGTAATGGTGTCCTTTACTTTTCTGTTCTACATGAGCAACTGTTTAAAAAAATGCTGGGAAAAGGGCTTCTTGACCAAGCAACCCACATCTAATAGCCTGGGAGTTGCTTCTTGATTGCAAAGCTGAAGGAAGGGAGTTGAGGGGAAAAGTGAATGGCAGGAAAACAGTTAACTTTCTATCCCTTTCTGCAGCAAGGTGTTTGTGGCTAGGAGCAGCAAGTTGGAATGAAAGTGGACCACCGTGAAAGTCCCATGAAATATTGTATTTGGGCCTGGTATGTGTGGGTGTGAGTTTCCTATGCTTTGTGTGCTGTTTATCCTACCTAAAATATTTTTTTTGTAACAGAAAATGCAAAATATCTACATCTATAATTCTCCCAGGCTATGTCTTGCAACCATTCCTAGCAACGTTTACTGGGCTGTACACATTGCTATGGCAAGTTCTGTGTGTGTGTGGCATGCGTATGACACCAGCTGTTCCTTGGTAGGAACACTTGCTTTAGTTCAGGAGAAGGGCGGAGGACTGTCTGCTAGGGCTGTACATCCAGCCCATGCAAACTTCAAGTCTGAGCAATAAAAGTTTCCCAGTGTTGAATCTTCCAGCTGACCCATGATGCAGAGCACTAGAAATGACACTGGAAGGAAGACATTTGGGGTTGACTTTGCATCACGCACCTAGGCAAGTTGCAGGATCAAACCAAGCCCATAATGTCTTTTGCAGACCAGCTTTTCCCACTTTCAAAAGGAATGCTCCAAGGTCCGACCGGGTAGACCAGCACATCATCACTTACCCAACACATGGTCACATACAATCATAGTGTTTTGGATCCTTTTTTGACTTGGCTCTTTGGGCCATACCAATCTTACCTGTAACTCCTGTGTCACAATCAATGAGCTACAGCTTTCATTTCTGCGTCTCTGAAGCCAACAGCTAAATGAACTCTTAGATGAAGTTAAACACCAACAGTTGAAAGAAAACCACCACTTTATTCAAGAAATAAATTAAACCCTTATGCAGCAAGCTCCGGCTCTGGGGTACATTTTTCATCTGTGATTTGACATTCATTTGCACCATGAATGATTCCACAGCAAGCTGTGCTTGGGACTGATATTTATTACTATACTGTCTTCCTACAATGTCACCATGCAATTGAAATTTGATTATCAAACTATATGTTTCCAAGGGACATATAATAAAAACTGAGTTACTGATTTTGAGCAAGGTTTTGGGGCTTGGCTGTGCACAGACATCTCCTGAAATAATGTGTTCTCTGAAGGACTTACCAGACTTGCCAGAGCATTTCCCTGACACATTAACCACAAGGCATCTAAGCGCTTCTTTGGCACTGCATTGGAATCAAATTCTGGGAGTTCAGCACAGCTAGACTCTTTTGCTTTCTTCCTGCATATGTGAGGCCCTGGAAGTTGATTTGGTGCAGTGCTGAAGGAGTCTTCCCAGACGCATGGTTGTGTGGCAACATGCCAGCATGATAAAGAAAGTGTGGGATATCATCCCTACTGATTAATCAATATATTGGGGTGGTAGAGAAGTCTCTCTCACTATGCTGCTGGCATTGTTGACATGTTTGGAGACAGCCTAAGTAATCAGTCTTTGAAAACAAGTTAACACTAGGGATGTGCACGAATGTTTTTTTTTGCATTGGATTAATATTGAATCGAATGCAAGAGAATTAGTATTCATTCATATAGATCCCCTTCGAATGTGGTAGGATTCTATTAGATACGAATGTTCCATACAAATTCGATATGAATGTTCGATACAAATCCCATACGAATCCCATACATATACATATTCCATATGTATCCACTCGGAAGGCATCAGTCTGCCCTGAATCCACTTTGAATGCACTCTGGATCCATTGCAGCTGCCACCTCCATTTCCACAAATGTAACGAAGCTTCGTATGAATGTTCCAAAGCATTTGATTTGAATTTAAAAGTCAGCCTTCAAATGTGCCAACATTCGAATCCAAATGTCCGAATTCAGCTGAATTCACACGAATAATGAATAATATGAATATTCATACATATCCTTAGTTATCACAAAAGTCATTTTTGTTGCTCTTTTAATGCCATAATTAAATACATTTTCAGTTTATGGAACAGTATGTAGAGTAGTGTTTATATTTTCTGCCATCTCAGACCCACACTGCATACATTTCAGTGGCTAGTCATTCATCAAGATTTTGTATATATTCCATTAAATTATAGGTTAAATGCATTCAGGAATCTCCTTGGCACAATGAACAAACAACTTGTGCCAAGAGTTTCCAATACGAGTTTGGCTCCGTTACATATGATTTTGATTATACTCTGTGCTATTAGGTATACAATGAATCAGTGTACCCAATATCTTAAAATAGCCAGAGTCATGAAAATCCTTATATCACAACTATAGAGCCCGGGCATTCTGTGACATGCCAACACAGGGCATCAAAATTTATCTGAATTGAATGAATAAAGATAGTGTTGGTGGGCTGTTTTGGGACTTGCTGTAGCACTTTCATCTTTTGGAAATCTTTTAGCTGCTTTATTGGTGGGAGAAGAACAATACACACCTTTCAAGGGGGCTCTAGATTGTCGGATATGTTTTCAATGATTTTTTAAAGGCAGCTGACCTCAAGGCTCTCCATCAATTAGTGAAGGCATGAGTCAACATTACATATTAACTTTCATGTAAATATCACAGTGACTTTGATGGATTTTCCAAACTCTTTCCCCAGCCTTTAGTGTATCACCATTATCCTTCCACTAGAGCCAATGGTCATTGTGCAAGGACTGATTTGGGGAGTGTAGCCTTTCATTTCACAGTTGTAATATTTGTTCTCAAGAACAGTTGTCTGGGTGGTAAAAATGCTCTGTCTAAAAGGTTAGGGAGAAGAATTAACAGAGATGGAAACTAATAAGTTATCCTGGAATTTGGCCAGATAATTAGAGGTAATGCTATTTTTGGAAGAGAACAGTAAAATTGTTCATGAGCTCATATGAGCCAATAAAAGTCATCTTAGCAGCTCTCTCAAATAGTCAAACTTATTTTAGGATATATCAGCTCATAATGATTTTATTTCTTTGTTTGAAAACCTCCTAATTTGGTACATTAAATCCTTTCACCAATGTTTCCTGTCAAAATTGACTTTAAAAGATTAGAAAAATCTAAGTATTATAGATGTTTTCTAAAATGACTATTTGTGCAAGAATGAATTTGGATATTCTATACTTGTGAATAAAATATAAGAATGTAAAAACATAAGAGGAGGCCTGCTGGATTGGGCCACAGCCCATCTAATCCAGCATCCTGTCTCATACAGTGGCCCACAAATTGCTTCTGGGCATCTCAAGCAGAAGACAAAGGCAAAACCTTCACTTGCTGTCAATTCCCAGCAAATGGCCTTCAGAGGCATCCCGCCTATCTCTCCTAGCTGGAAGTGATACCTAGGCATCTATTCTAGTAGCTGTTGATACACCTGCCTTCCGTGAATTTACTACTCTTCTGGTAGTAAATTCAATAGACTGATGATTCTCTAGTTGAAAAAAAAAATTCCCCTTCTCTGTCCTAACTCTCCTGCCGATCAATATACCCATGCTATCTAAACATGTACACAGAGCTTTACAGGATCTTTCCATGGCCATTATGTCTTGTCCAAGCCATACTTCCAGTATTTTTTCCTGTTCCATCTTGTGTTGTGAGCCCCCAGCTAGAGTAAGCAACCTGCTAGTGTCGAAGATGAGGTGGAAAGGCTAAAGGCAAAGATGGGGACTATGTTGTGTCCTCGTTAATGATTTCAAAATAATAATCTAGTATGCATATACTCAGAAAATGTACAATATCAATGTGACATTAATGATTTCATAATAATAATCTAGTATGCATATATTCAGAAAATGCAAGACAAATATGTGACATGTTGATCCATCTTTACCATCTATATGCCCTTTTACTTGGGATCTTTAGCTGAACTTTTGAAATATAAACTGTCATACTTAATTGTGTCATACTTATCTGGTCAGCTTTCTTTTTAAGTTTGAGCAAGAGAACTTATACTGTATTTTGTAAGTGTTTATTCCATGTGAAGATATTACACTTTGTTTCCTTATGGTATCAGTTTATATTCTAGAATTCTGACACTTATGTGTAGATTTGTAGGTATATTATAACGTGCCTTAACATTTTCTGAATATATGCACACTAGCTTTTTTACATTATTGAAGTTTGCTTGTGGTTTTTTTTGGCTTTTGATCTCTAGTCTTTTGGTCAGACTGGTTGTCTGTTGGTCATAACAATAATCCCCAAACTGCTTTTTATCCCTGCATTACTTTTTCCACACCCCCATGACTGCTTTTCATTTTTAAAACATACCCAAGCAGGAGCTGTTTTTCTTTATCTCAGCACATCTTGAGATGACTTACTGAGAAGAAACGCTGATACTGTGAAAGCCATGAGGAGACAGAATCACAAGGAAAGCAGTGAGGTTCATGGGATACTGGTTGGAGAAGAGCAAAGCCACAGACAATGGCCCGTTCTGCACTGGGACCTATTCTGGATTATATCTTGAAATAAGGACTTCTCATCTGTGTGCTGGTACGCCGTCAGGCAGGGCTTGCTCAGGACCTGGTGTAGACTGCACTAGGGTTTGAATGTGCAAAAAGGGTCAGTTTTCTCCCTAAGGTTGAGTTCAAATGTTGCTTAATGTGCATACTTTGGCATAAAATAGGTATTTTTTTTTTCCACACTGAAGATTTTCAGGCAGTTGAAGCTGTGGCCCTGGGCTTGCCTTTTATTTTGATTAACTCTTCATTGGATTGCTAGCTGCCAGTACAGTATCTGAGAGCTGGATGTCAAGGGAGGGACAGAAAAAGTATCCCTTCTAGCAATAATTAATACTATAGTTCTAATTTTTATTATGAATTTGGTGGAAATTTTTTATTTTTCATACTATTTTTATGAGTAGCTTTGTGATTTGCTTTAGCCCTGTTACTGATGTGAGTACAGCACACTAATGCACACATTCCAGAGATCGGTTTAATGATATTTTTCTTAATTTTAATGTGATTAGATCCTGAGAAGACTGGCCACAGCATGCCTGCACTCCGGGCCTGTGACGAGGAAAGGCTACTTGATGGCTGTGGCCACCTGGACAGTCTCTTTAGGGCGAAAGCAGCCTCAGTTTGGCCTTTTATTAAAGCACTTTGAAAGGCTAAGGAAAGTAAAAATGTTAAGCAGATGAAGGTTTCCAAGGAATCAGGCGATAGATAGGGGCCCTTTCTGCACTTATCCATTGCTAATCTGAAAGAGTGGGCTGGCTTAGCACAGCCCACCGATCCAGATGGCAGGATGGTGGGATCAGCACTCTCTGCACTGATGGTACTGGTCCAGAATGTCCGGAACATCCAGGCCACATGGCCTCAAAACTCATGTAAACTTTGAAGATGCATCCGTATGCCACTGAGGGCTAGAATGCAAGTTAGTAGCCTTAGTTCCTGTGTGGAGTGCACTATTTTGCACCACTGAAAAGCACTCCCTGGTAGTTCCAGAACAGTGCCACTAGCCCCTGGGTGGTACCAATTAAATGGGACTACTAGTGATCCAGATTAAGGCCTCCCTAATCCAGATCAGTCTCCATTGCATGCAGACTGAGACAAACCAGCAGGGATCAGGGCCTCCATGATCTGCATTAATGTGCAAATATTAGCAATGTGCATGTTTTTTGTGTGTGTTTGCTTCGCAGCAAAGCAAATGTTAAGGAAATTTGCATTTGTGCAAATAGATCCATTTCAAATGTGGTAGGATTCAAGTCTGACCCAAATGCTCTTTGAATGTTCTTCGAATCCCTGCCGCCAGTTGCACCTCCAAAACCCCTCTGAATCTATTCCAAATCCACTTTGAATGTGCAGATGTGGCTGGGCCGCTACTTTGCCGCCTCCCCACCTTCACAAATGCACAAAGTCATTCACTTTGCATTTGAATGTCAATCTTTGACTGTGGATGTTCAAATTCACATGAATCTGTACAAGTTGTGAACCTGATGAATATTCATGCACATCCCTAGTGGATATGGAGATGTACATCCACACTTTAATCTGGATTAAAGGCCCATGGAGAAAGGCTCAGGAATTACTGCCTCTGTTTTTGCTGGATTTTATTTATTTACTCATGTCAGAAGCCCTATCAGAAGTAGTTATGAAAAATACAAAGTAAATGTGAATGTAAGAATTATATAAAATTTGCAATTAATCTAGGGATAAGTAATTTTTTTTTGCTGGGGTAAGAGATGAGAATTTCAAGCCTTGTGAGTAGGGTTTTTGGTTGATGTGTATTGCATCTTCTGTCGAGGGAATACTCTCTGAAAAGAAAGGAGGCCGCCTTGATGATCTTTCCCTCGCATGGCTATAACCCCATGAAGAAATGTGCAAGCAGGTCTTTGAAGCTGCATGTGTGGTGGGCAGAAGACAGACAGACAATGAACTTCTTTTCTGCAGCTGCTGGAGTATAATTACATGGAGTTTATTTTTGCAAAAGGCCTACAAAGTAGAAAGTGAGCCTGACGTGAGGTAAAATAAATAGTGTGAAGGCTGGGAGTGGATTTTCATAGCCTGTGTATACATACTATATATGTGCTCTCAACGCAAAGTCATTCATTTGCTTTGGCTTGTCAGTTTCATGTTCACTCTTGTTAACAAGAAAGAAGGATAAAAGCCTTCCATTTGAACACTTTTTAAACATTTTACTGAGCCTTACAATAAATTTTTTATATACCTGTATTGAGCACGTCTGTATAGGTGACTGCTAGATTTATATGATGGCTCATTGAAGTTTTGTTAAAAAAACACTAAACTGGTTTTTAAGAAGAAGAAGAAGTAGTGAGGACTGATCCTAAGGGCATTTCTAGGATGGCAAATCCCAGTAAATAATAACTTTCAGGATCTGCTTGCTGAACTCGAGTAGTGAGACCCATTATATTCACTGAGAGACAGATTTCCCTTGCAATAAAACAGGAACAAGTTTGGGTTACAAGTCACAGTATATCATGCTCTGCTTATACAAAGAGTTTGGGAAAGTGTTTTCTTCTGGCGACTCTTCCCATGATCCCTAGCAAGATGGCTATAGCTACAGCTTAGGAGAGTGGTACAAGTAGTATTTTTTCAAGTTCCCTTTTTACTGTATTCATAGTATATACATATTTTCAATTAATAAACTTGCATAATAATTTGCAACTACTATTAAAACTTAGTTAAATGACCAGGAAAAGAAATCTAAGAATTAAGAAAAAGACGAACAATACAATTTTGGTTTTGAAACCAGCATTAAGGTTGAAGGAGCACAAGGAACACTGAAAGGGCATTTAAAAAGGTTCTTTAAACCACAGCCCATGCCTCCCATCATGGAAGGTGGTATAAGCAAAAAAGAAAAGAAAAAAAGAGCAGACAACTTCTGGTGATTGACAGGTTGCCTCAGAAGGAGATACATAGAGGACTAAGAAGCAAACACATTTTTAATCCAAAATGTTTCTCTTTTGCTGACCTCAGCTGTCTAATCTTATCTCTCCTCCTCAAGCAACCTGTTGATCACCTTAAGGAAACAACTTTAAACAGGCGATAACTTTTCCAGTTGGATCTTGTGGGAGGGTCTGACAAACCTCCAGGGTTTGGGCTGGCAGAGGAGCCCACCCAAGCTCAGGGCTCTCTGACCTGCTATCTTCTTCCTCACTCCCCTCAAGCGAGAGGGAAAGTATTACATAGCACAGCCTTGTACTCCAAGGCACTACTGAACGTCTTACATATAACATACCTCATATGGAATTGTGAAGATAAAAGTTGCGAGCCCATTGTGAATTGGTAACACTTGCTTCAGTTTTTCAGAAGGGCAACAATAAACTGGAAATGTTACTCTGCTGGTATGACCCTGAACTTTAGCCTCATCCCTAAACCATCTGTACTGGTTGTGGAGGAGGCCTGTCATAGATCAGAGTTAGGAAACTTATTTCTCCAGCATAGCTGAGTAAGGGAGACATGTTGCACCCACAGCAGTTCTCACTGGAAAAGGCGAGCATGAGGTTTATAGTGACACCAAGATCTGACTTACTCAGTGAGTTCCCTGCGGCTGATACAGATCTTACTTCTTCCTGCAGCCCATCTGACCTCACACAATAGTGTGAACCAATAGCCCCACTGGGAAGCACATGCCTGCTGAGGGTAAGTCAGCCACACACAGACAAAACCCACAGGCCTGTTTTGGACTAAATAAGCCAGTTTATGGACCTCAAGCTCTTCCACAGGGGTGTGCGCTAAAACTCAAAAACAAAGTATGGGACAATGAGGAATTGTTCCATGTTTACTAGGGTAAACATGTTTCCTAAGAGGATATGAGGCTTCCATTAACTACATCAGAAACAATCCCACACTTCCATTACTGACCTAGAAAGGACATTGACTGGTTTATCAGTTAAGTTTTCATGTCTGCAGAGTGGAAATGACTAAGCGTTAGAGGGAGGGAAGATGGGAAGAAGGCCCCAAGAGGCATAGTTGGAAATGGGTCTCCATCCCAAGGCATTAACAAAGAAAAAGAGAAAGAAGGGAATGGCATATAAACATCTGCTCTGGCTATAGATTATGACATATTTTTGTGTGGGCAGGTTGATTTTTAAAAACAGGCAAATCTTCCATTCTTTGAAAGGCAGAGTACATAGGATGCTCGAAGCTCCTTACCCCTTTCCTTTTGCTGTTTAGCCAATTAAAGACAGATTTCTCTAACAAAGCAGGAAATATAGCCAAGCCTGCACTTGTATTTTTACTGTTCAAAAAACAGGACTAACATGGAATTACACTTTTGTATCTACTTGGAGGAGCAAAAAAAAAAAATACAAAATAAAAATCCTGTTTTCAAATCTACTAGGTTTTTTTTTAAAAAAACTTCAGCTGCAAATGAAAATCAAACTTACATAGTTCCAGAATTATAGGATGAAAAAGTAGATGAATAGGATGGACCTTGTATGTTGCTGTCCAGTGAAGGAGTCAGCTAATGTATGATTTCCTGGGTAGATCTCTGATTGCTGTCCTATTTCTGTGAGATATTTTTCATTCTTCCATTTCTGAGGGGGAGGAATACTTTTCCGTTTAAAATACACTAAATTAAAAGGGTTTTTTTCTTTTAATGGGGCACCAGTTTAGAGCAGTACAGTGTTGTGTTGCTAAATATGAAAGTCATTTGGGCTCCACACAAAAGAGCTTTCTATTTCTTCCTGACACTTAGGGTGCATCCCCATTATAAGCTTAATCCAGTTTCCTTAAACCAAAATAATAGAACCAGATGCAAACACGAATTTGCCTGTTCCCATTACTTTCAGCTTAATCGGGTTCGATCTGGATTCTGAGGATCGTACGTGGTGTACATGACTCAAGGGGGGACTCAAGTGGCTACTTTTTAAAAGCCGCTTTTCGGGGCTGCCCTGTCCTCTTTCTCCTGGCATGAATGCGCCACCTATAAGGGACCCCTTCAGGGAGCCTAGCTGGGTGGCTGGGTGGTTGCTGCTTGCCTGGATGGAAGAAAAATGGCAGCGCACAGCCAGCAATTCTTTTCCCTCCTCTCCCCATTTCCCAGGGCACACAGCAGCAGCAGCAGCAGGAACAACTCAAGCCCCCTTCACAGCCACAGCCTTTAAAACAGAACCTCCAGCTGCTTTCCTCCCTCTCTTTCCCTTTCTAAAGGTCAGAACTTTCAGAACTGCGCAAATTTGCAACGTTGTTATAAGGTGTGAAGTGAGTAGATCACTACAGTGTACTTTAAGGAGTGGATTTTTATAGTGGCTGTTTTGAGGGGTGGATTTTTTTCAATGAAATCACTATCTTTGGAAGTAAGCTATTGGGGAAGGGAAACCCTAAACATGGATTCTCATCGCTTAACACCGTACGGTCCCCACAGTAAAAAATGTAAAACGTTTCAACCACACGAACCGGAGTGAGACCTGTTGAAATGAGGATTAACATTTACAACGCTTTGGGGCGATTTAACACGCAGAAAGCGTGTTAAGCCAAACTGACGTGGGGTCTGCCAGGATTGAAAACGGTTTGAAACTGAAATAAGGTTGTAATGGGGATGCGACCTTAAGTTCTTTGGTTCAAAGATATGGATGTGCAACTTGGTTCTGTGCACTGCTGGAACAATTTAGCCCACTGGAATGTACAGGTGGCACAATAAACAGTTCTGTTAACTGCTGGCCATGGGGACTGCAAACAGTGGAGTTAGTGTGGGGCATCCAATGCTTTCTTCCTGGCTAAGACGACATCCAGCTATCTATTACTTATGGATATTACAAAATAAAGCATGGATATTCCAGAATATCAATCATTTATTATAGAATATCTAAATATAAAAGAATAAGTAAGTGATGTCTGGGTGCAGCCTAAAATATATCTGTGAATTGTAATAACTGTAGGCCTGGAGAGAGAGAAAATGTAAATAAGTGCATGCAATTTTGGAATTAGGGCTAGGACTAGGATTAGACACCTATGCAAGGGTAACAGAAACATCTTTTGTTTTACTCGCTTGTGTTTTTAGCCACACAGAAGGTTGTTCTGGAGGGAATGTAGCCCATGCGCTGAAAATTTTTTCCTAACCTTGAAACAGAAGATATTCTTATGAATACGGTTCTAAGGGATAGGATATTTCATAATGTAAATAATATGGTAGAAGCTGCACTATCTTTATAGACATTTTAACATATAACTCTACTTTCCTCCAGGAGCCTGGAGTGGCATTTTAAAGTTAATAATTGCCAGAGATGGGGACTTGGTGTAAGGCAACTAACTTGACTTCAGGTGAAAGGTTTGACTTTGTCTTCTGCTTGGGATGCCCAGAAGCAACTGGTGGGCCACCGAGTGAGACTGGGTGCTGGACTAGATGGGCTGTGGCCTGATCCAGCAAGGCAACTCCTATGTTCATATGGCATCAATATTTGCATCACTCCAAATTCTAAACTGACAAAGAATTCTGAAGGTTGTGGCATAAGAAGATACATAAAATGATAAAGTCTCTAAGTGTAGTATCTAAGTGTGAAGAAAGGTATATGATAAAATATGTACTTTGCGTACATCTTCAGAGCTGTTTCCAGATGGCAAGATGGAATCTTGTTTGGGTCCCATAATTGTTTCTCACTCTGCTTGCCAGATGTGGGGCAAACATGGACACTTACTTGTCTGGACACTTACTCCCGCAATAGCAAAATGGCTACTGCCAGGTATTTCAATGCCACAAAATACCCTGAAGTGCACAACTGCTGGCCCCCAGATGTGCACGACAGCCGTTTTTGAGCTGCTTTTGGCCACACATATGTGCAGAGGACATTTCCTTTAGGGCCTATGCCAAGTGCAAGCATCTAGACAAGGTGTGTCATTTTCTATTCCAGGTTTAGAGTTAATTTTCCCAGCATAGTAATATCACATGATGTCACCCCAATATCCCAGAGCCATGTTGAGAATGTTATGGATACATGTGGCAATCCCAACATAGCCCCAAGATAATCTCATATATTAGGCCCTGGGTCTTTTTGCACTTGGGCTGCTAGTCAAGAACTAATGAACATCTGGTGAAGAGAATCTGTACTTCAAGGAGGCTGCTACAGCCTCCAAGCATGTCCTGCTTCAGCAGAAGTTTGCTAATTGTTCATTAGGTGCGGAGCACAAAATTGCCCCCTATCCTGACAGAGCCTAAATAGCTGGAGATGAGAAATACCTAGCACTTGAGGCCTCTGTGAGCTACGAAAAAACTGTGCAAGACAGACAGTTTGTCTGGAAGGCACGAAGTTCTTTTGCTCCTGAGGTTTACACCAGGATCCTCTTATATTAACTACAACTTCCAACAGGGCCAACATGGCATGACCAACTGGAGGATTCTACAGTAGCTTCAATACGACTGAATTTTGTGAAATACAAAATTATGGAAAATCTGACCCCTTCTCTACTGAGGAAAGAGTATTATAATTCAAAAACTTCTGAGGGCTTAGAAGACCTAGCCATTTCTAGTGGTATACTAGGGAAAGATCATATGCCAGTGACTTCTGAAATTCCTCTGTTGGCAAAATTTCAGATGAGGCAGCTCACTGAAGGAAAATGACAACTGTTTCTTCAGGTTTTTTCCCCTCCTTTCCTTAGCAACTGTGCTTCCAAGAGTTATTAGGGGGAAACAGTCTAGGTATCCTAAAGTACATAGTAGTACCTCATGTTGCAGTAGTAACATAATTGGGTACAGGAAGGACAAGAGAAGGCAAAATTGGGATGACAATGGACAGAAATGGATAATTAAGGAGGTCACAGGGATTTCAGGGAAGCTAAATGAATTATTTCCCTCGGTTTTCACTGAAGAAGGCAGAAGACCTATGCCTGCAGTTGAGTCTATCTTTTCGGAGAAGGAGTCAGAATAATTATTCCGGATAATCAGGAGGTTTTGCATGTTTAATAAATTTAATTATTCACTATTGTAAAGTTTGGCTCCTTCTTTTTGGCATTTGAGAACTGAGACTAGGGAAGGATAAGTACATAAATAAATGGTTCCATGGAAGAAGCAGAAGCAGATGATCTGCAAGAGGAAGCCCTTGGGGAGTTGATGCAATCGATAGAAAATTTGCTGGAAGAAGCAAAGACAATGAAACGGGGCGGGTATCATCCAACTGTTAGACAAAACATGGGTAAAAGCAAAAGGGAAGAAGTAGAGGCAGTAGTAAAAGGCATCTGTCTCATTCACCAGATGAAGTTTGAGAGTATTGACTGGATCAGAGTGAGGAGCCTTCACTGGGCAGGAGGATCCCTGCAGGATCCTCACCTCTGATTCAATCAGCTTGCAAATGGGCATCCAGCAAGTGGACTTCTTTCTGCTCCTTCACAAACTCATAGTTTTCCTTACATTTTTTTCCCTAAAGCTTCCCCAGTCAAGATTCTCCTCCTCTGCCCATCCCTTGGCCTCAAAGGCAAAAATGGAGGAGCCAAAAGTATTTTATAGTGACTACTACATCCCCTTCTCAAGCCAGCTGGCCTCAAGTAATTTCCCCTACCCATTTTCCCCCAGTTTACTTTACTTTTTTGATGTGTGCAGATCCAGTTCCCATCCCATTTCCTTGGAACAGAATCCCAACTACACACATTTGAAGCGTGGCTATGTTCTTTAGCCTCACATGACCCCAGGAGTATTTCCAGGCCTGGGAAGAAGAAACCATGGAAATACATATACAATGAGGCCGCATCCCCGTTGCAAGCTTATATCGAATTCAATACGGTTTCAATCCTTGCATACCCCATGTCAGTTTGGCTTAACACGCTTTCTGCGTGTTAAATCGCCCCAAAGCGTTGTAAATGTTAACCCTCATTTCAACAGGTCTTACCTTGGTTTGTGTGCTTGATACGTGTTACATTTTTTACTGTGGGGACCCTACCATTTTAAGGGATGAGAATCCATGTTTAGGTTTTCCCTCTCCCAATAGCTTGCTTCCAAAGACAGTGATTTCAGAGTAAAAATCCACCCTTAACAGCGATCGCTACACTGTAGTGATCGAACCACTTCACACCTGATAACAATGTTGCAATTTTGCACAATTCTAAAAATTCTGACCTTTAGAAAGGGAAAGGGAGGGAGGAAAGCAGCTGAGGTTCTGTGTGAATGTTTAAAGCAAAGGGGCTTTAGTTGCCGCTGCTGCTGTGTGCCCTGAGCAATGGGGAGAAGAGGGGAAAGAATTGCTGTCTGTGCGCTGCCGTTTTTCTTCCATCCAGGCAAGCAGCAGCCAGCTAGGCTCCGTGAAGGGGTCCCTTAGGGGTTACGTGTCCATGCCAGGAGGAAGAGGGCAGGGCAGCCCCGAAAAGCAGCTTTTAAAAAGTAGCCACTTGTGTCCCCCCTTGAGTCATGTACGCCATGTACGATCCTCAGAATCCGGATCTAACGCGATTAAGTTAAAAGTAATGGGAACAGGCAAATTCGCGTTTGCATCCAGTTCTATTACTTCAGTTTAGGGAAAGCGAAATAAGCTTGTAATGGGGATGCGGCCTGAGTGGCTTATGAAACAAAAGGGAAACGACTTCTCTGATGTTAGGAATGTATTTGTTTGTTTGCATTCTGACCCCATCCTTTACTTGAAGGTCTCAGGGTGGGTTATGGCAGAAATCAAAAGTTGCTACCAAGATCGAACACGTAAACAAAATGTTCAAGCCCTTGGCAGAAATGGGATTAACCACTCCACAAGAGAGAAATACTCTAGGAAGCAGAGGTGCTTAATTGGCAAGGGTAATAACCTTAAGAAAGCATAGCCCCTGGGGTCCTGATACGTCACTCCTCGAAACTGATACTAAAGACGCCCATTGCATTCCCTACACCAGCTGGAATGGAAGGTAAACTGTGCCTTTTGTTAACCCAAGCCAAATACCTCAGGGAGCCATCAATGCAGCCCAGCAACTCAGTGGAATCTTAACAGCTTGTCAGAGTGGGCAAATACACTAAAAATACCCCCAAGAGACCTGCTTGGATTCAGTGGCGTTAAGCTAATGTTTACTGTTGAAAAGGCATTAGGGAAAATACTGTCTTTATTTAGAAAACTTTCTAATTACTCTCCTACAAAATGACTGAAATGAGATGAAAAAAAGAAAATAAAATTGCAATAGCCCTGTTCAAAAAAGGTGGCGGTAGCAGAGGTGGCAGCAGCAGAGTTGGCCTTTTTACCTCCCTTTTCTAACCCATTTAAGGAGACTCAAAGTGGCTGACAAAGCTTCCTTTTCTTCTTCCTACAACAGACACCCTGTGAGGTGGGTGGGGCTGTGAGAGTTCAGAAGAGAGCTGTGTCTAGCCCAAGGTCACCCTGCTGGCTTCATGAACGGAATCAAACTCGGTATTCCCAGATAAGAGTCTGGCTCCCTAACCACTAGACCAAACTGGTAACATCCAATTAAAAATAAGGGCAATCTATATTTCTTTCTTTTTTTAAAAAAAAGTCCTTGCAAAGGAAGGGGAAAAAAACCTAAACCTACAAAGTAAACGTGTAAATAAATGAGAGGAAACATATCAGGGTAATAAATATTGAAACCATATTGCAAGACTGAATTAAGACTGAGGCACTTAAGGTAACAGGACTACTTATGGTGCTTTGTATGCTAGGCATTATTCTGGGTTATATCCTGGAATAGGGATCTGCCATCTGCATGCTAGTGCAAATTTACAGCAACCCACTATCACTTCCGTACACTGTCATTTGGACCGTGTACTGCATTCATTCATGAATTGAGGTACTCTTGCTCATCATTCATGGTTCTTTTCTTGAGTTCTTACACAGTTTATGTGTTTAAAGAAGATAATCCATTTTAGGGTGCCTCCAGAAGGAAAGCAATTAGATTCTGCAATTGCCTCTCACTGCCACTGTCAGGGGCTGGGAAGCAATCCTGGGACGATCTCTGGTTTTACTCTTGTCTGCCAGCTCTTCACATTATCACGTCTGTTCAAAAATACCAGGATGTAAGTAAGCAGCTGCCCACTTTTGTTACAGGTTATGGTCTAGATATGTATCTTTTGGGGGCAGATTTAGCTCAGTCCAGCTGCCAACCCAAGGTAAGGGGTCTTTTAGTGCCAGGGGCTTGAAAAATGATAAATTGGCAAAGCACTCCATAAAAGCAAGCAAGCCGCAAAAAAAATATTTTCAAGTCAATTTCTTCAATACAAAATCAAAAGCTTTATTTAAACTCATCGAAAAGCTTAAAAACCAAGAGAAGTGACAGGAACCAGTCAGAATTAGTAGGCATGCTATTGTCTTGTTATTGCTCCGATACTATCTTGCTATTGCTTTGTTGCTGCCTTAGCGAAAGGAAAAAATAATAGGGATGGCCTAAATGCTGTATTTTACTCTGAAAACACAAGCCTTTCTTTTTTCCTCTTTATGTAAACTTTCTGTATAGGGAGTTGGAATGTAGCAAAACATATCCAGCTCTAGGGGTATTCTCACAGCTCCACCCAGTCAGGGCTAATACATTTGAAACTACACTAAGGGATTTTCCCTTTTAGAACTCTTGGCTTTAAACAGCAATTGGGGCATAACATGAACATTTGAAATTTACAGAGCTTAGGTATGGATGAAAGATTATGACGTTTGTGGATGGTAAAGTTCCTTTGTACTCACTGGTTTTTAAGCCCTGCAGCTCAATCAAAGTGCCCTGATTTCGGTAGGGAGTTTCCCCTGAGGGTGTCCCTCAAAACTGTAAAATTGTACTGCCTAACTGCATTTTTAAAGCTGCACCCCAAATGGGACCGCTGCATTTTCGATTTGCAGGGGTACAAAGTTAAACAATAGGAATGGTGAGGATTGAAAACCCTATATGAATCCAGTGGCATGTACTAAATATAGCTTAGCAACATCAGCTTCTCCACCGAGACTCTTTAGCAATCAGGTGATGACCTGGAGAGCTTTCAGGCCTTCAGTTGTTGTGCAAAGCAGATTTTAGCAGGTGAACCTAACACAATGGTGAGAAAAGGTTATATCTATCAGCATCTCTTCTGAGGTGGAGTAATTATAGAAACAAGAACAATCCCGTGTCCGTTTGTGTCCGCTTAGTGACCCTTGCTTTCTATGGCTCTGGTCCAACAGAAAGTTTATGGGTAGCCCTTTATAAAAACCATAAACCCAATCTCCCAGCTTCTGGTGGGAAAGGGAATGCAGAACAGAACTGAATCCAGCTTTTTGCTGTTACAAAAATCTGTGAAATTTTCTTTTTCCATTTTTCCTATGAATAAACATATGAAAGCTTTAGACATTGCTTCTAGACAACCCAAAGTTCATATGGATCCTTCAGGCATGAGGAATCTTTTGACTAAGGGCCTGTTTGCACAACTCAGTGGGAAGGGGATCAGGATTTTGTTATACCATCCCACCACTGAAGTTAAGATCAGGCACAGAAGGAAGCATCCACACTTCAAGTGCTGGTGCAGTCCCTAAGTGGACTACCAGCGCTTGAAGTGCAGATGGCTCAGCACTGCCCAGTCAGATCGCCATGGCAACAGCCATGGCAACATCTGGTGCACACCGGAATGTTTCCATGGCAAATGGCCTGTGGCTTGTGACTGCTGCAATCCCTTGCAGTACTTGTACCTCGGAGAGAGTGTAAAAGCTGTGGCTGGGGGCTACAGAAGATAAGAGCAGCTGCAGGGAGTTCCCAGACTCTCCAGGATGGCTGCAGTGGTGCACAGCACAGAAATAACTCCCCTTGAGCATCCAGAACCACTCTGTTAAGGTAGATGTGAGCAGGGCCTAGAACTCTGTCTCTTGAAATTTCTTTAGCATATTTAGTTCTCACCTTTTTTTTCCCAAGCAATTTTAGGTAATGTACTCAGCTCCTGCTCTACTTCCATTGTATCCTGATAGCAAATGTGTGAGGTTGAAAGAGTATAGGCGCATTGCCAAGCCCTGGCCATTCATGGGATGTAGTCACTATGAGGAGATTAGAACCAAGGTTTCCCAGTTTAGTTGCCTGTCAGATGTAGGACAGAGGGGATGGGAAAAAGAAAACGATTTTGTTGGGCTCCACTGTGTCATAAGTCATGTTTAACTGCATGAAGACTTTTTTTAATCCAGTTTTCTTGGCAGAGGTACAGAAGTGTTTTGCCATTGCTTGCTTCTAGAGAGAAGCTGGGGACCGAACCGACAATCTTCTGCTTTCAAGGTGGTTTGCTCTACCACTGAGCTACATTGGGAAAGAGAGTGCAGGGTGGAAGATCGCTGCACACAAAACTGTGACACAGATTAAGTTTGTCTGTTTGCCTCATCCAAGGAATTGCATACAGCAATTAGCATATTATGTGCATCCAAATCTACTCCTGAGTGAATGTAAATCAGACGGCCACGAAATCTGTGCAGAGAGAAACATTTTACCAGTGAGGAGGGTGAGGCCGAGAGAGCTACGATTAGCGCAAGGTCAAGCCATGCATGTACTGTAGTTTCCAAAACATACTACCAGGAAGCAGACACTATTACTGGTCCTCCAAGAATCATTAGAAATCCCTGATTTCCTTGTATCTTCTATCTTCTCTTAGCAGAGTTCTCCCATGCTGCCCTGCTTTTGGGTTCATTCCTCGGCTTCCACACTTGTAAATGTTTCACTGATATACAGTTACTTTTATTTAGTCTGATTGCGGTGGAGTCAGGGCTGAGCAGTGCATTTGCAAACCATATTTTTCAAAAGCTTTAAAGGTTGGATGGAATTCTTTGCAAACAATTTTTGTTGTCATAATCAAATTATTAATAGCAGATCTACCAACTTGGGGATCATTAGATGCAAGTCTTAGACATGGGACTGTCCAGACAACCTCTCTGATATTTGCCAAACACATGTTTAAAATTGTGGCCGACTGTTTCCACACAACGCCTGGAAAGGAAATAAAGTGTGGTAAGCAGCCCTTCTGAGGACCCAACATATGTAGAAATATTATTGAGAATTAAGTTACAAAATGCAGAATTGACTAATATATATCATATGGCCTATTTATGCTAGACTACCCAAGATCAAATATACTGGTTTTAAAACAGCACACCACAGTAAAAACAAAATACTACACACAACAAAGCCCACTCAACTTCAAATGCACTACAGCTAAGCGGGTTTTCCTTTCATGAAGACAAAAGAGGGTTGGGTTATAGTACCTGCCCTGAAGAGAAGAAAAAAAGGGGTGGAGGGCAGAGACAAACAAACAAATAGATAAACAAAGGATACAGAGTGAGTTAGGGATGTGCACAAATACTTATGCTATTCAGAATTTGTTATTACTGTAATTCATCTGAATTCAAGCATTCACGGACAAATTGAATGGGGCCTACATTTGTAAATTATTGCAAATTGGATTATCCGGTATTCGTTGAAGCTACACTTGAAGCTTCAGCAATGGCTGGATGTTCCCAGGGCCTACCATCCCCCCCCCCGGCAGCCTCCCACCCCCACCCCCCTGAGACCTCCTGTGACCGCACTTACCTTGGTCCTGCCGCCTCACAATTTCTCCTAAGTACTACCAGGTTTGCATGCACAACTGTGTGCAAAACCTGGAAGTGCTTAGGAGAAAAGTGTGTGGTGGAGGCGGCGGTGTGATGAAAGGTAAGTGGAGGGGGCCAAGAAGGGAGGAGTACGAATATGAAGCCCCCCCCCCACCAACGTGGGAAATTGGCTTCATGCACACCCCTAGAGTGGGGTTAAAAGCACATGCAGCAGATCTCAAAAGTCATCACCGTTGATCTCCTTGATAAAAAGGATGTAGGAATGGGAGGGTCCAGGGACAGTGGATGCTACATAGTTTTCTGTGCTATCGAAGATGAGACTGGGAGGAGATGGAGGAGTGAATGTCACTCAGGTTACTGCAGGTCATCAAGTAATTCAGCAGCTAACGCATTAACATACAGACAGTGGCTAGGCATAAAAGACAAAATAATTTCCTGATGGATAATCAAGTGATATACTCAAACTCCTGACAGAAGTAAGCAAGATATTTACTTTCTATTATCTGTTAAACATTGCAATTTGCCAATATTTTGAAATGTCAGAATAACACCTTTTAGATACCTTTTGCTATTTTGGTCAAAGTATACTACTCTGCAAAGGTTTTCATTGTTCTGGAGAAAGCGAGATGTTTTTACATTGATATGCAGCTGTGCTCCCTTATAGGCAAAAAGGAGGAATTTGAATTACCAGCAAATTTGCAATAGCTTTTTTTTAAATGGAGTTTCTTCTCCAATATGGGTTCCAACGTGCCAAAATGTCTATGACAGGAATCCAGGCCACTGCTGATCCATTACCTGAACTTTCAACATGCCATACTATGCCAATGCTTTATGTGCCTAGCCCGACATGGTTGATTATGCCTTATGGACCAAATTGTGCATAAACTCATATTTAATAAGGACATCTAGTAACAATCTGCAGCTGAAGCGTTCTCCAATGGTGCATGGTCCAGACAATCCTGCACCCTGGGACCACTTACTGTGCCCTTAGTGCCCATTATAGTGCCATAAAAGTAAGCTCCTAAGAACTCTGACTGTGATTACCCCAGCAGTTTAGCTAGGTCACAGCATCCAGAACCATGCGGTCTAGCAGTCTTCTTTGGAGAGCTCGGCAAAATGGCTGATTTTCACAGCCAGCCACTTTGTTCACCTTCAAAGAAGCCCACAGACAGAACACGTATCTGTTGAATTTTTCTATGAATATATATTTTTGTTTGTCTGTCTGTTGATTGTATACGTTTGTTGTTCTGACCTTTGGTGGAATGGGTGTTATAAACCAGCAGCAGCAACAAGAACAACAAGGACCACTGGTTCTCCCCTCACGTAGAACCTGCCTTTAAGAATGTGGTAACAGATTCCCCCACTCGCTTTCCTTCCTTATCTCCTCAGCATTGTAGAAACTTCTGTTTTTAAAGGAGAAATGCTCCAATGTGTGGCATGCCGTCCAAAATAAAATAAAATAATAGCAAGCATATCTGTAGACATTTGAACAGTATCTCATTTGAAGATGCCTGGGAATCTAACACAAGCATCTTTCAAAAGAGAAGTGCTAATGTTGCCACCTTTTGGAAGTAGGGGTAGATTTTTCAGTTTTTCAATTCTCTTCTATAGAGCACACCAGGGCACTTTTCCTCCTGATCCGCTGGCAACCCTAAGTGGAAATAAAATGTGGCCACTTAAGAGACAAACCCAGAAGGTAAAGTAGTGTTTTGATGAGCCATCTCCAGAGAGGAAGAGTGAAAGCCATCTCCTCCAACTGTGCAAGGGATGCAATCAAGCACAAGTGTTTTTGCCACTTTGAGACCATTAAGGCTGGTTGGGGAGTGGGCAGTCCTTCTTCATGTGCTACGGAATAAACATAACCACTCATCAGCACAACAGCTCTTGTCCTAGCCTGACCCTTCTTGTTTCTAAACCGACAGCATCAGGAAGCAACAGTGGCCGGGGAAAGGGGGAAAGGAGAGGTTTTAAAGGACATACCTTGCAATCTCTCTCTTTTGATTGGTTGAGTAGGCCACCTACTGGTATGTTCTAGAAAATTCTTAGGATGATGAGCAGTTTTTGCTGCACTTTTTGAGTTCTTTTCTAGGACTCAAAGCTTTGATCGCTTAATGTCAGCATGCGCGTCAGTCTCGTCCTTGGAAAGCTTCTTCAGTTGCGAGGAGTTCCTACCTTTTGGCAACTCAAAGCTTTTCCAGGTGGAGCCTCAGGAATATTTGTGATTTCTGATTTTACTGTGGGTTTTAGGAGCCGGGTTTAATTACCTTATTTTCCAGCGTATAAGACGACTGGGTGTATAAGACGACCTCCAACTTTTCCAGTTAAAATATAGAGTTTGGGATATACTCGCCGTATAAGAAGACAACACCTGGCGTATAAGACGACCCCTGACTTTTGAGAAGATTTTCCTGAGTTAAAAAGTAGTCTTATACACCAGAAAATACAGTATATTTTTGTACTAGTTTTGTCGAAACTCTCCCTGAAACCTTAGGGTATAGGATTGGGTGTAGAAAGACAAATAAATAATATGTGCAGCTTGAGAAAGAAAACAAGGACTTTTGGTTCGGCCTCTCTCTCCTCTGGAGAGTCCAAGTTTCATTGGTTGCTTCTGTGTTGGTCCACTGAGTGTCAAATATATTGACCCAAAGGGGGTTGATCACTTCTGATTTTTTTTAGATCATAAGATAACTCCTTTGAGATTTTCTTAATCAGCTGCCTCCTGATTTGTTTGGAGATGGTTGTGGCCGCTGTTAACTCCACAGGAGGCTCCTGCTCATGTTTGGAAACAGGCATCCCTGTATAATCCTGCTGCCAAGAAGAGATGGGAAGGGTGGGGTATTTCCTCCTTCAAGCCAAGCAACTGTTTATTTCACAGTGTTTTGTAATTCCTGGCACACTCTCCAGATTGAAAATGATTGTGCAAATAACATTTAATTGTTTGGGAATGTTCACTTGGGGCATTAGGAGGACTTCATGGAAATCTGCCATAAACATGAGGCTAATATATAGCCCAAGCGTGATGTTACTTCAATAGGTTGCTTTTGCAATCACTTAACCCTCATCAGTATGGGTGAAAAATCATGCAATTGTAGATGGTGCAGTTGTTTTTAATCCAAACCGCATACGGTATTGGCTTGATTTCTGTAGGGATTTTTTTCACTGGGCATATACATGTTGTAAAATTGTAAGATGGTTCTATATAAACTTTTTTCTTTGAAATGCATACAAAAACACACTTTTACTTGCGCAAGATATAAAGTTACCTTGGGTGTACCGATGAGAGTTAAAGTCTATTGCCTAGGCTGGCTGACTCAGCACACTTAGGCCACATCCTCATCCAAGCCGTTTGGGTCTGATTGGACTTGTGGAGGACCAAGATCTGGGTTGGGTGCGGACTGGGTGTGGATTCAGCTGCCCCATGCATACTGTACCAAAATCCAGCACGGGAGAGCAGCACCATCTCCTCTCCACCCCCTCTCCCATCATTGGAAGCCGGATTGACGTCACCCCACCCCTGTGCTGCCCGCTGCAAATGCCACATTGCCCCCCCCTTTAGCAGGACCAAATGAGCACACACAAAAAAATTTTTTTAAGCAAAGCTGCTATGAGGTTTTGACAACCATGGCAGTTGAGAGGTTGAGCAGTTCTGTGCACCTCCGGTCTTCCCGGGAACTGTGAGAACACTCGGCAAGCGGAAAATCAAGCCATTATCATGCCCGCCTTGGCGATCGGGAAACAGTGGAGGAATATTTTCTGTGTAAAAAGGGAGAAAAATCAAGACATTGTCCTACGATCAGGAAACGGTGGGTGGAATACTTGTATAAAAGAGTCTTGTGGGGCAGCAAAGTCTATTTGATCTCCTCATTGTTACGACTTTAACACCATTTAACTCCCCCCAAATCTCAGCAGTTGCGATCTCCAATGCACAGGGCAGGAACAGCAAGCACAGGACATGAAACCCCACCTCCCACTGACCCGAGTGCCAATCTCCTCCTCAAATAGCCTGGGACTGTGCCCATGCGCAGGCTTGGCTTGCTGAGCAATGCATGCCGGGACACCAAACCATGATGAGACTTGTTTTTTCGGGTACCAAATTTCGCATGGGTTTGGCATGGGTTTGGGTGATTTGATCTGCAGAAATCGGACCAAATCAAAACTGCATGGGGACAACCCTTGCCGGACCCGATTTCGATTCGGACCAAAACGTCCATGGGGATGCAGCCTTAGATTCCTTGCACACGTAAGACAAATGGCTTGATCTTGCTTCATGATTACCAAATGCTGCTCTCTTCTTGCAGAGGACACCTTTCTTTTCATAAGCAGTCTTTTATCTGAAGACATGGGCTTTTTCTGACTCAGTTAAATCTGACTCAGTTAAATCTGACTCAGTGAATCTAGAATAACCAAGCCTTCTGATCCAGACTGTGTGAAGGTTTTGACCAGATCAGCACTGTCTGCACTGATGGTGCTGATCCGGCCCATGCTTCCCCTCAGCCAGCCAGCCAGCCACCCCCACCCCCACCCATGACCCCACTGCTGAAAGTAACCCCAACTAGTTCTGGTTCGTGGAAGCTTGCCATCTGCATGTGACCTCTGATCTGGAATAAGGCATTGGGCCGGGTGTAGACCCAATTAAACAGGTCTACAACAGATCTGGATTAAGGGTCTCATGCAGACAGAGCAGACCAGCAGGAGGTGTGGCTTCATAGATCTATATTAATGTGCAGATCTATGTGGCCTAGAAGTGTTCCTCACAGATTAAGTGCCCATGAAGAAAGGCCCATGCATTCTGCTTCTTGCTCACTTTAATCAAGTTCTCAGCTGATTTCCATTAAGTAGCAGAAACTGGCCTCACTTAAGGTGCCTTTGCTATAGATTCTTATCTTCCACCCACAGAAGTTATTGCTTCTCTGGGAATCCTGTTAAGCACCAACATGGCATCCTAGTTGTGGCCTGGTGAAATATTGTGGCCAAATATGAAAAAGTGGCAGCCGTTGTCCCTCAGCAAAACATGAATCATAAGGGAGTGATAGGGATTTTTTAAATTTTTAAAGAATATTTATATATAGTTCACTGAAAAGAATCTCAAAGTGGTTTACAAAAATAAACATTTAAAAACAAAGATAAAGACTTTTTTAAAGTGATACTCATTTAATCTGACTACATTAGGGAGAAAAGAGCCATTCACACAGTGGATGTCTAGGTAGAGATATGTCTTTTAGTAGATGCCTAAAATAATTATTGTAGGCACCTCACAGGTATCAGAAGGGAGGACCTTCCACCATGGAAAAGGCAGAGTCTTCCCACTCCCCAGTCAGGAACACTTCAGGCTAGGAAAGGTGGATTAGAGATGGAATGAAAGCACAAGGGCCACATGCTACTATCTCTGAGGCACTTCTGAGCTTCTTTTTTTCTGTTAAGTCTGAACACAGACACTTGTTTCTTCTATCTGTCCACTGTGTACATGACCATAGCTCTTTCTGCACTGAGTCGTATTCCAGGATATATCCCAAAATAGGAACCTACTTTCTGCACACTAGTGCAGACTAGAGCAAATGCTACCTGGGACCTGCATTAGTCTGTATTATCCTGTGGGTGGCAGGCCTGTATTCTGGGAAATATACCGGAATAAGAACCAGTCTGGAAATGGTTCTTGTTTGCTAAAGTTGTCTGGAGCTATGTGCATGTAGCATGTGGCCATTGTGCTATGTGGAATTCTATGAATTATATATGTAAACGGTAGCAGATGACCACCTTACTCAACCGATGTAGCATTTTGTTTTCAGCTCCAATACTTTCTCCTCTCACAAATGTTCTAAACTATTTTGTGGTAAATCTTTTCAAAAATGAAGGTGCTATCCTGCAAGATAAATAAGGCTGTAGGAGGATAGACTATAACTTTTTTTACTTTGCAGATACTGCCCTCATGTGGCAAACTGATAGCTTCTTCTTTTGGGACTTTCCCTCCACTTCCCATTACAGTATTTATATCATGTTCTCAAGCTAAAAAGGAAAACTGGGGGCCCAACTACATGTATATTTTAATCTGCCTTTGATCCACCTTCAGAGTGAGAGAATGCATTAGCAAAGTGAAAAGCTGTTCCCCTTCACTTCGGAGGCTGGTAAAAGGCAAATTAAAACTTAGGTGTAGCGTGGCCCTATCTTTCCACTTTCATAAGAAACAGAACTGCATGTTCATGAAAGATAGTCACCAGATGCATACTATCACCATATACTTTAGGTGGCTCTTGAAAAAATCTGTTCATCCATGCCTGCCCCACCCAGTTTGTATTACTGTTTACTAAAAATAAATTTTATTTTCTTTAAATAAGGAAACTAATATTAAACAACATCCACATACACAAACCATACAAATTATAAAGAACATACAAACAAAAGAAAAGAAGCACCACCCTTTTCTAAGTGTCCTCTCCTACTTGGTCACACTTGTATATTTTTTTTAAAAAATCTTAATTTAAGGCCTTAAACACCATCCTTGTGTTAGCCATCTGTTTAGAAATAGCTTTTCAACTGAATCTAGGAAAAATCTCCTGTGCAGTTCCTCAATGCATGGGTTCCAGGTCAGTCTAAATTGTTGAATGGTTATCAACTCCCTCTGTTCTCAAATGTTTCACTGAAAGATACTCATTTACCATCGGTACTGTTCTATTCCACTCATCTTTAGTCAAGTTCAAGGCATATTTCCAATTAAGCACTATACATTGTTGGGTTGCCAGCACCAAAAGATGTAATCGTTTTTGTTCTTCTGTTCCAATATTCAAACCTGAAAAATCATGTAATAAGAATATTTTTGGAGTTCGTGGTATGTGTATTTGGAACATTACTGTTTTTAATAGGTTGTGGCTTTCAGTGGCTTTAACCTTGTTTTAAAGTTTGTGTTGCTTTTCTTTAAGACCAACATCTTAGGGCCAAATACTGGCAATTCCTAGGGGCACAGCACAGCCATTATCCAAACTGTAGGCAAGGTCTCAATGCAGAGAACAGGACGGCTATAGCATTTCCATTTTTTTGTATACTATCTTTCCTGCATGGGGACTCAACTCCATAAGTTTACAATCTTATATGCAGGTTATCTATTACGAATATACGTCGTTGAGTTTAAATCAGGACTAGGACAATCCCTACGAGTCTAGGGACCACTTGAAGGGGAGGGAGGAGCGCGCGACGGAAACAGTCTTTCCCTAAGAGTTCTCTCACGCCCACACGTGATCTATCTGCCTCTGCGAACACTGTGCGCCTGCGCAATGCCAGGCGTTCCGTCAGACGGCGTGACTCGGAACCGGCGACGGAGTCGCGCTAATATGACGTAGTAACAGGCAGACGTCGGTTGTTGGGGGAAGAGAGCGAGCAAGCGGGAGGGCGGGGGGCGGTTGGCGGCGTGTGGTTGTCGCGGGGCTGGAGGCGGCTGAGAGGCGCTGGACTTTCTGACGGCCGGTGGTGGACGGAGGAGGCGGGGAGCGGCCAGCGGCAGGACATGGCGCTGAGGCCTGGCCCGGGGGAAAATGAATAAGGGCTGGTTGGAGCTGGAGAGCGATCCCGGTGAGCGAGCAACGGGGCTCGAGGCTTCTCTGAGGACCTGAGCGAGGGGATGGGAGAGATGGAGGGGTCGGGGAGGGTCTCGGAGGAGGGAAAAGAGGCTCTTTGGGGAACCGGCTAATCGAGGTGCTAAGAACAGCATGGCAGTAGGAGAGAGGGTGGCTCAAGTCTTGGGCTGTGTCACCCCTAAGTTTTAATCCGGCTTCAGTCCACCTTCAGAGTGGAAGAACACATCAGCAAAGCGAACAGCCATTTTCTTTCTTCATTATCTGACTCCAAGGTGGATTTCCTGAGTTAGGCAATGCAAAGTGTACTGAAGCTGGATTAAAACCTAGGTGTGACCACAGCCCTGGCATTGGCTGCTGAATTGAGGGAGGAAACCTCAGAGCATACTTGAGCATCACGAATCTGGGGACAGAATTGGAGTGAAAGTGAGCAGAAGGTAAATTATTAGTCTTCTGGGCTGACTGCTTTTCTTGGAGGCAACATCAGAAGGACATAAGGTGGTAGTCAGTGACTGAATTATTTGTGCCTGCTAGCTGTAAAGTTTACTTGTTGAAGCTGAAAAGCAAAAGTAGTCACCCTGGTATTTTATATGCGTTTGAATTATACCTCCCATTCAGCTCTGACGGTTGGTCCTACTGGGTGGAGGTGATGGTATTTTATTTCTGTGAATTTATGTCTCGCCAAAATGGTTCCCGGGCAGGTCACAACATTAATAAAAATATAAGACATGAATAAAATCAATAGAATATTTTTAAATTTGAAAACCACCCTCCCATATTGGCAGGACTACAGTAGTAAGGGGCTAAACATAGAAGTTCTGGGTGAGAAGGTGAATTTTTACTAGGTATTGAAACCCATACAACATTGGTACCTAGCTTATTTGTTGGGAAGTTACTCCAGAGCCCTTTCATGTATCACTTCCTTTTGGGGCTATGAGGATGCCAGAACAATATGAAGTCCACCCCCTTGTGATCTTAATATTTGAGCAGGACTGTGTGAGAGAAAGAACTCCTTCAGGTATTTGGGGCCCAAGCCATTTAGGACTTTCTATGTAAGAGTCAACACTTGAATTGGACGTGGTAGCAAATAAACAGTGCAGAACTGTTAAGGCCAGCATCGTATTTGTCTGGCCAGAGACTCCTGTTGGCAATTGTCTTGTCTGGATTCAGTTTAAATGTATTGGTCCACATCCAGTCCACTACTATCTCCAGATAGAAGTTAAGTCTCTGACTGCCTCTCCTTATATACATAGTATATATAAGTTGACAGATAGATACTGATTGTATCTACTGATACTATTGTCCTCTTTTGATGGTGTCTAATCACAACAGGTGATATATGAAGCTGCTTTTTTCTTGCTGCAATTAGAAGTGAACACTTTGACAAGCTTCTTTTAAGTCATATTTTTGCATTTTTTTTCTGCATTGAGTCCGGCTCCAGTGAAGTAGAGCTGATTTTCCCCCCTGTTTTCTTTTCTAGGGCTCTTCACATTGCTAGTAGAGGATTTTGGTGAGTCTAACAGTACAGTATTTAAAAAAAGACTTGGCTTTTCTTTTATTTCCTAAATGGTAACTCCTGCTGACTCTTCTTGTAGGTGTTAAGGGAGTGCAAGTTGAGGAAATCTATGATCTGCAGAGTAAATGCCAAGGGTAAGTCACTGGCTGCGATATTCGTTAGGGAAGACTAGAATATATTTAAGGAGTTTGTGGCCTATCCTGATACCTTATTTTTAAATACTGTTTCTTTCCTGTAATGAGGCTTTGCTCATACACCATTGAGTGTGTACAGTAGAATTGTTTGTATCCCTCTTGTTTTTAAGGACTGTTGCCAAATTCTGTGTGGTACTGGCCATTTTATAAATATATTTTATAATTGAACAGAAAAAAATAGACCCTTTTACATGCCTAGGTTACAAAGTTAACCAACTGGGAATGATGTTTCTTACCTACATAAGAAAGACTGTTGAATTGGACCATAAGTACACACTATGCTCGGCTCCCAGCAACTGACCTTTGGATGCACCCTGCTTCCTGTGTCACAGGAAGTTACATCTATAATTTTGCCCATCATGAACTGGTCCAAATCTGTTTTAAAACTTTCTAAGCTTGTAGTCAACAGGATATCTTGTGATCGGGAGTTGCAGACTTGTTTTTTTTAAATTCTTTTACTGGGTTTGACTTTTCAAAGATTTGACCTGTTATTGTGGTATTACGGGAAGGGGAAAGAATCTTATTCACTCTCTCACCATCTGTAATTTTATACATGTCTATCATACTGTAACTCGCCTCCATTCTAGACATTAAAGGCCTCATGATTTCAGTCTTTTTACAGAGAAGTTCTTCTAGACCCCTGACTATTTTAGTTGTTATGCTTTGAACCTTTCGAGAAGTGAAGCCAAAACTATACACATTATTCCACCTGCAATCATACTATTGCTTTGTATGGGGGCATTATAACGTTGGCTATTTTATTTTCAATGCCATTTGTTATTACTGCAAACATACTGCTGGCTTTTTTTACAGCTGAGCTGTTTGCCACAATGCCAGGTCTCTTTGCTGGCCAGTCACAGCTACCTCAGATGCCATTAGTCTGACAATATGGTTTTGGATTTTTTGCTCCAAGGTTCATCATCTTAGTGCTTGTTTGCACTGAACAGCATCTGCCATTTTGATGCTCTTACCCCTACTATGCAGAGATCCTTTTTGGAACTCTTCACAGTCCCTTCAGCATTGCTGCCTGAATGCTCATTCCTGACCCTAGATCGTTGGACTTGTTTTTTTTTAAAAAGCAAACGCTTGGGAATTTTAATAAATAATTCTTCTCCAAACCTTTACCCCCTGCAGTGTAGCTCTGCAAATCACTGTACAAAAATTAATCACTGCCTTTGAATTCTGCAATAGCTCTACAGCAAAATAGTACAAAACTAATAGCTGGGAGAAATAGTTCAGTCAAGTTTGTTCGAGAAGCAAACACATTCTGGACTTTAGAAGTGATACAGGCATGTTTTGCTGTGTTCATTCTTTTTCTCAGGCCGGTCTATGGGTTCATCTTTCTTTTCAAATGGATTGAAGAGCGAAGATCTCGGCGAAAGGTTTCCACTCTTGTGGATGAGACTTCAGTGATTGATGATGACATTGTCAACAACATGTTTTTTGCTCACCAGGTAAGTTGATGTGAATGAAGAAAGGCATCCCTCCAGAGATGGGCAGGAGCAGAATTTAATGTAAGGTAGTTCTCCATAGACTGCATTCAGAAGTTGCTTACTTAGTATACTATATTTGGATATTCCAGAATAAAGCATGGATACTCTGGAATATCCAGATCTAGCAGAATAAGTAACCAATGTCTGGATGCAGCCTAAGCATTAAAAACAGTAATCTTGGATCAGTTCTGTAGTGTGTGAAGGACTGTTGAGGAGTCTCTTTTCCTCCTTGTGAGCCAGTTTGGTCTAGTGGTTAGGGAGCTGGACTCCTATCTGGGAATTCCAGGTTTGATTCCACCCTCCCCCATGAAGCCAGCTGGGTGGCCTTGGGCTAGTCACAGCTCTCTTTGGAGCTCTCACAGCCCCACCCACCTCACAGGATGTTCTGTTGTGGGGAGAAGAATAGAAGGTTTGTCAGCCGCTTTGAGTCCCCTTAAATGGGTGAGAAAAGCAGGGTAGAGAAGCCAACTCTTCTTCTTCTTCCTTGTGGTATCATAGGCAGGATCTGCGTCGCAGTGTAATGATGCCATGGGAGAGCTTAAAGGATGGGAGGACTGCATCCATTAGATTCATATCCCACCACCGACCTGTCAGCACTTTCCGTGCAGAGTGGGAAAAAGCATCACCGTACGTGCACAGTGGATGCAGGAAATGGGCAGATTCTGGGGCAGTTTCCTACATCTTCCAAAACTGTCCAAGGCAGAAAATTGAACTTTGATGTTAGTGCTGCCATGTCTGAGGCAGAGCTTGCAAACAGCACACTTCCCACTCCAACAGATGGAGAAAGCACTCGGGTCCTAAAAATGGTAGATTCTGCTGTCATGTAGATCATGCCTTAGTTCAGCCCAGGATTGAGGAAAGGAATATAGCCACCCATCTCATAAGTCATAAGTCAAGATATAGTTTAACTTCAGGCCTTCTCCTTTGGTAAGGTGAACATAGACTAGAGTATTTTCATACTCAGAAGAAAAGCATTCCTTTCTTAATCCTTGCTACATCATTTATTTGGCACCACAGTAATTGGTTCAAGCATCACGAACCCATGGTTTATCAGATTGTGATGTCAAAACTGGTGGTACCAGTCCTTCCCTCAAGTGCCTTCCTCAACTACAGGGCTAATTTTTCCTCTTGGAAACTTTATTTCTGCTGTACAGGAGGCTCACATTCTGTTGGTTGCTTCCCTCAGGATAGTTCAGAGAAGTGTACAGAGAATTAGGTAATCTTTTCATTCTCTTGGCTGTCCTTTTTTCAAAGGTTGAAACAAAGTCTGCTATGCTGCTCAAGGTAATCTAGGTCTAAGGAGGGGAAATATGATGAGTATAGCTTATTTGTTTGTTTGTTTGTTTGTTTGTTTGTTTGTTTACATTTCTCTCCTGGCCCATACCCTAAGGTTTCTGGGCGGGTCACAGCAAATTAATCACAAGATACACATTAAAAACGAAA
>MTQE01001058.1:1144642-1189754 GCA_014337955.1 Aspidoscelis marmoratus
TCCCAGATAAGAGTCCTGCTCCCTAATCACTAGACTAAACTGGCTAAGAGGTGTGAAAGGTGTGTGCTGGTTTGTTCTAGCTGCATCCCACACACAGCTAGTATAGCTGGGGAGCACTTTTTAGTGCTTCACAGGTATCTGGCAGGGGGACAGTCTGACATGTGTGGATATTCCATGCTGGAGCATCCTGCAACTTCTGCGGGCCAACTGTGAACAGGCCCTGTATTTAGCATAAATGCTTTTCCTTGTCTTTGCTTGATGTGCAGAGGGGATATACGGTACCGTTCTAGAAAGCAATGTCCAGGAAGAATAAGAATTCATCCTTTCTTTGGAGGTGGAAGCATTTACTCAGCAAGCCTATGTAAAATGTATTGAACTGAAGGAGTTACCTCCAAAAAGAAAAGACAATGTGTCCTTTTCAGAGAGTACTACAGATTCCAGAGGCCAGGATCAGCCATCCTCAAACCAGAGCCCTTCAAGCAAGTCCAAAGTGGGTAGTAAGCCATCTGTGAACAGTATAAATGGGGCGCTGGCAAACCCTAGTCCCATTGTGCAGAGACTGCCTGCTTTCCTGGATAACCACAACTATGCCAAATCACCCATGCAGGTAAGTGTAGGGGGAACCATGTGGGTTGATGAGTTTCACTTGGGTTCTGTCCTTTCTTACCCTTGTGAACCACAAAATCCTATTTGGACTTACTGTGCATACCTCATTGTGGATAGACTATTGCTTGGTCACATTTGGACTTAGGATAACAGTGGCTTAGTTCGGGAGTGGAGGACCGTGGGTGGTCCGTTGTCCACGAATGGGTGGTCCGTTGTCAGAGTTTTATGTAATCTGATAGCTAGCTCTGGAAGAAAAATTGGTTGACTTAGGGCCTGTTCACGCTGTGGATTGTAGTGCTGCCTCTGTCCCAGCATTGTCTAGAAACATGTGTGCCTGTCCGAATCATCTTGCGCTGTGTAGCAGTAAAACTACTCCACAGTTCTGTAGACTTCCAGACACAGCATTCGCACTGCTTCTGTGTGTGAATGCTGGGGGTTGGGGTTGGAGGGCAGGATGTCACGGGTGTGGGTGTGCAGTGATCACTGTATTGTATCAATGGCCTGGCACATGGAGGAAGTTGCCGCAGCCATTTCGAACCATCGACACTTCAATGGCTGCACAGTAGATTTAGGCTAGGTTTGGAGCCATGGCGGTACTTGTAATGCCACTGTCTTTGAACTTAGCATCCATGGAATAGTATCCCACAGAAGTTGCCCTCTATACGCCCAGGAGAGTATTAAGGTCATCTGCCAACCTTAATTGGTTACAGATCCCTGGCGTCAGTGAGGCCTGCCTTTCGGCCACCAAAAATAGGGCATTCTCATGCATTGCCCCTACCTGGTAGAAGACTCTGCCTGCAAGTACTTGAGCAATCCAAGAACTGTCTAGTTTTCAGAGAGCTTGCAAGGCAGAGTTGTTTGGCTAGCTTCTGCTTTATGACCGTTTAAATTGTTTTAAATAGTCTTTTGATTTTAATTTTATATAATTCATGCTGTATCCTGTATTTTATGTTCTCTATTGTGAGCCGCCCAGAGCCCACTTGTGGGGTGGGTGGGGTTTAAATCAAAGAGTAAAGTTAAGTGTGAACGAATCAATGGCCAGGGCTCTGCCTAGGCTTTGATCATGCTTTGGAACCATGATATACTTAGTGCTCTTGACAAATATAGCATTGGGGGGACTCTTCAACATCTATACTCTTTAACATCTATATGAAGCCATTGGGAGATGCCTGCAGGAGATTTGGAGTGAGGTGTCAACAGTAGGCTGATGCCGTCCAGCTCTTCAACTTGTCTTTAGTCAGGAGAGGCATTTCACCACTGCCTGGAGGTGGTAATGGGCTGGATGTAGGCCAGTAAATTGAAACTTAATCCAGAGAAGATGGAGGTACTGTGTGTTACGGGACCCAGGAAATAAAAAGGCACTTAGATGCTTGTCAGACGACAACAAGTTTGTGAAACTGATGCTTGGTGAATACATTCTGATACTGTATCTATTTGTAAATTACCTTGAAGACTGTCAGGTATAGGACAGTATAAAACTATAAATAATAGATAAATTGTATGCGAGGAAACTCCATTTTATCTTCCACTAGTTTTTAAGCAAAGGAATGGAAATTCCTGCCTCTGGTGTGGAGCGTCAGGAAGCCTCTCCTTGTGAATGAAGATGTAGACTTTGGAGGAATTAGGAGGTCTTACTGAGCACAGCTTGAGAATGTGCTCTGTGGGCAGCCCTGTAGTAGCTTTGTCCCGTGTCTTCTGCAGGAGGAAGAGGACCTTGCAGCAGGAGTGGGCCGGAGCCGGGTCCCAGTACGGCAGCACCAGCCATATTCTGATGATGAAGATGACTATGATGATGAGGAAGAGGAGGAAGTTTGCAGTGCAAATCCTGCCATGAGGTAATGCCTGTGGAGGATTAGCTAATTCTGTCTTTTCAGGGGAAGGGAAGGCTCCCAAAGCTGCAAGAGCATCCTTTGCTAGTGGTTGCCTCTGAAGCATAACTCACTTCTGAAGGGTGAGATGGAGCAGAGTGGCTCATGGGAGTTTCCTTAAACAAATATTATGAGAGATGGGCCCCCTGGATGGAGAGGAACCCTATCAATAAAGAAAATTCATTATGTGAACATTGCTGAAATCTATGTGGCAACTGTGGGCCAAGGGAACAATTTTGGTCCTTTATCTTACTAATGTGATACTGCGATGATTCATGGAATAGTCAGGAGAAGTTATTGTAGGGAAGGGCTTGTTGACTGAGGCCTGTGATCTATTTTTGGATGGTAGTCTTGAACTTATAGCAGTAAAGTTTTTCTTTTCTATTTGAGAGGTGTGATCTGCCATATTGTTCAAAAGAGCTTACAGGGTGGCGTAGGTTATCACAAATTGTATACAGTTCAGGTGTTTTAGTCTATATAACTTGGTGGTTGCTTGGGATGTGCTAGAATTCAGTTTGATGAACCTGAACTACTGAAAGAGAAGGTGGATGTTTTAAAGTGAGGTGAGTGTCAGGTCCACACATGTTAAAGTTTAAAAGCAACACTCACTAGTTACTTCTCTCTGTTCGCCTCTGCATTTGGTCTCCCACGTGGCCTTGATATCACCTGCTCTCCTTTTTTTGCTGGACTCTGGCAGATCTGAGGGGGTTGATAGAGCCTGCTGGAACTCCATGGACTGTGTAGTGTCATAATGCTTTACATGGCCAGTGCCTTTCCAGCTGCAGGATGGAGAGAGAGTCCTGAAGACCATTGCCTTTAGACTTTAATGTGCATGGATCTCAACACCCTCCTCACCTTTAGAAACACAGATGTAGGCAATGGAAGCCCTTACAATCCACCCCCATTTTGGGCAGTTCAGGTCCATTGAACTGAAGATCAGTACATCTCTAGTGATCGCCTTTCTCAGTTTACTAAATAGCATTTCCTGTCCTGTGGAATTACTCAGCATAAACTTCTGAGTGCTGGAGGCTGTGATGGATGAAGCCTTCTAGCTGATCTGCTGTGCCTGCTGTTGGTGGCGCCCCTTGTTTCCCTCTCTGTTCTCAGTTTCATCTGTCTTTTTTGGTTTGGGGCAGGTTCAAGAGAAAGGGCCAAGGAAAGCAGGAGCACTTGATGGGCAGCACAGATGGTCAGCTTTCCATCCTTCAGCCAAACACCATCAATGTCCTCACTGAGAAGCTCAAGGAAACACAGAAGGACCTCTCCATTCCTTTGTCCATAAAGACCACCAGTGGGGGTGCCGCTGTGGCTGTTGTTGCCCATTCCCAACCATCTCCTACACCTAGCAACGAGAGCACGGACACTGCCTCAGAAATTGGGAGCGCCTTCAATTCCCCACTCCGCTCCCCTATCCGCTCAGCCAATCCCACTCGCCCGTCCAGCCCTGTCACCTCCCACATTTCCAAGGTGTTATTTGGAGAAGAAGACAGCTTGTTGCGAGTAGACTGTATACGGTACAACCGGGCTGTCAGAGATTTGGGACCTATAATCAGCACAGGCTTACTGCATCTCACAGAAGATGGGGTTTTCTGCCCCCTTCCTATCACAGGTAAGTTTCAGAACTGCAGTCCCTCCACTTCTACAATTGCTCTTTCAGATGAATAGTTTGGTTTTGTTGATCCTGCATAGGAAGAAGCCTGTACTATAAGATCATGGTTCTACGGAGAGTAGCGAATAACTAGCTAGACCTTCCCAATTAGATGCAGAAGATTTATGAACTATTGCTTTATTCAAGTTCTGATTAACAACACTCATCCATGCTGTTTGGTGTAAGATATGTACTTGAAACTTTGTAATAAATAGGGCAGAAAATGAACCACCTGACAGACCAGTTAAGGTAGCCTTCACTATTTGCTCAGACCATTGTCTGGTATGTTCTTCCCTTTTTCAACTATAGATAACATCATGAAATAACTTGAGAAAGAGAAAAACACTTGCTTGGTTTCTAACTTTTTAATATTTTTATAGTAGTCTGACTTGGTGTGCAATCCTGCTGAAGTAGCTAATACCATTGAGTTCAAGTGCATGTAGGTTTGGAGTGCTTAAGCCATTATAATATATATCTCTGCCTGAAGTTATTGTTACTTTGGGTTGGTTTGGAGCTTTTACTTCCATCAAAAGCATCTGAGAAATTTTATGATGTCAGTCTCCATCCATCCATCCATCCATCCATCCATCCATCCATCCATCCATCCATCCATCCATCCATCCATCCATCCATCCATCCATCCATCCATCCATCCATCTATCCATCCATCCAGAGATTATGCAGCTTACATGGATTAAAACAAGTATTACAAATAAACACTGTATTACAAGTATTACAAATAAACACTGTCAAAAGCAGATATGTATGTGAAAGCCAACATTTATTTATTTATTATGTCTACATGACTGTTATAGCTGCTTAGCCTTCTTCCATTTTGTCCATTAATACTAGATGGTGGGAAAAATTCCCCCCCTTCTTGCAAGTCAAGTGAAGAGGTCCAGTCCACTGTCAAACTAGAAGAGAGAGACTCAAGTGAGCCAAATGATACTAAAGAGAAGGCTGGTCTTGGCCGGTCAAGCGATTCCCCTTGTGGAGGGGAGAAGTATTCTCCTAAAGTAAGTATCTTTTCCCAGAATACACAGCAGGAGAAATGCAGGATACCGGATCTGCAGCCCTGTTTGCCCCAGGAAGAGTGGCCACAGGGGGGCCTCCTTGCAACCACGTGTTTTCAGCCGAGAACCTGAGGCAACCGGTCTCTTGATGCACTGGAGCTTCTTCATCAGAACATTGCTTTGTCTTTCAGCAGTTGGTTCTTAAGCGAGTGCAAAAGCGGATGAGACATTTTTACCAGAGTGTTCTTGCACTAGTAAATTAATTCATTTCATTTTTTCAATAGTTTATATACCACTTTGCATTAAGGAATTTTGAAGTGGGTTACAAAAAACAGATTAAAAACAAAGGCAAAATCAGTTTTGTTGTTTTTCTTTTTAAAGTACAATAAATTAAAAACGTACAAGGACTTTTATGGCTTAAGTGAGCTGAAAAAAGTTGTTTCAAGCAAGTGTTGCAAGAAGTATCGAAAGAAAGTCCTTGGATAAAAAGATTTTCTCCCTACAGATCCGGAGCCTCACTCCACAGGGCTTTCTCATGCCTTGCTCAGCACCTGTTTCGTGCTTTCAGGAATCTCAGAGAAATTCTGCAGACCCCGGGTGTGATTTTGGAGGGAATCTAGTATTTGAGTTCAGCTGAAAAATAATTGCTGTGCTGCATGGTTTAATATTTTCCTTTGGCAGGTTTTTCTGTCTTTTCTATAGGCCTTTTGTCCCTACATGGCAGCTGTATGATTGATAGTGGAAACCTTGAAATCAGAAGCAAGCCTGATTTTTTTTTAAGCACCTATAAGGAAAACTTTCTGGTCTCTGTTCTATAAGCTATTTGCTTTTAGAACACAATGGACCCGCCTTCGTGGTACTTTAAGAGTTCCTTTCAGTCCGTATCAGTTTGGGACTAGGAGTTTAAGCTCCTTTGGGCCACTCCAACACCAAATCTTTGAAGTATTTGGTTTAACTTTGTATTGTTTTTTGTTATCGCTGGAGAGCCTTCTATAAGCACAGTTTTACAAAGCTTCCACCCGGCAGTTCGTGTTTAAAATGGCTATCTTTTTGGATAAGAGGATCTGTGGTTGTGGGGTTTCTGGAGGACTGGAGTTTTGTTAGCCTCCAATAACAGAATGTTTTTCATATTTTATGCTGATTCTGTGAAACTCTCCTGTCTAGTGGCAGAGACAGGTTTTGGCCCGTTGCCCTTATGGACAGGATACAGTACTGGCAGCCCATCTTGCCTCTCTTGTGCTTTGACAGGAGCTGCTGGCACTGCTGAAGTGTGTAGAAGCTGAAATTGCAAACTATGAAGCCTGTTTAAAGGAGGAGGTGGAGAAAAGGAAAAAGTTCAAGGTAGGCTCCTGTATCCTGGGCGCTCCCATGCTGTGTTACTGATCTGAAAGCGAGTTCAAGGAGTACATTTTCAGATAACTGAACAGCAGAATCCCTGCCCCACCCTGGAAAGTGAGGTTTTGCTGTTTAAAGACTAGGTATGGCGAAAGAAAGACAAAAAGATGTAGTAAGCACAAGGATGAGTTGAGGAGGAGAAGGCAAAAAGATGGCAAGATGCAGCCAAGAAAATACCGAGGGGACAAAGAGCCTCCGCTTGGATTTGGTAGCGCAAAGCATCCCCTGTGCACTACAACAGAAGTGATAACCCATGGCCTTTCTGCACTTGGCCCCACAATTCTCATGCAGTACGTTCCCAGACAGAGCATCTGCGCTTGAAAGGGCCATTTCCAGTTCAGAAACGGCCGCTTCCGTGCAACGTCGTGCCGCATGCAAAACTGCTCCACACATAGCTTTACCTTGACCAGAGATGGTCTTTGCACCTCTCTGGTGCTGGTTAGATCATCTGCAGCACCACACAAGCTTGCTGGCCCCTCAGAGGTCCCCAGATACGAGTGCGCGTATGTGGTGCGTCACCGTTATTCTGGTGACGATGCCGGCGCACACGCACTCACGCCGACATCTGGGCAGAAAACGGCAGTGCCTGGACACACAGCGGCACCTCCGGTAGGTCTGCGGTTGCATCGATTGCAAATGTCTAGTGTATGCCAGTGTGAGGGCACTATCCCCGTCCCTGAGACTGGATGGGAAGTGCAGAAAGGCCCTCAGTTGTGTTTCTGTTGCTCCTGGGCATCCCTGTGTCTGGCTTCCTGAGTTTTCTTGGCTGTCTTTTGGCTCCAGGCAGAGGTGTTGGCTGTTAACTTTGCAAACCTTGCAAAGAAAAGTTGACGCCTGTCGTATAATCTTCCTTTCTTGTTTAAACAATTCTTCCCTCTTTTCTGGTTATTCTCTGTAGATCGACGACCAGAGAAGAACTCACAATTATGATGAATTCATATGCACCTTTATTTCGATGCTGGCACAGGAAGGTAAGATGCCTGAGCAAGCCGTTTCCTCTGTTTCCCTTCTTGCTCACATTTCACCCTCTGCTCCTTAAAATATTTGCTCTGAAGTCAGTTAGCACTGATTTTAATAACACTGGTATTGAAAATCTGTGTTTTGGATTGCAGGTTTAATTCTGTGTTAATATTTCATTTCATTTTTTGATGCTGTTAATAATACAGATTATTTTCTTCAGTAGCTTCTCGATCTATAGGCTTACATGGAGGCCTTTTCGCACTTCAGCTTTGGCCCACAAGTTGCGAATGGTCAATCTGTCCCCCCGTGTACCAGCCTGGAAAGGCTGGACGACTTGCATGCACACCAGCACCACGGAGGTGCAAAGGCCATCTCTGGTCGAGGCTGCTGCCATTGGCCACTATTTGCTTACTGGCTGGCAGCTGGTTCCAGGGCCATCTTGAGGTCACACAGCAACAGCCAGCGGGGGCCTTCTCGTTGCCCACCCCCACCCAGTGGTGCTCCCCACGGCCCACTTACCTGTTTGGACCACCGGCTGGGTCTGGATAGGTCCCCGCCGCTCGCTGGAGTGAACTGCCATGTTCTGCGCAGGCACACGCTGCAACAGACTGTCCCCACACTGACATCAGAGGAGCGACAAATGAAAAAACTGGTCCGTTGGCGCTTGTTAGAGCTTTATAGTTCTGTGGTTGTCCTGGATGGAACGCTGGAGCATTAATCCTTGTGTTGCTGGTTCAACAAGATTTGTGTTTCAAAGAATTTTGTCCCTTCCCTTGTGACAAAACCTTTGACATGCGCTCAGCTTTTCAAAACTATTCATTTTGATACAATTATTTTTATTAGCAGGGTGGACTTCCTTAGTATTTTAGTGTGAATCTGACTTGTCCTTGAGTGTCCTAAAGCTTCTGTGCCTTAAAACTAGGCTGCTTTGGCAGTAAACTGAGTTGGAAAGGAAAAAATAAATAAATTGAAGTTTGGGGAGGAGTATTCATGGAGTTTCCAATACTTTCCCCCATTTCTTTAAAGTCCTCCATGCTCCTTTCTGTTCCTCAAACAGAATGTTCTGTATGTTATTGACCTTTTTATTGCATGCTTCTTAGTGCTTCTGTCTGAATTTCCTACAAGAAGCAAGTAGGTTTTTAAGCAAAAGGAATAGACTAGATTCTGAAAATGTGGTATGGGTTTTTTTTTGAACTAATAAAGTTGTTGCTGTTAACAACCAAGTCCGAATAGAGGGAAAATCTACTGAGTGGAAAGTCTGCTGGAGAGCCTTATTTTTCATAGACACCAGTGTTTTGAAATGGCCTTGTTCCCATCCAGGGCCTAGAAAACAGGAGGGTCACCCACTCCATTATTATGAGCGGTACAGTATCAAGGCATTAGATTTTGATTTGTTGTATAAGGTTTTATTTTTTGGTGGGTGGGTGGGTGGGAGGCATCAGCTGGCACATGCCTTGTGGAAAATGCAACTTTCCACCTTCAGTCTGTTTTAGAGACTGTGCCCAGAATAGCGGGTCAGATCAAGCCATGGTTTTATTATAAAATAATTCAGATCATGGCCCTGCGGTGAATGCAACGCTCCTCACTATCAAATCTGGGGCATTTCTGCACTGAGCTTCCTGTCTGTTGGATGGGAAAAGAGCAGAACAGACTAAAGTGTACTAGTGTTCGCACTAGGAAATGCTAGTACGTGGTAGCCTAGTGCCTGCACGTCCAGAAAATTACCTTGCTCGGGTGCACATCCAGTGTGGCAATGATGATGCTGTATGCATGCACAGTCATATCTGGGGTCATCTGAGGTGCGAATGCTCACCTGGATGCTACAGGTAAGTTTTTGGTCGCGATTAGTTAACGGCAGATTGTGTGTGGTGCGCGATTTCGTGCACCACCACTAGTTTGCGAACTGTGAACAACTAGGCAGGCAGAGGGCATTTCTAGGCCTCCTGCAAATGGTGATGTACCTGCCCAGATGTTCAACTATTGCAAACTACGAGGCCAAGTGCGAATTGGCCTCTGGTTTCCTTTTTTAGAGTTTTCAGATCTCATCTTCCTCTCCAGCTTAGGTGGCGGAAATATTCATGTAGCTTAGCAGGGAAGGCTACTCCTTCGCCCACTTCATGTGAGCTTATTCTTTGCCTGATTTAAAGTAGTTAATTTTTCCTCGCTCACTCTTGATTTTTGTTCTCTGGCATCTGTTCCATGAGCCCCTGTGCTTCAGCTACTTGGCGTTTTCTCTTTGGTTGATCCTGCATATCCTTTTCTTGCAGGGATGTTGGCGAGTCTCGTAGAACAGAACATCTCTGTCCGCAGACGTCAAGGGGTCAGCATCGGGCGTCTCCACAAGCAGAGAAAACCTGACCGACGGAAACGGTCCCGCCCATATAAAGCCAAGCGTCAATAGCATCAGCCTTTGGACATTTCTGTTTATCATCTGGTGCACATTTTGGGCATATCTCTACCAGTGCTCAGGAGAGAGGCTTTGCATAGAACCTCTTTGTCCAAATCATCAGTGTTAGTGTAACGTTATACACAATCTACCCGTGTTCAGTTTGGCTTTAGCTGTTCCCCCAGCGGTGGTTTCCATGTGGGCATTCTGAGGTAATTTCCCCCAAATCCATAACAGCCAGGGTCACTTGAGGAGGCTCTTTTCACCGCACTTGAAATTAGTGCTCAGCCTTCAACTGTTGTGTGGTTTGGAACGATTACTAGAATTCTTCAAAGGCTCTATACTGAACTAATTGAGAAAGCGGTGATCCATTGAAGAGTATTACAGCTGGGTTTGGTGCAGCTCTGTGCTTTGTTTTCTAAGAGAGCAGGATTATAGCCTGCAATAATCCTAAATACGCAAATAGCAAGGGTGCCCTCCTTGCTTAAAAATCTTCACGGAAAACTTGCTAGTTTCCTGGACCAAACTCTCAAACTCATGCGTTTGACTAGTTTAGTTCAGGTATTTTTATTTGGGGCTGGGGGTGGGAGTTAAGAGTGTGGTAGACTCTTTTTTGTAAATACCTCGGCCTCAGAGATAATAAAACCATGAGTATGGTAATAAGGAGTGAGTCATACAGCCTCTTGCCTGTACCTTGGACTCCTTACTGTTCTGAGGAAGCTAATACTGATTTTGTTTTGAAATGAACCCTTTTACCATGATAGGAAACTGGAAGTGGCCTTTGTTCCACAGCTGTGTGGGTATATGCATTGGGGGCCTCTTATGGCTCTGGGTCCTTTGTCAGTGGTTTTCAGTATCAGTCCTGTTAACTAGTGTGTAAAGATGAGTCTTTCTGCTCTCGGGAGAAAGAACAAGATTCCATTATAGACTCTATATAAATAAAAGCCACAAGAGAGGACAATGTTCTCTATAATATGTAGTCTTGCAGGCCTTGTAATATGGGTGCAAGTTTCTCATACTTTGGGGGGATCATGTACCTTAAATGATCAGGCTGATAAAATCACAAGAACTCACAATCCTGATTTGGTGTTAAGCAATAGCCTCTGTTCCTTTTGACAGTTTGGTTTTTGTTCAGTGAACCACCCTTGTGAATTTAACCATATTGAGGGAAAAACAGTTAAACTGGGTGGGTTTACATTATAAGATCCAGTGTGTTACTTCTTCTCCGTCCCTCCTCAATTTTTTTTTAAAAAAGCACATATGTACATGATGGAGAATTGTTAGGTGAGTAGGAATCATGTAATGTGTTTCTTCCTGCATGCTTCAGGAGAGATGTAAGAAAGCAGCTCCTGCTACCCTCCTCTTAAATGTGACAGGAAAGAGAAGGTTGCTGAACCCAGGGCCTGTTCACACTTACCTGTGTGGCACCTGTCAGGGCATTCCAGAACACTCTGTCTGCATGCCAGATCCCTGCCTCCATCCTCGAACACCTAGATCTTCCCTAGATTCTCCACGGATTGACCAGAAGCATCCAGTATGCTACCTGACCCTCCTGCGCAAAGCATTTGCACCTACTTCTGGATGTAAATACTGCCAGGTAGCGCAGCTGCGTCAGCTGAGTTGTGTGCTGCATCGTAATTGCCACGTCAGTGGCCAGGGGAATGGTGGAAGTTGCTATGGCCATTTCTTTGGCAATTTGGATGGTCCTGGATGGTCTGTCCACACTGTGGGTGCCTGGAGGTAGATTGCAGATGCTGATGGTGCTTGCAGTGTGAACACTGCCCACCATCCCTGAATCTAACTGCAGCGGGATGTATTGTTTTACCATCCCATGAAGTTTAAGTGTGAACAGACCACTCAGCCTCTGCCAGGGAGTTAAGAATCAGTTTACCTTGAAGTTGTGCTCTGTACAACAAATGTGACTAGTGGAACAAGGGAGGAAGGGAATGCCGATTTGCAGCTAAAGGAAGAATCAGCCTGTTGGTTCAGTCAGGTGCTGTGTTATGTTTGGGCAGTTTTCATCATCACTGTGCAGCTATGTGCAATGTACCTGGCCCACATGCCCTCATCTCTTGACCCTCACTGGAGCTGGTATAATTCTTCATTGTGGGTGAGTCGGGGCCTATGTTGCATCACCCCATAAGAGTGAGTGGTCATATGGCAAGTTGCACATTGTGCCTTACCGTTAACTCTTCTCTTTCAGTGGCAGACTTAAAGCATCCATTGCTCTAGGCAGTTCTGTCGCTTAATCCTATCTTGAAACCCTCTTCCCAACTTCTTGAGTGCTTTGGCTGACTGTTCTGTCTCTTGAAAATGGGCTTCATTTTACCTGATGAGTAGAGCAGTGTTTCTGAGCGTTAGGACTGCGAAAGAATCAAGTTATGACTGCAAGGTTGTTCTGGGTTATGCCAGCTGGTGGTCATAGGTAATTACCATCTTTGAAGCATTTCTTTGCTACTGGGTCACTTTTCTCCTGAAACAATTGTTCTGTGAATATGTATACTTGAGTCTCCTCTTGTACTCACCAAAAATATTAAATAGTCCCACGCCCACAGGTTTCAGAATGAAAGGGCAATGGTTCCTTGGAGGATTGTTAAATGAAAAAAAGACTGTATTTGTTTTTCCAGCTGCAGCTTTTTTTTTAAACATAAAAAAAATCATTTTTTAGTTTCAAGTTCTGTAAATACCTATTTCTGGTTCAAAAAAAATAAAAATAAAATAAAATTAGATCCATTGCCTCCAAGAATGGCTCTGTCTAAAATTGATGCTGCCAAAAAGTAGTTGCAAAATAGAGTGGATGCCTGGTAGATCCAGAGGCCTGTTTGCACCTGATGATATTCTGGAATATATTTCAGGATAGGGTTCTGTATTCCACATGCTATTACAGACTCTGGCAAGTGTCACTTGGGGCCTGCTCTAGTCTGTACTGGCATGTGGACAGCAGGGCCCTATTCCAGAATATATTCCAGAATAAAGCCAGCTGTGAACAGAGCCCTGGACTATAGTCTCTGAAGGCTTGCAGGAAGCAGACACATGTGCATCTTTAGATTAGGCCTTCTGGGTGGCCTAGCAAATCAGAAGGAATTATGTCTGTTGCAGCTTTTCCAATACCACATGGCCAGTAACAGCAGAGTAGGGTGGGTTCAAGGGGTAGGATCCTGTGGACGTAGTAGGAAGGGCATTTCACATGGCTGGGGGCATGGCAGAATGTGATCCAGGTCAGTGGTGGATGCAATTTAGGGAGGCAGTGGGCCCATCGATGGAAGGGGTGATGCTATTGCAAGAAACATTCATTGCACGGGGAAGCCAGTTCTAGAGTTTATCTCAAACGATTCACCTGTCTGGGGTTCAGGTTTGTTAAGCAAATCTGCATTTGTGCACTTTCCCAGATTGCGCCTGACAACAGTGACCTACAATCAGTAGAAAATGAGGTGTGGGTTAAGCACTGGCTAAGTTTTGGACATTCCAAAGTGCAGATGCCCAAACCATTTCAGAACTTCACTTCCCTGCAACAAAAAGGCCCTTTGTCTTCTGCCTGTGAATGCCCAAAAGCAATTGGTGGTTCACTGTTTGAGATGGGATGCTGGACTAAATGGACTCTGGGCTGATCCAGCAGGGCTCCTCATATTCTCATATATTACCTTCTAGGGAGATTCCAGAGACTGAATGTTAGATCTGTGGCGTGCAGAACAGAGGTTCTACCACTAAGCTACTCTTTTATTTAGTCTCCTTTTATTCCATTGGAATCTACAGGCTCAAGGATGAATACATATCACATTGTTATTGGGTCATTATCTGTGAAAATACAAAAGGTTGGTTTTTAAAAATAAACTGCTTCTGGTACAATCTAAATTACTGGCAAGAGCCTCTTGTTCCAGCGATGTCATTATCCTTTTAGCTCAACCCAAGCAGTTTCTCAATGTAGTCCACTCTGGCAGGGCTGCTGGGTAACATCCACCATTTTCTTCATCGATTGACTTGCATTGGTCTATTGTTTCAGTGCCTAGAAGTCCAAACTGCATATTAAGGCAACGCCTCGTTTAATCCAATGTCTCTGAGTTTTGACTGAGGGAATTTCTACAGCAATCACATAGTTGGTAGAATGACCTGTTGTTGACAGTGTGCCTAGTAAAGAAAAAATGAAAAACACCTGATGTGTGCTATTTATAGACTGGAGGTGTCGCTTTGAAATGAGAGTGGTTACAAGCGTTCCCCTATGTCACACTTGGAACAGTGATTTGTGCACCAGTTTTCTTAAAACATTCAGAGTGGTTTATGAGAGAAATGCTAGTCAGAAATAAATCTGTTAAGCAACTATCGGATCATGACTGAAATGGAACATGGATTCACTGACTCTCTGGAGGACAGAGGGAAGGAACGCTATGGGTAGGCCCGGCTGCCTTTGTCTCAACACACTGACAGAGGATGCCTCATCTATATCTGAATTCCAGATGTGCCCATCAACCTCCAGTCCTCTCAAACTGAAGTCTGGAGGGATTTGCTAATTAAATTCTGTCAGAACAAACAGAAAAAAGATCCATAACCACTAAATTAAAAAAAAGGCTGCTTAAGCCAAGTCTCGGCTCGAAATTTCAGCACTATGGCTGCAAACCAAGACTGAGGGACTGCAGTGACATACTGAAAATAGTATTTCCTGCCCCAGAGACAAGGCATGTGGAGTCCGCACAACACAAGCCTCAGACCCTCATTCTCAGTCGGCCCTTACAACTGGATGAAGACCGCCACATGGCTCAGCCTCTAACTTCTATAAAACCCGTGCCCTCTGGCTTCTCCCCATTCTTCTCTTGGTTGCATTTTCCATCTTTAAACAGGGTCTGCTCATGGCAGCAGGCCCAGGAGATACTTATATCATTAGCCCCAGGAGAAAATTTTACTAAAGCAAGTGCCCTCAGAAACCGCTTTCCTGATCTGTGCAAAGGATGTCTCTGAGGGCACTTGCTGGCCCTCTAGCACCCTTGGACAAGCACTATACGCCTAGGAGCATTGGTGATGTCCACATGCCATGCCCCCAGATGCTTTCCATCACCTATGTTGGTGTAGGCCAGTGATTCTCAACCTGGGGGTCGGGACCCCTTTGGGGATCGAATTACCCTTTCAGAGGGGTCATGACGAGTCTCCGACCGCCCTTCCCTCCCACCTCCTAGCTGCTCTGCCCCTGTGGTTGGGGGTCTCCACTACATGAGGAACTCCATTAAGGGGTCGCGGCATTAGGAAGGTTGAGAACCACTGGTGTAGGCAAAGATCTCCTGGTTGTCCTAGACTAAAGGCAGACCTGCATTACTGTCCTGTCTTCCAGAAGGATCACTCTTGGTAAGTTCAGTGAAAAATCCTAAGTCGTACTTACCCTCTAGCAGAGATTGGTCCACTCACTGGGGAAGTGCATCTGCACACCGCTGCCACTGCCATCCTCCCAACACCTCCCTGGTCCTAATTAATTGTGGAAATCAAAATGCAGTCCACAGTTTGACTGGGAGTGGCTAGATGGCTCCTGGGCAGCAGTGTTTGCACCTTCTTCCAGATGCAATGCTATGAGTGGGCATGGCAGTGTGGTTGTGGAACAAGTGTGCATTGGGTCCAATCGTCACAGCAATGTCTGGGCACACGAGAGATGTTGCTGCAGCCATTGCTATGGTGATCCGGCCTGGCCACCGGCACTTTCAAGTGCTGGTGGCTCACTCTGAGGCTTTACTGGCCCTTGAAGTGCAGGTGGGTCCCACCCATCCCTCAACCTTACCAGCCTAGTATGGTATTGTAATACCATACTAGGCTGTTAAGTGGAAATAGGCCCAAGCTGACTTATAAGGGACAGATTTAGGGACGACTGAAGATGATCACATACTGTAAGTCTCAACAAGCAATGACAGCTTCTACTGATCTGTAGATGTACTGGTACAAAAAGCAGAAGCAATCTCCCTAGTTCAGTGATGGTGAACCTTTTGAGCTCGGTGTGTCAAAACTTGCAAGAAAACCTAGCTTAACTCGGGTGCTATGTCACATCTAGAAATATCCATAATTTTGTGATATTTGTAGCTCTAGTAAAAAAGTTATATTTTTGATATATGTATTTTATTAAAAACAAAAACAATTCTTTACATTTGCTAAATCTTCAATTGAAAGTTGGTATTTCGTACACTTCAAAAACAAGCAAGCACTATACGCCCTGGTGCCAGGGTGACCATGTGTGTCACCCAAAAGGGCTTGGCGTGTCACCTGTGACACGCGTGTCATAGGTTGGCCATCACTGCCCTAGTTGATCCCTTCGTTTCTCAATGACAGATGATAATAACAGAAGCACTGCAGGTGTGACTATTGTAAATGGACAAAAAGCAAGCTTGAATCTACCCTAGTATAATACTGGAAGAGATTTTGGAACTCTGCTTCCTAGGCAGGATTAGGACAATTTTTTTCACTTTATACAGTTCTGAGTAAGTAGACTCTTGGAGTCCTGCACTACTTAAGGCCCTGGCAGACTTTTCCAGTTTGTCTTGTTTTGAATCTTAGCATGGTGGAAGGCCATTATCTGCCTTGGGTCAAAAGTTCAGAGTAGTGTCAAGAATCATCAAATCTGAAGTAATTTTGGAACCATTTAGTATTACTGAGAGTGCTAGTAAGATCATTCACATGAGACAAAGTAATTGCCACAAGAGGAGCTACCTGATGCGATGAACTGTTGAGTGAAATCGTTCTGTTTGGCTCTAATGGATGCTCCCAATGTCTTAATTAAGATTCTTCATGGGGAACCAATGAACCACCAGAGATCTGATGACTCCGAAATGTGTGGTAATCAAATTTTATTTTCCCTCTGGGCAGCCCAAGACTGCTGCTGAGGGGATAACTTGCTTCTAAGTTATTTCTCCTGCCTTCCTGAGACAATTTGACAATTATAGTTGGTCTCCATGACTGCTTTGGTCAAGTTAGCACTTGGTCCTGCCTGTGATATGGCAGCCTCCAAAGCTTCAAAAACAGCAGATGCTATTCTGAAGCAACTACTGGCCTTGCAACATCAAGCTGGCACAGGCAAAGGGAATGGGACTAAACTGAAAATTCAGGAAGACCTGTAGGAAAGGTTGCAAAGCTTTTATGTGACCTTCCTTACAGTAGGCTTAGAAAATAAAAAAGGCTAACTTTGTGTAGTCCAGAATTTACCCCATAAATTCATGGACTCTGGTCTCGAGGGAAGAATAGGCTGAAACAGCTTTATCCTGAGATGAACATTCTGAAGTATTCAGAACACCTGCACTCATCCATCTAGGACAGAGGGTGATTATAGGGGCTGATAAACTGAGAAATAAAAGGTCAAGCACTAGTGGAAAGCTCTGGGAATCATCTAAAATGAAAGTGTCAGAAAGAACTGGGGGTTGCTGAACGTGTTTACAGTTTATATATGGATGACACTCTGTGGATGAATGTACACTGGGGAACTCCAGGTATGCTCCAAGATAGAGCACACACTGTGGAGATGCTTCTATATCAGAAGCAGCTTTGAGTGTGCCAGAGTTCACCTGGTGTGTATAGCGGTAGAGCAATTTAGCTGCTATGCCACTATATCAGCAGCGGGAATGAGACAGCCCTGCATGCTCCATCTGCACCTTTTCCAGGTGGAAGCATGTGATTTGATGCCATTCCTGAAATTCGTTAATCTACAGTAGGAACTGTCCACATGGTCAGGACTACCCTTATTTCCCCCAAATACTTCCTGGGGATTTCAGGTAATTTCCTATTAGGAGAAGGAATGCCCCGTTCTGAAATGATGACATTTTGAAAAGTGACAGCAATTGGAAGCAGGCCCTCAACACTAATGGATACCAACAGCAGCAACTGAGCCTCCACCCTAAGTTCTAGGGATACTGGAATGGGAACTTTACACTGATAAAGAGCCATAAGGGCTGCATCCCCAAAATACTTATTTACTTCTCCACTGTCACTCTACTGTCACTCTACTGAAGTGGACTTCAAAAGTGCCATGCAAATCAGGAATAAGCGTCCGCATGAGGCTCAGGAAAATGCGTGTTTTTAACGCACCTTCCGTCCCCATAGGATCCCTGTTTTCTTTGCGCGCATCTTTTTCTCCCCGCCCCTGCTCTTGTTCATAGGGTGCCAGCGGGAATGGGGAGGGACTGCGCTTGGTGTGGCCACAACCAGGAAGACAATCCCTGACAAGTGCAAAGGAGAAACAGCGATCGGCTCTCTGTTCGTTTCCCAGATCTCCCCCCCCCCGAAATGGCTTCTCGTGCTGGAAAACATTCACTCTCACCACTTTCCCTGTTATTGCTTTCAAAAATCCACCCTGCCCAGCGCTCGAGCGCTCATTCACTCATCACTTTCCCTTTTATCGCTTTAAAATCCACCCCTAGCAATAATCCACCCATTTCACACCTCACAGCGATTGCAACAATGTTGCAATTCTGCGTGATTCTGGCTCTTTAGTTCTGAGCTTTAGAAAGTGAAGCTGCTTGTGTTTCTGCTGTGTGTGTGCAGGCGGCAATCCCTGCCCCTTTTGCCACGGAGCGTCCTCAAGGTAAATGTAGCAAGGAAAACCCGCGACTTACAGAAAGAGCGCTGGAAGAGTTGTTTAAAGTGCATGTATTTTGTCGCGCGATTTCCATATTTTGTAGCGCTGGAACCTCGTTAAACACCCTGGCTTGGGGGCGCTCAGAGGCAAAAGGAGAGTCTTGGCAGACTTTTTATTCCTTGGGGACAGGCCCAAGAATATCCATACAAGGAGCAAATTCCTTGCCTAGGGCTAGGCTGGGCCACTGCCTTCTAATTTCTGTGTCTCCCCTTCCACTTCAGAAGAACACCCCACTATTTCCCCTTATTCTCCCAGATAGCAGGGAACAGAATGTCTCATAGAAGTTCCTAAAATGTCTGTGTCTAGAACAGGCAGTGCTGAAGTCACTCCCAGCTGGGAAAGACACAGTTTCAGAAGCAGAACTATGTAAGGAAAAATATCTACCCCTAGATCTGGATTCTGAACAATGGGAACTATGCCTCCTGTCCCTCTTTACTTTTTCTTCCCCCTAGAGGGGAAGAATGAAGAGCTCTCTTTGAATGAGAGACCTCTTTCTTTTCTTTTTCCTTCCCTTCTCTTCCATAAGAGATTTAAACATTTCTACCACCAACCGATAGGTTAAAGGGAGCTCTGTTGGTCCAGAGGCCACCTGAGCCACTGCTAGATTCAGCAATATGCTGGTTGCCTGAGTCCTGCTGGTGGAGGGCGGGGAGTGGCATCCATTCTTCCCACCTGCATGGAAGCACTGGAATTGGGTGAGGCCATTGACTGCTGCTGCGGCTGGGAGACACCTCCCATCCAACCCCCACTTCTGACTTGCTCACTGCTGCTTCAGCAGTCCACTGAGGCAGAGAGCCCGAAGAGAAGCTTTCCTGGTTGCTGCTGGCTCCTTTGTGGCAGCTGAGGGCTTTTGTAAGGGTGGGGTGAGGCTCCACCTTTGCTTCTAGCTTCACAACTGGCCAGGTTTGATTCTGCTCTCCTCCATGAAGCCAGCTGGGTGACCTTGGGCTAGTCACAGCTCTCTTCTGAGTTCTCACAACCCCACCTCCCTCACAGGGTGTTCTGTTGTGGGGAGAAGAACAGAAAGCTTAAATGGTTAAGAAAACTGAGGTAGAAAAGCCAACTCATTATTTCTTCTTCTTCAGTGTGCAGCTGGATTTTTGCTCCAAAATCAGAAGGGGGGGGGCGATTTCCCTTCAGCTAAGAAGAGCATGTCCAATAGCCCTAGACAGTGCTCAAAGAACTGCTGAAATGCTACCCCCCTCCTCCAGAGAGAAGGTAGCTACTGCGCAGGTAGCTAAGCCATCTGGGAGATCTGGCCAACTCTCCCACTAGATCTCTGTGCAGATTTGCTGAATGAGGCCCAAGGCCTCTCCTCCATACGCGGGGACACTGTGATACACATGCCGAGGTAGGAGAGCAACCAGGCAGGAGGTGACATAGCAGGCCTTTCATAGGACAGAAAAGCCTATGCCTCTGGTGGTCATGAGACAGGAAGAGCAGGAGATACAATCCATATCTCCAACTGTAAGTGCCGTTTGAGAACAACAATACTGCGTATTGTACAGAGGTATATTGTATATTGTATTTGGAAAAGTAGCTTTTCAAGGGGGAAAATGCTTTTCAGGTTTTTGTGTTGAGCTTCTTGTCCCTAACCTCACCCCCACCCTGTATAAGCCTGTTAATCCTTTAGAAAGAAGAAGGCTTAAAATATTTCTGGTGGTTGCGGCACATACTGTATTTCCGTGCTCTTCATTCTCTTCCGTCTAGCGAAAGTTCATGCCTAACCTGCATAATTCACTTTAGAAGAAAGGCCCACGCTCAGCTTTGGCAAGTGCCAGGATAATCTGTGCTTTTGTGCCCTGGCATCGCTTCATTGCTTTAGCAGAATTCATTTCTCTCTCTCTCTCTCTCTCTCTCTAGCTAAACGCACATTGGAGATCCAAAGGGATTTTTTTGGGGGGATTGACCAAACACCTCTTATTTCTTTTTATTTAATGGAAGAGTCTAGCAGTCTTCCTCTAATGATTTAGAATTTATGAAAAGCTTTCCAACCAAAATACTATTTGAAAGTTTTAGATGAAGAAATCACTTACCTGCTCGAGTCAGGGTCTTGTAGATGGGGCACAGATAGATACCCGTGGTGGGTGGCCTGCGGTTGGGCACTGGGACTAGCCAGATGACCGCCATCTCAGTATACAACTCCTTAGGCCGTGACTCTGTTAGCTGATAGAACATGGGGTCCCACCGAGCCCCTTCCAGAAATAAACCATGGATGTAACACCCTTCTGCTGGCCGGTGGGTTAGCTGATTAACAGACTCCCTCATTACCTAATAGAGAGGACAGAAAGAGAAGATTTCATTAAAATTTTAAGGTAAAGGAACTCTGGAACTGTAGAAGAACAACAGATTCGTTTGTACCAGAGCAATTGCTCTACTGTTCATGAACAGTCACTGCCTGGACTGGATCAGGCATGCATAGCTCTAGATAATAAATTGTATCTTGTGTAACGTGGTCTTACTTTTACATGATTTTTTAAATACGGCTCCCTTGCATAACATATAAACATGGTTTTGCTATTATATGGTCAGTAAAATGTGACTTCCCTTGTCCTTCCAGTCCTAGAAATATTAAATAACATAATTTGACCTCTAAGGTGTCACTGGCTTAAACTGATCGGCTGAATCTCATCTCTATATTACCATTGTGTACACTGGTATTCTGGGCCTTTGTGATTCCCTTAAAAAACTCTCTCCCTCCCCCCCCCTCCACACACGCACACACTTCTTTAGGTGGCAGTTATTGCAAGGGCTCACTGTACATGACACTATTTGTGTGATTTTACTGAATAAATGGATAAACCGCATGGATTGCTAAACTTTTATTACAACAAAATAACCTAAAAGCAAACATAAAAGGATCCCATAGGATTGGACCCGTGGGCCATCTAGTCAAGCAATCTGCACTTGTAGTGGCCAAGGAAGTCCACGAGCAAGGCACAAACACACAGGACAGGACTTTGTTTTGTGTGTGTGTTTGGGTATTTGTTACGCCTCTCCACTGTGAGAAATATCCATTAGTCCAACCCTCTGCTTTCTACTCCTTAGTAAGTTGCTTACCCTGAGCACAACCTGATGGAAACCTATGGAGATCTCTTTGATGAAGGATTTTATCAAAAGCTTTTTGAAAATATAAGTAGATGATGCCTATTGATTAGCCTTACATACATGTTTGTTAACACGTTAAAAAAAAATCAGATTAGTTAGGATTCTCTTACTGAAACCACGTTGGCTGCCTTTGAGCATCTGATACACTGACCTTAAAGTCGAAAGATATCGTGTCTATCGATATGACAGCCTTTCTGGCAAAATTCTGGAGTGTTCCTGTTAAAAATGCTTGAGGGAAAAAGAAGCCGCTTATCCAGAATACGGGTGGGATCCCTTTTGCAATCCACTTGCTCAAAAAATCAATGCGCAGCAAGAGATCATTCACCCACGAGGCCAGGGGCTTCAAAGAGGGATAGGCCTGAAGGAGAGATAAAATCAAGGAAATTTTCTTTTTTCAAGGGTCAATATTTGAGAGAAAGAATTTAGGGTTGTCTAGAAAACATTCCTAACATGAATTAAATTTAACTCCAGTAGATCCACGGGAGAGTTAAGAATCTTTGCTTTCTATCATGCAAATGGGAGTTAATAGAAACACAGAATTGGAAAGGATCATTTAGGTCACTGAATCCAACCCCCTGCTCCATCCAAGAATTAAAATCAAAGTAGCAATTTACTGTCCAGCTATCATCTTCACACATCCAGTAAAAGAGAAGTTATTCTCTTTGGTAATATACTTTTAATTATGTTTTACCATTTGATATGTTTTAATCTCATTGTAATCTGTCCTGGGACCATTTGGTGAAGGGCGGGATATATGTTTTCTAAATAAACAAATAACTATAAATTTCTCTTCCTGTACATGGAACTGCCCCTGCTGTATGGCACCTTCCTAGTAGGAACATAAATCAATTATCCAATCTTGAAGAACCCTCTTCAAACTACTTAAATGAAGACAAAAGAGGGTCCTCAATCTCTCTCAATCTTCCATTCTCAGCTCAGCTCAACAAGGTACCCGGGGAGGAGAATGGCCAGTATGGCCAGGCCAGTGTGGCAGACTGTCTTTTTTGCTAGTGGATAGCTTGCCTAGACAAGCAATGGAGGCCTAATTCGGCAGTCTCCTTGCTAATCAGCCTCTGGGCACAGACCTGAGTAGCCCCATAAGTTGTCTTGCTGCATATACATGAAACAGGGTGAGATTACTGACAGGATCGGAGTGGAAATCACTGCTCTTGCCACCGTAACCCTATGAAAAACTGCCCCCAACCCCTTGCCAAGGTGTGAACAAGAGTCCCAGCGTGGTGATCAGTGAAGACATACCATCCCAGGAAGGGTAGAAGAGCACCTCTAATCATGTAATGGAGATGTGGCCTTAATTTCTTTTCAGGGGACATTGTTCCCAGATGTTGGATTATCTTTGTTTACTCCTCTGAACTTTCTTCTATTCATCTGATTTTTTTTTTCTCAAAGTGAGTAGCCCAGAACTGGTCACATCAATCAAGGTGGGGTTGGACAAGTACATAATTAGCACTAATTCTTGTGATCTGAAAGGTACATATCTATAGTTTCAGTCCAGAATGGTTGTTGGTTTTTGTTTATATAGCATAAATGGCTCATATTCCAAGACACTTTTCAATGAAACTATTGCAAACCAAGTATTCCCTGACTTTTGTCTGTGCATATTTTTGTTGTTGCTGCTGTTACTGTTGTGGTAAGGACAGTTTTTCCAGGCCTGCTAACAACAATTGTTGTCAGTTCATCTGTCGCTGCCATACAATAAATAATCCAGGCCTGCTGATATACTATAGCTGTGGAACTTTTAGTACGGTTTGGTGTCCAGTATATGAAAAGATTTACGCCAAATGGAACAGAGGTGTAGCATTACCTGCACAGAATAACTGAAAACATTGTTTATTATCAAAGAGTACCTTACTATTCCACATTTCAGGAACCATATTGTTGTACAAGCTGTTGGACATCAGTTCTAGCTGGGATGACATCACCACTAAGCCTTTGATGGCTTTTAACAGATCTTTTAAGCTTGCCGCAATGACAACCAACAAACGATTGTATCTGCACAAAATCAAGGCAACCCTTTCAGTCAAAAAAGCAAACTTAATCTTGTAATTTCTTTTAAGACTACATATAACTTGCCTCACTAGTGAAAGGATGGACTATAAAAGCAATAAATAAACCTGCACCCATCCTTATTTTTTAATAAAGTTACTTTTTTCATTTTCTTATTCATAGGGTGAACATCTCTAGATGTGCTTTTCTGATCATTTACAGTTTTACATCTTGTTTTAACCTACCACTTCAGAAGTTGCAAAAGCGTGACAAAATAAGGGCTGTACCTGATCACCTCCTGTGCCAAAACAGTGTTCATAGACTCTTCATACAATACAGGATACTTCTGCAATACTTCCTCCAAGTCAATGGGCTGAGGTACTTTTTCCAATATATCTTTTGAGGTCTCTTCCACAATCTGGAGAACAGAAAGCAAGGATAAAGAAGGTTCAACTGGGTACTTGCAGTGAATGCTCTTTTTCAGCAGACTGTACTGAAGGGCCCCAAGCACAATGAGGTTATTTCACTGTCTCCAGTTTTGACACAGAAATGCAGAGATTCATATATAAAACTGGTTAAACAGCACTTCCCCCAGCGGTTTCTATGATGCTACTTAGATCTGTAACATCAATTACAATTGCCTAAAATTATTACTATTATTAATCATAGAATCATAGAGTTGGAAGGGACCTCTAGGGTCATCAAGTCCAACCCCCTGCTCAATGCAGGATTTCCTAAACCATCCCAGACAGATGCAGGTCCAGGCTCTGCTTGAAGACCTCCAGTGAACGAGAGCTAACTACCTCCCATGGCAACCTATTCTATTGACTGATTGCTGTCACTGTCAGGAACTTTTTTCTAATATCTAATCTGTATTGACTCCCTTGAAGTTTCATGCCGTTGTTTCTAGTCCTCCCTTCTTGTGCAAGTGAGAATAGGGACAACCCCTCTGCACTGTGACAGCCCTTCAGATACTTGAAGACTGTGATCATGTCTCCTCTCAGTTTTCTCTTCTGCAGGCTTAATATTCTTAGATGCATCAAATTCTCCTCATAGGACATGCTTCCCAGACCACTAATCATTTTGGTAGCCCTCTTTTGGACTTACTCAAATTTGTCAATGTCTTTTTTAAATTGGAGTGCCCAGAACTGGACACAGTACTTTGGATGAGGTCTGACCAAGATCAAGTAAAAAGGAATAATTACTTCTTGTGATCTAGACTCTATGCTCCTCTTGATACATCCTAGGATGCTGTTTGCCTTTTTTGCAGCTGCATCACATTGTTGACTCATGTTCATCCTGTGACCAACTAGTACACCCAAATCCTTTTCACTACTCAGCCTAATTCCTCCCATTCTGTATTCATTTTTACCATTTTTCTTACCAAGAAAACATGTCCCTTCCTTATATCTATTTAGGAAGGTGGTGAAGACACACCTCTTTGCCCTGGCCTTTGGCTGAGGTGATTTTGTATGCATCCCATTTTATCCTGTATGCCTCTCGTTTTCATCCCATGTTATATGCGCAAATACGTTAAATACAAATCTAAAACATTCAAACAAATAGATTTAAATGTTAGGGATTTGAATAGGATTGTTTGACATCCGGATTTTAAACATTCAGATCCAACAGAATGTTTTGACTTTCAATTCGACTCAAATTCAAATGCGAAAAAAAAATTGTGCACATCCCTAATAATATATTGCTCTGTCCAGATGGAGGGAATGTAGCACCATTAGAGTGCCATTGTGGTTGCCTCACATATCTGAGGCAGCCCTATCATAGCCCTCTTTTCTTCCTTCCAAACCGCACTAAACAGCTATTGCTGGAAAACCAGTGTTGGTCAGAGGTTTTCCAATAACAGTGGATTTACGTACCTTCTGGATAGAGGCACCACAATTATTCTGTCCAGCGCACATGAAACAGGTGTCCGTACATGAGCAGAGGTGGCAATGAGTACATTTAGGCATTTTGGACAACCGAAACCCTGGATGAGAGCATCAGTTGAAACATGCTAATAGAATGCTGGCCATGGTGCTGTCTAGGAGGTGATAACTGTGCAGGGAGAATTTCCCTGCATTACTGCCCCCTGATGGACTATCTGGCTACTGTCTGGAGGCAGCTAATGTTGTGTTTGTACTTGGCTTTTGGTGTGAGCAGCCCTGAAGCCTTTGGTTGATGAGGCAGTCTATAAGCCAAATAAATAGTAGATAATTGTAATAATCAGAAAATAGAAAACCCCATATGCTGTTTAAATGCCCCATAGATCTTCACCAGGGCTAGTTCTCTAGTCAACAGATTTACAAACCTCTTCCCTACTCCGGCCTCCTGCAGTTGATGTCTTTGGCTGAAGTTCAATGATGGCTCCAAGCAGGGCATAGGTTTCGTTCTGAGCAAAAGTGATGTTAGCATTGTCATGCAAGCCAAATATTTCAGGCATGTCATTGAGTGGAAGACTCTTGATATACTGGATGTATCCCTACAGAAAAAAAAGATCAATAGGCTAGATCACATAAAGGAATATCTTTTAGAATGTGAAAGTTTTCTGTGTCACAAAAGAAAGCCACACTGATTCTTAGGAAGATTTCTTTAAGCCACATAAAAACACAAAGCCAGATTCAAAGAAGCAGAATTTAAAGTTTTATACTGTTTCCGTAGGGCTGGAACTAATTGTCAAACTCATTGCTGTAATAAGCATTTTAACTGGCAAAAGTCATAGCCCAGTTATCTTCAAGGATACCCTCCTGAGGAGCTGACTAATATTCCCCTTTGATCTACGGGTACTATCTAAAATGTAATACTTCTTATCATGGTCTCAACTGTTACTCTTTCATCAAATTTCCATCATTATTTCATTTTCAGCAAAATGCCCCCTTTCTAGATTTTTCCCACTATTGTCAGAGTTTTTCTCACTCAGGCTGCAGCTACACCTTACTTCTTCCATAAACAGAAGCCATCTTCAGTCCACAGGGACCAGATGTGAAAGTTCAATGTTTTCTGTGGACTTTCCTTCCTCGATTAGGTTAATCTGATATGTGGATTATTCAAGTATAGAGTCTGCTTCTGCTGCAAGAGATGGAGCCAGGCAAAAGGCTGCAAGAAGGATGTCTCCGGGGCCCAGTGTGTGATGGATGGGGTCCTCCCTGCTCTGTAGGATCCACCTATGAAGCTCTTTGATGTTAAGGCAGTAACACAGGTCCTCGATGCTCCGTGGGACTCACACAGCTCTATGGCGTGGAAATGGCAATCACAGTGTGAGTCTTTCATGTGACTCATGTGCTGGAGTGAGTCATCCCTGTTTTGTGGGAGCCATTAAGCTCTTTGGCATGGCTGCAGCACCATGACAGAGAAGCCCTCCCCTCTCTTCATTCATGGAGGATCCAGGACAAGCAGCTTTGCCCATCTCCCCATGGCCTCTGCTCCCATGAATGGAGAGGGTTGCCTGAGCTGCCCTGCTCCCACTCTAAAGGTATGTGTGACCAGGCTATTCCAGGCTGAAGATGGCCTGAACCCCTTGTCTGCCCAGAGATAGACGGTCTTGCCTGGGGCATGACCACAGCATCAGACAATCCTCCCTCCTTTTTGGGAAATTGCTGACAACATGTAAACATTAATAAGCTGTAAGAAATGTCTAAGTCTTTCGTTCATCCTACCTAGAATCCTCTTTGGTACAGTCCCTAATATAGAAATGCCAAAAATATAGAGAAAAATGAAAGAAAATATGTGTCAGTTTCCATAACATACAGCTAATGCAGAAATTTGTATTCTGAAAATGAGTGCCACAGCTTGAGACATATTATAAAAACAGCTCATGAACATTCTTGGTTAAAAGAAGTGGATTTTCAGCAATGAGGTTCATGTTTCCATCTGTGATTAACCTAATACAAGTTCTTGCTAAGCCTGCTTGTCTACTTACATTAAGGTCATAAGTGGTATTTATCTGCTTGTAGATGCCAGATTCAGAGTAACTGTGCTCTGGTGTGAGAACATCTGGGTTGTAGAAATCTTCTAAAATATTCATGATGCATCGCCTGTCCCAGTCATCTGTTACTCGGCCTCCATAGTTAATCTCACCAGCAGTGTACTTCAGAACCTACAAAATATCAAGGCAAAGAAGTGACAACAAGCTTGGATTCAAAGATTCCCAGGGGTGTGAGAAACGTGCTCTTGTAACTGTACTTCACCCCTGCTTCCCATACTACAAACTGCTTTGATCTTTCAGAATAGCAAACAAACAATACTCGGAGAAATAGCATCCATTCTTGTGGATTCAAGAATAAATTTTTGCTTTCCTTTATTTGTTTACCACTTCTGGCAAGACAGTTGCTATGCTGCAAGCAATGGAGCAACAGCCCCAATAACACTAGAAGAAAAGGTTGCCAGAGTCTGCCTTAAAGGATTTTGCCCTTCTGCATCTACTAACCTATTCACCATGTTTCGTATTTTGTACACACTGGAATATTACCTTGTAAGGTATGTCTTCATATTCATCGAGGAACATCTTCAGCTGGCTGATGCAAATACGCAGATCTCCATCGGTGAACTCATAAGGAATATTGAACCCCAGTGGTCCAAACTTCCTCCTTTCTAGTGCATTTCCATGGAAGAGGCAAAGGGAGAGGAGCAAGGACTTGAACTCTGTGACCTGCAAGGCACAGAGTGAACTTTTGGGTGAATTTTTGTACAGGTTGTTATGGATATACTGTAAGTGGCCATGTGACAAGCCGTTTCCATTAATGGCTCTAAAGGACAAGAAAATCACAGCATCCCAAAGTATCCACACAGGTGTTATAACTTAAAAATTACAAACACGTCTGAGTAAAAAGGTATAAAAGTATACAAATAGTCACAATAGGAATTTAATAATAAATGGGTCTATAGTCTTCTTCTGTATGAGTTCAGTATGTTTTGTATGACTTGTAGGTTCTTTTATCTCTTACTACTGGCCCATATCACTACCTATGTTCTAAGTTTACAGACTCCCTGTAATTGTCATCAACAGTGACAGAACTACTAGGCTAGACTACCTCGACACAGCGTTGTGTATCCACAGTACTCAGAGAGAAATTCCATCAAGGATTGCTAAAACTCCATAATTGAACAGTTATGAAATTGTGGACTTTAATAAAAGGAGTAAGAGATGTAAGAACCTGTGGAGATCATACAGAATTGAACCTCTCACATAGGAAATTGGTAAACCCAATTATTGTTAATATATTGCAATTATGACTATAGTAATACATGTTTGTTTACTTATATGCTTGGTCTATTCAGACTTGTTTATACCCTTTAAATTCTACCCACCCATATTTTGTTTTCTTTAAGCACTGTCAAAATATTATCTGTGTTGTTAAAATTCTCTTTTGAACCCATCAAGAAACAATACACAGATATTCTTTTCAGTTACTGTCTGAGAGTTTGTTGGATGTGTTGGAGCAGGACTTGTTAGTTTCAGATCTATCACCATAAAATCACAGTCCTGAGCAGAACAGTAAGGTATGCCCTGGAATGTCAAACGCTGATGGCCAAAGGATTCCATTAAGAATAGAATAAAGCTAACAATGTCTGAGAGAAATTTAAATGCTTGGGGGTTGCAGTCTCTTACTTTGGTGCAGGACTGCAAGAAGTCATTGCTGAGGCTGCCGTAAGACTTCAGCAGATTAGCCTTTACTCCTCGTGGTGGCTCTATTGTCATCTTGGACCCATTCTGGAGAATAGACACTGGAAACTTGTTACTAGGCAAACTGGTAAGCCAAAGTCGGAAGTCCCGGTGGACCTGGGCAGTTGAAACATGAACAGGACAAGTTTCAAAGGGAAGAATTATAAAGCAAGTTTTCACACAAAATCCATTCTTTTCATCAGAAGAATCCATCATAAAAACTTCATTATCTAAAAAAAAAAAAGCAAAACAAAATCCTGGAAAAATATAAATCCAGCCTTTGAAAGATATTCTGATTATGAAAGTGTGCTTTATCCTAATGAGAATAATCTGCTACAACTGACAGTTTTGCACAGAAATGTTCCTCCTTATATGGGAAGAAACCAGAAAATTCTATTTTATCTAAAATTATTTTTTGTATGGAATTCCTAGATTCTAGGTCAATTTTTTTTCTAACTACCTGAGCTTTTTTAAAAAAATAAATAAATAAAACATTCTTCAATGAAAGATGTATCTAGAAATAGGTGCTTAATTATTTGCAGTCTTATTGCAAGTAAGAAGTACTTCCAAAAGAAATAGGAAATACTTTATAGTTAAATTATCAACAAAAGCCATTTTTAAAATTGTGTGTTTTAATTGTTTGTGTACTTGAACTATTTTTACTCTTGTTTTCATGTTTATTTTTTCCCCTTTTTAAAAACTCATTTGAGATTTTTTAAAATAGGAAGCGGTACAGGAAAGTTTTAAATATGTAAATCAATTATAGCAATCAGGGCACAAACAAAGACTTTGACATTGGCTCAGGGCCTGTTCACACTTAAGTCACCAGGATGGCCTGGCATGCTCAGAGACAGAACATCCACATCAGCAAAGACCTGTCCTGAGTGCTCCACAGTTTGACTGAGAGTGTCTAGGGCACTCTTGATCAATTCTTGGAAACAGTGTTTGCATTACTCTGTGTTCGGTGTGCACAGCTGTTGCTGTGGTGATGCGGACAGTCCCAGATGCAAGGAGAGTTTCAGTTAGGTTTGGGATGGAGGCCAGAGCTCACAATGTGAACACCAGCCCTTGTCCCTGAACTTGCCTTCCACGGGATACTGTCCCATGGAAGCTAAGTGTGAAAAGGTCCTCAGACTCCAGTTTCCCTGACAGTGAATAGTCTAGACACTGGGGTCAAACTAGTGCTTACTTACTATGAATGTTTGTTCTGATGGGGGTGCAGGAGGCCACAGAGCATAAATGGGTTAATCTATCACTCAGAAAATATAGAAAAGCATCATCCTTTAGAAAAATACTCTTATCCTCCTTTGGCAACATCTCTAATTCTGCCCTGCAGCTTCCTAGGTTCTGGGTGAATACAAGGGAAAACTTCCTGACAGTAAGATCTGTGCAAAAGTGGAATAAACCATCTATAAATGTTGTAGGTTCTCTATCTCTGGAGGTTTTCAGGAAAAGGTGGGACAGCCATTTCTCATCAACAGTTGAATTTTTAGAACACTGTGAAGGATTAGATTAGTTCTAAGATTTGATTATTCAAGTCTTCTTATTCTAGTCTGTTCAGCCTCCAAAAATCTAATCTCAAACAGCTTGTATCATCAGAACAAGACTGGCAAGTAAGTAAATTTTGCAGTGTATGGAGGGAAAACGGTGTCTTTAATCACTGCTGAGTGCAAGCAGAAGAACTCTGATTGTGACTGTTTGTTGCAATCGTCTGCAGGAAATGGAAGGAAGCAGAAATATTCAGGAAGTCCTTGAACCAGCTGTGAGATATGGGCCACTATCTGGAACTTCTCTTGCTTTGCTCCTAAAAAACAATCTTGGGAGCTAACATTGGAGGGCTGAAGAAACATATCCAGGGGGAGCCCGTTAAACCTTTTCTAAATGGGACCCCTTGGTGGCACTTCAAGAATACCGCTAAGGAATCTGTTGTGATACTCAGTGTCAGGCCCAACTGAAGATGCTGGTAGAGCAGAAGAGCAGGAACAGATGAGATGTAGAAATACTGAAAACAGCTGAAGAATACGCACACCATCACACACACACCGAAAGGAGAGGGCTAGTGAAGGGACAGAAGGAAAGAGGCTTCACTATCTAGTGATATTCTAAATTATGATGTTTCTCTCCCTGTTCTAGAGACTTTATGACTAGGGAGATGTCCTCCCATTAGGCATAATATATTTCTAGCATTAAAAATTGAAAGTTTTATATGCAAGTCTAAGCTTAGTTGTGTCTCACTTTGTCAGGATTAATGCCTTCAATGAGCCTCTCCAGGGAAGGCATCCAGCTTGGAGCCAGGTGACAATTCTGGAAAAAGACCCACTTCCCACGATCCATAGCATTGCGCATCATGGCTTCTGCACGGGGACCCTAAAAAGCAACACAGACAGCATGACTGGATACAGTTCGGGTTTATTTGCATTACTTGAAATTTCAATAGCATCACACTAGCACAATGTAAAGACATGCAGCAAATCCCCAGTCAAAACCACCATGGTGTTCTTTCTCTCCCATTCCACTGGGGAATGGAGCAGGTGTTTGCCATGATTTAGCTTCACAATGCATGAACTAATATTTCCCCAGACTGAACATAAGAATATAAGAGAAGCCCTGGTGGATCAGGCCACAGCCCACAATGCAAAAGAACTCATTATACTGAAAGAACAATATGACTCCTCTTAGATGAGACAGACAAGGAACTGGGGATTGATTATGGTACTCATACAAAAAAGGTGCAGTCTGTCAGTCTTTTGAGACAGTAAAAGGGAGATATTACCCAATGTGTTTTTCTACTGAAGCCATTTTATGGGAAAGGCTGCCAATTATACTCGTATCTACGTTTGACCAAGATGTCTTACCCACCATCAGACACAAAGAAGAGTTCATAGTGAATGCACAAATTGTACTAGTGGGAGTGAGGCTGTGCCCCTAGAGCTCCAAGAAATATTTTTGCAAACTGCAGGGTGGAAAAGGAGAAGAGAAATTTAACAAAACTAGCAAAAACTGTAAAAAAGCAGTAGATGTGCCTGCTATAGATGAATAACTACAAAAGGCTCGAGGAGGTGGACATCTAGCAACACTAGACTTTTAGGATGGGCATGGAAAGAAAGAAAAGAGTAACCAAGGAAACCATGACTGAATAAGAAACTAGAAACACCACAGTCTAAAGTCCAAAAAAAAAAAAGGCACTAACAGGGTTTGCTCTAATGATTAAATGGATGGATGCCATGAACGAACAAATGAATGAATGAACAGTCCCTCAAAACTCCAGATCTAAGTTTTCCATTCCAGTCAGGGGAAAAAGTTTCTGGGTTATGAGACTTTGCATCTTAGAGGGCATAAAAGTCACTGCTAAGAAATCCTGAAGGGAGGAGCGAATATTAAATTCTTCTGTAGGGTGACGTTAAAAGGAAAACATTACCTTTGCATCTTTAGTATGGTTCTCTTGACTCCTGTGAGAAAGCTACCATGGATTTATGACAGCTTCAAATCCTTTTCTTAGACATGAGGGACCCAAGCACTGTTGTGTTGGACCTCAATGCCCATAATGTATTATCATGGCAGTTCTCAAGAGAAGCTGTGCAATGCACTTTGCATGTTCAACACATCTGATGATGAAGATGATAATACAAATAATGGGAACATCAGTGTACGTCTTACTTGTCCTTGGCCAAGAGAAATCGCAGAGAGCTTCTTAGAAAACTTCATCTCTTCGGCAAATTTGTATAGATCAGCTGCTGGATCTGTGCCTGGAGAGAGGACGAATATCAAAGGTGTAGTAGAAGCAGATTCCTTAAACACTACCGAAAGGTTTGCAGTCTGGAACGAGAGAAAAAGAACTGGTTTTTGTATTGAGAACTGGAAAGAGGCAAAAGAGAAGAGGATTTGCTCAAAGAATTGCACAGCGCTTCCCCTTCTAGAGGGTCATCTCTAATTTCTCGATTACGATTATGGACATGCGTCAAATTGTCAGAGACAAGAAAATGCAACATGGGGTGACAGTTTCATCAGTGAGTGCAGTATCTAGCCCCAGTACTGCAAACAGACGAATGCTGCTAGCTACCTGGGGCTCAATAAAGCTTTGTCCCAAGTTGGCAGCCACAAAGTCTTGCATCGCGTTAGTAACTTTATCCCCTCTTAGACAACGTAGGATCAGCAGCTTCTGAAAGGCATCCAGTTTGGTGTCCCAGATGCCAGGTAGAGGCTCCCTGTAAAAAAGAAAAGGGCTATGTCGGGTTTGTACATGATGCACTGAAATGTGACACAAAGCTTCATGGTGTCTAGGCCAATGGCAACTCTCTAGAAATTTTTTGGGAGAGGCTGTAGCATAGCGATAATGCAAACAGCATGGAAAGCAAAGGGTTGCTGGTTGGATCCCCATCCTCTCCCTGGAAATAGACAGTGGTAAACCACTTCTGCATCCCTAAGGAGAAAACTGCACAGCAATGCCCATTGGGACACCTATGCAGTCAGTCAGGAGTTGGCAACAAGTCAGTGGTACCCAAATAACTTTTACAGCCAACCTTCTTACTGACACACAGCTGAGTGGGGTAAGCAGGTATCAGTCAGTCAAAAAATCAGTACATGTTGCCATGTAGGAGACAGAAGAAGGAAGTCACCTGTGAGGTTCAGCGCTATCAAAGATTGCCCGGAAAGCAAGCAGGTTTCTTACAAAGTCATCTGCAAAGCTAGAAAAGTTAGGTAGATTTGTCAAAGCCAAGATGTCATTCCAGGCTCTTTCATAAAGCCATGCAGGAGCTGGATTATCGCGCACAGTCTTAACGGCACCACCAGAAATAAGGTATCGCCATTCATCCTGTAGGTAAGAAACAGAAACACTCAGCTCTGAAGAGTGAGTCGCTAGTGTACGGATTTTCCTTTTATTGGCCAGAAGTGCCCAAACCTGCCATATCTCCTATCTGTCCTACAGATGGCAGACTTGTCAAGACCTTCAAAAGCTCAAGCTAAGCAAAGGGGGGGGGGCTCTAACTCTCACACAAAGCCTGTTTGGTAAGATATGTGTCATATCTGTACTTGGACAAAGAAGGTGTAGGAACAGGTTAACGAATACTATCTTGTTTCCTGTCAAAATATCATTCAATGACGTCAAGGCAGCATTTACACACTCCAATATGTTTACCTGGAAAGTATGTCCTCATTATTTAACAGGGGCTGCTATTCAGTAAAGAGTACAGGATTACAAAACAGAGACATCCAAGAGCTTTTCTTGTTTCTGGTCCTCATAATTAAAGCCATAATATTGGGTAAAAGCTTCTTCAAGATGGAAAGAGAACGCCCACTCTTTTAAAGTTGGTAGGCACCAACAACATAAAGAATAGGAGTATTATCTGTGCATTTGGAATCTGAACGAATATGTCCGGATTCCGAGATTCGTGGAAGGATCAAATAGGACCCTATTCGAAGGACCCTATTCGTCCACGAATTGGATAATCCAGTATATGTAGAAGCTTCATTAGAAGCTTCTAAGGATACTGGATTACCCGGGAGCCTCCCCCCCCCGGGCCGGCCTATCCAAACCTCCCCCCCCCCCGGCCTACTTACCTGCTCCGGCGGTGCTCTGGGCCTCTTTCCAGGCCCTCTGGAACTGTGAGCAGGCTTCCCGGTAGGTAAATACAGGTCTTCCAGTAAAACCGGAAGGCCTGTATTTACCTCCTGGGAAGCCTGCTCACAGTTCCATACAGCCTGGAAAGAGGCCCGGAGCGCCTCTGGAGCTCTCCCGCCTGCCTCCCCAGGGCCTACGTACCTGGGGGGCAAGCTCCAGTGGTGGTGCGGGACTCTTCCACAGCCCTCTGGTACCATGGAAGGGTCCCAAGAGCCAAATACAGGCCTTCTGGTAAAGGCCTGTATTTAGCCCTCGGAACCCTTCTGTGGTTCCACTGGGCCCCGGAAGAAGCCCATGCCGCCACCAGAGCATGCCCGCCAGCCTCCCTGGGGCCCACTTACCTCAGGGGCGAGCTCCGGTGGCAGCGCAAGCCTCTTTCAACACCTGCTGGAACCACAAAAGGGTTCCGAGGGATAAATACAGGCCTTCTGGTTTTACCGGAAGGCCTGTATTTAGCTCTCAGAACTCTTCTTTTGCTTCTTGTCTTTTACTGGATGCTGCAGGAACTAAACAGCCTTAAAAACTGCAGATGCATTTGTTACATAGAAACATAAATCAAAGGACATGGTCCCACCTTTGCTTTAAACCTTCTTCACTCCATCTTCAGGTCTAACTGCTCACACCTTTTCATATCTATCCATTTAATCTGTGAACTTTCAACCTTTGATTGGGACCTTCCTCAATGGAAAGTCCACAAATAAAATGCATAGAAATGAAAAGGAAAGGAAAGGTGTGAGCAGTCAGATCTGAAGATGGACTGAAGAAGGTTTAAAGGTGCGACTACAGCCCAAGTGTCATAAGATGCTGTGTCCAGTCCTCTGAGAATCTGACCAGACTCCCAATAACACACCATATGGTCATGGCTGATACTTCCAGGGTGCTTATACTCCTAGCTTTTAGGTGCCAATTGAGATTTACCTTAGGCTTTTCTAGACTGAATGTTTGTTTCTTCCCATCTTTCATTTTAATCATGTTTTTATATAACTATTATAATTTTATTTTAAAAGATAGTCTAGTAGCACCTTAAAGACTAACAGGAAGAAGACTTTGTGGCATGAGTTTTCATATTCTAAGTCTACTTCATCAGGTCCTACTAGATCCCCCTTTTATTTAATACTGCTCCAGACTAACATGACTGTGTCTCTGAATTATGATTTTCTGTTTTTATTCTTTGCGCACCACTTTGAGATTACTTTTTAATGGGAAGTGACATACAAATATTTTAAATAAAATTAAAACAAAAATAAAAGAGCTAATTTCCAGGTACATAGTTATATGGCCAAAATATACTTTTAATAGGCAAGAAAGCAATCTTCTGCAAAACAGGGTCCATGCTCAAATTATGACTTCCCTAATATGACATGGTTTTAAAGAGCACTGTTTTGCTCCCCATTTTTAATGAGCTCACAAAAACCAGCCACCATGCCTCCCATTTGGTTTTTCACAGGCAGTAATTTAGACCCAAATACAATACATTTGCCTGTAGAAGGGACTAAGAATATTGTTCTCCTTACCATATCTATTTTTCCTTCATTCATCATAATTCGGATGCACACTAAAAATGCAAACATGAGCTTGTGCTTCTCAAAGAGACTGCGGCATACATTGCTGTAGAGGCTGAAGGTGAGGTACTTATTAATATTTGCTATTCGCTTCTTTAGAGTGTCTGAAAATAACAAGGGACAAAATATTATTGCAAAGAGAAAGGAGGAGGAAGCAGCCGGACATTACGACGTTTCCATATTCCATTTCAGCCAGCAGCTGCACATCCTAAAGTAAAGGCTCTTGATTTCTCACCATTGGTTACATATCGGCGAGTGCCTGAAAAGACAGAACCTGATGCAATGCCTGGGGAATACTTTAAAAAACCATTTATGGCAAGATCGTTAGGATTAGGATACAAAGTGAAAACTCAGTGCGCTACAAGAACACTCTGATTCAAGGGCTTTTTAAAAAATTGTAATATCATTTAGCTGTGATGGAAGGATTGCAGGCAGACAATGCTTCAAGAATACATTCTCTCTCTCTCTCTCTCTCTCTCTCTCTCTCTCTCTCACACACACACACACACACACACACACACACACACACATATTTTATTGGCAGAATTTGCTACCAACAAAATAGTGCCTTTATCTATTAAATTGACCAGTCTGAAATCTGCTTTAATTCCACAACACTGGCAGAATATTATTAGAATCAAATTATGATCTGGAGTAAATAAACTGAGGTGTTACATTCCATACAGTTGAGTTCAACTCCTGGTCACTGTGTGGGCAAATGTGTACCGTATTGACCTGAAGAAGTATAATTGTTTTTAAAATACCTTTACTCCTGCTATGGAGGAATTCCGCTAGATGACTGAAATGCAGCTTTCAAATCATGCAATTTTTAAAAGAAGCCTCAGCCTTACCGCTGGAATGAATTGTCATAGAATATATGAGGTACAGAGAGGTTCTTTATAAGCAGAGACTGTCATAGCACATTAACGTATCAGAAGTACCTGCTCTCTCAGAGTTAGAAATTCCTGTCAGAAATATGTTGAGGAACCACTCCAGTGAATACTGATACATGGGATCAACATTGGCTAGATCTGAGACGCAGAAGAAAAGGATCTGAGTGCGGACTGCCACAGGCACATACTCCAGTCGCGTGATATCAATATCCTTCTCCGTTTGCTCAGCTATCTTCACTTTGGCCTGCAGGAAATTGGCGAGTAAAGCAAGCCACACTTACATATTAAGGTAAAAAATAACAGGCGATAGACCCTAGGAGCAATGCAAACCAGACACCAACCTGAATTTCTCCTGCTTTTAGTTTGGATGCCTCTAGTACTTTGATAAGCTCCAAATCATCCACAGGGTTCCCTTCAGAGGAGCTCAGGCGGTACAAGATCTGGTCTTCTATCTCCTTCAGCTCCTGCCTCATTTTGGCATTACTGACAATGAGCTGGTTCTTAGCTTCTTCTAAGTCAGGCCTCTCTTCTGCCACCACCTGGCCTAACAGCTGGTCCTCCAAACCACTGTAAAAACAGACAGAAAATAACCATTAACCTATAGCAATTTGGGGTGGGGTTAACACTAAATAATGTTATGGAATTTCCAGTACACATAATAGTTAATTTTAGACATTTCCTAGGTGCAAACTAGTTCAAGTAAAGCCACCGTCCCAGCTATCAGGACTAAGGGCATGCAATGTCTACAAGTAGAGACCAAGTGACATGATTATGAAAAACACAATAGAGTCATTCATCAATGCTGACATTGCAGTATTTTTTATTTTTATTATTTTATTATTTGCATTTTGATACAATCAGCTTGATTCCCCGGGTTTAGAAAAGGAACAGGAAGTCACAGTTGTACACAAAACAAGACTACAGGGTGATCAGAACGAGGTGATGCTCTGAATGGAAGTTCTCTAGTGTCAACTGTTTCTATCATTGGCACTTGTAGTTCGCCACCTCTGCTTTGTCCCTGTTCCCCAGCACTTCAAAGCAACTATCACAAGGGAAGTTTTCATTCCACTGGTGACAAACGAGGGCATCACAGAATCTCTGAAGGGTGCTTTGGTACAGATCAACATGTGGGTGGAACTGAATTTCAGGGACATAATGCAAGGTTTCCAATTGGAGCCTCACCTTTACCCACCACTCTGTGGCCTCTATCTAGAACATAAGAAGATAAGAGTAGCCCTGCTAGACTGGGCCATAGCCCATCTAGTCCAGCATCCTGCCTCCCACAGTGGTCCATCAATGGCTTATGGGCATCTCAAGCAAAAGACAAAGGCAAAACCTTTCACCTGCTCTCAGATCCCAGCAAATGGCCTTTTGGAGGCATCCTGCCTGACCCTCCAGTCTAAAGAAAATACACAGGTATCCGTTCTAGTAGCCATTGATATACCTGTCCTCTATTAATTTCTCCAACCCTTTCTTAAAGCTACCCTTTGCAGAAGGAATCAAAGTTTGACAGCCAACTGAAGGCAGACATTACCTTGGGGACAGAGTAAAGTTAATCAGCGTAAGCTTGGTGGATAGCTCTGGCGTGTAGTGAGGATTAGGTAGGTTGGTGGTGATGTACATCTTGAAATCTTCATGATATGGAATCACTGTGTCTCCCAGCTTCAGAACTGTGCTGCCTTGCTGTTTGTAAGTCTATGCAATACAGAAACAAATACAAAAAGTATAAACATCTGAACAGGTGATGTTTACAACCAAATCCGTCCAACAATTGCACTAGATTGGTTACTTACCATAAATGCACTTTGTTCTTTGCAATGAACAAAGCAGCCATGAAGCAGCATTTTGATCTGATTAGTTTGCCATGTTTGCCCCTTATTTTAAAAAACATGCCTGCCAGCATACACAGATCCTAGGAATGTGCATGAATATTCGTAACATTCAAATTTTGTATGAATTTGGCCAAATTCTAACATTCGAATGCTGGCACATTTGAAGATTGACATTCAAATTCGAATGGAATGTTTTGATACATTTGTATGAAGCTTCGTATGGAATTTGTAAGGGATTTGTGTGCATTCATATGCATTCATATGGAATTCATATGGGACTGAACTTTCGTATCGAATACAAATCCTACCACATTTGAAGGGGATCTATTCAAATGAATACAAATTTTCTTGCATTCAATTCAATATGAATTGAATACAAAACATAATATCGTGCACGTTCCTAACTCATGCTTGTATAGCCCTTTCCTCAAAGGTTAACAACACTTGTTAATTTATATCAGACTTGCTTAGATGCACAATAAAGTACCTGTTTCAACAAGACTGGTTCAAGAGCTGGATCTAGTTCTTCGCCTACATTCTCCAGGAGGAATGGCTTTCCAAAGCGAATTGCATTCTCTAAGCTGCGCAGAAAGTCCCGATCGCTGAGTTTAGATGTATCCAACCCATTTTCTCTTTCCTAAAAGCAAGGGGTGCAAAGAAACACTGGTAAATGACAAAAGGAATATCACACATGGATATCAGAGAAGAGACAAAAATGATTAAAGTCAAGTTTTGTAAGCAAAATCTGAAAGCCACAAAGAAAAATGCTTTTCACAGTATGTTAAGTAGCCAATTTTACTCCTCATATTTCTGTACCGTAACTTTTCAATACCATTATGCTTTTTCGGGGGGGGGGGAGTAGTTAATAGTGCTCGAGCAGAAAAATGTAAGACGATCCTACAGGGTGGAACTTGCGCCAGAGGAGTTCATAGAAATACCTGCAGAAGCTCTCACCAAGTTTTTAATCCACTTGTTAGCTTGTCCCTGGGGGTCTATGAACAATGTCCAGCGCTGAGAAAACTGTGTAATCATACCATTCTCCACAGACAATGTATCATTGGGCAGACCTGCAATCTAAATGAAAGGGGGAAAAATTGCAGAAGCTACGCCAGAAGTCACTCTTTCTCAGCTTTTCCTTATTGATCATTATGGGATGAGAGGAGCAAAGGCAATATCAAAGGATTTTCTCTTTCATTTACCCTTCATCTCTGCTCTTCATGAACAAACTGCATGCAAAACAATTGGGGGTGGTGTTGGTACTTCATTTATTTTATTTATATTTCTATCTCACCTTATACCTGAAGGTCTCAGGGTTGGTCACAATAAAATAAATATAAAAATTGATAAAACAATATATTTTAAATAGGGACAGTGCCTGCCTTGGGAGGGGATGGTGTTCCCTCAGCCAAAAGACAGAAGTAACAAGATGCATCTTCACCAGACATCTAAAAACTAACAGTGAGGTTGCCCAATGCAGCTCAGAGGGAGACTATTCCATGGCCTGAGGGCTATGACTGAGAATGACCTCCCACGTGTCCCCAGTCCCTTAGTCGTCAAAAGGGCCTCAGCAGCAGATCTTGCGCCACATGCATTTTGGAAATCATAGAAAGTGTCTTCGTTTTGAACTTTAAAAACGTTCCAGTTTGTAGGGATATTTTTGTTTTTCAGGTGAGAATATTGAAAATGTGATATTTTGTAATCTTCTCATCCACTTTATCTTGAAATTCATAGTAGCAGTCTCACAGATTTTGCATACAGTGGCAACTAAGGGCAGGTGTGGCTTTATTTGGAGGGCTGCAGAGATTATGCTCTTTTAAATACATTCTGTCTCTATGGTAAACAATAAAATACCAAGAGATGGGTACTTAGTGTAAGGCCTTCTTGGTGGTAGCCCGTAGACACTCCCCCATGAGGTGCACCAGACATCTTTTTAAAATACATTTTGAAAACTAGAAAACACAAACTTATTCATGCTGTCCTTTAACTGAGGAACAGCTTCCCCTTCCTACTTTCAGGCACTGTTGTTGTTTTTAGTGGGTTCTTTTAATTTATTTTTACTGCTATAACTTGCTCCAAGACCTTCAGATGTACGACGGATAAAAACACAAATAAAGTTAATAAATAAATACAGCACTCCACCTGAAATATACTAGTCCACATATATGATAAGAACTAATACGAATAATGCAGCTTTTTCAAGCTAAGGATTTGGATTCAACATTAGTTCCAAGGCATAACTTAATCCAACAGACCTAATTTCAATTAATCTGCTATAAGCAATATGTTAAAAGTATTTTTCTTACAATCACAGATTGTCTTGGATTTCACCTGGTGCAATTTAACGAAGCATTGGAAAATCTTGGAGATCTGCTTCCGTTAGAATCAACCTCCTGTGACATACTTGTTTTTAATAAAAGAGGACAAAAGAAATCACAGCTTTTTGGAGTACACAAAGAATACTGGTGCACCGTAGTACCTGCCACGATCGGATTTTTACTGGATCTCCAAGAGTAGTTATCAGGTTCGGTTCCTTAGTGTTTGGAACACTGTATGTCTGCAGCTGACTTGTCCACTCGTCAAAAAGTGATGTGCGGTAATGGCCCTACGAAGGATAACCTACATTAGTATGATATCAGATTCACTGCTACTGATTGTTAATCAAACTCTTCCTCAGGTATTTATAGTCAGCTCCACCTCCATGCCTTAATATTAAGTTTTTCTTGTTCAAGAGAAGTCTTGAGATCCAATAGTTTTCCAGTGGTGCTTTATACACTGGCTTCATTTATATACCATAAACTATTATTTTATATTTAATTTCCCAAAAAGCCACAGTCAGCATTAAATGAGAGCCTCATATATCTAGAATTGTTTCCAATTCACTATTTGAAGACATGGTTCGAACTGGAATTGTAACTACAGTCAGTTCTCATAGGAAAGAGCATTTAGCAGCTTCCTTAGATCAAAACGCAAGTTGATGTTGTGTTATTTACTGTTTGTCCTACTACACTACAGTGTTCAGCGGTAAGTTTCAGTGGGAAAGTGCAAGACAGGAGACATAAAGAAAAAAGAGACTACAATACTTGGACAGCACCCCAACTCATTACTATGGCATAGTTGTAACAGTGCAATTGATCTAATGTCATGGAATGTATCATGGATTTGCTTCAAATGATATTTCCTTTAACAACTCCATTCTAAGCCAGGCCTAGGAGAAGAAAATACTTTCTGGAAAACAAAGCATTGGTCTTGCTCACCGTAAAAGGGCCCAAGTAAGCTATAAAGCCAGCTGACACAAGCACATCTCCTGCTATGTTGTTGATCATATAATCCAGGTTCTGGACTGTTTCTTGCCAGCGGACTCTTTCATCAGCAAGGCCATTTATTAACTGAAGAAAATAAAATTGTTATTGAGCTTCTTTCAAAGATAGGCCTCCCCCTACCCACTGAATCACAGCCAAAAACAAAAACAACCCATCTATTAAAGGATAATAACTGAGATCGCCTTGTCAACAGAAACACCTGAGGTTAGAAAGTTGCCATTTACTAAGATCATCTGTTCTAGAAGGCAGAGAAGAATTCTGTAGGCCTTCAATTTGCCCTCCTATTCACTAAGGTCAAATGAAAGGGAGTGCTGTGCCATAATAAAAGTTTCAGCACTGACTTTGCTTTCCAGTTCTGATTAGGAGTGAACTCAGAGGGTCTTGAAAATTAAGTCTGTACCTCAAAAAAGTTACACAGTACTCAATATCTTGTTTTGCATCTCATAAACCAATAAAATACTAGGAGATTCTGTCAAGGGTAAGAAACCCAGAATTCCATCCCCTTCTCTTACAACCCTACATCATATGTGGGACTGCAGTATCCCTTTCTGCAGTATCCCTTTCTGCGTTAGAAAGAATGTTCTAAATAAGGACCAATTTTCCACTCTCAGAAGACAGAGTAGGAATACTGCAGACTTTGGGAGATACTAAAGGGGCCCTTTTCCACTAGGGCTTAGAATCCTTCTAAGACCCCATTAGGAACCCAATTGGTACCTGATTGGTACCAATCAGAAAGGCCCTGTCCCCATCTGGACCCCACTGAAGGCCCCATCTGCAAGGCCCTGTCCCCACGAGGGCAGGAGAAATCCAGATTTAATGGGTCCTTCAGGCCCTTAAATCTGGATTTCGTGTGGACCTGATTAAAGGTGTCCACAATGGGGTCTTCAGGCATCTTCAAGATTTGGATCTCCAGGAGGACCCCATCTCAAAGATCCGGTTCTTGAAGATCTGGATCTTTGACTGTGTGTGGAAAAAGGGGGAAGGTGTACCATCCCTGGGTGGTTATCTAGGGTTCAGATACTTGTTGACATCCTATTTTGGTCCTCAAGGACAGGTGGATACATATCATGCTAGTCTTATTGGAACAGAATTGGTCACCTTTTCGCTACAAAGCCCAATTCAAAGTGTTGACATTGGCCTACAAAGCCCTAAATTGGCTTCAGCCCAAATATCTGAAGAAGTGCCTCCTCCCATATAGAACTGCCTGTGACTTAAGATCACAAAATAAAGGCCTTCTTGTAGTTCCACTACCCTCAGAGGTGCCAGAGGTTGCAACATGTGAAAGGGCTAGATTTTATTCTGTATTTTAATTATGTTTTAAATCTTATACATTTTATCTTTTTACTGATGTAATCCACTCTGGGTTAAAAAATCAGAAATTAGAAGTTTCCTCCTCTGATAGGGTATCTCTATCAATTTTTAAAAGAAAACTTCCTGGTAATGTTATAGTTTGTGGAGACAAATTTGTGATCAGAAGTAATGATTCTGTCTTAGAAGTAGATGGAATCACCAAGGCATAAAAATTTAAAACCAGAGCTGTCACTACTTTGTCCAAATGAACAGGAAAATAATCAACACAGAAGAGTTTACTAGGCTGAGACTTAGAAGACATTTGATTAATGAAATCTACTGAGTATTCCACCTCTTCCATGGAGCAAAGCAGTGAAGCCTTCCTTGCATGACTGCCAGATCAAGATTCCAAATAAACAAGCTGAGGAACCTGAAGGACCAGAAGATCTGTAGGGAAAGGGCAATACCCCCGGAAACCGACGTTCAGAATGATAAAATCTGTAATTAAGTTGGAGGTTTCCTGAAACAAAGGAAATATTCCCCCTAGGTTTTGAGGAATAGATTCACACCAGTGAATTCACCTCTTCCTAAGATCCAGATCCTCAAATCTCATGAACAGTGCTCCTCCATATTTACTTCCTTCCAGGCAGGTTTGGGATCAAGCACCCTTCACATAGGAGAGCAATCACCTCCAAAAGTCCCACTCCCTGTCTCTGCTAACAAGCTAATTCATGCCTCCCTGATACTTGTGAAACCACTGAAGAGCTGTCTTTGAGTAACTTGGTTTGGGACTCAATTAAGGTACTGAAACCATAAATTATATCTGTACTTTGTACTGCAAGGCTAGATGTTTTTGCTAATGTGAGAAGAGGCTCCAAGACCGTGAGATGTCACCAGAGGATGACAAAACTGCACCTCCTGCTTCACTGCTCAATAGAAATTATTATAACTACCCTCTGCCTGCAAACCTTTGTAAAGCTTGGACTCATAATCCATGGCTCTAAAATGTACTCTTCCAGCTTCACCAGGGCCATGGTCACACAAGTGTTTTAGGTCGATCTTAGTTCATCCTCAGGTCTTGTTACTCACACTATTTTTATTTAATTTGTTTTCCAAGCTGGCCTTCCCTCATTAGACCATCTTAATTTGTAGTCCTGTTTTTAGAGGACTGTCAAGGACTCAGCACTTCCTAACATTCAAGGCCATCTTCACTTCCTCAAAGTGTGAGTGGAAGGACAGGGTAAAGGAGGCTGAACTGTGCTGTGGTGAGTGAGGTCCAGTCTTTCCTTTGGCCAATCAGCATGCGTGGTGATACCAGCTCCAATATTGCTCCAGTCTAGACTGTAAGCGAATAT
>MTQE01001058.1:1225400-1280516 GCA_014337955.1 Aspidoscelis marmoratus
AGAGGAAGCCGAGAGGGGCTAATAAGTCTTTTGGGGACAGGGCCAATATGTGCCTTTGCTGTTACACTTTCGGATGTGACAAAGATATGTACATTTTGCAAGATGAGAGAGTAAGTTAAGAACCACTGCTTTTCAACTCAAGTCAATTGATACAGCAAGCATCCAGTCTCATCCCCAAGTGCCTTTGAAGTGTGTATGCTAGGCCGCCAGAGATGCATCCATTGCTATCATCACTCTTCATGGATCCATAATGGATAGAACATTTGGCCATATTGGAAGTCTCTGTCAAACCATAGTGTGGTGAGTATTGCTCCGCTTTGATGGAATTCTGCAAAGAGTACTGGAAGCACTTGTAATTGCCTTAGGAGTGACCCTCCCCAGAAACTATATGAATCTTTTCATCAGACTTGTGGGTAACATTATTCCCACCACGTTCTTTTTGGTGGCATTTTGAGAGTACATCCTTTTTGGAGGGAGAATAATAGGACAAGGTATTATCTTTATAAAGTTTTTGAGGTGAATGAATCGCTGAGATGGAATTGGAATTTTTTCTTTAGGTTAACTGGAAAACAGAGCTACTATTCTCAAAGTGTGAAACCCTACCATAGAAGGACCCCCTGGGATTATCTGTTTTAAATAACTATTTGCTATTTTGTCTAGCATAGATATGAATTCTTCACAGTTTAAGAACCTACTTGGCTGAGATACCAAAGGCAATTCACTAGGTAAACTCCTAGAATGATCCACTTCTTCTACAGAATGAATGGGAAGATCCCAATAATCTACTTTACAGTTTCAGACTCTCAGAACCGGCTTTGAGTGTTCAGCTGCCCAAGCCAAAGGAGAAGCCAGGTGGTTGAACAGGGAGAATCCTAGGAGCAGGGGGACTGGGAGACAGTGTAGGGAGCAACTAAGATGCGAGTCACAATAGAGACCAAGAGTGTGCCCCACTCTCTCAACCCTCTGTAACTGAAGCAGTCCGAGGGAGAGATAGAAGCCAAAGTGAAGGAAAACGGAAAGTGGTTGGTTGGACCATGCAGGTGAACCAGGAAATAAGGATGCAAGTGATAGCAGCAGTAACTAGCCAAACTATGGAGGCATCCTGCCAGTCTGAGCCAGACTTCCTGGTCCTCTCCATGCGTTCAGCTGGGTCTACTGTTCCTGCTGTTGTCAAAGGGGCACTTGGCTAGAGGAGCCATGGATGTAGCACACCCTCACTGGACTTGACTTCCAGCCTCTAGAAGGGGAAGGGTTTGCCACCATTACTCTATTTCTAGTGACACCAGCCATGGGAGATTGAAAACATCTCTTCATCATGTCATCAGCCCCTCGTCTGTACCTGGCCTGTGGCATGGTTCTGACATCATTGCTGCCGAGTCCCCTGCTCCCAGACACAGTCATTTGGACTCCTACCTATGCCTGTCTACCTTCTCTCCCTCCGCCCCCATTCTTCTTCTGCAAGAATGATACAGTAGTCCTGGTGGCTCTCCAGGTTCATGCTTCAAGCCATGGGTACCAGCTTCACTTGATGCTGGACCAGGCCTGAGGACACCACAGAGAAGTTTCAAAAAACCACAGTGCAATCCCTGGGAGGAAGGGAAAGATTACTGCAGTGCAGCGGGGAACCTATGAATAAACTGGAAAGTTTCTCCATATAGAGACAAATTCTCCTATCATGGATTGGTGAAAGGAAGCGCATTCAATAATTTCCCACTCAGAATCAAAGCTCAAAGAGTCCCATCTGCAACCAAGGAACAAACCCAATTGTGTCTCCTATCTGGAGAACAGATCTGTGGCCAAAGAGTCTCCCAATGCGAACAATATTTTCTAGACACTCACTTTCCTTTCCTGCTACTTAATTTACTTATTTTTCTTGCGCCATGTCTCTAATCCCAGGAAGCTTTGCCAGTGAAAGAACCGTGTCTCCATTAATATAGAAAAACCAGACACAAATGGATGCTGTGTCTTTTCACAGGAGTTTCACCCATTGCTAATGACTATAAGAAGAGAAACCCGAGTGGTGGAGCACAAATGAGAAGCCTGAGTAATGGCACCATTTCGTGGCAGAATGGCACTGACTGCCTCTGGTAAGTCAACTACAATTTTTTTGCATAGCCTGAACCTGCAGCTTAATTGGAGTTTTTATAAGATGTTCTGCAAACCCCACCAATAGCACATTTACTCTATTAATTTTGATTGCTCTGAGCTTAGCCCTTTTGCCAGCAGCAAAAGCTGAGAGCAGCACTTTTTTTTTAAGGTAACAGCTCTGCTAGAAACAATCATTGGAGCCTCAGCAGTGCCCTCATAATTAGCCTATGACTCTAAATTCCTCATTGTAGAGCTGCAAGTCTTCTGCCTACCCCAAGAATCTTGTTGCAGAGGAGTAGATTTTCACTGAAGACTCCCTGTGATGGATGCTTTTTTTGAGCTCCTTAGAGAAATCCAGACCTATCTCCATTCCCTTTGAGAATAAAGGATAGAGGAGCTGAATTAATAGGATGTCGAATTCTTAATAACTGACAGACGAAAGAGTTGAAAAGAAGCCAAAGGCTTGAGAAAACTCTTAGGTGAATGAAGAAGAACAGAGGAAGCAAGCTAAGAGCTAAAGTTTGTATAGTTGCAGTGTCCTATGCTCATCCTGGGCAAATAGGAGGGCAGACACAAAGTCTGCAGCATAATTATGGGCCTGTTCACATTTGCCAGCTTAGTATGGTACAAGAATACCATACCAGGCCAGTAAGTATCCAGCGTGTAAGGATCTAGCTCTGCTCTTCGCCAGCAGTGCTTGAAATGTGAACAGCCAGCCCAGGGCTGGTTGGATTGCCAAGGCAATGTCCAAGGCAGCATTCAGTGCATACTCGGATGTTGCTATGGTGATCTGGACACAGTGCATGACTCCACAGCTGCAACTGCACAGCCATGCACATTTACCATGTTGCACCTGGGAGAGGGTGTGGACACAGGTTCCAGGAGTGAGCCAGCTGCTCCTGAGATAAGCACATGGACTACTTTCCAGCACTCCTCAGCTGGATGGCTCTGGTGGAGCCTGTGGTAACTTCTGGTGAGCTGTCACAGCTTCCCAGTGTGAATGGAGCAATCTAATGAGTGGTCTGGATTATTTATTTATTTATTTATTTAGAAAATGTATATCCCGCCCTTCACCGAACGATCCCAGGGTGGGTTACAATGAGATTAAAACATATTGAATAGTAAAACATAATTAAAAATATAACCCCCTTCCTCCCACCCGCTCCCTCCCTAACAGGACAGCACCTTGAGGAAGCTATTTAAATGGCAAAAGCCTGGGTAAAATATACATTTTCACAGGGTGCTGAAAACTATACAGTGTAGGTGCCGGGTCAACCTCATGAGGGAGGCTGTTCCAGAGTCTAGGGACCACAACAGAAAAGGTGCTTCTGCAAGTCCCTACAACAGCGGTTCTCAACCTTCCTAACGCCGCAACCCCTTAATGGAGTTCCTCATGTTGTGCAGACGCCCAACCACGGGGGTCGAGCAGCTGGGAAATGGGAGGGAAGGCCAGCGGGAGACTTGTTGCAACCCCTCTGAAAGGGTAGATCGACCCCCAAAGGGGTCCCGACCCCCAGGTTGAGAACCACTGCCCTACAAGAAGGGACTTGCAGAAGAAGGCCCCCTCCTTGAGATGTCAGTGCACAGGCAGGACTATATGGGAGAAGGCGCTCCTTCAGATACCCAGGGTCCAAGCCGTTTGGGGCTTTATACATTAGTGTCGACACCTTGAATTGGGCTCAATAGGGAATAGGTAACCAGTGCAGATCCTTTAAGGTGGCATGATGTGCGTCCACTCAGAAACTCCTGTCAGCAGTCGAGCTGCTGCACTCTGCACCAGTTCCAACTTCCAAACCCTTTTCAAGGGTAGGCCCACGTAGAGCGCATTACAGTAGTCTAATCAGACCGTGTGGGTCACTGTGGTCAAATTATCCTGGTCAAGGTAAGGCTTAAGCTGGTGGACCAGATGGAGAAAATGGAAGAGCAGCTCCATCACACAAGTGTGAAAAGTCTGGTACTGATTATGATTCATTCCAGAATGAATTCCAGAACCTGAATTTGGCAGTGTGAAATCCTTTGACCTAATTCTCTCCTTTAGCCTGGCTTGGCCTGTCCCCTGCGGGACGGGATAAAGACTTTTCTCACTAAAGTTGAGATAATATTTATTATAATCCAAAGGTTTATATTAGGAAGAAAAGAGCTTCTGGTGTGACTAGCTGCTGTAATAAAGCTATTAAAGATTTGGGGTCGGCGTTTACAAAGAATGACAGGGCTTTTGCGTAAAGTGTAACACTCCTGCTATAAAACAGAAGGCTAAGAACAAGGCATGTAACCAATAAGGTCTGTTGTAATACCCCTGTCTATTTCTATCATGTGATTCCCTTTCCCCTTGCCATGAAACCCAATTTATTAAGTTCTGCACTTGCTTTTTTTGTGTGTAATCCTGGTGTACACTGTTATTATTTTTTCCTGAATAAACTCTCCTCATAGTTTTTAAATTTTAATTTGGCTATCCTTAATTTTTGTTTTCCATCGGGATTTGGGCTATTTATGCCTTTTGACTTTTAAAAATGGCATTAGAGTTTTAAAGCAAAAAGTAAAACAAAACGATTTATTTTAGAGACTGAGCATTTTCCAATATAAACATGCTCCTTCCCTCAGCAGCAATAACACATCATTCTGTAAAAGATTTCTCCCCTTTCACAGTGCAGTTGACTATAGAGTGCTATGTATGCAGACTATTAGCTGTATCTCACTTACTGACCTTCAGCCTTGCTTACTCACAGAATTTTTAGGGTGCTAAGGGTGTTTCTGCCCTTACCTTAAAACCAGTTTATCAATGGGACAAGGACCCTCCCATCTTCAAAGCAGATCACTTTAAGGGTGCCCCCCCCACTAATATGTTCTGTCTGCATTGGATGGAACATAGACTGGACTAGGTGGCCCAAATGGCGCCTTAGTCCAGTATACTGGTAGACCTTTTAAAAAAGATCTACCAATGATCTACTACCTCATAAACTGAGCAATGGAGGCATGTTAACTCATGCAAATTCACATTTGCAAAATTTGGCCTTAGTAGCTAACATTTCTGGTACAATTCTCTTTTCAGGAAAAAAATTCCAAATTTTCAAAAAGTATTGCAAAGGCAAGAGCATATCAAAATAAATTAGGAATGATAAAATAGAGGCAAATCTGATAATTGCTTATATAAAAGACTAGTTGTCTTGTGTGTGAAGAGACTTCAGCCCTTACAGGTCCTGCATGCTGCTAATAGATTTAATTACCTGTGTATCTGTGAACAGAAATGTAATGGACAGGCTTTGCAGACCAGCTTTCAACATGATCTTCTTCAGGTCGTCTCTCCACTCAGACATGCCATAGTTCTTAGAAAGTTCTATCTGAAAACATTCATAATCCGCTCTAGAAAGGAAAGGTTTACCATCAGGGCATGTAAGTATATTTAATACGTATGCAAGGAAGAATTGCCTGCAAGATACAGTTTGCTTTGCTAATTCTTTTATAGGCATTCAGACTACCAGTGGGACAAGGTACTTTTAAAACAATATAATGCCTCGTTTCTGTGACTGGTTTTCCACATAAAATAGCTCCTTAAATGTAGCCGAAGTCTTTATTAAGAAGAATAAACATTTTCAGTACCTTTGGAAAGGATTTATTTCCCATGTGCTTTTACTGCAAAATAAATGCACACTGCAACTATCTTTCAAAAGAAGAAGGGCTATTCCATGCTTTCTGATGTACCAAATCAAACTTCTGGGGTGCACTAACGGAGATCTGACATGAGGCAAGGGCAATACTGTATGATGCTGAACTGTGACAAGTAACACCTATGTAACACCATCAGAGTGGCATAATAGCCATTGGTTACACTGCAACAGCATGCATGTTTATGCCTGAATCATGTCTGGACCAAATATTGTTGTCAGGCCAGTAACATTTTCTTCCATGATTGGCAGTGAGAAAGATAGATTTCAGCAGCAATACTCAGAAGCAGTTCATGGGTCACCAAACCAATAGAAAGGAAGGAAGCACACCCAAACCAGTATAGTTTCCTCTCAAAAGAGGTTACCTCATTCCCACTTTCCAAAATAAAATGAGCTGAAGCCCTGAAGTGTATTGAGAATTCAATTAATCCAAAGGGCCTTTACCTCATATTTTGGCACTTTAGTCCACAAAAGGTACAGAAACACTTTTGATTGACAGTATGAACAAATCTGAAGATTGTCTCTACATGTATTATTAGCCTTGTCAGAACTCTGCCTGAATTGCTTGACAAATGGCACACAACTCCTTTATAGTGTGAAGGAGGGAAATTCTATCTCCCTGCTCATTTGCTGCAAATTCATGTTCAGATATAACGTTGCAATGGACCAACGTCACTAACGTCTCGTGCAAATGAGCACAGCATCAGCAATTTTCTCTCAATTTTCTGAGGTATCAGTCATGTAGATCAGGACTATGCATGTTATATTCCATGTGCATTCATACTATACCAGTATTGTACATAGTTTATGAATGTCAAATGGCCCTGAATCTGTAGCAGGCATATTAAATGAGAAGGCAGACATGATAGTACTCCTTTACTGCCTCCAGCTTTTCTAGCTGGGATCGTGTGTGAATGTGCTCGGTGCTTCCTCTTGACATGATATGAACAAGGTCCTTCCAGAAGCAGAAGGAAGAATCGTGTTTTAAAAGGCTTTTATTTTATTTTTTAAAACGGCTTCAAATGCTTTGCAATACAGGTCATTCTGTCATAGCTAGACAGCTCAGAAATACGCGAGATGAATTTTTATCTTACATGTGAGATGCTAGCTTAGTGAGAGATTGTCTTCCACTGCCACCAACTCCCAGGAGAAGAGCATTTCCTAGTGCTTGGCGCAGAATACGAGTGATGCGGCAAATGTGCTGCAGAGCATCCATGAACAGTACTAGCTTCATCTTGGTAGTATTGATCTGGTTGTATTCCTCCATGTACTCTTCAATGACATACATAAGCTAAGAAGGGCAAGAATAAGAACGTTACTCTTGAGAGGCCAAAGAAGATCACTTATGTCTATTAGCATCAGAAACTACCACTGAATACTGTGAATAGCTCTCTTAGAAGGTATAAAGTGAGAGGCACAGAGGGATAACTCCTTTCAGATGACAGAGGTTGCCCTGTTCCTTAAACAGCAAGAATGGGAACTCAACCGCTAAGAAACTGGCTCTGGACTGAAGATGGCCAAGTTCTCTGCACAACTTTTGGTGCTCCAGAGGTCAAAGTCAGGATGATCAATTGTGTGCTATAAAAATGATGAGAGGGGAGCGGGAATAAATGGTTGCAGACATAGTTCTGGCTGAAGAGGCTATGCCTCTATACCTTTTAAAAGAGCTGTTCACTGTAGATACCAATGCTCTCTTTTCAGAAGATGAAAGTGATAGAGATGGATGGGACATGACAAAGCTTAAGTTCCTAGGTAGGGGCAATTTAAGGATTAGCAACAACTATCTGCTCTAGAACTCTTCTGCTGAAGGCTACCTAAGCAAAGCAGCAAAAAGGAGAACATCTTCCACATTGCAGAGCACCAAATCTCATCCAGTGACACTCTGGAAGCAGGAGAGGAGTGGGAGGAGGCTGGTAGGCCATGAGATTGCGGGCTTCAGTCCAATTTGCAATTACTTTGGCTGATGCTTTTTTTGCCCTGCTCTCCCCAAACCATGCATCTGACCGTGCCTGGGCACAGGGGCTTTGACTTGCCTGCATGAGGGTCTGGCAAAAACACACATGGCCAAATCTTTTGGGAGGGAATCCAATCCCAAAATGAATATAATTGGAGGCCCCTGATCATTAGAGGGGCCCTTTTCCATGTGACAAGCTTGCAGCAGAAGGCAAGGGAATCAAATATCCTCCCTCACAAGAGAGGCAGTCATGAAGCAAAAGGTGACAGAATAAAACTGGGCTAATGGACACAGGGACAGCGTTTATCCCAGTAAGAAAAATGTTAACAGTCTTTGGAGCAAGGGCAGCAAGCTTAACCTGTTAGTGGCCAACTTGTCGGAGGTCTTTCATAGACAACTGACACTGGTGCCTTTCTTATCCTGACGGCAATGTGTCCAAGATGTCCTTGTGTTGTCTTTGAGTATGGTTGCCTTCACAATGCTGTGGTTCATCAGGTACAAAGAGACACATGCAGCCAAGATGGCAAGTGCTATATGGCTGGACAAAATGGCAGCCATTGGGTGTTCCATGTCACTCAAAATGTCCATCTGTCCTGTCCTGTCCCAAGCATGAGGGAATTACTGGGGCTTACCAATTCCACCCCTGTCATGCTATCATAGCCTGGCCAGAGAGTACCTGTTGGCTGATCTGGGTCTTGAGAGGGCTTACATCCCTTCCTTCAGACTGTTCCTGGGAACAGTAGTTTAAAGCCTGCCTGGTTTTCTACCACAGCCAGCACCCCTACTGCTTAAAAACAACAGAGCTACTCAGTGGATGGGGGTTGAGAAAAATGCTTCAGAAAAATGTCTGACAGAACATCAGATCTGGCTGTTACATGGGTCTTCTGGAAGGGCAGTTGGGAATGCAGAAGACAGCATCCATTCATATCTCTCACCATCAGCCAGAACCAAAAAGAATGGGGGTGACTTTGTGGGGACAAGAGAAGAAATCAGACAGTCATGAGATAATGCAAATTAAGAACAAAAGAAACCAATGTGAAGCTAGGGAAAAACAAACTTTTGAGAAGGATAGACCTCAGGCAGAGAAGAAAAGAGTGGTCTGAGGTCTCTGCTACAAAGCGGCAGAGGAAAATTCTGAGAGGGTAGGTTGTCTGCTGTTAGCCATGGTGTGGAAGGGTTATACCAAAAGCCATTTCAAACCATCAGAAAACAACAATTAAAATGTGGCAAAAATAAATGGCAGCCAATCTAATTAGCAGGTGAGCCCAAGTGGATTAGACCAACAGACTAATTGGGATTTCATAGACTCAAACCCAGATTAGACATGATTACATACTGTCATATTATAAACTTAGTTAATCTAAAGCATCCGCAACAGTTTCTTTATCTGAACAATCAGCGTGACAAACATTTACCTCCTAAAGGGATGAATTAATTAATGACAATCCATAATTTACTTAGTGATCATGAAATAAAGTATATCTTTATCATTACTATCTTGGACTACATAGTACTGGATAGAAAGTGCACTGTTCCTTATTACAATCTTTATATTTTTTCCTTTTACTTAATTAACATTTTCTCCATATGCACAATATCCTTCCAGTTGGGAGTTCTGCACGAAGGGTAATTACTTGCAAAGGTCACCTGCAAAGATTTTAATAGCATCTACTGCAGTACTATGAACATCAAACTTCTTTCCCTTTCTGGTTTATTGCATTTCCCAAGCCTAAGTACTGTGCTAAAGTCATCTGCATAGCAGATTCCCAACTGTTCTTTATTAGTTGCCTCAACACTGAAAGAAGCAGGGGGCATTCGGGGAAAACAGCATTATCTAGGTCTGTTCTGTCTTCCTCCATCTAGGTTCATCTATCATTCTCAGCATGTTACGAGGGCTTGGTCTATCCTTGTACAACCTTAGTCTTTCTTGCATTGGGAATCACAACTTCTGCTAGTATGTACTTTCAGTATATTGAAGATATTCTAAAAACTCAATTCAGATCACTCTACATTTTTATTACAGGAAGTCTACAAAGTTAATCATAGTCAACCAACAGACTATATATTCTCTACTGCAAGGGCTGCTGATCTTATTTACGCATGTTTTTCAGTGTGTTTTCAGACTGTACAACATTCTGCTACTGTATCTGAAGTTGATCAAATATTGTACATGTAAGAACAACAACAAAACAGATAGTAAGAAGGAGGGAAACATCTTACCTTGCTTTTGTCATCAATCATTTCATAAAGCTTCACATCAGCACCTGGTGACATGAAATCCCCATAGAGAAGGGGCTGAAAAGGAACAACTTCATCGAAGGTGGTATCCCATTCCAACATCATATTTTTCATCAGGTCATCAAACCATGTTCGGTCCTCCTCATTAACCAGGCGATCACGAAACACACGGCAACTTTCATGATACCACAACCTTAGCAGAGGCAATTTATCCTAGTAAAACATTTAGGAGCCTTCTTAAACAATGTTCTATTCTTGGAACCCATACAATTATTCTGCACTAATAATTAGTAAAAAAAATAGTTCAGTAGTAGTGAAAAGTGCTTTGTATTTACAAGCATGGCTGAAACCTGAAACCCCAGATGGCACTTAAGTATAAGTGAAGGCAATCCTGTTCTAGAGGGACTGATGCTCCAGTTCAAAACAAATGAGCTTTCTAAGTTCCTGCGTAATAAAAGGGGGGAAATTGCGGAAAACAGGAGGAGGAATTTTGTACATCAGGGGTCCCTGTGTTTGGTGGGCCTATGGACAATTTGTTATTGCTAAAATCTGTGGTGAGTTGCTGTGAAGCTTGGGGGGAGAGGGGGATAAATTTTATTACTCTTTGCCTAGCACTGAGAAATAAGAGTTTCTAAAGGGAAAGCGCCTAATGAGTGGGCAGGAGAGCATGGAAAACTGATGCAGAAGTCACAAAATGAAAGGATGTGTGCAAAGCTAAAACAGCAGAAGATAAATCCTGATGAGCATTTTCTTTCACTATGTTCAAGTCCTCTTGTGAGGACCACCTACAACTCTGGGTATGCCCATGGGCATCCCAGTGAGATATTTATTTATTTATTTCTATCCTGCCCTATACCTAAAGGTCTCAGGGTACGTAACAACATTTAAAACCAGACATATATTAAAACAACAACAATATATACAGTATTAAAATAATAACAGTGTCTGTAATGTGGGAAGCAACAGTATATTCCCATTTAACCAAAGGCCAGGGCAAAGAGGTGCATCTGCACTTTCCTCCTAAACATATACAAAGAAGGGGTCTGACACACCTCAAGGGGGAGACTGTTCCATAGCCTGGTGGCAATCAATGAGAAGTCCCTCTCCTGGGTGCCTACCCCTTTTACTACTGAAGGTGGTGGGACAACTAAGAGGGTCTCCCCTCCAGATCTTAAGGCATGGGCAGGTCAATATGGGAGAAGGACTCCTTCAGATATTTGGGGCCCAAGTCATTTAGGGCCTTATAAGTCAACACCTTGAATTGGGCTTGGTAGCAAGTCAGCAGCAAATGCAACTTTTAGGACTGGCGTGATGTGTGTCTGGCCAGCTATCCCAGTCAGCAGTCTAGCAGCTGCATTCTGCGCCAGCTGCAACTTCCAGACCATCAAGGGCAGCCCCATGTAGAGTGTATTACACTAGTCCAACCTGGAGGTTACCAGAGCATAGAAAATTGTTTTAAAGTTCTCAAACTGTGTTAGATATGCAAGATGCTCATGGATAATCAGGTGAATTTTGTTTTGTGGCTTTGTCACATCATGAATGCTGCTTATTAAAAATATTCCTGACATGGACATATGATTATTCCTCTGTGTCTTTTACACATTTCATTTCCCTCTGGCTTCATTATTTTCATTCATCTAAACTTCTAATGACATGGTTTCTAGATCAGGGATATATCACAAAATGAATATGGGTGCTCTTGAAATTTCACAAAAATGTTTGATTAATTCTTTCCATCAAAGAATGAACAGTTACCCTATCATTTTTCTCCAGAATTACCCCAAATTATAATTCTATGTGGAAATCAGCCATAATATGATTTCAGTGAAAACACATGTTAATTGCACTTGTATGCAAAGGCATCAAACAGAGAAAATGGCTATTCCAGAACGTAATTCCTAAGAAAGTGGTATTCAGTTTCAGTTAATTAGAACTTCTTCCATAAGATATTTAGGAAGGAAACACTTGCCTCGATTTTAGCAGGTTCTGCCATAAGCATTCCTTGGAAAACCTTGGAGAGATCCCTTAAGTTAAATGTATAATGAGATTTAGCTGGAGTGGGCAACAGTTGAGATGTGATGGTTGAATACACTTGGATGGTTGCATCAACCAGGGGTTCATTGAGGTCTTGCACCTGAGGGCATCCAGCTAAAAAAACCAAAAGACACTGGTCAGCACTGCAGTAGACACTTTTCATGAAATGAAAAATTAAGGGCCTTAACTTCCCTGGGAAATTAACTACTCACACATACGCACCTGGAAACATAGTACCTCTAACCCATCCCCCCAAAATCAACCTGATTTAACAAAGCCTTATCAAGTTTTGGGCAAGGAGATTCCATGGATACTGGCAGACCTTTTTAAAAAGCTTTACCAGTGAACAACCATCCAAAGGTAGGTGTCCTTGTTCCAGGACATGTGGACCTCACCGGCTGGTGAACCACTCTAGTTGCTTTGATTTCACTGGAGTGACAGGAAGAGTGAAAAGGCCCTGAGTTCCACACTAGTGTCACTGTTTTATAATATTTTCCTCAGCAAGTGTTGCTTATTAGCAGGAGCAACAATTTTGAATACATATTATGTGAAAAAAATATTAGTAACACTCAGGTTAACCCAAAATGACGATATGCTGGTTTAAATACAGGAAATGTTTTTACCGAATTACGTTTCTTGTTTGCATAAATGAACATGCATATAAATCTAACTTTATTATTATTTGGAAAATGGAAGTAACTTTAAAAATAATAGGTTAGACTGCAATATTTTGGCTCAAGTCTAGCAATTCACAAAACTTTATCCATCCTACAATTAAATGATTAATTTGTTCTCAGAGTACTTACGGACAGGTTCTCTGTAACATATTTCTCCTAATTTTCCAGCTAAAAGAGAAGAATGTTTATGAAAAGCGAGATTGTCACTCAGTTTCATATACAGAAATTAATCTTCCCCACTTATGAAGAGCTAACCAGAGGCATATTGTTTTGATATTAAGGTAGCAGTGATCCACAGGTCAGATCCTATAAGATGGCAAACAACTGAAAGCCTTCTTTGATTTCTCCCAACCATATTTCCATCTGTTGTGGATTTACAAACCGAATACTCTAACATAATAAGGTATTCAGAGTTTCAGCTAGCCTAGAAAATGAACCTTAGGGCTCTTTGTAAACTTAATTCTCTCAACATTGTAGGCATTAAGAAATTTTTAAAATATTTTTCTCTTTTGACTTTCAAACATTATTCCTCCCACTATGTCGCTAGGTGCCCAGGCAACAAAGAAGGACCCTTTTGAAGGATCTTACTGTCTGCTAAGCTTGGCACTTTATTTCTTATTGTTTAGACCGCATCTCCACTTCCAGGAGGTGTGTGATGCCAAGAATGGAGGAGACACCACAGCCATGCCTTGGCTGGGACAGGCTGGAGTGGAATAGTAGTACCCCTCTATGCAACGTGAGTGGAAATGGCCTTACTTTCTCTTCAGCCTTTCTTTCAGATAGCCCAGAATCCTTATAACTTACCCATCCAACTTCCTAGAATAGTGGAGAAGATTTTCTTCTTGCTACTATCTTCCATCTCAGTGAAAGAGAGATAATTAAAATGGCGGGAGAGGCGTGGTGTGACGGCATTTCTTCCTCCACCAGGTGGTCCCATGGCACCAACAAAGTTGATGTCTACTAGCTTTTTAAATGTTCCTGACAAAGCATTCCAGAACAGAATGAAAGTAGATATAAATGTAAGACCAGGCTAGCTGGTTTGGAAAGTAAAATATTTATGCACTGTAGTTAAGTTAAAGAACTTAAGTAATACCTATTTGTTTCCTATCATACCACCCTTTGTGATCCATCCACTGCCGAAGAAGTTCAATAGGCGGTTGGGCACCATAAGTCTCTAGTGCTGGCATGTTCAAGTCATCAATGAAAAATATAAAATATCTGCCAAGTGGAGGGCCAAAAACACCCTTACGCCTGTACAGAATGGGATAAAATATTTTTTTAAAAAAACAGCATTATGGATGAGAAATAACTGATGAAAATATTCCTGTCCAGACTCTTCAATATAGTTCAAAGTCAGGTAGCTGTGGAGATCATATATGATGCACTTGTTTAGCTCTCTGTTATTGAAGAAGCATTGCAATTTATTCAGCATAAACTTTATACAATAGACCTTATTTTTGCCCGGAGTGACTCCTCTGGACAGGCTCCCTTCTTTTATACAGTTTCAGTGTCCTGCTCAGCCACTCATACGCCTTTGACCTGCAAGTTAACTATGTACAAATTGTTGCTACTTGCCCATAACCAATCACTAGCTGTCCTGCTCTTTACCTCAGAGGTAACAAGGGGATGATAACTTGGGTACTATTATAATTGGAGTTTCAACAAACATATGGAGGCACTATATACATAAATTATAGAGTCATAGGTAATGATAGGCACACCACGCCTGACATCATATATGGAGCTATACACTTCATTGATCCTTTTAACTGCTTTCCACCAACTTCTTGATAAAGTAGAGCCAGAGCCAAAGCAGGCCAGCGGCAAATCAGGCTTCATGAAGCAAATTCTAGACCTTTTCACACTTGCCATTGTACTAAACATGTGTGTGTGTGTGTGTGCGCGCTCTAGGATGCAGAATCTGCATTTTACAGAGCTGCTTTTTAACCAGAAATGGCTTTGTCCACATAGTATAGCATGGTGCAGTTATTATTATCTGGGAATATCAAATTTGACTCCACACTCCCCCATGAAGCCAGCTGGGTGACCCTGGGCTAGTCACAGCCATCTTTTAAGCTCTCACAGTCCCACCTACCTCACAGGGTGTTCTGTTGTGGGGAGAAGAACAGAAGGCTTTGTCAGCTGCTTTGTCTCACCCAAAATGGGTGAGACAAATGGGGCAGAAAAGCCAACTCTTCTTCTTCCATCTGCCCATCTTCTGCTTGGAAGAGGTGCAGGAGAGGCATGTGACCGGCGGTGCATAGGTGCGATAACATGCTATGTCACTAAGTTGCTTTGGTGACAGTGCCGTGTAGGTGTGCTGATGTCATCACTGGAACTCTGCCATGGTCACTGTTTAGGCTGCCATTCACACGTAGAGTAGGTTATGTAAGCTCTAGTGTTCCGCAAGTGTGGATGGCTAGAGCATTCTAGCGCTTCACCTCCTAGGGGACAGAGGCAAAGTGCAACTTTCCCCTCTGTTTCTGGAGAAAGCAGTTGCATTCACACACAGTTCATTCAATTTATGCTTGCTGAAAATGCTTACATATGTTTTTTCTGTATTTTACTAGTAGCCAAGAGGAAAATAAGAAAGTAGATGTTAATGACCTCACAAAATGTATGCCGTATAGGCTTTCCACCAGAGAACAATTAATGAAAAAGGGAAAATAGTAGTATTAACACAGATTTCAGTCCTGAGGTCCAAATTTTTAATGGTTAACTCAATCAGCATCAACTAGCAATCCCAAAGCTCAGATTACTCACTAGATTTTTATCCACAAGTGATCAATTGTAAATTGACTGGCAAATAGCTTGCTTCTAAGATAAGCCTGCAGGTCTAGTATTTTCTCATTATGAGTTCTTATTTTATATTGTGATTTTCTGCTTCATTATTACGCTAACTGCTAACAGATCGAAAGGTACACGAAATGTGCCTAAGTTAATGTACGAGTTAAAGTATCATAATAGAGAGTTTTACCTTTTATCCAACTTGCTGTCAATGAGATCTTGAGTTTGGTTGGCTGATGTTCGAGCAGAGAACATCAGAAAATGGCTGACAAATTCAAGGGGCAGGTTCTTAAGAAGTTTATCTGCTATGGTGAGAGTCTTCCCTGTCCCCGTTGGACCAACGCAAAGAACCTGTAATTTGTTGGAGAGAAGGGAAAAATAAAGAACTACCACCATTGGAAGTACAGTAAGTACAGATTATAACAATATTCAAATTTGCTGACTGGTACACTATTTAACAGACTATTACGCCTGGGCTATCTTGACTGAGTGGAGCTTTTCTCTTGTAAAACTAATATTGCATAGTAATTTTCAATTACCTCCCCTTAAACTACAAGAAAATTGCTGGTGTGTCTTCCTTCTTCTTCTTTAAAGGATAAATAATATTTTATTAACATTCATCCTTTAGTGTTGGCATTACAGCCAAAATCAGAACTTTATTATGAAAACAATGCTTCTTAGGTTAAGAAAAGCTGCTTTTAAGTGATTTTGAGGGAAAAATAAATAGCAGCTTCATCTTCTAAAAATCACAGGTGTTAGACTGGGACTTGTTTTCAAAGCTTGACCAAAGTGCTGTCAATCTCAATCATCAGAAACTTAAGTAAAGAACAAGTGCTGGGTGCTGGTGTTAGCAACAGAAAAGTCCCCTCCCTACAGTGTTAAATGACCCCCGCTTGAAATTCAGTAGGCATACTGGTTTGTAATTGGTGAGCAAGAGTTCCAAAAGGAAAGCCATCTGAACAGTATTCATGGTGGGAACTATAATGTCACAAAAGCTGGAATCAGGCACCATGGTAAACTCTGTAGAGGAATCCATCCAGTTCTCCCAGCAAACCTAAGGGACAAAAGATTTGTAAGAGGAATAGGTAAAGGTTTTAAATGTTCAGCAACTCACGCTGGAAAGCATTTAGTTGACCACAGAACTGAAATGTTACAGGGAATCCTAAGGTTATGAGCATAAAGCACATTTACACTGATGTCGCTAGATTGTTGTCATTTCAACTACTAGCTTGAAAATAAAATTAATCATAACAAAACCTCTTAAACTCAAAGTGGGGATTGGCTATAGCTCAGAGGTAGAGAACACTCCTGGAAAGCAGAGAAGCACTGGTTTGATCACCAGCCTCTCCCCAGAAGCAGGCAATGGCAAACCACTTCTGTATCTCTGTCAAGAAAACTGCATAAAGATGCCCATGCAATCAAACGAGAACTGCCCAAGACTCAGTGGTACCCAGCAAGAAAAAAAACTCAAAGTGGGATAATCTTCCTCTCCCTTTGAATGTATCAACTGAATTGTGTACAATTTAGGAAAGGGTGGGAAATAAAATTGTTTAGAGGCACAGGAAAGGGTTCTTTTGGTGGTAGCAGCAATTGCTCCGCTCTTTTTATTTAAAATTATTTCCAGTGTCGTCAGAAGATAACTTCTGTAAGAAAATTGCTACCTAGTAGGAATTTTTTTTTAAGAGCTGCTGTCACCACTGCCAGCACATATATCACCTCAATCCCTGCTAACGGAAGAGGTAATTGGGGAGTATTCAGGAGACCACCGAGGAATGAACGGAACAAATTATTCATGATTAATGAGTCAACTGATTTCCAGTGATCCATCTTGTCTAACTTTAGCAATATGAGGAACGTGGATTCTGAGCAGGATTAGGTACCAATTTCTCTGTGCACCCCTTTGCAAATTCAAAGTACCAATTCAGCTGTGTGGCTGCTATGAACACCTGTGCTGAATTTATTAACTGTGACAAAGTTCTAGCCTTTTATTTTTATACAGTTTTTCCCTCCCCGGAGCTCTTCCAAGTACTGCCAGCAAAGCCATCTGTTATTGTTTTCCCCCTTACACTTGGTGAGACCCAGATAAGCTTTTATCCCAGGCCTTTCTAAATAATAGGTTTTACACTCTTGCTGATCTGTTGCAAGATAGCCAATACTCTTTTCTCAAGGTGAGAAATGACGTCCTGTGGTGAGGATTTCACAAGTTGTCAAAGGTCAAACAGCAGGAAAAGAAATTATCTTTCCTGCTTATGCTTAATTTCCACATAATGAGATGCGCACAAACTTGGGTTCATAAAAGGGTAACGTGGGAAGGGTTAAGAATAAACTCTGTCCAGGGGCCCATTTAGACAGAGACAGAACTATTGTGACCAAGGCTGAATCCCCAAAAGACTTATTTGCCTCTCTAGTCTCCCTCTACTGTCACTGTATTCAAGCAGACTTTAAAAGTACCCTGCACTTCCAGAATAAGCATCCGCATGAGGCTCAGCAAAACGTGCGTTTAAAACGCACCTTCCGTCCCCACAGAAGTGTGTCTTCTTTCCCCGCATCTTTTTCTCCCCGCCCCCTCTCTTGTTCAAAGGAAAAATAGCCAGATCTCGGTCCCCTGAAATGGCTTCCTGTGCTGACAAAAGGAGTGATCGCTCGCTCATTCACTTTCAGCACTTACTTTCACTCTGTTCGAAATGGCTTGGCTGCAGCCATTGGCCGTGCGATGGTGCACTCATTTACTCTTAACACTTTCATAGATCACCCACTTCACACCTGATAACAATGTTGCAATTCTGAGCAATTCTGGCTCTTTGAAAGTTCTGACCTTTACAAAGGAAAGGAAGGGAAGCTGCAGCATTTCTGGGAGATGTGTGAATGCTTTATGGCTGAGGCAGCAATCCCTGCCCCTTTTGCCACAGAGCGTCCCCAAGGTAAATGTTGCGAGGAAAACCCGCCACTTCCAGAAAGAGCGCTGAAACTCTTCTTTAAAGGGCACGTATTTTGTCATGGGTTTTCCTGCCTTTGTAGCACTGGAAGCTTGTTAAAAACCCTGGCATGGGGGTGCTCAGAGGCAAAAGAAGATTTTTAGCAGACTTTAAATTGCTTGGGGACAGGCCCTTATAGAGAAAACACGAGACTTTCCTCAGCACTCCATCGCCATGTATAGTACTAATAGAACAAGTGAATCAGCTTTAGAGGGGCATATCGTACACCAAAATTGCCTCTAGTAGATGTTGCTAAGGGCAACAGATGGCCCTAACTTGCATTTTTGGTACATGAATACCTTTTATCCCTTTGACATCTGTAATCTGTGCAAATGTGAACCTGACTGTGCCCCCTCTTTCTGGCACAGCTATGGCTTTGTTCCCTTCACAAAACTATGGATAAAAATGGAGGAGATACAGATAACAAAATGTTGTCTAAGTAAAGCCATGATCATCTCCACTCTGCTCTGCTCTCAGCAAATTTAAACCCTCTAACCAATCCTGGGAAAACAGAAAGGTCTAAAAAAAGGTGCTTTTAAAAATAATGATAATGGAAACACACTAGCCTATCTCTATAGTTGCCTCCAGGCAGGCACTAGGAAGTGATAATGTGGAGTATTTTTCCCCTGCCATTATCATCTCCTTTTTGTGTTTTAAGGTGTGTGCATCCAGGCAACCAGGTGTCTGGAATTTCTGGAAGTGCATGTCACCACCACTGCATAAACGTGGCCAACTGTTTGGGTTCCACACACATGTAGTGAACAGACTAATGGTCACCATTCCATCCTGAAAGGAAGAAAAAGCACTATTACTGGAGAACCCTAGCCAGTGCTGGATTTTCTACCAATAGGGTCTGTTTTTTCACTTTTTAAGAGGGGGGGGGGGAAGTAGAGCTATGGTGGCGTTGCCACAGATATGTGTAACAACACAACCACAGCAATACCGTACTGTTGCTATACTCCCCCTGCCTGAATGGGACCTCAGTCTTTCAGCAGACCTGTTTTGAGACGACATTCAACAAGCTTGACACAAAATGGAATGGTCCTCTGGAAGGCAATGTAGGTTTCTCCTCGTATCCCTCTTGATTCTGCTTTTTCTTCCCTGTCACATGTTGCAAAGGATTCTATTTGTTTTTCAAAGTTGGCATATGTCTAGTGTAGTCAGTGTGTGCAGCTTATGTCACACTTCCGTATTTTCCTCAGAGCAAGAGAGGCAATGGCATGGTACATCTCTCAGAAACAGAGTGGCAAAAAACAAAAAAGAATAGTACAGGGGGGAAAAGCCTGATCTTTGTGAATCCATAAAGACTGCATTTTTTCCCCACCCTACACTGACCTACATTCAGAGTGAGAAAATGAATAAGCAAAACAACAAGCAGTGTTCCTTCCACATTATCTATCTCAGAAAATCCATCTTTGGGTTAGATAATGTGGCAAGGAAATGACTCACCACTTTGCTTATTTGTTCTCAAATACTGAAGGCAGACTGAAGCTAGATTAAAACTTGGGTGTAACTGGGCCCTTACAGCACCAGCCACAATTATGGCCACGATACTGTATCCTAGTTTAATAGTAGATTTCAACAAAGTAGTCCACCACGAGAGCACTTTGGGTATAAAGGTCCATGCAGGAAGTATGCATAGCATGCTTTCATGAGCCAGTATACCACGAGGAGCTTTTTGGCAACACACCAGGAGGAGCTGCTCAAAGAGGCATCAGAAGTGAGTGCCCTGCTGAAAAGACACTGGTGGCAGGTATGGGTTGTGCTAAATGTGGACAACCCTTAACATGGGCCAAGTAAAGTCCAGTCTAGTATGGGCATAACCATGGAGCCTGGGACAGCGCAGCATGGGGATAGCATGGCCTATGTAGAAATGTCCTCTGTCTTCAGAAGTGAACCAAAAACTAACTTATGTTTTAGTTCACAAAGGCTATGTTCTGATACAACAAGGATAATCCTTCTCTGAAAATGGGCACTTAGTACAATTGCCTTATAACAAAGACTCAAAATGGACTTGATTGTTCCCACTCTTCATTTTTCCATTCTCAGCATGGAGATACCCCCACCCCCCATTTCCTCTCCTCTCCTCTCCTCACCCAAACCCCTCCCCATGCAGTAATCAATTTGACACAGGGCTGATCTGCCTCTATCAACGTGCAACTCTATTTGAGTTTCTAATGTTATATCGAATTATAGTCTATTTACCATCTTAATAACATCCTCATCCTCCTCTTCTTCAACGCTGCTAATCCCAGCATCATCCAATTTATAATCAAAGACCAGTCCCTTATCAGGGAACAACATTCCAATCTGTGGAGAGAGAACACATGGCGAATACAACAATTCAGAGGAAACTAATTTATAGGCAGTAGGTTGGAGATCATTCTAAAATAACTCCACATAGTTTATATTGTTTTAAAAAACACAGTTTCCTTTATCTCCCAAAGCAAAAGTTACCCTCTTATAAACCTGGAAGGGCCCTGAGATGACCTGGAGAGTTCTTACTGTAGGTTCCACGTAATGCAGAATACCATCTTATGATAGCTCCTTGTAAGGCCTTCTCAGTTGGACACATGCAATCCCCTCTGCTGTATGTGGAGTACCTACATTTATAACTTCCAGCCACCTATTAAAGATGTATCTTTTTATTCAGGAATTCCTTATGTGAAAAATAGTTTCTTCCCTAGCCCACTCAGGCTGCATCCATACACAATAAAAAAGTGGCTCCAAAGCAGCTTAGAGATGGTAATCCTCACCCATTAGCGTCTCTCTAATCCACATTAAAAGCTATAAAATGTATTTTCAAAGTGCATCCATTGGCCTGTAATGTGGATTAGTGGTAGGATGGAAACATTGGTGTCAACGTGCTACCACCTCTAAGCCACTTTTAAGCTCCTTTATTTGATATGTGTGGATGCACCCTCAGTTTTCAATGCATTTTAACTGCTGTTTTAACTATTGTATTTAATGTTTTGGAAACAGCTTTCAGATTTTTTTAAAACAGAAAGTGATACAAAATGTCTTAAATAAAATACAATATTTGTGGCACAACAATGAAAGCACCCATATTTTGGAAATGAAGCGTACAGCTGCCATTAGGAACAAATGATATTCATTTGAACTTACCTTTTCTTCTTTCATCTTTTCCCTTAACCAGCGATTGAAATACACACGACCTTTGGCATCCCCAGTTGCTCCGACACTCCAGATCAGAGCAAAAATAAACCAGGGTTCGATCAGTTCATCAATGCGAGCTATCTTCTCTGGGGGAATTCTTTTCATGCCCTGGATGTTCAATCAGTAGTAGAAACTTAATGTTAGGATCTTCCAGGAAATTAGCAATGCAGTAAGGGGCCCATCTACACCTAAGGTTTAATTCTGCTCCAGTCCACTTTCAGAGTGAGAGAACACATCAGCAACGTTACAAACTATTTTGTTTTGGCATTATCTAACTCAGAAAAATCTACCTTTGGGTTAGACCAGCGGTTCTCAACCTTCCTAATGCCGCGACCCCTTAATGGAGTTCCTCATGTTGTGGAGACCCCCAACCACGGGGGTGGAGCAGCTGGGAACTGGGAGGGAAGGGTGGTGGGAGACTTGTTGCGACCCCTCTGAAAGGGTAGTTTGACCCCCAAAGGGGTCCCGACCCCCAGGTTGAGAACCACTGGGTTAGACAATGTAGAAAGAAAGAAGCTACTTGCACTTGCCCACAATACCATACCAGGTGATAAGGAACCAGCACAATGGTGGACTAAACTAGCCCTGTACCCAACCAGCAGCAATTGTAGTGTGAAAGGCCAGGTTGGGGCTGCCTGATTGTTTGAGATAATGTCATGCAGCCACACCCCCTTACTGCAACACATTTGGAAGAGGCTGAGAAACCACTTACCAAGGGGTGTTCCAACCAATTCTGGGCAGGCTGGATTGCACCAAAGTGGGGTTATCCCATTCTGAGTGGACTTGATGGTGGCAACAGAATTATGAAGACACACCTGACCAGCAAGTGAACAGAACAACTCCAGCTAGTAGGTATGAAAAGCCCCATAATGACTAGTCACTTTGCTGATATGGTCTCTCATTCTGAAAAAGGACTGAAGCTGAATCATAACTTAGGTCTAGATGGGCCCAAAAGATTATTTACTGTTTCTCTTCAATTATCAGTTTTAGATGTCTTTTAGAAATATATTTCTTGGCTCTTACAGAAAAGAAGCGTACTGTACTCCACTGTACTCTAACTTGTTTATAAACTCACTGATTAATAAATCCATGGTCACAAAATTAGTCTAAAACTGTGTTAGCCTTTTTATTTTATTTTTGCTTCTAGATCCTGTTTTCATAAATCTTATACCGAGATCACATTACCAGTGCTTATATACTTTACAGTTATCTCAAATAATGCTTAGGAATTCAGGTCCTAAACCATGAAAGAAGAATTAGGAATCACAGGATGATCTACAGCCATTAAAAAATGATGAATTAAAAAACTAGTAGAATGTAGGGTTCTCTAAAGATGGATATTGTAGCTATATCCAAAAGCTCAGGTTCACAGAAGTACTATGGAGCATGGCATAACAGCCCCAAACCTGCAACAAGTGAGAGTTTATAACTGCTTAAAATTTCTTCAGGATAATTTGAAGAATCCACTTGGCCATTCCAGTTTATCCTTGAAAGATGCTAAACACCAATAACTAAACAATCCTACCTCAACAGGAATGAAGGGATGAAAAAAACAGTCCAATAATTTGAGAAGACTCATTGTCAAATTAGCATCTGTGGAAGCAATTATTTCCTTCACTGAATGCCGGACAAATCTGATGGATTCCTGAAAGAATTTTAGGATGATTCGGAGTTAGTTGCATCGCACTTAGGATCTTGTTGGAGTTCAAAATGCCATTCTTTCATAGAGCACTTTTCAACAATTACCACCACCACACCAAAAAGCAGGTATGAAGGGAAACGGGAAATCCTTTCTTGTTACCAATAATTATTTTTCTGGTAATATACAAAAACAAATGAAAAGGACAGAATGAAGAAAGTTGTCTTTTCAGGGATTAATTCTTTATTTTGTTCTACACTGCAGCAGAGTTCTGCATTTGGCATTCTCAATAAAAACTTTCCAACACTCATTCTGAAGAGAAGATGAAGCAATGTATGAATTTAAATTTAAAACATAAGTGTCAAGAGTTTTTGTATAGGGGGGGCAAAGTGTGGACTGACCAGCTCTTCATGTAGTTGTACCTGAAGGCCATATGTGTGTTGTTGTTGTTGTTTTGACTGAACACAAGTATTCCGGTTTCAAAAGCTCCCAGCCTACATGGTTTCAAAAAGGAACTGGACCAATTTATGGAGCAGCTATTAGCTCTGATGGCAGTAGGAAGTGGTATGCCCCTAAAGGCCAGCTGTTGGGAGACTGCAAGCTTTGTGGTCATGTCTTCTGCAACTGGTTGGCCACAGAACAGACCACTGGACTAGATGAGCCATGGGCATAACTGAGTGGTGAATTTCTTATATTCTTAATATTATTACCTGCTTCCTACTAAAAACAACTCTAGAAAGTAATCCAGGCTGTTTCTGTGGCATACATATCACAACCCTGATCCAAATCAAGGTTTCGGAAACAGAGCTGCAATATAGAATGAAGTTTGGCCTGAGACAGGATGCCGGACTAGATGGGCTGTGGCTTGATCCAGCAGGGCCCTTCTTATGGCTTTATACTGAGAACCTAAAATAATTGTCTTATTTATTAACTTTGACCAGGTTCCCACTAGACAATTTAATCCAATTTTGAATCAGTTTAAGAAAAAAATCAGCAGTGAGGTCTCGTTTTTTGCATTCCCACTAATGCGGACTAATGCTGCAGGCTCTTTATTCTCCAACAATGTGAGAGGACAAGCTACCCTCACACCACACCACCTCCCTTTCAGCCAGTCTGATCCCCTTAGCACATAATAGCAGACAGACCGTGGAAGAGGGGACGAGGGCAGGGGAAATCATGGCTTCTCATTGGGTCAGGGGAAACTGAAGAGAATGCCCCTAAAGCATGGTTCCTTCCCCCCCAAAACTGTTTGGGTTCCCATTGCTAAATAGTAAGGATTATTTCTAAATCCAGCAGAAAGACCTCTTTTAATTCGAAAAGGGGGATCCTTTTAATTCAAATGGGGATTCTCCATGTTTTGGACCTTTAATTTGCAGGAACAGGTGATCCCTTGCAAACTGCCAGGATTGGGAGAACTTGAGCTGACTTCAAGTCTGACTAAGTCATACGTTGGAACAGGGCCTATGAGTGCTTAATTTTGGCCCTTATAAATTCTTGCAATGGTCAGCAGCAGCAGAGCTGCTGTGGTAGACAGGTTTTAACCTTTCTTCTGAAGCCCAGCAACTTGATAGAGATGGAAATTGTCCCCTCTTAGTAATCAGATCAATTATATTATAAAGGGAAACAACTGGTAGTTCTCTCAGCTTAGGTGCATATCTATATTACTTATGTGAATGTGAGAAATTGTAGTGGGATGCTCACCACAAACACCAACAATAGATGGCCCTGGAGGATTGGAAAAGTTCAACATAATCCTTGGGCTAAAAAGAGTTAGCTTTTCTTGATTGAGTGGCAATTTTTATATGGCAGGCCTGAAAGTTCATAATTAAATGCACAGCTGGTAAAACATTCTAAAGGAAGGAAATCCTGTTAGAGATCAAATCCTTGCGACTCGCATAAAACTATGGGCATTTTCATGTTTTCATGTGTCTTATGATGATGAGCTTCCTGACTTTTACTATGGGCCTGTATCAATATGATCCAACTGAAGTTAAGATCAGGCTCAGAGGGAGAGATATTTGCATTTCAAGTGCTGGTGCAGTTCCTAACCTGACTACCAGCACTTGCAGGGTGGATGGCCAAACCAGGCCCAACTGGATCACTATAACAACAGTCACAGCAACATCTGGCATGTGCTGGAACATTGCCAGGGCAATTGGCCATGGTGCTCAACTGCACAGCTGCAATGTACTGTACCTCACAGCACTCACACCTGGAAGAAAGTGTGAACGTTGTAACTAGGAGCAACTGGGAACTCACCAACTGCTCTTGCTGAAGCTGTGGACAAGTTGTTAGAGAAGATCAGGGCAAGTGAAGGAAGCTCCCAGATGCTCCAGGACAGTAGTGGCTGTTCAGAGCATGGACATGCCTTCCCTCAAGTGCCCAGAATTGCTCCCTTCAGATAAGTGTGAACAGGCCCCACATTTCTTTCCACATAAGATGCCTTTTTATAAAAGATGCATATAGAATTTGGCAACGAAAATAAATTAAAAAATAGAACACAGGGTATTTTGCAAAATAGTGAGCATTATATGGCAGGGAACACAGTATAAATGATAACCAACAACAAGCAATGAGCAGTTGTTATCACCAAGTTGACTGCCTAAGTGCCACCATGGAAATCTCTATGAAGTTTTAGTGGCAGAGATACAGAAGTGGTTTGCCATTGCCTACTTATGGTGAAAGACTGGGAATCAAACCAGCAACCTTCTGCTTTCCAAGCAGTTTAGAAGAAGAAGAAGAGTTGGCTTTTCTACTCTGCTTTTCTCACCCATTTAAGGGGACAAAGTTTTTCTATTCTTCTCACCACAACAGAAAACCCTGTGAGGTGGGTGGGGCTGTAAGAGCTCAGGAGAGAGCTGTGACTAGCCCAAGGTCACCCCGCTAGCTTCATGGGGGAGGGCAGAATTGAACCTTGTATTCCGAGATAAGACTCCGGCTCCCTAACTACTAGACCAAACTGGACCAAAGTTTACCACTGAGCCAGATTGCTATAATGGAATAATGGCATACAAATTGAGTATCCTGGCCATTAAAGTTCTCATAATTCATATTATAATGAGACTGAAGCAAGCACTTTGAAACTCTCAGATACAACTACATCTACTGCTAAAAAGATAAAAAGCTGGAATGTCAGGTATTTTTCTGAGGAAAACATCTGCTGATCTTGAAATCAAAAGACCCAGTGCTTGGGCCTTTCTGCACTGAAAGGTCTGTGATTGGAATCAGCTAGGCTAGCTTATTCTGACAAGGAAACGTCCAGACTGGATCAGCACTGTCTGCACAATGGAGCTATTCTAGCCCAGCCTAGGCCACACCTTCACAGGAAGAGCAGGCTTCAAGGCCAGGCTCCAACACCTCCAGGAGCTAGGAATAGGGATGTGCACAAATATCCGTTATATTCAAAATTAGTACAAGTTTGGTCAAATTCGAATATTTGAATTGAATGTTGGCACATTCAAAGACTGACATTCGAATTTGAATAAAATGCTTTGATACATTCGTACGAAGCTTCATATGGGATTCATATACATTCACATGGGATTTGTATGGGATTGAACATTCATATTGAAAATGAGACCTATCACGTTAGAAGGGGATTTATTCAAATGAATACAAATAACAATAAATAAATATGTGCACATACCTAGCTAGGAACAAAAGTTCCTAGCCTCAGAGCTCCTGCAGAATACATTTCAGTGGTAAACTATGGCATGCCATTGAAATGTGTTCCCTGGTAGTCCAGAACCTGGGAGGTGTGTCTTTGGCATGCCTCCTACATTCTGGATCAGGCCTTCTAATACACCACATACAAGCTTCATTGTGTCCACCAGTGATATCAAGCAGGGCCTACCTAACCTGGATCAAGCAGAGAGTGTGGCCTCACAAATCCGCATTAATATATGAATCTATGAGGTCCAGAACCTTATTACATGGGCCCTTGTTTCTGACTCAAGGTAACAGAAAGAGCCCTGATTCAATAAGACCCTCCCTACATAAATTACCAATGAGGCTCTCCAAATTTTATCTTGTGCACAGCACAGGTTGAAACTCCTATCACCCAATGTATTGGGTATATTAGCTGTGTAGAAGCTGCTGTATGCTTAACTAAATTCAGAGCTGATTAATAGATCCAGCACTGAATCATAGTATTAGGAATTCCGCAGTAATTCACCTCTTGGAATCGGTCAAAAAGGGAGTTCAGCTGCTCTGAGAACGGCTTCATGACATCAGGAATCTTCTTCAGCCAACATTCAACAAAAGGCTTTAGTCCCAAAATACTGGGTTCCAGATACACCATGCCACAGCGAGAAACAGTAGCAGGAGAGGCAACAGCTAAATCTTGTACTTCAAACATCATGGTCATTGCCTAAGGATAAGAGGCAAGAAGTAAAACATGTTCCACAGCTTTTTTGCAAAACATTGGAATTCTTCAGTTAGTGTTGTGAATGTCACAATTTTGTAAGACCCTAAACCTGAACCTCTCTAATTCTCAATCAAATGGAACTCTGCATTAGGAAGAAAACAATGTAGGTCTTTTGGTAACTTGTATAAGCATAATTGACTTACACACAAACAACGAATAATGGCGGAAAAAGGCACTTACAGCTAAATTTGAAATAATAGCAACTATTATGAAAGGTGCAATTTATGGAAATGAGTTACCACGGAGTACACAAGTCGAATAATGCAGATCATTGTTCCAACCAAACATTGTTCCAACCAAATACATTCCTTCCTCAGACAAAACCAGGGGCCTTTCCACACTTTGCCCATTAGTCAACCTGCAACACTCTTTGCAGATGGAGCATCTGCACTATAAAGAGGCATTTCCAACTCAGAAATGGGTCCTTCTGTGCAGAAGTCCACTGCGGGCGGACTACATGTGAAGCATGATGGCGCTCCACATGTACGCTTATGTTGGCCAGTCCTATCCTTTTTCTGCTCCGGTGAGGCCCATCCACACATGGACACATGGAGGGGCACGTGATGCACTGCAGAAGCATGCTGGCATATCATGTGACATGCTGGCCTAAGTGCCCATGTGCAGCATGTCACTGTTGTCCCAGTGACACTGTTGGCACACGCGCACCGGTGCCGGCATCTGGGCAGAAGATGGTGGCGCCTGGACATGCCTCTGCACTGCAGGGAAGTATGCGGATATGTGGGAACACATGTACCAGCTAGTGCAAATGCTGGTACTCACCCGGACAAGTTCACTTTTCCCATCCCTCGGATAGGAAAGGAAGTTACCCCAGATTAAGCATTTAAAAGGAGAAATATGCACATCTGTGTATTCATATTAACATGCATGTTTGTGTGAACTGGTGCACAGGAGGGATATGCAAAGTCTGGCCACATTCAAAAATTAAGTCAAACATTTCCTACTCGTGAACGTTTACACTTAACTGAACATGCAATTTTCAGATACCCCAAAATTCAATTGAATCAACCCAGTCTGCTGCTTGCAAATGTGAGCAATTCAAATGAACAGTTTGTGTTCACCATGTTTTTGCAACTGAAAAAGGCTTTTCAATGGAAAAAAAAGTATATTCTGTTTTCAAACACGTTCAAAAATGAGCGAGACAATAATTTATTTCATTAACCAGTTATCTGTCAAACCAAACAAATGGGTATTTGGGTTGATGGCGACCCGAACACACAGTTTTTGTTTGCGCATATCCCCAGCGTGAAGGCCAAGGAAGAAGGCAGGAGAAAAGAAATATACCTCTGTTAGCTTGATTATTTCACCGGAGCTAAGGCATAGCTTTTTGTTGTCGTCTAGCACAGTGTTCATGTTTTCAATCCAAACGGCATCGACTGGGCCATCAAACATATACCATTTCTTTTTGTTATCAGTGGCTACAGCCCCAACCCGTATGAGAGCAGGAAGAATCCCATCTGTCCTGTGAGATGGGAAGGAGACACATGAAAGTCAATAAATTAGCTACAGACTGTGATCCAGAAATGCCCTGTAACATTTCTGACAACACATCTGCTTCCTGTTCCTATATAGAGCTGCAGATTTCAGCTGCTTTAAGAATAATAAGTCCCTAGCTTAGCAATTGGAAGTTCCAATCTGAGTTCTTAAACAAAGCTTGTATAGATTTCAGGTAGGATGTCAAGGTAGGCCATATTGCAGAGGAAAAGGGTGTCAGAAAACAATTCTTTTCTCGGGGTCATAGCAAATTTAGAATGTGGACTGGCACAAAGAAGTGAATGAGCCTGCTTAAGCACCTACCCTCACCAGTAGCAGCAAAGATGAACAACAACCTACATAGGTGTGGCACTAGACAACTGAGGTAGTTGGGCTTTGTCTGTGGATGGACCAGGGGTATCTGCCACTTCATACCCTACTATCTGTCTCTTATAGAATTTCTATACATTCTTCACCATTGTTTCAGGGTGCTGTACAGAATAAAGCAGCAGGACAATAAAACCAAACCACAAAAATAAAAAAACAAAAAAACTCTACATATTAAGGCAGGTATTAATAAAATAAACCAAACCATTTCAGAATTATCAAATACCTAAATGCCTGGGTGAGCAAATACAACTTCACCAGGGATCTCCGCAAGTATCAACAGCAGACACTTGGTGGGTCTCTTCTCTGAAGCTGTTCCATAAAATGAGGGGCCACTACAGAGAAAGCCCTGTTTATAGCAATTGTTCCATGATGGGAATATACTGTCTCTTCCCACTTTACAGATACTGTTACTGTTTTAATAGATGTTGTTGTTTTAATATATATATTTTAAAAACATTGTTACCTGTCCTGAGACCTTCAGGTATAGGGCGGGATAGAAACACAAATAAAAAATTAAAAAATTAAAAAATACTCATCAGTGGAAGCTATAGCTGGAAGGGATTCCCTGATTATCTTAAATGATGGGCAGGTCTGTACACTGGGCAGGCTTTTTCTGCTTGAATGGCTGTCTAGTTCAACTCCCAAGTTCAACAGATAACAAAATTTTTAAAAAGATACATTTATTCATATCTCTATCTGCTTTCATCACTGTTCTTGGCATTGTGTATGCAACTACCTTTGCATAAGCAAAATGTTTCCCTGTGCAGTAAGCAAAAAATACTGCAAACATCCATTTACACAAAAAGACATCAAAACTGATTTGTAGTGACATCAGACAAGGTACCAAGAATGCCAAAAAACAGAGTAAAGTGAAGAAGGACTGTACATTGTGCAGCCAAACCACAATTCAAGGATGGCGAAGAAAAGACAGGATTTCCAAAATGTTGGCCAAGTTAAGAATTCATTTATGTGCTGAAAAACATAAAACATTGGCAGCATTCTACTTTGTCCTGTACATTTTTAATTCATATCCTTGCATCTACAAGGGCTTTTTAAAATGAAAGCTGGAAATCTGGGGATTGTGTCTCATTCTGAAGAGATGCTTCCACTTGATGCTATATGGTAGTTCAACATACCAGTAAATCACCATTTTGTTTACTTAGGCCTCCTGTTTTATTTTACAAAATCTAATAAACTGCCTGTGTGCGTGCGCGCACCACACATGTGGGTACATACATGTATACCTCTGAAACCCAACTGCAAAGAGAAAGGGAATAGGTCTTTAGATTTCAAAATAATTTGTGTTCCAGTACCACTCAGGAAGGAGGCAAGGAACATGAGATGTAAAGATTTTAACTTGCTTGTTCAGTAAAGATGTCCAGTTCCATTCATAACTAAGCAGTAGATATAATGGGGAAAAGAAAATGTCAGAAACATCAGTAAATCTGGAAATACAACAGACTGAAAAACCACAGAAATCTTGTATCTTTCAAAATTACTGTTGCCCTTTTCATCTGTAGCTTCACTGATATCTCAGTTAGGATATGCCTTGGGGAAACAGGACTAGAGACTGATGGAGATGATGAACACTGAGGACATGTAGTGGTCACCAGATTATGGAAATGGAAAAAGAACAAACATGTCTTAGCACTATTCAACTTGGCAAAGAGATCCCTTCATTGTACACATTTAGGAACTGACACATCTCAAGGGCGAGACTATTCCACAGCCTAGGGGCCATAACTGAGAAGGCCCTCTCCTGGGTGCCCACCCCTTTTGCTGCTGAGGGTGGTGGTACAGCCAGAAGGGCTCCCCTCCAGAACTTAAGATCTTAATTGCTGAAACCCAGACTAATAAAATATATATTTATGGCTTGTTTGCTACATATTCTGCTACCTTATACACTGCCTTTCAGGGGAGAAAGGTTATCATGCTTAAATAGAATATGCTGTGGAAAGGTTAGTAAATATTTCTTTGACATTATGAATTTTCTATATTGGCTTTAACGGTTTTCTAGAAATCAGGTGCTGTTTAATTAATTTGGGACAGCAAACAGACCTCTCATTTAAAAAAAAAATCTAAGAGAGTCTGTGAATGTTGTAATTTACAAGACTCTGCCTTCACTAGATTCATTCACTGGTCATCCACTCAATACAGAATGTGATGAGAGAGTAACAGAGCAAAAAATTTCTGTGGATGGTTCCAGTATAACTGGTATACTGGAGCAGCAAGCGTACTAGGAGACTTGCTTCTACATGCCTGTGCGGTCAAAGGGAGGCTCCTGGTACGTTTGTTGGCCAGTACACCAGCCAGTGTGAAATCACCCTAAGAGGCCTTCCTTACATGGAGGACAGAATAAACCATCAGAATAAAAGTGACATTCCCTTTTAGTAATGAACAAGGAGACATTTTTATATTTAAGGGATGCTTCTCACCCAATTCTCATTACATTTTACTGCCTCAAAAACAAGTGATATTCAATTTTGACCTTGATGGTTTTTTTAAAACAGGAAATTAAATCTTTTCTCTTGATTTAGAAGTTTTGATATTCTAGTTTCAGAGAAAACTTTTGATTAATGTTGACACCATTGAATGGTTACCAATACTTTGTTTGTTGGAGTCATTATATTATGTGGGATATTTTTTTGTTGGTAAAGGTGACTGTTTTTCCCCATACTGGATCATTTGCTTTCAAGAGTGTAGTGATGGTCCCATTGGCCAACAATTGTTACAATAAGATTTGAAGGCCATCCCCTTCCCTCTAAAATTATTTTTTCACAACAGCTGAAATTTGATATGACACACGGTGTCAGTACTATGTTTCAAAGCTAATTCGTGCACAATGTTGCTTTGTTATTCTATGAGCTCATTAACTCATTCAATTGTCCCATCATTAACTGCAGCTGCAGGCCTTCCTTTGTGCCCTTCATTTCCCACACACTCACCACTCTTCACTTGAACACTGAAGTAAAAGCCAAGATTCCCCATACTACGCATGAATACTCTGATTAATTTCAGCCCCTTTCAAACCTTCCTTGCAGAGAAATTTAATAATAAGACATTATATCACCAAAATACAAGCATGCAGATGCCAACTCGTGTCCTACTACTGTGGATTACTATGGTAACCACACAACTGTTGTTTCACACAGCCCTCTTTATGCCAGGAACTGTGTCAACTATAGGATTAATCAATAGACATGCATGCTAGATTTTATCACAAAGCTAAAGAAAGATATCTGCTAACAAACATATGTGTAGTATAGCATGAAATATAACAAGAGAGTTCCAGTTTGACCTGGATTTATTTTATGTTTTTAAGTGTGTATATGAATATGAATAATACACACTTAAAAACAAACAAATCCAGGTCAAATTGGAACGCTCTTGCTATGCTACATATATGGGTTTGTTAGAAGAAACATTGTACCAGAATGGGAGATAATGCATTTTAAAAGCCTGAAAAAATGACTTGGAAATACAGTTTCTGCCCTTTACTTCCCTCTCCACATTTGAAGCCTTGGACTCTGAAATGCGCTCTAATTACTGCTCAGCTGCAAAGACATTCTGAGAGAGACAGAGGGACTACAACTCTGTTGGATCCTCCTTGATCTTTCTGTGTCCATGGAGTCCTTTGGGATTGCCTCCAAGAAATGGGAGTGGGGTGACACTGTATTACAGTGGTTTTTCTCCCACCTGCAGGGACATTCCTATAAAGTTGCACTGGGAGATTGTAACTGCATCGTGGCAGCTAAGCTGTGGGGTGTCACAACATAAAATTTGATCACCAGTGCTGCTTAATATATACAGTATATATGAAGCCATTGGAGGTGACTATTAGGAGCTTTGGTGCTGGATGGCACTCAAGCTCTATTTCTCCCTTAACATCTCAATCAGGAGAGGTTGTGAGTGTCCTGAACTAATGCCTGGATCCTGTGGTGGGCTGGATGAGGACCAATAAACTGTGGCTATACCCTGACAAGGCAGGGACTAGGGATTTTGCTTGTTCTAGATGGAGTTGTACTCCCTCAAAAATAGCAAGTACATAATTTAGGATAATCCTTGGAGACTCAGGTGAGCTCTGTGAGCAATATCATCTCCTTCAGCTGGTTTATCAGCTGCCCCCTTACTTATACAGAGATAGCCTGGCCACTGTTATTCAGGCCTTGATATTTTCAGGTTTAGACTACTCTACTACATTTTACATGGGGCATCTCTTAGATCAGCTAAAAAGCATGCAAAATGCAGCAGCCAGTTTGTTTATATCTGTTTGGGTATAAATTACAACTATGCTTAATCACACGCATTAGTTGCCAATTAGCTACTGAGCAATATTCAGCATTTAAAGAACATATCCCTTGTTACAAGATATGGATCACCTGGAGAGGCATTACTGAGGGGCCTACAATATACAGAATACCATCTCATGACGGTTTACAACAAAGCTGTCTCTGTGGTAGCATCTACATTAAGGAAGTCCCTCCACTCTGCTATCTGCAAGGAATTAACGACCACAGTGTTTAAAGGTCTGTTAAAGATAGATCTTTTCATTGAAACATTTCCAGCGAGAATGGTTATTCTTTCTTTAATCCATCTAGTTTTTAAAGTGTTTAAAAGTGTTTTTCACTCAGCTTCAACCTTTCCTCTGAATAGTGCTTTGAGGGTTTTTTTTTATGACAAGCCCAAAATAAATGTTAACGAACGATCATTCGATCGATCAATTGATCAATCAATAACAGGGAAGCATGAATCTTAACTCTGGGGAACTCATGCTTACATGCTTGTCTTAATCTTATCACTTAGAAATAGGCTTTCAGAAATCATACAGAATTCCTACTTCCTAGAAAGGAACAAGAACGGATCACAAGCCACTGTCACCACCACAAAAACATTAAGTTTTGTCTTTTACCATTCATGAGTTAACAAGTCAAACTCTCCATACAGCTGGCCCATTGTAATAGATTTGGGATTCATTATATAATAATTGACGGCTTCATAGTTTCCACCACTAACTGAAGGTTGACCTTTCAAAGATGTCATTGCAGCTGCCAAAACTTTATAACACTGAAGGAAAAAAAAGTGAGGCAAAGAAACGTTACGACATCTGTTCTAAAAGATAAACACAACCCAAAATTACTACAAATCTACAGTAATGAAGAATTAAAAGCAGCAAGAAAGATCTTTGCCCAAGGGTCCTGACATAATTAAGAGCACAGAACTGTATGTAGCAGGAACCAATCACAAAAAAGTGTGTAAGAGAGACAAAGGAAGAGTGTCTTTCTTCTTCCAGAATGTTAATGAAACACCTGCAACCATTTCACTGCCAAAATCCTACTGAAGCTGTGCAACCTCAAAGTCATCCATACCTGTCTTAATGAGGCTCTTCTGCAGTATATCTAAATATGTGTTATCACTTTTAATCCCAGCATTCTCAACTGAAAGTTCTGCCTGAGGCAACTTTACTTTGCAAGACATCTTTGATAAAACACACAAAAGTAGGAGGTAGTCCGTAGAATAGATCATTCAAGGCTACGTCTTTCTACTCTACTGGCAATTTTGCAGTGTACCTTCTGCAGTTCTCACCTTAGTTTTTCCAGAGCCTGTAGGCCCTACCAGCATGAGACCGTGCCGTACCACAGTAGTTTCATAAAGCTGGATACACTTTGTTACAAAACCTGGAGCAAAAATATTTAAAATGGAAATGCCTCACAGTTATTTTCTTTAACCTATAGATCTGCCAAATTAAGGTTACAAAGCCCCTTAAAGACAACAGTTGTTTTCTGGCCCCTATGTACTACAAAGCAGCTCATGGATTTATTCAATTGGCATTCAAGAAAAGATATCAGTTTAGTATACTTTCCGGATGTTACCTTCTCAGTATTAGCCCCGATTGTGAAATAGGCTGTGATCACACCTAAGGTTTCATCCAGCTTCAGTCCACCTTTAGAGTGAGAGAACACAGCAGCAAAGTGACCAGTAATTTTCTTTCCACATTATCTACCCCAAAGGAGAATTTTCTGAGTTATATAACACTGAAGGAAAACAGGTTGTCACTTTGCTGATGTAATCTCTTACTCTAAAAGTGGACTTAAACTGGATTAAACTTAAGTGTGACTACAGCCACAGACTCCGCTCTGAAGTGTGCCAAACACCATAATTGTATACACTTGGTCACCTGTTGAAAACATACCTCTTTACCTTGCCTTCAGTTAAACTGAACAGTTTATCCTTTCCTCTTGGCTGCTGTAATTTTAAATCAAGTCAAATCAAATTTATTTATTTATTTTAAATCTGTTAGTTTTAACGTGTTTTATATAGGCTTTCTATTGCTGTAATCCACCCTGAGACCTCATCATAGAAAAGCAGGAATGATGGATGGATGGGATGGATGGATGGATGGATCTACTTTTGTAAGTGATGTACATTTCAAAATTTAAATAATGATACAGTATATGTTGACTCTTTAAAATAAAAACCTTTTTTATATAAATGCTTTTACACAAACAGTTGAAAACCTCACAGAAAAACAAGAAAATCTTTCAGTAGATCTTTTTGTTTGGCAGAGGATGGAAAACAGGTTTAGCTGGGAAGATGTACTCATTCAAATAAGGGGGAAAAATAAAAAGGCACAAATATATAAATAGGAAAGTATGTATACCCTGGTCCCAGATACTCCAGGAATCATTCTGGAACAGCATCTTACTGATAAGATTGCTAAGTTAGATTTGTCTACTGCAAACGTCTGTACTGAGGTACTGTAAATTAAAAAATGCACATTATAATCTATATCCTATGCCTGATAAGATTATTAGTGTTTTCCATGGTTCCTGTATGCACAACGTTGATATGTGATTTGCTGAATTCTGAAAACAATTGCAATAATTTTAAAATGCACTTTAAAAAAATATAAAGGAGTCAAATTTGAGAACAAAACTGAATTTGTCTGTGCTTTCTACTTTTCCTTTAGGATATACAGTACCATAAGAAATACCTGTGCCTGTACGCTTCAGTTACAATTTTGTTTACTGAAATTCATTTATCTGGAAGTTATCTCCACTGAGTGCAAAGGTTCACAGATCCTAGAGAACATGTACAGGATTCTTCTGTAACTTATTACATTCTGCCTTCCTTCTACAAAGGTAGAGTTCCCAGATGGCTCCCATCCTACAAGTCTGACCTGTGATACTGGAGAAGTCAAATTCATAACTCACTGCAGTGATGCCAAATTTCCAAAGTCCTGCAGGGTTCACACCACCTTGTGGTAAAAGCAGTCTTTTAATTGCTACCGTGACACAATATAAAGTAAGAAACGTACACTTGGGTTCGCTTTCAACTTACCATCAACATCCTTCAAGCCGTCTCTGAGACAGCATCTGTGAATCGCTTCCTCCAGGATGCCATAATCAATTGGCTCCTCTTTAATCATGGGAAACAGGTCAGAAATTATACCACTGAAAAGCTTGAGGTCATCCTGCAAGAACTTAGGAACATTGACATCCTTGATGGCTCTTAGACAAATTAGTTCCTGTAAACAAGAAGAGAACATTTGACAAATGAAGAAGAAAATTTAATTTCATTGAATTGACATTTAATTCTAGAGGGGCTTCCCCAACCCCATACTGTCTTAGACATTGCAAAGAGACAACCTTAACCAAAGCAACACATCTTAAAGATAGATACATTTATAATTTATAGTATATGCTATAAATCTTTAGGCACTGTTTTTCATAGACTACAGTCCATAAAGTGCACTAGAGTACTTTATACAGAGCAATTTCAAGAGAGTATTTCTTAGACTAGCCTCATTCATTGATGGATTTTCTCTTTTGAGATTGCCAGCAGCTGATATCACTGTCTTCACAGCTCTCATTCCAAAGTCATAATGGTCCTGGAGCAAAAATGCAGAAAAAGATAATAGCAGAAACAAGAACTCAAACCAAACAGCACATATCTATTCCATCAAAAGAAGAGAAATGTCTTTCAGTGTTTCCATTTACATGTAGTAAGGAATAGGGAAATCTATCACATTTCAGTCTTTGTAAATAAAAATCATTTTTTAATCTCATGAATAACTCATGTTCTCAATCCAAAGCTTAGTTTGTACCATTTGCTTGTCGCTTTTAAGCTCTCTTCAAAATGTTTGTCTTATGAGCACATTTGTACACACAATTATCTCTGCCACAAATTTATGCATGCATTTCCCCCTTATATGCATTTCTCTATACATATTTTTGTTAGAGAACTTCATCAAGCATTTTTTTTTCAAAATGTACACAATAGCTTGGGAAATGTACAACGCAGAAGGAACAAAATGTAGATTGTGAGGAAAAATGTTAGAATCTGCAGCAATTTTATTCTATGTTTTATTCTTGTATAACAATTATTTAGAATGCTTAAAATATATCAAACTAGAGAGTGACATAATGGCATAAAATCTTGAAGGAAAGAGGTTTGCAATAGAGAAAAGGTACTGAAACAGGAACGGAATTGAGAATAAGATACTGTAAGACATTGGAATAAGCAACAATTTAAGTTGCAAGATGGTATCTAATATTCTAGGGCCGTGTCTTCACAGCAACCTTATCTCGGATTCAAAACGTTTTCATTCCTCGGAGTCCGCACGGCAGTTTGGCTTAACGTGCTTTCCCCATGTTAAACCACCCCAAAGCGTGGTGAATCTCAATCCTGATTTCAACAGGTCTCACTCCAGATCGTGCGCTTGAAATGTTTTACATTTTTTACTGTGTGGACAGTACCGTTTTAAGGGATGAGAATCCATGTTTAGGGTTTCCCTCTCCCAATAGCTTGCTTCCAAAGACAGTGATTTCAGTGTTAAAAATCCACCCTTAACAGCAGCGCTACACTGTAGCGATGGAACCACTTCAACCTGAAAACAATGCTGCAATTTTGCGCAATTCTAAAAGTTCTGACCTTTAGAAAGGGAAAGGAAGGGAGTAAAGCAGCTGAATCGCTGGCTGGCTGCCCACTGCCATTTTTCCTCCATCCATGGAAGCGGCAGCCACCCAGCCACCCAGTTAGGCTCGGTGAAGGGGTCCCATATGGGTGGCACGTCCATGCCAGGAGGAAGAGGGCAGGGCAGCCCCGAAAAGCGGCTTTTAAAAAGTAGCCACTTGAGTCCCACCTTGAGTCAGGTACCCCATGTACGATCCTCAGAATCCAGATTGAACACGATTAAGTTAAAAGTAATGGGAACAGGCAAATTCGCGTTTGCATCCGGTTCTATTATTTTGGTTTAGGGAAAGCGATATAAGCTTGCTGTGGGGATTCGCCCTAGGTATGTCAGAAAGGCTGGATGGTTGGAAAATACTGACCTGGGAACTGAGCTGTTCAGAAGATAGTTTGAAAGTGGTGGTGATCTTCTTTGCCAGAACTTTAGCTTCATTGAACCCAAAGGAATACAAAGAAATCTCTGCAATCATGGAGTAATCTGGAACCATCATTGCCACAGGACGAAAAAGAGCCTGGAAAACATACAGTTATCATGAAGCAGGTCCATTTGCTCTTGCGGAAGGATAGGCTGTTCAAAAGCAATCTGCATAAAGGAAATTGTCTATTATGGTCGTAGCAATCCCATAATTGCACACTGAAGGCAGAAGCTATGAAGTAAGTAATGCTTGAGATTTTTGAGTGAGGAAAAAACTACTAATGAGGGAATAACATAATACCTTTTTGCATAATTAGAACACTTCCTTGCTGATTAGAATTTAAGTAATTAAAAAAGCTGCCTTTGTGGATATGAGGTGAAATCAGGTGAACTTGGTGAAATACTACAATATTCTAAGTATGGGGAGAAACCTATTCCTCTCAAAATGATAATTTCAAGGATGTGAAGTTTTGTTTTTACAAAACAATTAGGAGTGTGCGACAAATTGCCCCTATTTTTAAATGTCAGTGATCACCTGGGATTTCCATGAATAGGTTGTGGTCATACTTTCACTTTAAACCTTCTTCAGTTCATCTTCCACTCTCCATTTGGACTTTCCTGAATGGAAAGTCCACAAGAAACAGACAGAAATGAAAAGGTGTGAGCAGTCAGAGCTGAAGATGGAGAAGGTTTAAAGTGAAGGTGTGACCACAGCCATAGAAACCCATTAAAAACACAGTACGGAAACTGGATGCCATGATAGCATCTACCTTGGTGACTGAGCTGGTTCAGGGATCCCTTCTCTGAACTGATCTAGACTGAAAAAGAAGAAGAGTTGGCTTTTCTACCCCACTTTTCTCACCCATTTAAGGTGATTCAAAGTGGTTGACAAAGATTTCTATTTTTCTCCCCACAACAGAACACCCTGTGAGGTATATGGCGCAGTGAGAACTCAGAAGAAAGCTGTGGCTAGCCCAAGGTCACCCAGCTGGCTTCATGGAGGAGGACGGAATCAAACCTGGTGTTCCCAGATGAGAGTCCAGCTCATTAACCACAAGACCAAACTGGTACCTACCTTTAGAGCACCTGTAAGTAATGCTTGCCAGCACTTGTTTTTACCATCCTTCAATATTAGTTTTTCTTTTAATAAATTTCCAGGGGGAAAGATCCCAGCTGATCAGTGACATTTCCATGTCACTACAATTTGTATGCTTAGACCATCAGGATCCACCGAAACACTCCCAAACCATACCTGAAATGCATGCAGCACTGTCACCAGGGCAAGCAGGCCGCCCATCATGTGACTCTCCTGGACCGCTTCCAAACAGGAAGAGGTGTGGATGGTGCATTCAGTGTCTTACTTGCTCCAACACTAGTGCATGTGGTGGAAAGAGCTGTGTGGAAGGAGCTGTTTCTATTAAAGTAACCACTCCTTCATGTGCGGACGTTCCATCTGGGAGTCTACCATGCTGTGCTATCTGGTCAAGTGCAAATTGGCCCTAGTTTAGCCACGCATAGCAACATTTAGTTACCTTTAAGTTATCAGGCAGTTCAGTGCGTCCAGCATAGCCAGGGTTCATCGTGATAAAGACTGCGCAAGATGGGACAAGAGGGATCTCTGCTCCTTCAAACATGAAGCGATCCACCTGAATACAGTAAAAATGAACATGTTTCATGGGTGACTGGTTGTTAACCTAGAATCTTCCATTCCTGAAGTATAAAATTATTTTATATAAAATAGAACAATCCAGCCTTAAAATTCCAGTCCAATCAGTATTGGACTGATCCAAAAATATACATTACCCAATTGGAAGCTTGCAGCTATGACTAGAACTATTTGAAATGCACTCTTACATGCTTTCTTAATGAGATTCAAGCTCTGATCTCATTATTGCTGTTTTATTATTATGAATTGATCATTTCCCAAGCAGTAAACATCTCCCAGCAATTTCATCTCTCTAACAAACTAGCAACTAAATGATTATATCGTGTATGAAACGTCCTCTGATCCTTTAAGGAAAGCTAAGTGGGCAACCAATTCTGACTGAGAATTAGACTGCAGAGGATTTTTAATAACACAGCTGAAGAATCTCAGTCACGATCAATTCCCAAGAGAGAATTAAAAATGGGATGGAGTGGGGAAGCACAAAATGACTCTGCCAGAGCAAAATAAGCAGACATTTGTGTCTTTTATGACATTGATTCTACACCCCACAAACACCAACAAAACAAAGGCTGTGGTCACACCTTCCCGAAATAGGCCATCCTGTTAAAGAAGCTGAACTGAAGACGTCTTAATTCTGTTCACACCCAATTCCAGATACTGTGTCCTCAGGTTGTCCTCAGTTTGGGCTGCTATGCTCACACCTTTTATGCAATTGCTCCAAGTCCCCTTTACACAACTCTTTAGTTCTCTACCCCTTTGGATAGCATCAACACCTCCCGCATTCTGATATGATAAAGTTCTGCCAACCAACAGTGGCAACAGGGTGTGCCTGGAGTTGTGTGGTGCTGATGGTAAACTCAATGGCAACACATGACACTGTTGAAGTAAGGGGACTGTACCCCAAACAGATGCAGGTGAGGCATATCCCAACCAGCGTGCACCTCCCCAGTCATTCCTGAAGAAAAATGAGAGGCTGTACTCTGTTGTTTGTTCTAAAGCTGCTGGAGCAGTTCTGCTTTTCAGTAGAAGTCCCCTTTTACTGAAATAAAACATTGTTTCCATTGCACATTGCTAAAGGAAAATGGAAGATACATTGTTCTTAGAATGGTATCATTTATATTCTTGCTCCACTCTTTCCTTTGCTCCCCCTTCCCAACAGTGCTTTTCTGGCCATTAAGAAAAAACATTCCAGGTTTTCTGCAAAACCAATGGAGAGCAAACGAAAACAAAAATCTATTGCTTTATCAGTTTAGTGAAAAACTGATTTATGTTTTTAAAAAATGATGGACAGAGTCTGCCAGTGTGCCACTGGAATAAAGGGGAATTAGGGGCCAGGATGGGAGATGAAAGCATCCTTGGAATGGTGGCAAGCAAAGTAGAAACTGCTTGGCAGGAATGGAACAGGGAGGGGTGGAGTGCTGCCAACCCCAGTGTGTACCACACACACTTACAGAGATTGGGTGGAAGGGAAGAAGAAGAAGAAGAGTTGGCTTTTTTACCCCGCTTTTCTCACCCATCTAAGCGGAGTCAAAGTGGCTGACAAAGCTTTTTATTCTTCTCCTTATAACAGAACACCCTGTGAGGCAGGTGGGGCTGTGAGAGCTCAGAAGAGAGCTGTGACTAGCCCCTCCTTCATGGAGGAGGACGGAATCAAACCCAGTATTCCCAAATAAGAGTCTGGCTCCTTAACCACTAGACCAAACTGGCTCAAACTGATGGAAGGCAGGTTCCATGCATCATGGTACAGTTCAGCCCCTTTTAGCCTGGTCTACTATGCTGAAAGGGACTGAGTCACGTGAAAAAGTGGATTCCAGAAAGCATGAATGGAGGAGGAAAAGTTCACTTATAAACTGGATCAGGGAAAAATGGTGTGAGCAGAGTGACTAGAGGACGGCCTGAAGACAACTTACAGTAAAAGTGTGACTATGGCCAAAATGCTTTCTCTCACTGGAATTCCACTTTCGTTGGAAAAAGGTAAACAGGAGAAATGAATACTAAGTAGGCAAAGTTACAGTGTACCAAGTGCAATGACGGTTTTAAAAACAGTGGCAGTGACAGGTGAGGCTTCAACTGGAGCCACATCTTTAATCCTCCCAGAGTACATTTAAAACTGCTGTGAGCCAAAACACATTGGAAAGCTTAAAGATAAGGCTCCAATTGGAGCCTTGCCCTCTTCCTCCTGAAGGTTGCCACTGATTATATTGTTGTTGTTATTTAATCACTCTTTGTAACCCCATGGACCACAGCACACAGGGTCCATCAATCTTCCTCTGGCTCCTTGATTCTGTGGAAGCTCATGTTTGTAGCCTTCATGACACTATTGATTCATCTCAACTTCTGCTGCCCCTTTTTCCTTCCATCTTTCCCAGCATCAGAGTCTTTTCTAGTGAATCCCATCATCTCATGATGTGGTCAAAGTGAGTTTCTGCGTCAGTATTAGTTCTTCCAATACTGACTGATTTGCTCTTCTGACAGTCAAAGGGACTCTCAGAGGTTTTCTCTCGAGCACAATAATCTGAAACTGTTCATTCTTCAGCATTCAGCCTTCCTTATTGTCCAGCTCTCATAGTCATACGTTACTACTTGGAAAACCACAGCTTCAGCTACATGGACCTTCGTTGGCAAGGTGATGTATCTGCTTTTTAATATGCTGTTCAAGTTTGTCATAGCTTTCCTCTTAATAAGTATCTTTTAATTTCATGGCTGTAGTCACCATCTGCAGTCAGTTCAAGCAAGCAGGTAATGGGACTGGATACCATAAACTTAGTTGTTGTTTTTTGATCTTCAAGACAACTTTTGTACTCTCGTCTTTCACCCTGATCAAAAAGGCTGCTTAGTTTCTCTTCACGTTCTGCCATCAGAGTGGCATCATCCCCATATCTGAGGTTATTGATATTTCTCCCAGCAGTCTTAATTCCTGCTTTTGATTTCCAGCTTATTTTTTTTAATTCCTAATTACCTCTAGTATTGAACTAGTTTTTTTTTTACTGCTGCTGTGCTCTGGGTTGACACCTTCATTTAGCTGTCCACTAGAACCCCAAGATCTCTTCCTTTCACAGAAAGCTTGGGTACATCAGTTTATAAGGGTGACTTAGATTCTTTTCCTGAACGGGTGTCACTTTACATTTGCTAATTTTGAAGGGTTTTGCCACTTAGTTGCCCACTCACCCAATGTCAAGAGATCCCTCTGGTGCTCTTTACAATCCTTTTCAGTTTTTACTATTGTGAACAATTTAGTATCATCAGCAAACTCTGCTATCTCATGACTCACCCCTAACTTTAGACCATTTTGAATAAATTAAAAAGTACCTTGGGGGACCCCACCACTTTCCTCTCTGAAATGGGTCATTTCTTATTACTCTCTGGCCGTGTCTTCACGGCAACCTCGGAGTCCGCACGGCACTTTGGCGTAACACGATTTCCCCGTGTTAAACCACCCCAAAGCATGGTGAATCTCAATCCTGATTTCAACAGGTCTCACTCCGGTTCATGCACTTGAAACGTTTTACATTTTTTACTGTGGGAACCCTTCCGTGTTAAGGGATGAGAGTTTCCCTCCCCCAATAGCTTGCTTCCAAAGCAAGATGTAAAATCCACCGCTTAAAGATACACTGTAGCGATGGAACCACTTCACACCTGATAACAATCTTGCCATTGAAAGTTCTGATCTTTAAAAAAGGCAAAAGAAAGGAAAGCAGCTGACGGTTTGGGGAGATGTGTGAATGTTTTAAAGGCTGTGATGGTGACGGACGAAAGGGACTTGAGTTACGGCCACTGCTGCATGCCCTGAGCAATGGGGAGAGGAGGGGAAAGAATTGCTGGCTTCCCGCTGCCGTTTTTCCTCCATCCAGCAAGCAGCAGCCACCCAGCCACCCAGCTAGGGTCCGTGAAGGGGTCTGTTATGGGTGGCGCGTTCACACCAGGAGGAAGAGGACAGGGCAGCCCCAAAAAGCGGCTTTTAAAAAGTAGCCACTGGATTCCCCCCTTGAGTCACGTACGTCCTCAGAATCTGGATTGAACGCGATTAAGCTGAAAGTAATGGGAACAGGCAAATTCGCGTTTGCATCCGGTTCTATTATTTCAGTTTAGGGAAAGCGAAAAAAGCTTGCTGTGGGGATTTGCCTTTTATTTCCTGTTCTTTAGCCAGTTATCAATCCAGGACAGGACCTGTCCTCTTATTCCATGACTGATGCGTTTATTCAGGAGCTTTTGAAGAGGGACTTTGTCAAAAGTCTTCTGAAAGTCAGACAGAAAATGTCAGTTCGGTTGCTTTTCCATAAAGAAGGGAGGAGAAGCAGACATTGCCAAAGCTGCTTGTATCAGCAAAATTGTTGGAGGAGCTGGTTTTACCCCTATAATGGGGAAAGGGCAGATGCTAAGACTTTGCTGGGCTGTCCCCAGAGGTCTACCAGGGCTGTCCGCAGGCTTAAGAAAAAATGGCTGCAAAGGAGTAAGTAAGCTGCTGAGGGATTTCTGAGAGATTGCTGAGGCTGTTTCAAAAACGTTTTTTGAATGCACAGTGTGTCACGGGGAGAAATCAAGAAATGCTTTGAAGGCATCAAGGAAACGGTTAGAAGCCCAAGATAATAAAAACTTTAAAAATCTGAAGAAAATATATAGATCTTTTAATTAGCAATGCATGGGCTACCACTAGTAAGATCCTGGTCATCTTTCAAATTGTTGAAACCTAAACCCATAGTTTTTAAAATCACAAGTACTGAGAGATTTCTGTTGTCTTGTTAGGGTTGCTCACCATCCATTCTGTCTGATAAGGATAAGCAGTTGAAGAGAAACAAATTGAAATCAAGACCCCTAGTTTTTCATTCTTTATACCCTTACATGAAGATGCCCTCCCTCAACTTACCCTTTGCTGCTGAGCTTTCTGAATGGTTGTGATCTGCTGGGCAACTACAGATAACACTTCAATGTCAATACGATTGAACTCATCAAAGCAAGCCCAGGCTCCAGAGCTGGGAAAATCAAAAACAAAAAGAATAATGTCAAGGACAATGCCGATTGCAGTACTATTACTGATTCAGTCAGTCTGAAAAGTGATGATGGGAGATACATGGTATAAAGGCTTACTGTAAAACTGGGTGGTTTTTCACTGCAGCCCTTAGATCCGAGTCTAAGGAATGGGTACATTCCTTAATCCGGATCTAGTAGATTTGGATTAAGGGAAGCACCCAACGTCTTTCCATCCCCCTGCCGTGAAAAGACCTTTGCACCCATGTGCGGAATCCGGATTGACCCCCAAGGGGTTGGTCCATCACCCCAGGTGTCTCTGGGGACAGGGGGATGCGATCTCCGAAGTTCCAGCTTCGGAGTGATTTCGGAGTCATTTCAAAATCATTTCGAAATGATGCCCAAGTCCCTCCAAAGAGATCGCCAAGGAGTTCAGAGAGGCTCCAGAGCTGTCAGTGCGGTCCGTGTGCTATTAGCGCAGACTGCATGGACTCCCCTCCGAAGAGATCGGCAGAGACTTTGAAGCCGCTCTGGAGTCCCTTTGGAGCGCTTCCAAAGTCTGTACTGATCTCTTTGGAGAGACCGGCGGCAAGACTCCGAAGTCTCAGCCGATCGCTTCGGAGGGACTTCGGAGTCACTTCGGAATGATTTCAAAATGACTCCGAAATCACTCCGAAGCTGGGACTTTGGGTCTCCCCCCCCCATGGGTGAATCCCCTCCCCCTAGCCTCCCCTAGACCCCATTGCCTGTTTCCTGTGGAAACAGGCTCCCTTTAATCCGGATTTTCTGGCAGAAGACCCCATTATAGACCCCATTAATGGGGTCTACAGAAAATCCAGATTAAAAGGCAGAAAGTCCCCATTTGATCCAGATTTCCCCCACAGCAGTGGAAACAATCGGGTCCCAAATGGGTGCCGTGGTGGAAATGGGGTCATCCAGCTCACACCCAAATGGGTCCTTAATGGGTGCAAAAAATTGGTACTTTTTGACAATGGAAAAACACCCAATCTTCGATTTTGGTTTTAAGACTGTTGCCAAGCAGTTACTTATTACTGCTGAGCATTGTTAATCACAAAATGCAACACCAACATATACGGAGTTTTAAAAAAACCAAAAACTGTCAGAATATAAGGCAATAATTACTTCCCCTACTCAAAAACTCACATAATGCTTATGGAAATAAAATAAATTGGTGGGGGTCTTTTTTCCAGTCCTGCCTGCAATGCCCTGTCACTATCAGCTTCACCTCAAACTTTGATGTCTGCCTTCCAGTTCTGGCTGGACATGCTTAAAATTTCTCCAAAACCAGGATTCTATGTATGAAGATAGGAGTGGGATTATTGAGGACCAGAGACATGCTTTGAGTGTTACTGTGTTTTCACTATAGTGGAAAATAAGGCCAAGTTTAGATGCTAATGCTGTAATCAATCCTTTATTTAAATGTATCTAAATATTAATTATGCAAAGTTAAAACAGATTGTTTCTACACTTATCTGCATTGGAATGATCCAAGTTGTCTGAGGTTAGGTCATCCACAATAGTCTGGCATGGTTTGAGCCAGATTGCTCTTGGATCAGAACAAGGTCATCTGCATTGAGATAGCTTGTTCTAAGCTAGATCCTACATCAGCCCCAAAGTTCATGCCAGCTTCAGAGTCAGCCTTGTGCTGCCAAAATGCATTCCTCATGGTAGGTGTGGTGGGATGGGGCAGAGCCTCTTTGGTATGCTCTAAGTTGTGGACAAAAGAACCGCTGAAGAGGACCATAATCTGTTCTAACAGTAAGTGCAGAAATGGCCCCCAAAAACTTTATCTGGCTGTTAATGGTTACATCAACATTGGCTTTACTAATTAATTGATGACATATGATTTGCCAAAATAGTCATAAGGTGATATACTACAACAAAAGAACATAATATAAAACATAGGAACAAAAAAAAGGGGGGGATCTATAATTAACTATAATAAATTGCCATAAAAGCACCTGCATTATAAAATCAATCAGGAGCAGAAGAAGAAATTAAATATTAAATAATTGAGAAAACTGTTAGGTTTTAATCTAGCACTTAATTTGGCAGGGTTGCTGCTGAGGAGAACTATCTGTAGTTTATTCTTTTATTTGTCTTTTGAGAGCAAAATGTGTGTGGTACTAGCTTATTTAAGAATATTTAAATCATGGATTAATTAATAATGTGATTATAACTCAAATAAATAAATAGAATAATTTATATTAAATGACATAGTAGAAACAAGATGCAGCATACAGAAGTCAACAGAGCCATATACATCCTAATATTTTCAAGGCATCATTTGCTTGGTCTGTTCCTTACATATTATCAATTCATAACTGCTAGTACTAACACTTGAATAAGCACTTGAGAATGAATCTAGGAGAATCTAGGGTGCCAACGGGTACCTAAAGGGGTCTCGCTAGGATCCTCCAACGACTCAGGGGTGGAGGAAATAGACGTGAAGCCCTCAAAAAAGGAAATTTCCCCATCCGGGACCCACAGGGGGTTGTCTGGGAACGTGAGGGGTAGATTAAATAAAATCCTCTCACCCCTTCTGGTAATCTGGTCTTCCTCAGATGCAGAACAAGCCGACGACATCACGTCAAACTAAGTTGTGGTGAAACAAAGCAATAAAAAACTAGTAAAGTCTCCCTCTGGGAGCGGCGAACTGCCAATTGACACGACCGTCGGAAGACTGGCTCAGGTGCCCTCGTGAGGGTATTTATACGAAGAGCCACCTAGCGGTCAACTGCCTCGGATATACCCAGCCATAGTATGCTGGAATCCGTCCGAGAACAGACTGCACCCACAACTTTAGTTTGCAGTCAGCATGAAATACTGGAGATTTCTCTCTAGCATGCTTAAGTAGGCAATTAAGGGGAGTCTTTAGCCACTTGTTCTAGATCCTCATAGATTTGTCTCTGCACTACAACTGATGAATGCATGCTGTCTGCTACTGTAGTATTTCTTTTGATCACTTGTGAACAATATCCACCACAAAAAGAACATATTCAGTGTAGGTTGTTGTATATGGATACCTGGCAAGTCCTTTCAAGAATTTCCCCATTGCCATGAAATCAAGCTGATCAGAGCAATTAAACACAACAGTCTGAATAGCTAAAGCTTTTCCCAGGTCCTTAGTTGTCTCTGTTTTGCCCGTTCCAGCTGGTCCTGCAGGGGCGCCTCCAAATTTCAGGTGCAACGCTCCAGTAAGGGTTAGGTAGCATCTATCACAAAAACCAAACGATTTTATGGCTGAAAAGAATCTTGAAAACATTCAATCAACTCCCTCAGACTAACACATTTAGGATACAGAAGATGACCCAATTAGCTCATGTTAACATTTAAAAACCCTATAAAGTTTTTAATCATTTATATTAGAGTAAGTAAAGAGAACCATAGTCTAAAATGAACATAAATCTAGCACAGAGATTGCATCTAGTCAAATGAAATTCAGTTTAAATACATTAAAGTGACAAGCTGCAAGAGAGGATTTTTAAAAAAATCTGTCTGATTGAATAATCCTTTATGACCTTACTTAGATGATCCATGCAAGCTTAACCCAACTGCCAACCCCCTGAGAACAATTATATTAGCACTCTGGACCATCATTTGATACTCATTACCGACCACTTCCAAAGCACTAATAATCAATACCAGTGCTCATCATAAGCATTTTTTAAAAGAAAACACAGATCCTGTGGGATCATTTCCAAAACCCAGCTTTAACCATGCTGTTTAATGACGAACATCCATCATTACAAACTGTCCACAGAGGACAATTTTCTTAAGCTTCTTCTATTAGTGTGATGGAGAACTCAACAACTATATCCTTATTCTGCCTGCATAAGATCCAGTATATATACACGAAGATCCAGTATATATACATGGCCATTTTATCTACACCTTTCTACAGGTTTAGAATCCCTACAGAATGGAAAGCCTTAAAAGAGTAATATATATACATTTCAAATTTATATATTGTTCTTAAGCAGATTTAATATTATTGCTCGTAACACTTCAGTGTATCATATCAAAAATAAGCTCTGCAAATATAATAGATTACATATGTAAGTTGGCCAATCTAACAATTGAACACAGACTGAAATGTTTTTTCTTCACAGCTTCAGAACAGCACGGACAAAGTGATATTCTCTTACCCACATTCTGTATTATCAAATACTCCATTGATTTATTTAAAACATATCCCTGTCATGTCTTTGACCTTGCTTGGGAAATACATAGCCGCATATTCTTTCTATCTTACTGTCTATGCCTGTTTCTGGCATCTTGGAGCTCTCTTCTTTCTCCTTCCTTCCTTAAGATCAGACTTGTTACCGTCCTCCTACCATCTTATACCATACTCTCAGCATGTTATTGAATTTTCCTACCTCTGATCCTGGTCTGTTTGACCTCTGAGCTAAGAAACACATCCAATGTGATGTGTTTCTATCTGAACAATTCTCAAGTCACCTTTCTTGTGGACATGTTCCAAAATACCTTTCCACAAATCAATAGAAAGGTCTGTACTGTCATGCTGTGTATTCTCTTGTAAAGTAATAGAAATAATGTTGATCCAGATTCAGTTCCCAAAATGAGATTTATTTATTTGAGATTAGAGAAATACTTAAATCATTTTTAGTGTAGTAAGTTGCAATACCTGTCAGTAAGAGGTGTGATCACCAGCCGCCCACTATTGCCCAAGTACTCATAGCCATAGATAAATTCAGCATTTACTGCCCGGATATATAAATCATCTCTTGTCCAGTAATACCTAACAATATGTAAAAATAAAATGCAATATATGTGGAAAATTACACAAGCTAAAAATGATAACTCTCAATTCGAAATGAATAAGACTTTGTAGCATAATAGTTCTATATGCCCAGCTATATTTTGTACAAAGCAAATTACTCTTTGGCTGAAATTGTATCCTTCTGCTACACTTTATCTAAAGAGTGGCTAATTCAATGAGTAAGTGTATGGTATTTACATCAGGGAGAACTGTTTACACCAGGTTGGTTAAATGCAAAAGGAGGGCACTACTTTCAGAAGACAGAAGTGACAAAGAGTGTGAGGCAACGGTTATCTCTGCCCCTACTTTCTTTAATACTTGATACCGAAATGAAGCTATTATAGTCTACAGGCCAGGAAAAAACCCCTTTGTCTTAGTAATTGATAATGTATCTTTTTAATTAGCCACCAGGAGGCAGAACATGACCAGTTTCATCCTTACTGGAACTTGACAGCTGCCCCCAATCACATTAAGCCACATTTTTTTAGTTCCGTCCATTACGGAGTCTTGAAGCCACATCCTTGCGCACATGTTGGTTACATTAACTGGACTAAGCTGTGGAATCATCTAAGGCCCTGGAGATCTCAGGCTTCAGGATAGGATTACATCGATTTTACAGAACGCTTTTTTCAGGTTTTCTCCTTCCTTATTATTTTAGCTCTCAATTACTCAGTCAGTTTTTACTTTAATGGCCCTATAGTGGAGGTACTTGAGTCATTTTTGTAAATACAACAGATTGTGATTTTATAATGATAAAGTAGTTTTTCCTTCCTAACTAAATTAGAAATGAAACATCTGCTAGCAGTCTTTCTGATGAAATACAGGACAACTCCCTGCAAATTATCTTTAGCAAATCTAAAATTCTTGTTTTTAAGAAAAAGAAACAAAACATTATTAACCACTGATGGAAAACCCTCTCACAGTAAATCAAGCTAGAATTTTCAGCTATCTTGGTGCCTGATTCCATCATGCTTTAATATGGCAGCCCTTTATGTAAGCCAGTTTGGCCTGTGAGCAGGTTTGTTCTAGTAGTTAGGGAGCCAGACTCTTATCTGGCTATACTGGGCTCGATTATGCAATCTTCCATGAAGCAAGCTGGGTAACCTTGGGCTAGTCACAGCTTCTTCTGAGCTCTCACAGCCCCACCTACCTCACAGGGTATTCTGTTGTGGGGAGAAGAATAGAAAAGCTTTGTCAGCCACTTTTAGTCCCCTTAAATGGGTGAGAAAAGTGGGGCAGAAAAGCCAACGTCTTCTTTAAATAATAAAAGTTATTCTAGCTGTTCTGTTCTTCTCCCCCTTCCCCTTCTAGAGATGGAGAATTTGTTCTAGCTTCCATCCATGTTTTTAATAGGAAAAAAAGCACCGAAAACGTGTTAAGGAAGTAGCTAGAGTTCAGCAAGTTGTCAACTGTGCAACTTTCAAGTCACCCCACTTGAAACTGCTCCATCCTCTCAGATATTGAAGCCATGGTTAAAATGTAAAATTCTCTCTCTTTCACACACAAACTCTCACACAAACATGTGCAGAAACAAATTGTTTGCTGGAGTCCTCTGTTGCAGGTGGGGTGGAGGGCAGGGCAGTTAAAAGTAAGTGCTACCAGGAGTAAGGATAGGTACAGCTTGGGATAGGTGAGACACTGTTATCACTGTACTTTCATGCAAACTCACATGAAAAGTGGCCCTGCTGAACCCTGTGCATTATGCACATATGAGTCAAACCTGAATTGAAATAAATCATGAAGGACAATGGGAGACTACACAAAAGATCTGAGCCCTCATATGGTGTACAACTAAAGAAAGCGCAACATCACGAATCTTTTGGGGGATGGAAGATTGGTCAGAATAAGATTCTGGCCCTGTTTGCCATGGCTTTATTCTAGAATATATCCTGGAATAGGGGCCTGCTGTCCACAGGCTAGTGCAGGCTACAGCAGGGCCCAAGTGAAGCCTGTCAGAATCTGCATTAGCAAGAAGACCATAGACATCCTGAGATATATTCCAGAATATGGCCAAGTGTGAACAGATCCTCTGAGAAAAATTATAAAATCATGAGTAGGTATGAACATAATGAAAACATTGAAAGAAATTTAGACATTAAAGTGACAATTAAAGTTAAATTTAGAAATTTGTAATATTCTCTCTCTCTCTCTCTCTGAGATGATGTCTCCATGCTGTCTGTGAACAATGATTATACAGTAGATAGCTAGAGATCCCTCACCTGAGCTGGGAAATCCATTCAAAATCATTCTCACTCATGACGTTCTCTTCAATAAGTTTAGCTGCCACGTCTTTTGCGTGCACTTCAATCACAATGAGAGCTGACAGCACTGTTCGCTGCATCCGAGACAGTTTCCCTCGCACAAGTGCGACTAGATCACTCAACTGTGCAAGAAAAACAAAACTGCTCAGACCAATCCCCTGAGAAACTTAAATCTTCTTGTGGCTTCTTATAAAATTTTTGCATTTATCTGGGCTGGAGTGGTTCAGCTGTTCCGGAATAAGGCAATCAGCACTTTGGTGGATTGAAGCTGGGTTAAATCTTAAGATGTGACCACAGCCTATGATTCAGATAGCTTCAGGTCAGTGGATGACCTGGCACAGAATGGGTATGCACTTCCCCTGGAGCAGCTGCAGCTGCTCCAGACAGGTAAGTGTGAACCGGACCTAAATTTTGGAAAATGAGGAACTAAAGTATAAGAAGAAAGCCCATCAGGGCTTCCTTTGAATCTGGTCCTTCTGAAGTTAAAAACAAAAACAAAGCCTATTTTGAATTAAGAGATTCTGTCAGTATTTGTAATTAATATAGTTATTCCTCTTTTTCTTCTCACAGAACATTCAAATTTTTTGTTAATGAAAAAAGCAATATTTCAAACCTATAAAAACCATGCAAAATTAAAAAGCAATGCAGAATGGAGTTTACATATGAAACTGTTTAAAGATAGCAATGCAACAGAAATTATACCTATCTCATTACCTGTAAGAAAGCCTTAAAGATAGATCTATTGCAGAACATGCTGCTTTAAGATAGCCACACTCAAATTAAAAAGAACAAAAGAGTAACAAAACTAAATTAATAAGTTGCACTGCAAAAACAAACAGCAACCAACTCAGGCGGTTTTCTTTCCCTGCCCCAGCAAGAGCAGCCACAGTTTACGGCTAACAAAAGGAGGTTTGGAGAATAAACCCACGCAGTTAAGACAGGACTGTAAAGTTAAGCAACATTTTTACCTGAGCACTTAGCTGTGGAAACAGCCTTGTGGATAAATCTCCAGCCTCTAGGGCCTCTGATACTTCTTTTGTCCAGAATGTTTGACATCCAGCAATGGTCACTTGCCCTGGCCAGGCTAAGACCCATACAGTCCGTGGTGTCTTTAGTAAAAGAAGATTACTTTTAAGAAAATTTGAAATAAGGAGATATGAAAATTCCAGTAATCAGAAATGAACAGAAGAACTGGAACTAAAGACCTTAAGTGTGATTGCTTTTTGCTGTTGACCAGATAATGAACTATTTATCTGCATTATCAGCGAAGGCTATTTGAGGGGGTCAAATGGCCTTCGCTGCCCCACACAACTCTTTTATATAAGTATTCCAACCCCCTTTACAGATCGCCAAGGCAGGTAGGATAATGGCTTGATTTTTCTCCCTTTTACACAGCAAAAATTCCACCCCTGTTTCCCAAGCATGATATTGACTTGATTTTCCGCTTGCTGGGTGTTCTCGTGGTTCCCAGGAACAGCGGAGGTGCACAAAACTGCTCAAACGCTCAACTGCCGCCAAATGTCGTAGCAGCTTCGTGAGCTGAGACTGCGCATAGGGAAGATCCCGGTCTATTTGGGGAGGAGATTGGTGCTCACATAAGTGGGAGGTGGGGTTTCATGTCTTGTGTTTGCTGTTCTTGCCCTGTGCATTGGAGATCACAACCGCTGAGATTTTTTGGGAACAAATGGCGTTAAAGCCGAAACACAAAAACACAAACGGGGACTTTTTGGAGGAGCTTTTTCTGTTTGTTTACTTGTTTTACCAAGTGTGTGTGTGGGGGGGAGCAGAGGAAGTGGGTGGGATAGAGGTTGGAGTTCACAGCTGCACAATGAAGGTAAAACAAAACAAAGGGGCATGCATGCATATGAATGCTGCAGTGCACCTGTGCTTCTACTCCCAAAACAAATGAATTAAAAAGGAAATCAAAGCTGATAAAAGACAAAAAGGAAGGGCCAATCACATCATGTTGCTAATGGAGGGAGGGAAACAGGCCAGGCTATTCACTGTGAAATAAACTTACAGAAGAAAGGAACAGAAGAAAGAAGAGCTTCAGGTGCACCAAGAGTGTTAAAGTACCTCAGGAATATTGTGTGTAGCTGGGGCCTCAGATGCTAGAAACAGATAGAAGATACCAAAAGAAGCACCTCTAACCATGACATTTCCTGTGTCCTAAATTCTGTAGCTAAACTCTCTCAAAAATGTAATACAAGACATTTTTTCCTAAGTTAGAGTTTTGTGCCCAGGAAAAAGAGCTGTGCAGATGAGTTTTAAAGATTTAATTTATTCAGTGTTTTCAACTTATTATTTTTAGAGTAAAAATGTTGAGTATGACACAGGATGCTTGGCTTATTTCTATAATATCTACAGTATCTGTGCAATACATTCAAAAGTGATCCAAGAAAATGGAAGATGTTTAACTTCAAAGCTAAATTTAAAATAGAATGAAGAATATAAGCCCTGTCCCCATGGAATTTAAAGTGTGCCAGGACACTCCTTT
>MTQE01001058.1:1282146-1293915 GCA_014337955.1 Aspidoscelis marmoratus
AAAAGAAGATTTTCATCGGACTTTAAATTGCATGGGGATGCACCCTTAATCTAGTAGTAGACAATGCACTTACATATGGATAAACCCTGATTGCTCTTTCAATGTTGTCCCGCACACTGGCTCTCATGATCCTCTCAACTTCCAGCAGCCAGTCTTCTACATTGCCCGTTGGATAAATTGGAGAAAAAAGTTTCACTTCTTCTCCTTCTGCAGAGTACATGTGTGTAATTTGAAGATCTTCCTGAAAGAGTAACTAGTATGGAGAACAACAGCATGAGAGCCAAATTAGTTTTCCCTCCTTTTTCCTACCATATATAATGTATAAATTCAAACAAATAGGGCTAAAAGCTGTACATGTTTACTTCATAAATACAATAAATAAACAAACAAACATAGGCTGTATTCCCACTACTGCTTGTTATGCCAGGATGAGGTCGGCCACTCCATCCTCAGATTCGCAGCCCATTTCAAGCTGGGACTGCTTGCTTCTAGCATGTGTCAATTCTCTGCACTGGCTCCACGGCTGGTGTGAGCCTCTGAATGCTCCAAAGGTCCTGCTGTGCCACCAAAAAACAATCTCCCGTGGTATATCGTACCACGGGTGCATGGCGTCTGCATGCCTCCATGGTCCTGTATACTCCCACTAGAACACCAGTAGACCTTGATGTCAAGGTCTATCAGTAAACTGAGCTATGGTGACATTTTGAATGCCCTAACCCAGTCTATACTCTGTTTTGTGTGGATGGAGCATACTAGGAGTGATGGAGACTCCCATGATCCACATTAGCACACAGAAAGGAGGCTTCCAGGCCTTCTCCTATGACAATACTGTGTCCCGTGTGGAAAGGACCAAGTTTTAACTGTATTTAGCCTTGTGCCATATTAAAGCTCATTTTTAGTGGACCACTCAAAGAGGGCTGGTACTGTGAGGTGATTCTAGTAAGCATTAGTCTATCATGTACCTTTCACATCCAAAGGACAGGAAAGCATTACAGAAATGCCCCTAGTTTCACTGGTGCCTTCTGTTTCCCGTTCCAGCTACTTGGTTGGTATGGAATTTTGTGCAACCTCACCATTCAAATATGATGCTAGTTGAGACCTGGGAAATCCCCAGGAAAATGCGATTGTGTGTGAGGTGACATTGCACACAAGCCCAGTGCAGCCATGCCCTCTCCTGGCTGCAGCCATGCCCTCTCCTGGCTGTAGAGTCAGATGAGAAATAAGAAGCAACAAAGGAGTGAGGAGCAGGTGTGTTCATTGTTCAGTTACCTCATGCTCAGTTACCACTCAACTTGCCTTTGCTATTGAAGGGGAAAGGGCTTGTAAAATGAAGCACTTAAGGAAACTTCTGGATGGTTTCTGGAAACCATGATGGATAAACCTCTGAAGATTATGATGTCTGCTCACTAGAGCTAGCCCTGAGAGGCATGACCTCCTGAGGAACACATTGGCTGCATGACTTCGGTGGCTGGTCCAAAAATGCTGCTGGTTGGTGCACCAACTGGAGGCTGTTTTAAGGCGACCTCCTTAGTGTCCTCCCTACAGGACCAGTCCAAGAGGCATATGAAGCCTTGGCCATTTCACTGGACTCCCCAGAAATGGCCCTGGATATGGACTTCTTTTGGCATGGTGTAGTACTTCCCCCAGCCTACAACTTTGTGAGCTGGGGAACTTTCATCCTGGAACACCCACCATCCACTACTGTAGCCCTGTCCAGATCAAGGATTTGGGCCAAGCCCGGTCTCTGCGCTGTGTGCCAAGGTTTGCATTGCAGAAGCAGCATAACTGTCCCTTCCCTCTTTGGGAGATTCGCTAACAGTGAACTTAAGTTTGCTTAAGCTTAATTGTACTGCCAGGTTGTCATTCAAATATAATTTCCTGGATTCAGTTCCTGGTTTCCACTGACCTGGTCTTACAGCTCACAGACTTTAATGTAGATAAATGTATATTCTAACCATGTAGGACAATTACTTCATGTATCAAAATGAATACCAGTTACAATTACAAACATGTTAGCATTAACAGGAACTGTGAGCTCTATGCCTTTCCAATTCTCCACAATACAAGCAGGATCTGCCTTCCGCAACAAGGAAAAATGGTTCTTATTTACCCGTGCAATATTTTCAAAGCACTTGCGAAGATGAGGCTGCACAGCTGTCGGGTCCTTGGTCTGAGACAGTATTTCTAATAATTCATCATCAGAAAGGAAATAAAATCTGGGGGGAAAAAAGTTCATGGTCTGTCTCTAGTTTCTATGTAAAACTGAGAATATAATTCTAGAAACATTTTCTTCAGAGTAGTAGTTGGTACTGGCAGTCTGAAAGAATCCAAAGCCACCACCACCACCCAAGCAATTTGCCATAGGATACTTCCCGAGGAAAGATTACTGTGTTTTCTTTGTTATGGAAATTATAAAAATCTATAACAAGTTATCATCCATCCATCCATCCATCCATTCACACACATGTATGTCTATCCCATCTTTCCTGCCAATGATAAGGTAACAAACAAGAAAATAATTAAGCATTAATCTCAAAATATATTCAGTAATGTTATGTAAAACTCATTATTAAACTAAAAAAGTCAGTAAACATTTTAATCAACCATGTTTTTATCAGTATGATAATGCTTCATATTAAAATGTTTACGGCTCTGGTTTTGGTGGTTAACGCGATAAAGTGATCTTTTCTAATTAGAGAACTGTGGAATACTTATCTCTTTACTTGTACCTGATTATTCAATAGTAAGTAAATAATATGAAATAGTATAGAAAACACATGTATAAACTCTTTTCATTCTTAGCTTTGGCATCTCAGTCCCCTGTAGTGATTAGCGAAAGTTGAAATTCTGAAAGCGCCACCCTTTAGCAGTGACTTCACCAACAGTATGCAACATCACAAGCAATCAGCAAACTCAAAGAATGAATTTTCTGCTTTACGTTTTAGTCCTAGAAGACCTCAGGATCTATGGTCAAGAAACATATGGGAGTCATTTATTATGATTCCCTCTTACACTGAGAAGCAAACCAGTTTCACCACAGCCCAGTCCCTGTATTATTAGCACCAATCATAAAAAAAAATGAAATATGCCCTTTGGTTTTGCCACTACATCACAAAAATTTCATGAATTTGTTGTTTATAGCAAAAAGGGGCAGATCACATTCCTGTTACTGTTCCTACATTGTGCATACATTATCACAACACCTCCAAACTTTCTTGACTCTGGAGATCTGAAAGTGAATACTTAGCACAAGCATCCATTCAAACATCAAAATGAAATGATCAGAAATGACAGTAAGACAAGACTTTTCAGTCATGAGATTACCTTGGGAAAGCTCCTCTCTTGGTCTCCAGGTACTCACTTAGGCCTTTCTGCACCAAATCCAGAAGTTTATTGCATTCCCGCAGCTTTTCTAGCAGTCTGGGATCAGGACACACATTAATGACCTTAAAAATGACATAAACAGTAACTATTAGCTCAGCTACTAACAGATTAGATTACTCATAGTTAGAGCTAATAAGTTAGGACAGCCAACGCCTTTCAGCATAAAGTCTTGAATACAGGAGGCCAGGTAGCTGGGAGCAAGGAGATGAGCAAATAAGATCAAGGGAGTTTACAGCAGGAGTTTCAAAGAAGCAGCAAAAAGGGAACTCCCTGCATGAAGCAGAGACCACCTGCTAACTATTAGAAGAAAAGAGTGGAAACTAGGAATAGAAAAAAGCTCGCATGGAAGAGCACAAAGAAAATGAGTGGGAGAAGATGGCTAAGTTTTTTATACTCTGTATGGGATATGAACACAGAGGGAAGAGTTGCAAAAATTTTGAAAGAAATCAAATCAATGGAAGAAGCAAATACTTGGAGTCATGTTACCAGAAGGAACCAAATCCATATTTTTCACTTCAACTGACTATCCAGTGAAGAAAACTCTCAGCCCTATAGAGTGTCTCATAAAAATCTTCAAAGAAAGGAAGGAAGGAAGGAAGGACAGTGCTTGTGGGAAATTCATTGTTATGAGGATCAGACTCCTTTTTAGGCTAACTAAAGAAGTGATCAAGACACATGCTGTCTTCATGAGGATGCACCCAAATGTTGTAAAGTGGCTACCATGACCCATCAAACCATACCAACCTGCGGTACAAGTTCCTCCAGGAGTATAAAGCAGGACATTTAGGATACATGAAAAAAACTGAATAATGGTGGGTGTTATGGTTTTGCCGTCTGTCCCAATTTGCTGCTTAAAGCCAGAAGGTCTAAAGGGTAAACCCCTCAGTGCAGTTTCAAATGTATTAGCCCTAACTGGGTGGAGCTGTGAGAACACCCACATAGCTGGATACATTTTGGTACATTCTTACACTCTTCTGAGAGAAAGTTTACAGAGAGAGAAAAAGGATGGCCTGTGCTCAGAGTTAAATACAGCATTTAGGCCATCCTTATTAATGTGTAGGCATTTTCGTTTGTAAGGCAGTAACAAAGAAATAACACGGCAGTATCAAAGCAATAGCAAGAACTATAAGTTGAACACAAAGAGTCGCAAAGAAATCTGAATTCTTCAAAGCAAGAGAAAGAAAAGTGTCTGAGCTTCAGAGTTTCAGTCAGTGCCCATTTTGCTTCAACTGAATAACATGTAAAGTACCTGTTTAATTACTCTGAGAAAGAGAATGGCAATTGTTTATGTGTTTTGTTTACTTTAAAATAAATCCTGTTAATTCCTGTTTGAACAGATCCAGAGCATTTCTATGGGAATTTCTTAAGGATAAGCCTCGGTGTCCCTTCAAGTAATAGAGCACAGGTCGATCCCTATGAGACTTGAGCAGCCATCAGAGTGGGAAAAGGCATATAACAGCAGCTATATATTAATTACAAATATATTGCTAATATGAAAGATGCAATTTATTGAAATGGGCTACCCAGGGGTACACAAATGAAAAAAGCTTGGGAACTACTGATGCAGCTGATTGTTATCTCCTCCTATTTGACCAACTCTGAAGTTTTCACTTGTGATAATGTTACTTTGTTCTGCTTTGAACCTAAGCTTTTGGATATGCCTACAATATCCACCTTCAGAGAATATGGCTGCTAGAACTGTCAAATGTAATTGAAGGTCTCAAGGAAAGATTATTTTTAGGCATGCCAGAAATTAAAACAAACAAACCAGGCTCTAGTGCTCCTGCAGTGGAGAAGCAATAAGGAGGTTGAGAGAAGGTAGAACCATTTAACACTTTTTGTGCATCTGTCCCTGCTTAGATGGATTCATAGCTAAGAGATAAAAACAGAATGAGGCATCACTTAGTTGCCACAAATTACGCAGTCAAGTTTCCCACATTTGGGGGAATTGCAGGAGTTAGCACTCTTGGAGTGCCAAAGATGAGCCTGACCCTGGGAAGACCATCTTCCTGATCCTGGTGTCTCCCTTGCCAGGTTAAGTATAGCTGCCATTAATGAATTTAAATCTACTAGACCCTTAGGATACTAAAAGAGACTGTGGAGATCTTCAAACTATTGGCTGTAGTTTTTGAGCAATAGGTTTATGCTGAAAGACTGGAATGGAGAAAAGAAAGAGATAGTATGCTGGAAATTATTCTAATGATTGTATTATACCGGCAAAGATTATAAGGAGTTTCTTTCTTTCTTAGAACTTGTTATAGTGGTTAGTTGTTGACATAGTACACTTGGAATGCAGTAAAGCACTTGTCAAAGTGTTTTGGAGGCCCTGTTCACCAATTTCCACAGTAACTGGGGAGTGTTTTAAGCTCAGCCCTTAGCTATGGCTAGTCTTTCTGCAGTACATCTCTCCATTCACAGTATCTTCCCAGATGAGGGATGAGCATGGGAGGGGCTGTGTTAAAGTGCTTTCACTTTGTATCTGTGAGGACAACCTCATATAATGGTGTTGCATGGTTTTGCCTCAGTGGAAACTAACCTGTGGGTGGCCCACCTGAAATTGCTATTTTTCTGTTTTGCTGCTAACTTTTTAAAATAAAAATTGTTACATTTCAGAGATAGTTTCTGCTCACTGTCCACTTGATTTTAATGGATGCACGTGCTGATATATAATTTTTAAAACCAGAAAGCACTGAAGTTCCTTCTTTGGTTCGTGGCTGGAGTAAGCTAATTTCCCCACACAATACATGTGTCCAAACCACATCCCATAATATTATCAGAGCAGATTCAAACCTTTTATCTTTGGTATATATGGCCCTTTACAAATTGGAACCATCTCCCTCAGCATAGACCTGTGAGATCATTAAGATCTTCAGGGGAATGTGGGTAATATGAATCTCTGAATGTCATCGTATCACTACCTGCAGTTAGGCCTTCTCCATGGAGGTACCTACTCCCTGGAACAGTCTCCCCTATGTGCACCTTAGGTACTGACTGAAGACACACATGTTTACTCAGACCTTTCCAGAGTGAATGTTTGTTAATTTCTCCCATCCTTTTTATATAATTTAGCTGTTTTCATTCTTTGTAAACTGTTCTGAGATACATTAATGGATAAATATTTTACATAAAATTATGTAAAAATATGTACAGCGGGTGTAAATACTACAGAAGTGGACAACATGATTATCACACAACCACACCTCTCTGTTTTCATCAGCATTCTTCATGATTTTTCTCCACATTCTCTCCATGGTTTGATAGCGTTTACTTTCTACCGGTAATTGTCGGTTGATGTCTTCTGAGCTGAAAATAGGCTCCAAATACAGCCAGGAACGCTGGCATGTCAGCCATTCTTCCAAGACATCCTATTATGAAAGTAGGTACATTAGGAAAAGCGCACTAACAGTGCAATACTACGCATTTCAGATCCATGGGAGTCACTCCTAAGTACATGAGAAAGAAATTTGTACCTAAAATAAACTGCTCAAAAATTTATGTCTTGGGATCATGCAAAGTAACCTAATGCACTTAAAGCTGTTCCTTAATTCACTAGCTTTACTATAAACAGGCTATTACAAAAGTGGTGGCAGAGCAGCACTATAGCACCATGTCCAATTGCAAGCTTCCCTTTCATCTCCTAGGACTTTGCTTTTGCCCTCCAGAGAGTAAAGTATGCTTCAGGAAGATGAAATGGAGGTTTCCAATTGGAGCCTCATCATCCTCCCGCCATCCTTCATTCCTGATTTGAAGATGCCTGATGCATGAACGATAATGGGAGCAAATAAACAAGTTCTCATTTTAGCTTTCAGACCATAGCTATTGTGGCCATAGCTCAAACATAATCTAACAACAAAATGTAAAGCAAAAACAGTTCTGTACTGTAGGAGTTTTCTGAACTGAATTTTTTCAGCAGACATTTTGCTGGAGCACTATTTGGCTTGGTAATGAAACATTTGCAGAAAGAAGATTCAGCTCAGTGCAACCTACAATGCAACACTTTAACCCTGAGCTATAGATGTTTTTTACTATAGCAAAATACAGTATTTTTACCACAATGTTATGGCTGGAGTACTGCACCATATAATGGCTTGAGTACAGTATATACTCCCTGGATAAATAGCCAGAAAGATGGAGTACCTAGAATCCTGGACTAAAGTCAGGGTAAAAAACTCCACTAGGACTAGGTTATTGACTGACTAGGTTATTCTGGGAACTCAGAGCTTCATAGCCTAACGTAAGAAAAGTTATTGAAAAGATTAAGTGGAGGGGAGGAGAATGATGTGAGATCTTGAGCTTCTTGAAAGAAAGATGGAAGATAATTTTTTAAAAAACAAATATGGCTACAAATAAGGCAGGAATGACTACATTTGGCTGTCCAACTACTATCATCCATCCACGCATCCACGCATCCATCCCGCCCTATACCTAAAGGTTTCAGGGCAGGTAACAACATTTAAAATCAACATATTAAAACAATAACAGTATATATTAAAATAACAGTGCCTGCGAGTGGGAAGGGAAAAGTGTATCCTCATTTAACTGAAGGCCAGGGCAAAGAGGTGCATCTTCACTGCCTTCCTAAATGTGTACAGTGAAGGTGATAGACACACCTCAAGGGAGAGACCATTCCAAAGCCTAGGGGCCATCACTGAGAAGGCCCTCTCCCGGGTGCCCACACCCTTTTGCTGCTGAAGGGGTGGTACAACCAGGAGGTCCTCCCCTCCAAATCTTAAGGCACGGGCAGGCCAATATGGGAGTAGACATTCCTCCAGGTATTTGGGGCCCAAGTCATGAACTATAACTCACATCATTCATTTTCACTAGTCATGCTAGTTAAAACTGTTGAGAATTGGAATTCAACCATATCCGGAAGTTCACTCATTAGCCACCTCACCACAAGGTGCTCATCAGAATATTTTACAATAATTCAAACTTAGGCCTTTCGTTAAAATATTAAGCATGAAGGAATTTGTTACCTGTAATATAATGTTCTTGGATTTCCTCAGCAAATGTGAAAAAAATTGCAATCTTCAGTTAGTAATAAACATCTGACAAAACTGCAAATTGTCTGTAGGCCGGTGATGGCCAACCTATGACACGCGTGTCACAAGTGACACGCCAAGCCCTTTTGGGTGACACACAAGGCCATCCTGGCACCTGGGCATGTAGTGCTTACTTGTTCTTGAAGTGTACAAAATACCAACTTTCAATTGAAGATTTAGCAACAGAAGTCATTAATGTAAAGAATTATTTGTTTTTGCTTTTAATAAAATACATAACTTTTTTACTAGAGCCACAGATATCACAAAATTACGGATATTTCTAGATGTGACACAGCAGCCGAGTTAAGCTAGGTTTTCTTGTGAATTTTGACACACCAAGCTCAAAAGGTTCACCATCACTGCTGTAGGCTTTTAAATATATTTTTAACAGGCCATTTGTACAGCATTCCCATGCAACTTTAATCCAAAATAAAGCCCATTATGTTCAACAAGAGCTACTCCCTAATACGTGTATTAATATCTGTCCCTTTGAAGATAAACGTGTAAAGCCTTTGATCAATTACTTTGGTGCATTAGTGAACGTCTCATCTTGAAAGTCAGCAGGTATACATTTACTGCAAGAGTGTAAAGGGAATGAATGATATATTTTGATGTAAACGTTTCCATCTGACGCACAGCATGCAAAAAGAAGACTGCATAACAACTTCAAGTAACAGCATTTAAAGTAAGTATTTGGGGAAAAATCAAGTAACTTTGACAGGACACAGCAAAACTTAAAAAGAGGCAAGAGAATATAGCAAAAGACAAAATCAGATTCCTTTTTACTTAGAGCCCATGTCCGAAAGCTCCTGAACAACTATATGCTAGCAAGGAACAATTAAAGTCCTAGCCTGAAACTTCTGAACAACACTAGTGCCCTGGAGATACTTACTGAGGCAAGGCCTGCATGGTCACACCAGGGCATACCAAAAGAATGCCAATACCATGGTGGAAGCACATCTCCACATGCTGGGTGTACAGTGTCCACATATCAAAGCCCACTCTACAGACAGGACACATTTGCTCCTTCAGCCACCTTGTGGAGGATCTACAGCCCATGAAGAGACAGTAGTTGGATGGTGCAGAAGAGGCAGAACACAAACTGGTGCCATGTTTGATCAAATGGACTCTGTTTTGATCAGGAGCTCAGAAGATCCTGTGTGAGTCATCATGCAGCGGCCCTGCCACCTCGTATTTGCCATTTATTCCTATTTTCTGTTCATTTTTGTTTTGTTTTGTTTTTTTCCTTAATCACTTCCTTATCCGTTAAGGAGACTCAACCTTTTTATCCCACAATTTATATCTTTCCTGGCAAGTCTTGGGAGAGGGGTTGTAAGATTACCCTAATAACTTTGATTAGAAGAATATGTACACAGTATTAATTTCGCTTCTGTAGCCAGGTATATCTAGCCATAGAAATGTGATGGAATGGATTGCTCCTTCTGCATTCCTAACTTGTTAAAACCTATGTTAAGGATAAAATCACCTCTGTGTCCCTCTTGCGGACTTCGTATCCAACAACCATTGTGGTCTTGAAGTTGTCACCACTGAGCCTGATTTTTGTAATTCCTACACGAGCTTTAAAACAAAGTAGTCCAGCTTGCCCATCTTAGTCTAGAAACATATGTACAGTTCTGATGATCACACTTCAAAAGGAGAACAAAACTAGAAACAAGTTCAGGAAAACGTAAAATTATTAAGGCCCTGAGCAACTCTCCTAGATGACGTAATGGGGTACAGGGTTATCATACTCGTTATATATTATCTTCAGTATTGGATTCTAAGGGCCAGCTGTTGGGGTCCTTAGTGAAGAAGAGTGTAACATAAACTCCTGCCCTCTTGTGAGCAGGGTCAGTGCAAACAGATTGTTGGACCAGTCTGCCAAGCTAGATGTGCTATTAGTCTGATCCAAAATTCTTATCATCCAGTCTGAGATACTTTTCTTACTTCCAGAGCAACTCAGCTCATTTCATCCATAGGGCTGTAGTAAAAAGGCCACTATGTGAAAAATTCTGAATCCACAAACTAGAGCATAGTGTCAAATTGTTAGTTAAGGTTCAAACAAATACTTTGATATCAAGAAGAAAAGAGTCACAGTGTTTGTATCCTTTAACTCTTTTCCTACTTAGCACAGATAATGATGGCTATTTCTTGCGTAAGTAGCAAAGAAGTTTCCATTAGGCCAAAGCTTTGTAACTTTAAGGATAAGACTGAATTCCTTTCTTCAACTCAAGGAAACCTGAGAATTAATTTGTGCTTGCCATCTATCCTTCCATGGTAGCTGGAACATATTATACTGGAACAGTTAACACTTCTCAATCTGGAATAGCACACACACCAAATTAACTAACCAATTAACTAAAACAATTATTAATTGTGGAAATGGCCCTATATTCATTTTAAACACACATAGACACACACACTTTGAAATGTTATGTTAGCCAGGTTCAGAGCACCATCTTCTAGACACCTGATTAAAGATCCTCTGAGCTCTTCTAGTCTCATTGGTACTGGCAGGCATACAATATCTCCCAGAGTCAGGCTAGAGGTTAAGAAATTACTTTGCTCTCTGCTCTTCAGATTTTGGGAGCAGACAGGTGTGTAATTAAGTGTCTCCTTCAAAGCAGGCAGTGCGGCTGGTCAAGAAACTCCACAGAAAATAAATGTACATTGCATCTTTCTGAGGCTGAAGTAAAGGGCATCACAGTTCTAACATCCATGCTGGTTACAATCCCAGCACAATAGATTCAAAACTTAACCCTTCTGCCTCTTATCCTTTTGCTCAAGGCCACAGATAACTGAATGATTATATATCCTCCGTGCTATCATTTCCTGTCCCACTGACAGAAAAGTTGCGTTAAAACGGTTAAACACAATGGGGAAGTAAATATGTTCATGTGGATCTTTAGTATATTTGGTGAATGGAAAAAAATAATAAAGAAAAACTGAGCACAACTGCATCTCCTCACTCGCAGCACACATGGTTACACAGCAGCAAGCACGTCACCTTATTCCTCATGATTCAGGCCCCTTGTATATAAAGAATGCTTTGTCTTGTCAAAATACTGAGTATCACACTATATTAGTACCTATTAATTGCTTCCAGTTGTAAAGTATTGAACAGGTCGAAGCAGAGCTGCAAACTGTCACATTGTTTCACTTCAGAGGGAGAGAGAGATTTTGTGCTTGCTAACAAGGAAAGGTGATACTAATTATCATTATCACTACCACAGAGATTGTTTCTCAGCAAGCAAATCTCTCCCTCTCCCTCCCCCTTTGCAGGTCTGGTTTGTGCTAATCAGGGGCCATTAGGTGAAGGCAGGCAGCTGAATTTGACAGCTGA
>MTQE01001058.1:1294336-1305552 GCA_014337955.1 Aspidoscelis marmoratus
AAAATCCGACACAAGAGGGAAGCAAAAAGAGACCATGGAGACGCACCCTGAGATGAGCATTTTTGTTCTGGTGAAGCTCCAAGATCATATCTAACTATCTATATAAGTAAAACAAAATTAAATAAAGGGGAAAAAATAAAGAAACCAACTTAAAGCAAAATAGTAAAATTTGATACTTCTTTCCTACTCTTATCAATGAATTCAAAATAGACCTCTTTTCCTCTTCATATACCCACAGAGGGCACATCTACACTTTCCAGAAGCCACAGCTCCAATTTTATACCAACGCTTCTAGCCCTCATCAGTGGCAGGAGTGTGCCCTTCATTTCTAAGCAGCATTTTGTTGACTAGTGGTGAGCCATTTGTGCAAACAGAAAAAGAGCTTTGTCTATGCTTCCAGGAGCCACTACAGCTTGGAAATCATGGTGGTGCTAGAAATGGTGCTGCCAGTAAGTTGTGGCCACTGACAAACTATTTGGAAGGCATGGGTAGCAAGGAGTAGGGAGATCAAAACCCAAAGGGAATAACCTCATTCTTTCTCTCTTTCCTCAAAACACCGACAGTGATGCAAACCTATTCAGACACACAATTCAATCCAAATTACTAGTAGTACATACTACACAGTTTCAATTTTGCTTCAGGAAAGAAGAAGTGCCTCCCTTTCCACCTATCCCTAATGTGATTCAAATTGCCCTCATTTTAACCAGGAGATAGCGGATTTTGTTCTCAGACATTTTATTCTAGAGCAGCGGTTCTCAACCTTCCTAATGCCGCGACCCCTTAATGGAGTTCCTCATGTTGTGGAGACCCCCAACTATGGGGGCAGAGCAGCTGGGAGGTGGGAGGGAAGGGTGGCGGGAGACTCGTTGTGACCCCTCTGAAAGTGTAGTTTGACCCCCAAAGGTGTCCTGACCCCCAAGTTGAGAACCACTGTTCTAGAGCCATCATCTTGTAACCTGGTTCTTAACTTTGAAACTTGGGAAGAGATACGTTCCTATATAAGACCCATTATGGCCAGATTTGGAATACGGCACAAGTATGGTTGGCCAGCTTCATTAAAAATGTTTTAGTCGGATCCAAAGCTCTGAGAAAACTACAGTGAGTACAAACACTAAAGTTAGAGCACGCAATGGAGAACTACAAATGAACTGAGTTGACTGCAGTTTATTTTCTTCACAACTATTTTGCAGCATCCTGTTAAATGTTTCTTCCTGTAAGTATGAAAAAAGCAGCTTGAAAATTAATACCTGAGTCATTTTCAGCTTATTTTCCCAAGTGTTGATCCTCTCCTCAAATGGCTTCTTGAATGGTGAGAAGGACATACTTTGAGTCATAACAATGTGATCATCCAGAAGCTGAGAAGCTTCATCAGGACTCTTCAAGATGAATGTTTCTGTTGCTTTATATGGAACTACATTGAAGAGGATGGATTCCCATTCACGCTCCATCTTGTCTAAGGCCTAGGAAACCAGAAACAATACATCTCTAGGCTAGCCCTCATTACATTTCAAAATACTTACTACTTCTAGAATGATAATTTGGAAAAAAAAACCATAATCATTATAATGGTAAGAGACTAAGGCCAGTTAGACAATGAGGGGGAAAAACAAGATAGGCTCTTGATATAAAAAAGATGCAGCTGAAAATATGTTTACTCATCAAGGCATTTTAATGAAAATTCTTAATCACTTTCATTGGAAGCTGGAGGGACTAAAAAGGTCTTTAAAATTTTTCATAATAGATTATATGTTAGTATTACTGCTAAGAGCATGGCATTGTTCTGTCCTTTTTGTAAACTGTTCTAGATATCAATAGTGGGAGATAGGGCTGTACATTTGAAAAATAAATAAGATTGCTAATCAATTTCTCCAAAGTTCAGAGCTATCTGTATCTCCCAAACCTGCCCAGTATAAGGACAATTTTAAAATGTTTTTTCGTGGCATTTACACTACAAATATTCAAAAATCTTTAGTAATGAAAACCACTCATCTCCTAAAAGCATTGCAGCATGGATGATACTTTCTAGAAAGTCATACAGAATTGCCTCCTCACATGTTCGATTGCGTACTCCTTCCCTGCAATCTCAGCTATTTTGGCTATGATTTCAATGTGATCCTGAAGGTTCATGTCCAGACAGCGTGCAAATGTCAAATTGGCTTTGGGCTTCACAGTAATTTTTATCTCATCAGAAAGCATCTCCCAGTGACGATTGCGCATACCAGGATTGCGCAAACCTTGAATAAGAGGGATATATGGCTTGAATTCTTCTATCTTGCCACGGATTTCCAGAGCCACATCTTGGCAGGCTTAACAGAAAATGGAAATACTGTCATCAGTTAAGAGGGAGGGAAATGGAGTAACAATGTAATTATGAATATATGAACGTAATAAATGTATCTATGTAATCTATGTTATTTATTAATCAATCATTTTTTAAAAAACACACTACACCAAACAAGTTGTTATTGCAGCCAAAGCTGTTGAACAGTATACAACATAGGCTGTTGCCGCACTCCCCTCATTATCCTGTATCAGAGAGTTATGGTACGGTCTAGGACAGGCAATCCATCCCAAACTGTTGTGGAAGAAAAGTGTTGGCATTGGAATAGTCTGTTCCACACAAGCTCATGTGCTAGCTCTGAAGTTCACGCAAGCTTTGAAGCTGGTGCAGAGTGCCTCTAAATGCTCCAAAATCCCTTGCCTATAGAGCTTGGAGGGAGCTTTTGGCAGTATGCCTTGTTGCACCATCAAAATGGGACCTCAGCAGTATACTAGACCACAAAGGTGTGCCCTAGCCCAGTCTATGCTCCATCCTGTGCTGACAGGGTGTACTAGCAGGGGTTGGGGCTCCATTAAACTGCCTCAGCATATGGAAAGGAGGCATATAGGCCCTTACTTGTTATGCATACTGGAGAGTGTGGAAAGACCCATAAAATATACAACACAAAATTCAGATATAAAAAAGAACTCCACTAGACAGGACAGGGCAAATCAAGAGCAACATGTGCAGAAGTACAAGTCAATATACTATAACTGAGATGGGGAGGAGGGGAAGCAGTGGAGAAGATGTTTTCAAAATGTAAGATTTTTTTTCCCCCAAAATGTATAATGAATTCTGATTGAAATGTGTAATTTTTCTTACGTTCCTTTTCCTAAAAATGTAACGACAGCCCTCAGGAACTTTCAAAGATTGTGACAAAATTAGCAAAGCAATGTATCACTAGGCACTGAAGGTGTGATTGCCCAGTACTGAGTCTGACAAAAACCAGATTATTACATTTGAAGAAGAGCTAAAATTTAGAAGAATTACTGTGTTATACGGAATATTTTTCTTTCTCTTGCTATAAATGATTTACCTTCATACATTCATGGTTCTCCTCCGTTAAGGCTGCTTCAATGCAAAATTACCGTATTTTCCGGCATATAAGATGACTGGGCGTATAAGACAACCCCCAACTTTTCCAGTTAAAATATAGAGTTTGGGATATACTCGCCATATAAGAAGACGACCCCCGGTGTATAAGATGACCCCCGGCTTTTGAGAAAATTTCCTGGGTTAAAACGTAGTCTTATACACCAGAAAATACAGTGATCATTTAGAATAAGGAAAGTAAATGAAAGATTCTCCCACAATAAAATGTCTCACAATGTAAATGTAAACTCATTGTGAAGATAGTTTTGGAGAAATTTGCAGTTCTAAGATATAGTTCTTTTTTCTCTTTTAAATTTAAATTTTAGTTCTTTATGAGGTCAGAGATTACTGAACTGTTTTTTTAAGTTACTTTCAATTTTTTTAAATATTGCTTTTGAACAAAACATGTCTGTAATGCTGTTATGCCACCAAATCGAGAAACAGAACTTACATCAACATTCAAGCTTTTTTTTTAAAAAAAATCTCACCTTGGTTTAAGAATGCTAAGTGATAAGTTCAAGGTCATGGAGTTACCTGGAATATCTTTGAAGTGTTTCACACATTTATGCATTGTTTTAAAGGAGTCATTGACATTCTTCTCCAGCTGCTCTGCATCAATTGCAGTAAGAGGATCATTCATCCAACTGTCAGCCCAGCGGAGCCAGTCAGATGCTGTAGTCCAGAGATCGTAGAAGGGCTGGAAGTCTTTAACCATCCTGTTCAACTTATCATACTGGGGGAAAAAAGCAAAATGGCATTGCTGTTTGTTAATGATTATGTTTTATGTTTATGTTACATTGTATGACATAAGATACAGTTTACTAGGAATACATAAAACCTACTCCAGGATCATCTTTGAAGTGACAATGGCATAGTTATATTATTTTGCAAGTCATCTGCCCTATTTATTTAGTTTATATCTCATGACCATATTATTTTCCCTGCCCAGTAAATAATGTATTTTTTCTTTTTAACATCTATGAAGACAAAATAACATTAAAACAAAATAAAGCAATCTGTCGATGGGTGTATATTTCCAGGAAAAATAAGCTATATTCCTCTAAACAGATTCTAGCATACAATCTGGTTATGCATTTACATGCTTTATTCTGCTGATATATATAAACAAGCAGGAAGTCTTGAATCAGCTATTTGAAGAGTTTCCTTCTTGTGTGTTAAACACTAAGGAAAAGAACCATGTGTCCTCTCTTGAGCTCCTTGAATATTAAGTAATTTTTAGATCATGAATAAGATCAACTGCACTTCCAGATTACAAAAATATGTGTATTCACATTATAGGCAGATATATCAGAGCCAGTTATTAGCATCAGAATATCAGAATCAAATCTTCAGGGGGTTAAGCTTTAAGTAGACTGAAATTTGTACCTTCTAAATTTGTATACATTCATAACGATTTCAACAACCACTACAGAGGGTAAGTACATGAGTAAAATTTGCAAATGACTGTATTTGTATTTATAGTGCACATTTCAGTTTGTCAAGTAGTTTAGTGACTTCAGTAATCCCTAAATTAGCACTATAATGTAACCAATTTTATCCTCACAATGTTAAATGGATGATTATAGCTGAAGAAAATATGGGCAATTGTGAAGTTTATCAATGTTTTTAAAAGTAATGCTAATTATTTAAAGCAGGGCACTTGAGAACCCAAGTAAATGCTGGATTCTGAACTGACTCATAGTTTATAGGTAACAGTGTTACAGTTGGGCTACTGTAGCCACAGGGGATATGTTCCAGGCTCTCCTGCAGATAACGTAAAACTGTGGATAATAGCAAATGCTGGAAAATATACTCCATTTCCCATAATTCCAGTGAAATCCCATGGGATTTCAAAGGCATTATGGGAAATCGCACACTATTTCAGGCCATTTTCCTGCTTATCCCTAGTCTTGAAAGAGCTAAAGGTAGGCTTAATGGTGCCCACAAAGGGTGGGGCGGGGCTGACCCATCACCACAGGAAACTGAAACTGCGGTTACCGGATCAGTGGATATGGGGGTCCAACTGTACTACATAAGCTTACTCATATACATTTCAGGGTATTTATACATTACATTATAGCTAAAGCTGAAAGCAGGGATAATTGAGTTCATAAAAGTTGCATGGAAAATATGTACAAATTGCTTTCATTTAAGAAAAAAAGAGGAAAATAAAACAAAAATCAAAAATAAATGAAAACACTACTCAATTACACATATTCATATATCTGACACACGGCAGTCAACACAAAGCAATGATAAACCCAAATAATTGCAAATAACAAAATGTATATACAAAACTTGCATTCTTCTTCAAATCCAGGTTTTATATATATACACAGTATATGGTAACGATTGACTTGATAATTCCCTATTCTTTTTTTGTGCGCTCATCCCACATCTGATCTCCCATGATCTCCCATTAAAAGCCAGAACAAGCACTTCCAAAATGTATTAGATGTGGACAGGAGATGGCACGGTCATGAGAACTTAGTTTACCTTAGCATATGGATGGCATGTCACTCTTATGAAATGTAATCTGGCCCAGGGCAGAAAGGCTATGAAATACGAGTAAGCTATATATCAAGCCTGTAAAGGAAAACTAGCAACAAGTGTTGGAAGTTTTGTTATTATCGTTTGCCTGCCAAGAGGTACAGAATACAATCACCACTGATGCCACTATCATCCAGAATATGTTTGCCGATTCCTCAATGAATGACTAAGGTTGACTAAATAACAAATGTTGAATTAATAGTAACATACAAAATACAAAACATAAGCTAACACTAATTAAAATATGACTAAAGGACTTACACTAGTCACTGGCAGGCCAAAAATCCGTTCCCGGTTGTTATAAAGGAGTGCCAATTGCTGGGATTCTTTCAGGTGCTTTCTGATCCTTCTTGCCTCATTGGCTATTTCGTGGGCTCGGTTAATTTCTGCATGTGCTGAGAACCCTGCCACAGCAAGCTGGGAAGAAAAAAAAAGCAGCCGCATGGGAAATACTTTTAGATTGGGAAAGATGAATGAGGTACTTTAAATAAAGATGCTTTTTATGACCGTAAATTTTTTTCGAAATGTTGGGAATATCACATTTCATACTGTTATATGACCGTGGGTTTTCATCACATAAAAGTAGAAAATTCTCCCTTTTCCCTGGTCATAATGGAACTCGCTTCTAATCAAGGCAATAAACACTGATTAATGGTCAATTAACTGTAGTAATAAACCATTATCCTTGGGTTCCATGTACCTCAAAAGGAACAGAAACAGATCTGATGATATACTTGTCGAAGATCTGTGTGAGAAGCAGGGTTCCCACCCCCCTTTTGACTTGGGAGATGTAGACATATGCTGCTATCATAAAAATATTTCTTTGCATGTGAGAAAGATGAAATCTAAGGTTTCCTGATGGGCAAGGGTGAAGCCATATTTAATCAAGCATACCAGTAATCTGCTAAAGCTTAATATTAAAGGTTTACAGCTTTATGGGAAAATTTGCAATAACTGATTCACTTCCTCAGTTTACCCGAGAAAAGAGGAACCTTGCCTCAATCTAGGTGCTGTACATGATTTAGCAAGTTTGTGGTTTTAGCTGGTAACAAGCTATTGTGAAATGATTTGTGCTATTTAAGCGTACTGCATTTTGTATCTGATTAAGAGAAACTTTGTCTCTCTTCAGTATTATAATACTTCCCTGCATGCACGGTATTGCTATATCTTTAATAAAACAGAGATTTGCTCGAAGCTGAACTGTGGTCAGAAATTTCTTTGACAGCATGTTTGTTGATATAGCCCCTTAATAAGTGTTCAAACTATATACTTTTAATTTCCTGATTAGTTCAAGGGCCCAGGGCTTCGTAATTTTTTTCTTTTTCCAAAGAAACTTCAAAGGTTAGCCGAATTTAGAGAACTAAATAGAAAACTGCTTCATACTGAGTTAAACCACTGCTCTCACATGCGCTGATATCAGATATCTAAAGTTTCAGGTAGCAGCTTTACTTAGCTGTTTGATGGTTCTGGAGTTTGAATCTAGAATCTTCCACATGCAAGCACATGTTCGGACACTAAAGCCATTTCTGCAATCTAGGCAACCCGTTTCAAGGTGGGATGGGGTTCTACTGCCCTGCATCAAGAACCATCTGCACTGCACAACTCTGAAGGCTGGAAATGAAATTTCCTGGCTTTCAGAGTTGTTGGCCATGACAATTTTGGTTGGGTGTTCAGAAGTGGTATAGTTCCAGTGCTGCTTCTGGGTGCCTGGCAAAATGGCACTAAAAAAGGTATATAGGGTTCCATAGCTTGTGTGATGTCCACACAAAGGCCACCTGGTTCAGTATACCAGATAAGAGCACTCTGTGGACTGCTTTTGGGATATGGTGCCATTTTTGAACTGCAGCTCGCTCCAAAGCTCGATCCTGTACATAACAGTACATTCTAGCAGATGAGTGTAACTCTGCTAGACCACTCCACTTCTGCACTGTAGTGCAGAGGAAGTTGTTTAGCAGGTTCCTTGGGTCAGTCCACACTCATCGTAGCCATAGCCTACAATTGGTACTGCACAAGAAAGTGAAGTACAAAATTACCCCTTTGCAAATTTCTCCTTTGCTATAGTATTTGTGGAAACCAATCTAAACACAAGGTAACAGTGAACCTCAAACTTATAGAAACTATATGAAGATATTCAGATCTAGAGTATGTTTTAGGAACTGAAATATGGCTTTCAAATAGTTCAGTTCATTTTTAACTATTTTATCTTGGTTGTATGGTAACTGAGACTGAGATCTTTGGGTGTAGGGCAGTATGGAAAGATGGATGAGTGGATGGATGGATGGATGGATGGATTTTTTTTGTATATATCTTAAAGGCAGTCTCTTTGTTGATATGGCAAAGATAATTTCTTGGATACAATATCACATGTATGTTATATAGTCAAAACTTGGGGGTACAAACTAGGAAAATAATAGGGGGCACTCAGAGGTCAAATCTCCCTTTCATTTCTTCTCTGCATCTATCATCTGTGCAGGTAATGAATAAGTTAGACACTACCAAATAGACTACTTTATTATGTAGGTCAGTGATGGCGAACCTATGACATGTGTGTCACAGGTGACATGCCAAGTCCTTTTGGGTGACACACCATGTCACCCTGGCACCTGGGTGTGTAGTGTTTGCTTGTTCTTGAAGTGTAGGAAATACCAACTTTCAATTGAAGATTTAGCAAACAAAATTCAGCAACAAAAGTCACTAATGTAAAGAATTATTTGTTTTTGCTTTCAATAAAATACATATATCAAAAAATATAACTTTTTTACTAAAGGTACAAATATCACAAAATTATTTCTAGATGTGACACAGCACCCCAGTTAAGCTGGGTTTTCTTGCAAATTTTGACACACCGAGCTCAAAAGGTTCGCCATCATTGATGTAGGTCCATATCCTAAAAACACACTTTACTGTCAATTTAGCTTGGCTTAACTACTTATTAATAGTCTTAATTAACATGTGTACTTGTATACAAGGACATCATGTATCAATACCTGAAGACCATCCAGACGTTCCAAGAAGTTATTTTGATCCATGAACTGAATTTTACGGAACCTCTCTTCATCTTCAAGGTGTTGCTGACGTATCACTTCAATCTGTGTGGTGAGTTTCAGAGGCCAGTTGCTTGCAGCCCACCTGAGAATGTAGTATTACACATAGTTTGGGTTATAGTTTACTCCTACAGTTATTTTAGTTGTGAGGGAGGAATGCAACCAATGGATTGCTTTCACTTCTCCAACCTGATGTGGTAGATGTCACTAACATTCTGGTGCCAAATCTCCTCAGTACTTCAAAGGAGTATGAAACTGTTATCAGTTCTGAATAGGGATGTGCACAAAGCACATTTCCCCCATTCAATCTGATTCAAATTGAAGGGGGGAGGATATCCAAGTTTTGTGCAAAGCCCCCCAACCAGGAATGCAATTCACATGTGAGAAGGAATCCCCTCCCTAGCCCCCTACTCACCTCTTGCCACTACCACACCCTCCTCAGAGGCTCAACTAGAGGTGCATGTTCACCAAGAGAGGCTGCCACCATCGGGGAATCATGGGAAATCACTTGAGATTTCCTGGGAATTGCAGGAAATCACTTCAGATTCCCCACAATTTCAGATACTGGAAGGTCCAGTTGAGCCTAGGAGGAAGGTGGCTGGATTTACAGGTAAGAGGTGTGACCGGTGGGAGGGGCAAGAGGCCAGAGGTGGGCAGATCTGCCCCTCGTCAAAGCTTTAATGAAGACTGGATACATTCAATTTGTAGGCAAAGGTAGGGCCATTTCCATTCACTGGTGAATGTTCAAATTTATACAAATTTGTCCGAATTGCAAACGTTTTCTTCTCGTATTAAAAAATATGGAACACTTCATGAATTTGCATGTCATCCTTGCCCAGAGGCCATGCCAATCTTCTCTGTATTGTTCCAATTTTAGTATATGTGCTATTGACGTGAGCACACAAATTGTGAATGTGAGAAATATTTTTTGCCCATCCCTAGTTCTGAACTTGAACTTGAGCCATCAAAAGGGATGGGCCACGATTAAAATGTCATCCAGATATGTTATTTAGTGACTCTGAAGTCTTGGTGACTCCATCAGAACAGCTAGGACTTTGATGAAGACCCTAGGAGCCACTGCCAAACTGAATGGGAACTTCAACAGTCCTCAAGGATCAAAATATGAAGCCTTGGCAAGATCTAACAAACATATTCAATCTCCTCCTTGGATTGCTGACCTTATGAAGGCAAGGGACTCAATTTTAAACTGTAGCCTTATTAAAAAGTGGTACCTTTTTTAGGAACAACAACAAAAAAATGGGTACACCCCAGAGCTCCCAGATTACAGAGGTACGCTTTGGGTGGCTCCTATCTCTTTTAGGTGTTTAATGGCCTGGGAGACAATTGTGCACTTGGAATGCTACCTGGAGGAGACTGGAGAGCAAAGGAATCCACCTAGGGTCAACTGGGAAAACTCTAAGGAATAACCCTTAGAAACTAACTGGAGAAACAAGGAATCAGTCACATATGTAGACCATGAAAAGTCAAAGTCTGCCCACTTTCCTCCTACTTGCTGCTGACTATTAGCATTGCTTGTATGGATGGTTAGAAGTGCCCAATTTGCAGTAGATTTCAAAGAAGCTTGATCAATCTGGATGACCTTAGCTTACGACCTTGACTCTTATCTTCCTGTGGTATTACTAGCTGGGAACACTGTGGGAGCATCCTGGGCATTTGCTCTATTGAGGTGTTACTGGTTGGTGCTCTGTCTGGCTGGTGAGGGAGATGGATGAAGGTGCTGAGCTGGACTGGGCTGCTGCTGGGAACATCTCTTGATAATAAAGGCTTTCACTTTGAGACTTCTTGTGTTTATTTATTCTATTGTAATTGTGAGAATCTGACTCTGTGGAGGAGGAATAACTATGAGACTTCTGCCTTGCACAGAACTGCATAATATTCCTCCGCTAGCATATTAGTGAGGAAAGTCAATTGGAAATCAAAAGATGGAAGTTTCATATCAAGGGTGGGAGGTACTGCTTGAAAAACTTAGAAATCCTGAGTTCCATTGCCCCAGAGTTACAGCTAGAATGCTCCATGCTCTGCCAATTTAGCTCTAATGCTTTTGGCACCAAAATCTTTTCCAACTGTTGTTGCTGCAGAGAGTGCTCCAACAAAGGAAAATAGCCTCCCCTAAGCTCTTTGAAGGTGTAGACTGTAAAGGGGGGGGGGTTAGAAGACAATGTAACCTTTCCAAAGGAGCTGCAAAAGGA
>MTQE01001058.1:1308808-1344486 GCA_014337955.1 Aspidoscelis marmoratus
TTTTTTTTATTCTGTAACATCTGACCCATGGAAACTTTCATGGTGAACTCTATATGGTATGCCACTATAAATTTTGGCATCGTATTCTAGCTTCAGACTAACATGTCCTTGGGAGTTCTCTGACTGCTATAAACCTGTCTCTTCACATGCCTGCCTAATATCATGCCATGGGAAAGCAGGATGCAGCAAAGGAAATAGCACACCTTATAACACTTGCTGACATTCCTGTCATCTCAGTTCTGCTTGCAAGGTCCCTCAGGATTCTGGAAAAACGCACCATTGTGTGTGAAGAATATCTCAATCATCATTCAGGCTGTATCAGTGTGACACCACAAACTGATTTATATGGATGAGAACAAAGAGGACAGTAGGAGAATAACGTGTGCCACTTTGAACTCTTTGGAAAAACCGTAGGAGATAGATGCCACAAATGAATGCATAAACAAATGAATGGAACACTTTGACAGTTAACACTGTGCTAATATGCCAATATGAGTTCATGCCCTCCAGGAAACACCCAGACAGCCAAAAACCATGAACCAACAATAAGAGGACTTCTACCCACATTTCTAGCCTGGGACTGCAATTCCAGCTGAACTTTGGGGTGCAGCAGATAGTATTCCACCCAAAGCAGCAACCCCAGGCTCCCAGGAATCGCCTCAAAGCCCCACACCACTTACTATGTCAGTCCTGAAGGAACTACTCTTATTGCCTATTTATTTCTGACTAAGCCTGGCAATGGAAGAAAACCCATCAGCCAAACTGTTTTGTTTTGCTCCCAACTTTGTGCTGGAGAGTCCTTTGATCAAATCTACCCTCATGTCACACAAATGTCCGTCCAATTATGTAGTTTGGCCTATTTGATCTAGTCTGAACTGGCTTACTTTGTTTAGTTTGGACAACCAAACCAAGAAAACAGTGAACTTGGGAAACAGAAGCTTTTGAGTATGTGAGGGTAGATTGAATGAAGCCATCTTTCTACTCCATAATAAAATTAGTGGGCAAATATCCCACAGAAATCTGTGGGGATGCAAAATGAAACAAAGTCTGATGACATACCTGATGACTTCACTTGACACAAAGTAGCCTCGTCTAGGTGACCAAAGTGGCCACCTATATTGGGTTACATATGCCTCCAAGGGCTGGATTAACAGGGAGAGCCGTTTTAGTGGTGTGCCAAACTGCACCACTGAAATGGGCCATGGCCATTGTATCCCTTGCATAAGGCTGCAGAGTTCACACAGGGAAGTGTGGCAATACAAGTGTGGACAATCTTGTTCCAGGTCAGGTAGACTGCTCCAACCTGAGACCACTCAAATTGCAATGGTTCCAGCTGGACTGCTACACCTCCTGCAAGTACAGATGTGAACCCACCTCTGAGACAACTCCTTACCTCTTGTGTTTTTTGCTTCTCAGGGATTCCTTTCATCCACTCCCGCAGCTCAGCCAGTTCCTCAATGCTGTTGGGTTTTTCATAAATTTTTCGACTGATAGCTTTGAAGGCTTCACAAATCTGCAAAATGAAAGCAGCTGGATCTTGGACAAGTGTGCAATGGTGATGGAAACCATGGTAGCAGCAGTACCAGGTGAGTTCCTTTTGTGTGTGAACATTCGACAGATGTTCGTGTGTGAAGCTGAAAGCCCCCACATTTGTAGGGGATGCTTCACATAAAGCTGAATATTCCCCCCTTTGATTCGCACTGAATCGAAGGGAGGAAATTGGCTTTGTCCACATCTCTAACCCAACCTAGAAGACTAAGCAAGGGGGTCTAGTAACAGTTTAGAGACTGAGGCCTTTTCTGCACTTACGACAGTTTTAATCCATATTAGTGGATCCAGATTAACCAGACCAACTGATCCAGATTATGTAGAAATACAGGCTGGATCATAGCTGCCTTCACTGATGATGCTGATCTGGCCCTCATTTCCCTGCAACTGTGAATCTCACATGAGCTTCACAGCTGCCCTCCCCCCACATTCCTGATGGCTAGAGAGGAAAGGTCCTAGCCCTGGGACTTGAGAGGGGTGTTTTTAGTGTGTTGCTGAAAAGCAGCTCCCTGTAGTTCTGGATCATGGAGCAGTACCATCTGCACACCTCTTGTGATCCAGAACAAAGTCCTCTTGTGGAGCTGATTAAACAGGACCACAAGAAATCCAGATTAAGGTCCTCCTTAATCTGGATGTAGCTCTGTCTTGTGCAGATAGAGCAGAATTAAGGGGGTGTGGCCTCACAGATCTACATTAACCTGTAGATCTATGTGACCTAGAAGTGTTCTACTCTGTCCTTAGTCTGGATTAAGAGTTCAGGCAGAAAGGCCCAAAGAAAGAGAAACGTGTTGGAAACCTGAGCCTACTCCACCAGATGCAGCTCTGTTCGAAAATTACTGCAGTTATCCTTCTGAAATTAGGGAGATTCCATACTCTCAGAAAAGGATGAGGTAGTTTGCACAAATTTACTGAACTCAGTTTCAGAATTTTAAAAGTATACAAGTTCCTTATTCGGAAAAAAAAACCCAACAACTCATTTTAGTGAAAACTAGCAGCAAGTCCTATGACTTTACTTACCTGTGATCTTGGAAATGCAATCCTTTCCTATGGAGATAACATTTCATACCCCTCATCCAAATAGGAAAAAATGCTCTTAAATTCCACAATTTTGTAAAAGAGAAGTGGAAATTACACACACTCAGGTGCAATCTACATTACAAGTCTAGTACACACTGAAGGCACAGTGTCCACTCAATCCTGTGCCTTCATTTCATACTCAAAATGGAAGAAGAATGTGGTGTCCACTTGTATGCCATGCTCACTATCTGTTATGCCACATGTGCTGAAAGGGTGTTGTAGTGGCAAATCACTTTGAAGGGAGAACCCTTCAAACTGGTTTTCTTCATATGTGCAGTGGTGGCTCTACTATCACTGGCACTGCCTACTGGTCACCGAGAGCCATTCCTTGGCCCTGTGAGCCATTTCTTCTCTTCAAACTCCCTCACCTTCCGATTTTAAACTTTAAAGGTGGGGGAAGCCCTTCCCCTGCTTGTTAAATAGTGGTGAGTAGGGATGTGCACGATTTTTTGGGCATTTGATTCAAAACAAATCGATAGTTCAAACGTCTGTATTTGTATGAATAGATCACATTCAAATGTGGTGAAATTCTATTCAATACAAACCTACTTGTAAGTATTCATACGAATATTTGATACATACTGGATATGAATGAATATGTATCTGGCATGAACAGACATGTATCTGATACGGATACATATCTGATACAAATAAATACGTATCCAGTATGTTTCCACAGTTTAACAAATGTCCAAACTATTTGTACGAATGTCCAGAAACATTCGCATCCGTTCAAATGTCAGCATACAAATAATATAACATTCAATTTGAGTGCGAACGAATTTCAAACGTTATGAATACTCCTGCACATCCCTAGTGGTGAAGGAATTTCCTCACTGTCATTCTACAAAGGAGATGTTAATGTTAACTCAAAGTCAACTGAAAGAGAAACAAATTACTTCTCTTTGAGGAGATAGGGGAAGGTTGCTAGACTCAAAGTCCCTTTTAGACCAAATTCCACCTTAGATTGTCAAACAGGATAGGTAAGAACTGTGGTGGGCTTTTCTTCTACCAGTTTTTCTTCTTCTTCCCCAAAGCACCAATATATTTTTTAATCTTCTTGAACTCATATATTTACTACAATTAGAAATCAAATCACTCCCCCGGCTATCAGTATCAAAAGTGTAACTCACATCCTCCACTTGATGATGTAAATTTCTTGCCAAGATATCGAGCATAGAAGTGGCCAGACCTTTGCATTTCTTGGACAGATTTTGCCGTACACCTTCAACGCTGAGATGAAAGGGGCCAATGACTATGCTGCTTGGCAAACTATTGTCCAGCAACTCCTTTTCTTCCAAATATTTATTGACTATCTCTCTTACTTCTTGACCGGGGGGACATTCAGCCTCATATGGCCTAAAAGCAATAAAGAAATACTATGAAGGGACAAGTTACATCAACCATCTGCCCGGAGACCCACAGTATATGCATACCTCTTTTATCAAAGTCAACAAAGCAATGTGAGTAAAAGCAACATGCAGTTTACAAACAGCACGTATGATGAAACTGCCTCTGAAAAGATCCAGACAGTTAGACAAACTAGCACTGGAAATAACAGCTTTTTCCATAATCCGGACATTCTGATTGATCAGTTTTGGCAGCCTAGGTGAGTTTTCATTAAAGGGCTGAAAACCCAGCTAGACAACCAAAAATGACCAATCTGAATGCCCAGATTATGGAAAGTAGTTGTTTAGCTTTTAAACAACTTTAAAAGCTGCCAGAATAGAATTAGCATTCAGGTCTGTCCAGGGTGTCAAGCTTATGGGATGTTTCTGGGCTCCTTTGCCACACAACACTACAGTCCCACCACCTACAGCAACCAGAGCTGCCAGACTCCCAATCTTTCTTCGTGGTTGGTTCAAACTGGTAAATGTAATCATGGATCCCCAACAATTGGTCCTCTCACCTTTTCCTCCCCAGCTAGGGAGGCTCCCACAGAGGCAACATGCAGAAGCCTACCCCAGCCTCCTTTAGATCACTGTCAAGCCCTATCTGCCCACCATCAGTGTTGCCATATTTTGGCTAGCCCAAGATACTGCACAATGTATAGTCAGGGTCTGTATGCAGATGGGGCCTGCTATAGTCTGCACCAGCATGCAGATAGCAGGTCCCTATTCTAGGATATAATCCAGAATTAAGGGTGGGCACAAAGCACATTTCCCTCCTTCGATTGGAGTAGAGCACATGGTAAGGTCAGGCCTTCCATCAGGACTCCTTTGCTCCATCCATTGTTCCTGCTACCAAGATATCTTCACTTTGTTACTGGTGTTATTGCCTGAAACTGCCTAAAAACTCTCTAACCTCCCTCAAACTGAGCAACAAGGCAGCACAGTTTGGCTTTTGTACAATTCCCATTCTCCGCTGACTCAAGTCTACGGACTCAAGTCCTGCTTCACCACTGGATGGTGAGATTGTGTGGTTTAAGGTTCCCCCTTGAGTAGCTGTAGGGCTAGTTTCCCCCATCCCAATGCATGTGTGCCCACACACACATTCGGCCAGAAACATCTGCCACCTTGGGCTTTATACTACTATTGTTCTTTTATATTTGCATTGTGCTTTAACTTTCCTTCTTTGCTACCAATGTCAGCAGCCAGCCCACTGCTACCTTGTTTTAACACCACTGCCATTTGAAACCTTCTCATGTGTTTTCAATAAAATTGTATTTTTATTTTTCAGAGATCAAACCTTGATCTTGTTGCTTTCTTGTTATCTTGCTAATCTGGATAGTTCTGTTACTAAAACTATTTGTTACCATCCCTTTGGAGTCCTTCTGCCTGGGTTTGGGCTAATCTTTCCCCAAATTACCGTATTTTCTGGTGTATAAGATGACTGGCCGTATAAGACGACCCCCAACTTTCCTGTTAAAATATAGAGTTTGGGATATACTCGCCGTATAAGAAGACAATACCCGGTATATAAGATGACCCTGGCATTTTGAGATTTTCCTGGGTTAATAAGTAGTCTTATACGCCAGAAAATACAGTAATTACCACAGAGCACAGCTCCTAACAGACAGGGAAACCAAGTGGCCATTTTAGCTGTGTGTGTGTGCCTCCAGGAGGCCTTGAGCCTCTGAGCCAGGGTGCAGTGGTGGCAGTAGGAGAGGGTGAGGATGGGGCAGGGGAAGGGACTGGGGAGAAAAGTAAACGAGGTGGCAGTCAGAGCAGGGGAAAAGATAGAGATTGGCCATGGGAGACATGACATCGGGGGTGGGCAGATTCCCCTGGCACTCCAGTCAGGTCGAATATATTTGATCTGTGCACAAACTGTCAAAGCTTCAAATTCACATGCAAATTTGAAGCTGATGAATATATTTTGTATATCCCTATGGGGCATGAGACTTCCAGCAAAGCCTCACTGAATCTACTGCCCTTATAAGTTCTACCCTGGAACCAATGTCACTCTGCATGCACCCATACTTCTCATTTATTTCTCCTGCTGCTTTCTCTTTAAAAATTACTGGAACAGCAGCCGAAACCACTCTGGGGGAAAACCACCAACAACAAAACCCTCTACATGAGCTGCATAATTTGATCCAGATTGGAAGCTGAAGGCTTGACTGTACCACCACTACAGCAAAGTGGGATTTTTAGAATTCATTGGTGGGATCCCCCTCAAACTTTTACTTTAGAAAGTGAAATCGATGCTTTAATTTACCCATCGGGGGGGGGGGACTTTCAGAGAAGTCTCTCTATGCTGGTTGTGCTCCTCTATTTGTAAATTACGTACTTTAGGAGGCTCGAGATTTCACGATTATTCAGTTCTAAGTACTTTTCATAATTCTTTGCATAAGCCTGGAGGGGGATCAGAGATTTGCGAATGCATGTGCAGATGGTATTGCGCAGTTCAACCACAGCCGGCTCATTCAGGCCCACCGACTCCAACAACGGTGTGCCACAGATGAACATATTTTCAAGTACATACTGAAGAAGAAAGATTAAGGAGAAAGAATAATCATTTAGCGTAGACATGAATCACAGACTGCTTCTTTTGCATTAAATAAGTTCTACAAAATCTCTATTTACTGCTTACACAGTTCAGCTCCACTCTCCTGTGTGTAGAATTAATAATTGTTATTTCAAAACCCAATTACTTTATTATTTACTATTTTTAGTACTTAAATTTATAATCTATCCTTCACCAGTAAATTCCTTAATCTGAACGCTTGCTACTATACCCCACTTTCCTCACCAATTTAAGGGGACTCGAAGTGGCTAACAACGCTTCTCCCCACAGCAAACACCCTGGGAGGCAGGTGGGGGCTGTGAGAGCTCATAAAGAAGCTGTGACTAGCCCAAGCTCACCCAGCTGGATTCATGGAGGAGCGCAGAAGCAAACTCAGTGACTACGAGATATGAGTCCGGCACTCTAACCACAAGACCAAACTGGCTTGGTCTAGAGCAAAATTAACACTAAATGTTCATGTCAAGGTTTAACAGTGAAGCTTCATAACTGCATGAACTTGCAAGCTTGATAATTTGGCCAATTACTTGTTGGCTTTCAATTGTGGTAGCCCAATATAACTGGTGGACTACTCAAGTGGAACTGGGTCAGATGAAGCAATCCACCAGCTGTACAAGTCCGTGTGTCCAAAAGAAAATGCTGTGTACATTTGAATAGTTATTCTGGGAAATCCACTGCGATGCCCCACAAGCTCACTCAAGCTTCATAGCCAGCCTACAACATTTCTGATGGTTTCGGAACACTCAGGAGATCATTTGCCACATTTGCATGTCTCTGCATTCTGGTTTAGCACCCATTAGACCTCTGTTAGACCTTTTTTAAAATGTATAACAGCGCCAGAAAAGGCAGCCATTTGGGGCTGGCTCGTCTGATCTATTCTCTGTCCAACGCTGATGAAATATATTAGCAGGTGGCGGGGACTAGCATATGGAAGAAAGAAGCCCTGAAGAGGACTATGGGTGCTCTCTATCAGATCACCAGTGCGTGTGGAAAACCCCTGAGATTGCTGCTGGGCTAAACAGTGCCTGCAGGGAAAATTTCAAGGAGACAGCACAAAAGCAGTTCCCAATGTGGCAAAGACTTCACCTTAGCCTAAACAAACAACAGCCCATTTCAAAAACTGCCAATAAGAAATCTGAGCTTATTTTGCAACTCATTTTAGTGCTGTTACTCCTTGAATTATCTCATTTTGGTCGAGAAAGCCTCTTTTTATACAGTCAAAAGTAACTTTCTTTAAAAAATGAAATGAAATAAACACATAATCACACATTTCAGACATTGTGTTTACTTCAGTGTCAGCAACTGAACAGCATCAGGATTTTAAATTAAAGCACTATTAAAAGCACTTCTCATTTGAAGCCAACAGACTTTCCTCAACATTAACATTGTTGGCAGAATTCTTTCCTACAATACCTTAGTGCTAAGAATGTATGTTAAATCATTTCACTGAAAGGACAACTGAAAGGCCTCTTCAAAACGTTGAGATCTGATAAGTCTCTATAAGAGTTGCAGCACTGTAACCCAAGTTCAGTTTCACCTGTCATTTTGCTAGCACAAAAAATAATACATGAAATCAGAGCATTAAATTCAGTCCTTTAAAAATACTATACTGCATTTTTTTTGTGTATGCGTGTGTGGGAGAGAGGAAAGGATTATGCACACAAACAGGGAAACACAACCAAAAGACAATAAAATAAAACACATTTCATAATAGGCCAACAAAAGCCACTATCAGTCAAGCACCAAAGGCCAGTATACAAAATGTTATAATGTCCTTTCCGGGCAGCGCTGATACGAGCTCACAAAACATATCCTGTGTTGTTGTTGGGTTTGTTTGTTTTTGTTGTTGTTGTTCAAGCAAAAGTCAGCTTTCTAGCTTCTTTGCTAGTATAATAGACTTTTGTCAGTAAATTCAGAATAACTGGATTAACATTTCATAAGACAGGTCTTATTATCAGGGGTCAGAAAGCATCCCAAATTCCATAAGGTAACTCACTTTTTCCAGTTGTGGTATGCTATGGGTAGCCAAGATACCTTTATTAAAAAGAGAAACAAGTGATGGCTCAAAGTTCTCCAAGGGAGTACTGAAATGGACACCAGAATTGTCCAGAATCAGGTCGATTATAAATAAGGGATTTTTTCGTGGCCTGTAAAAAGAGAATGTATAGGTGTCTGAGACTGGCTGTTGTTTCTTTAAAATCTGGTTTCAGCAATGCCATTGCTAATTAGCAAGAAAATTAGCTGGAGATTCAGAACAGAATCTAGTTCATTACTACCTGCATGAAGAGCCAGATCCAATAATAATAGTAATAATAATTAGATGATTAAAAATAATTGGGGAACAGTGCAACTTTATTTCCCCCCACACACAAACACACCTTTTTTTTCCCAAAGGGGACAGTAAGGATGTCATGAAACAGTTTATGGTCCTTTCCACACTTGTTATCCTGGAACAAGAAGCTTTGTTTGCATGGGACTGGTCCCATCCTGGTCAAGAACCATCCCAAGGGGTCCCTATTCCAGATTATTTGTAAAGTCTACAACTGTCCCAAGCCATCTTTGTTCTGGTCCAGACTTTCATGTTCCTGTACCTGGTTTGGAAGAAGGAAAACACTGCAGCCCTATCTTTGAAGCTTATTCAAACTTTGAAGATCATTTCCAAAATCCTGACGTGGTCCTTATCTGCATTAGGCTTTATTCCAGATTATACTATGGAACGGGGACCTGCCATCCACATTCTGATCCAGACTATGGCAGTTTCCACCCAAAGCCTGCTGTAGTCTGCACATAGCACGCAGATGGCAAAGCACTGTTCTGGGTTTCAGTCCAAAATAAGGGCCAGTGCAGAAAGGGCCATGGAGGGAGGCACACCACCTTTTAAGACTGTTCTGTTCAGCCCTGCTCTTGTGCACCAAGCATTACATACAAGTGATGGGGCTTGAATCTACCTCAGTCTACATCAGCGAGTGGATGGCAGGTCATTATTCTGAGAAATAATTCAGAATAGGTCGAAGTGCAGAAAGGGCTGATGTTTCCACACAAGAGCAGTATAACACTTCTTCCCAGCATCCAAAATACCTCTTTTGGGGGCAGTTTTCGAGATTTGTGATTTGTAGTGAGCAGTACTATGTTTAATCATGTACGAACCAACTCCTATGTAGTAATTTTGATGTAGCTTCATGAGAGGAGGAGAATAATTTAAGAATCACCCAAGTCCACTTAATGACTGTAGGGTTGCACATTACTCAACAAATTAGTATTTATTGACTTTGTTGCTGCACTATTTTAAAATTTGGAACCTGATGTGTTTCCTTTGGCTTCGAAATTTTACTTTGGATAGCTTCAAGTGTTTCATCTTTCCTGTCTTCAGCCTTCCCAAGTGCCTTGCTTTCTAGACCTTTCTTGGGCTTTTTCTGACAGTGTATGTATCTTACAGGTTAATTGTTGATAGTTGTATTAAAATGATAGATTCTGGAGAAGTTCCTTTTTTGGACTACAGCCAATAGATAGCATGCTAAGAAGTATAACAGGGCCACCCGTACCTTGGGACAGCTTGTCCTGCTCCAGCCTTGGCTGCTGCCTCTGAAAAGCCCTCAAAGGCAGCACTGAACCTCCAGAGACTGGAAATTTGTATTTCTGAACTTTGTTATTTCAGGCAGTAGACTGCTTCTGACCATGCTTCCTGAAGTACTTTGAAGAGAGACTCCCATGGTATATTAGGCCACAGGGACAAGCTATGAGCATGCCCTTTCAACACTAAATACCAAGAGAGGTCCATTTGTAAACTTCGTTGGAAAAATCTACTGGCGGACAGGGACAGGGAGCTATTTTGGTGCTCCTTCACAGTTCATGGTCTTGCCCAGAGGTGACAGGCTGTACCAAAGGAGTGGCAGGGCCTGCACACGTCCACAGTAGTGTGTAGCTGGCAGATTCCTGGACCATTCCAGAGCACCCTTTGGTCCAATACATTGAGAAGTATGGAAAGGGTCATAGTCCAAACAGGCCATAAAAGATAGAAAGGATAATATAAAAGTATATAGTTTAAGTTAAATACTTAGTGATTAGCATGAACTTAATTACTCTGGATATCAACAAAGCCTTTATTTGCATTAGGACTGTGGTATAGTGGTCACAGGTTAATTTCTGTCTGGGAGTTTCACTTTCTTCTGTGTAGGAGATCAAAACAAAGTCTAAGAAGATAAAAGTGAGGTCTACATTTGGAACTTCCTCTTTCCTACTGCTACTGCTCCCAAAATTGTAGGTGGCTGCCAATTCATGGACACAATACCTTTGCCAGTGTAAATAACCTTTAGGTAAATAAAGTATATCAGTTTAAAAACTTTTTGTAAAATGCATTGTTTGCACATCTGGAGCCAACATCGCAACTGATGAAGGAGACAGGAGAATGCTATAGAAATTCTAGGTCAGAGATCATCAACTTTTGACTATGAGTGCATGAAGAATTTTAAGGGCATTCCATTGGCATCTCCCCCTCGCGCATTTTCCTCAAGATGACAGAAACAGAGAAGCACAACAAAGATATTTTCCTTTCCAGTGACCTCTGTGAAGCAAATACTCTTATGATCAGTGATCTTATGTAGTTGAGAAAGAGCACTGAAAAGACTAAAAGCCCTTCTACCTTTCTCCCTTTAATTTACCACTCCTTTTGAAGAAACCACTCATGCCAACTCTATTGTATTCAGCCACCTTGAACGCTATCAAGTTCTTTGTATTTTGCTTTTTAAAATATCCAGCTGCTCTACAACAGGTTCATTGGAGAGTAACAAAGATTACTGTAGAACTGGAAACAAAATGCAGTGAGGACAGGTTGAGAGTTCCAGGTCTGTTTGTCTTAATAAAGGAAGAATGAGTGAGAATATGATGGCTCTCTTCAAATAGCTGAAGAAGGTCATACAGAAGACAGTTATAGCACCTCAATGCTGTATAAAGAGAAAGAGGCTTTTGTTACAACAAGGCAGATTCTTGTTGAAAATCAGGGGCGGACAAGCTATGGATTCAGCAGCTAGCTCTGCGATATGAACTCATCAAGAAGGAATGCACAGAAGGCCATGCCAGGATGTAGTAAAACCATCATGGAAACACCAAACCCTCAAGCACCATGTTGGCAACTCCTGTTCTAGCTTAATGAGATTCAGCTCTAAATATGTTCATTAACTCCTCCATGCAGAGTTTTGAATGCTATGGCAGGAACTGTAAGGGTCTGCAATTTGTACTGCATGGATTATAAAGTGCAGCTGGAACAAAGAGCCTTTTGTCCTGCCTCTGAATCTGTTGGCAGACATAGGATGGCGCCAGGATGTATCCTGCAAGCAGCAAGTACAACCTGAAAATTCTAGCTTCACAGATGAACTTAAGCTACCTTGAAGTCATCAGTTCACTTTGACATCTGCCAAACAGATGACAAAAAAGGTGTTACCTTAGGGCACTGTGTAAAAGACACTGTCATTGCAAAGAAATGATGGACCAAATGAATGATTCTAAGATTCAGTTGAATCCTAGGCCAGTGCTCGAATATGCCTTCAATTCCCACATCAATCTTTTTGAGTTTTCCCTTCAGACCCTAGCAGTCACTGTTGGATCTTCTAATAAAGCTAGTGGATATTGCCTTGCTGAATTCACTCTGTATCCAGAGGCATATCATGATGCCTTTCAGAAGTCAGTAATAACCAATTAAAATGAGAAATGTAGAAGCACGATCTAGTTCTTCTCCAGGGGGAAAGCTAAAGCATGCCACGGAAAGAGTCATAACTCCAGTGAGTTTTTTGACAGACAGTGTTGCACACACTAAGGTCTTCTAAGAAATGACTAAAATTTAGCTTGAGACAGAGAATTGTTCAGTTATACCATAGAATATACAGGGGCATTTGCTTTCTCTTTTGTCAAAGATTCAAAATACTGCCACTTCTCTCTCCTTACTTGTATGGGCTATTCACAAGATCATCTCCCCACACCATATCTTCTGGACAATTCAGGACAGTGTGGCAGGCATCCACAAACAGCTGGGTAAAATTGACTAGTGAATACTGGATCAAATAACGGACAGAATCTTGCAACATAAACTTGATAAGCTCCATCAACTGATGAAGTTTGGACATCTGGTATACTTCCCATTTGGTCTCATATAAGTTATACCAGCCTTTCCCAATGTCCCTCAGACTGCTTCGCACTGCTATCTTTAGAGTATTGATCCATGTGTCCTTGAGGAACATTGAAATCTAGAAGGAAAGAAAAATAACGTCACCCAAAGAATCAAATTACACACTACACTGTAATGGTTATAATAAAATCCAGGTTGCCATTGTATCTAACAAAGCATCTATATAAGGTTGAATCTGAGGTGAAGCAATAGCTAAAGGATTAAGTACTCAATCCCTGCCTATCTCTTACTCTTCCTCTGAAGTCCTCATGTTATACCACTCTATAAGATTTCAGACTTAATTGTAAAGGTAAATATGCATGTGGAACATCAACAGCTGTCAGTTTTGGTACAGGGCAAAGGATCCTGAATTGTCAGGGAGGGGCACATCAATTAACCCCTCCCAATCTGGAAGGGAGAAGGCCACCACTGTGTATGACATTAATATTTTATGGATGGTGAAGGCCCTCTCAGCTAGGACAAAGCTAACAAAGGTGGCCACAGCAGCACTAAGCATTCTCTTCTACCCATCGACCTCCTTCCCACCCTTCGGAGTGTGACTCTTCAGATATATGCTGCTCCCACTTGATGATGTACTCAGAGATGCATATGGATAGGGTCCCTGACTAGAGGAAGAGAGAAGGGATGGCTTAGCAGCATCGTAATGACCACCTGGCCTTTTTTTCCCAAGCAAGCTGTAGCTTCTGCACCCCACTCTGGTCTGGGTCCCTAAAGCATTTCAGGGAGGCTCTCAAAAGGGGTGTGTGTGATGTGAATGAAGAAGGAGAGGGATGTAAAAGAGAAGGAAGAGGAAGAAAGAGGTGAAGAAAAAAGGGTAAGAGTTTAAAGAAAGTGATCAACAGGTTCACAAAGAGAACCACTATATTATACATCAACTCTTAATGGCAGCAAAGGCAGTCACTGTAAAGAACTGGAAAAACCCCAAGGAAAAAAAAATTAAAGGAACAGTGTAATTATACAGCAGAACAAATGCTTTTTGGTTCCTAAGGGAAAGGAGATTAAGATATATGGAGCACCAAATTACAACATCAGCAACAACTATTTGGAGGAGAGTGTAGTTGTTTTGCCTGGCTTTTAGGTGGCCCCAAGTGAGATTGTAATGAAATGGGCTAGCAGATACATAAGCAAGCATTGCTTTTACAGGAAACCTGGCATCGTTACTGGATTTCCCATATTACAGTTTATTGAGGACTAACACGGGATTGTATAGTGCAATAGCAGCTGGTATTCCCAATATAGTCCCAGGAAAATCACACGTGTCTGGCGACACCCAGAATTATTGTTTATATCTCCCATGGTTATCTTTCCTAAATTTCAGACTATTTTTTGGAACTGAGGTGGATTATGGTTCTTAAATTCTAGAAGCAACATCTCACAAATAATCTGGTTTCTACATCTAACTTAGCCTCTTGTTTTCTGCAGTTCCCTTTACATTTTCTGCCTTGTCCTTTGAGGAACTAGAGCAGAGGTGCCTTTGTGTGCATAGGCCTTTCAGTTAGCAATGTACTTAACTCTGAAAATTAAGAGGAAACAAACAATTTGGTTAATATCTTCTATTCACTGAACTGAAAATAACTCATCTATCCACAGATCTTCAAGCCAAACTCATAGGATTTGGTAACTGGCTTACTACTCAGCCAGACCTGTTACCCCAATCTTGAAGGAGAGCCTAGGTTAGCTGTAAATGGAAAAATAAATGAATCCCAGCAGAGAAGGAAGTTGGTAAAAAGGGAAGGGAAGGAGATGGATGTTTAAATTAAGCTCTGCAATGAGAGCCAAAGAGGAGCATCTGGTAACACCTGATGGAGCTAAAAGACAATCAACTCATAAAGAGAGGAGCAATTGCCCAGCCCCTATAACTCTAGGGGGCATGTGTTTGGTCTTTTTGTACAACATGGGCTCTCACGTACGGTGCTCACCCAGGTTACTTAACCTTGCCTACAGTGGGTTGGGCTACAGGTAATCTTGCTCCAGCTAGAACAGGGATTTCTTGTCTGGGTGCCACTTCTGTGTGTTCTGCTAAAAAGAGAGTGGGTGGGATATACTCTCATGGAAGCATGCTGTCTGCACCTTCTCCATGGTCCAATGTTAAAAGCAATCCACCTATAGAGCAGCGTATGGTTCGATTTTGGTGCTGGTCCTGTGCAAACAAGCATGGCCTCCAGTAAACTGGTCTGCTGTAGGAACCAACCTATTCTACAGGTTGCAATGGGCCAGAAAGAGCCTTTATTGTGGCTTAGGATGTTATCTGCCTTTTTGCTGTTGGATGCATTAGTTATTTAATCTGTATTTTAATGTGTATTTAAACCACAACTAGTATGAATTTGTTTTAATTAATTAAGAACTGTAACAAATATTCTAGGTTCCTAATTTTTTTTCTTGTGGGCAAAAGGTCCCTCAAGTTTAGCCTCACAAGCTTTCACATATGGACATCATTTGACAGAGCATCATAGAAATCAAATGTTGTTGCAGTCTAGCTCTGCAACCAAAAAACTGCAGGGAAACTGCCCCGAACTAGACAGTAGCTAATAAGCCGCTGTGGTAGCTGGATGTTCTGAAAGATAATACTGGGGCTCCTTCCCAGCACAACCCCCAGGGATCCACCACTGTAATGGTGGGCCCAAAATAGATCAGAAGATTGGGGTGAAGGGAATAAAGACAATGGAGACAGATTACAGGTGGAAAAAGACCCGCAGTTTATTCTTGCAGGGCTTTTTATACAGTAATCCCAAGGGGCGTGGGGGAAATGACATCAAAGCAACATCAGGGGAGGTAACTGGAGAAAAAGCTGCTGTCTTCCAGGGCAGAGGTCCTTCTGATGTCATGTCCTGTGGTAGGAGGTGGGGAAAATCCTCAAACAGGCAAAGAAGAGTTGTCCTTTTAAAGCCATGTGCTTTGCAGATGCCATAATGACCGAAGGCAGTTGTAGAGTGGAAAGAATTCAGCACCCTAGTGGTGCTGAGTGTGTACTACAAGTCTATGGAAACAGGTAAATGGTTGCTCCTTTTACTCCTGGGGCTGAAGAATTGAAGGGCTGAAGAAAAGGAAGCCATGGGAAAAGCTGTGCAGCTTTTGTGGTTACTACAATCAAACACAATTATTTCCTATTCTATGAATTTAATACATTCTGTAATCATTGGTCTTCACGTGAAAACTGCTATTGCTTATGTTGTTATTGCAGGCTCTTGAATATCAAGTTCCCACAAGCTTTGTGCTTGTTCACTGATAAAAGGTAGGAATTTGCTCATCTCTTAACAGTGAAATCTCTTACAGTAGCTGTTGTTGATCAGGTGCAAATTACAGAACAGACCATGAAGTCAAAAGTATATGTAAAGCTCAGAAAATTAAAGAGCAAGTATGCTTGCTAGATATCATCTGAGTTACATATGATTAAAGCACAAGTTGAATTTAAAGAACAGGCACAGTGTGTTTAGCCCATGGGAAACAGAATCTGAGAAGCCATGGAAAAAGATAAGAGACACTTTGAAAACCAAAGCAAGGGAAAATAGACTCAAAAGTTCCATAGAAAAGATCCAAGAGCCTCTTAGAAGAAGTATCATGATTGCCAAGGTGGACTATGAAAGCTTTTTGGGAACCTGCAGGTTTCGTGATATCTCAACGTGGACATTCTATGTCAAATAAGAATCTCAGCTGACAGGAAATCTTACAGCTAAAGTAGGAATTCCATCAGGAACCGATTCCGGTACACTAGGCACAACTGAAATGCATTTGGAACTATTCTAACTGTAGAAAAGGCAACCAAAGTTCTAACAAATGTGGAACTTCACAGCATATACGTGTTCCAAAGATGTAGAGAGGATACAGGTTACAAAATTACATTACTATTTTCTTACGTAAGCAACAGCCTTTTTTACAGTTTGAATTATTCTGCTTCTTCAAACAATACCTTTCATTTTTAAATTATTTTGTTTATTTAAACCATTTCTATGCCACCTTCACTAAAAACAAGCAAACCAGAAACGGTCTCGCCTTTATACCTGGGAAAATGTTTGCGTCTGGATCTGTTCAAAGTCTTCCAGCCGGCCATACTTTGTCAGAGTTGAATGAAACAGCGACATTGCGGCGGTTTTGTTGCATTCATCTCGTACCTGGCACAAAGCCATGATTACTTCTGCTCGAGTCAGGAGAGAGATAAAGGTAAACGCTTCTCTCTGCTCATTAAATGGGTATTCTGGAACATCAATGAGACCTGTGATACAACAAAGGATAATATTTCACAAATAAAACACAGATTTGGTTTTTTTAGTCAAACAATAATACTCATTATTATTTCAGTCTACGATATTGACCAATAATCTTTTTTTTTTTTTTTTAACACTGGTATATTCCCTGGTTTGGATTATACTACATTCTGGTGGAGCAGAACATGTTGCCTTTGAATGTTTGCTTTTTTCTGAAGCTGAGGGAATCCATAAGCAAGCTTTCATCGTCAATGGATGAGGTGGAAAGATAAAAGAGCATTGCTACTCACCGTGAATAGCTCTTTGGAAAGATGTTAGAGGCAAGTCTGACTTCATGACAGACAACAGAGGCATCCTGTACCTTAAACAGCAAGTGTAGGAACCTACACCCTCATTATTTTTCTCTGGAGCAAAGATGGACGAATGATGTACAGTGCTGACTACTCCAAAGGGAGCAGCACCCTGTGGCATCAAGAGCTCCAAGATGGGTGTCAATAGCTTGGTACAGTTGCTAAGGGCAGAGAAAAGCCCAATGGCAGGATTTTGAGGAAGGCAAATTTGAGGAACACATGGATGAGTTAAAATGTGGAAACAAGTATCAAAAAAACAAAGTCATTAGTTTAAATTGCTGCTTTTGAATTGCTGCTTTTAAAAATGCCAGGCTTTCCATTTTAAACTCAATGTAATCTTAGACATTAGCTCTAATATAGCACACCTCAAACCACCCTTCTTAGACACCAATACAGATAACTCGAATACAGATAATCAGTGTTCTGGGACCTTTAATCCTCGGAAACTAAGGAGTCGTCTGACTCTTTGGGAATGTTCAGCTTTGAAAATGAATTCAAAGCTCTTTAAATCTTAAATAGGGATGCAGCCTAGGAGTAAGAAAACTTATTTTGTCCTTCATAACAACAACATTCTTAAGACACTCCAGCTATTTACAAGAGTTACAAAACATATTTTTGTTCCTGGATGACTTCTATCGGCCCCAGACAAAGGACCTTTCTGCACTAACCTTTTGAAAGATCCAAATCTAGTGTTCCAGATCAAGTAATCTATCCCAAACTAGAGACAGATTGCTATAGATGGGACCAATGTCATTTGCATTGAGATGGTCAGTTTCAGCCCCTCCTTTGCACTGACCTTGAAGCTTACGCATGCTTCAGAGCCAACATCCCCAAGCACTGGCTGCTAGGAATGAAGGTTCCTGGCCTTGAAGCACCTCGGGATCATTTCAGTGGTGCAGAACACAGAGACATGCACCTTCCACATGTCTCTGTGATCTGGATGACAACTGATGTTCTAGATCAGAGCCCTCCTGATATGGATCACACTCCATCCAGTACATACAGAGCATAGTAGCCAGGGCAGGGCCTCTTTAACCCACATGAACATGCACACAGAAGAGGCCCTGAAGAAGATGGCAGGGTGCATAATCCAGATCACAGATGAGTGCAAGAAGACTCAAAGAAGTGTCAAAGGAGTAACACCCATCGGGCGTGTCACTGACTTAAAACCATAAGATGTGTCCCACGGGATAGGACCCATGGCCCATCTACTCCAGCACTCTCTTTCCACAGTGGCCAACCAGCTGTATAAAGAACCCATCCCAAAACAGAAACAAACAACTTGCTCTGCTTGCAATCTCCTATCAGGTGGTCTTTGAGGCATACCACCTCTTCCTACCACCAGGACTTCCTACCACCATAGGTAGGCCTGGTTTCTATGAATTGGTCCAAACCTTTTTGAAACCATCCAAGCTGGTAAACAATCCCACATCTCATGGGAGCAAATTCCAAAGTTTAACTATGTATTGTTGTCTATTCTGATCAGTCCAAAATTCTAGTTCACTGAGTGATGTCTAGTTCCACACCATGCATATTTTTATACATTTCTATCATGTGTTGTCTCGCCCATCTCCTGTCTAGAGTAAAAAGCACCAGATGTTGCAACCTTTCCTCATACAGAAGCTCCTTCAGTACTCTAAGGAGCTTCCCTGTATCCTTTTTGAGGCATAACAAAGAAAACTGGACACAGTATTTCAGATGCTGTGGCATCGTTATTTTGTATAAGGGCATTAGAATATTAATATCTCATTTTTCATTACCATGTTTCTAGCTCTAACATGCTGTCAGCCTTTTTTACAGAGGACACATATTATATCGACAGTTTCATTGAACTTGTCTACCATTACTCCAAGATTTCTTTCCTAATCATTCATGATCAGCTCTGATTCTATTACTTCATATGAATATTTAGGAATTTCCCCTCCTCTGACTCTACAAAATAAAAAAAATCCACGGAAGTTCACAAAACTTCTTTTTCAGCACAATCTGGATACATCAAGAATGATTATATTGCCAAATTTTATTAAAAGAGAGTGTACCAACATTGATGTACCACCCAATAACAAAAAATCTTCATATGGTTTATAAATAAAGAATTAAACTTTCAAAATGAAAATGAATCACAGAACTGTTTACAAAGTAAATTTTGATGCACAACAGAGTCAGATAATTATTGTTTTCAGTCCATCCATAAGAAGAGCCTCGTGGGATCAGGTCATAGCCTATCTAGTCCAGCATCTCACACAGTGGCCCACCAGTTGTGTCTGGGCATCTCAAGCAAAAGACAAAGGCAAAACCTTCTCCTGCTCTTGACTGCCTGCTAATGGCCATTAGAGGCATCCTGCTTGTGGTTATCTTAACTTCCTGGAAACAGAGCAAATCTGTGGTGCTGATCATCATTTCTTCTACCTTTTGCATCATACTGACCAGTCTAAAGTTAATTTTGAAAAGAACACCATTGCACTGAGGAGGATCCATTATTATCCTTTTCTGCTACATACCTACCCTTCTCTGGCACTTTCTCCTCTTCTTTCTCAGGCAGAGTGACATAATAGAATGTCTCAGGCTTTGAAGTGACAATCCTGTCAAAGTTAATCTTGTTCATGGTACGTTCGTAGTCAAGGGACACTTCCTTCCCCAGGAGGTGCAGCCGATTTAAAATGCTAAGCATAATTTAAAAACTAATTAACAGAATGAACAATGACCTCTTGCAGTGATATGTCTGTGTCACGCATGTAACTCTATAATCCCATATTTACGTGCTTCACAGAGGACCTGGAACAGGGCAACAGATAATATGGGATAATCAAAGGACCACTGTGCAGTGCTTCTTCTGTATTTTGATTAACCAAGGGGAGACAAGAAGTCTCACTCTTACCTCCTTTTTGCACAGCGAGGGCTATTCCATGCCAGGTAGTTTAGTCCATCCTAGGACACACTAAGGACTCACCACATGCCAGGCAGCCCATGCTAGTCTGTTCCCAGCTGCTGGCTATGAAGGCTGAGCCAGCCTTCCATTCCCCATCCTTTGACTTTTTTTTGCGGGGGGGGGGCAGCTGTTTCAGCACACAGTATCACTTCTGGCACTGCCAAATTAGGCCACGCATCCTATTCCAATATAATAAAGGTACAGGTTCCTGATCCAGGCATAGACTAGGCTATGCCCTAACTTTATGCTTCTTCCTGTGTGGACAAAGCGTGCTAAAAAGAAGAAGAGTTGGCTTTTTTACCTCACTTTTCTCATCCATTTAAGGGGACTCAAAGTGGCTTACAAAGCTTTCTGTTCTCCCCACAACAGAACACCCTGTGAGGTAGGTGGGGCTGTGAGAGCTCAGAAGAGAGCTGTGACCAGCCCAAGGTCACCCAGCTGGATTCATGGGGAAGGGTGGAATTGAACCCGGTATTCCCAGATAGAAGTCTGGCTCCCTAACTACTAGACCAAATGGGCTCACAGGATCTCCCTCATCCTGTATATGGGAGAGGCCCCTTCTCCCTTTCCTAGTACAATATAACATCCTGAGTGGAAATGCCCTTCATTCTTGATTAACTTTTAAAAAACTGGATACAAAAGGATATAAAGGTTTATGAGGAGAAATGCAGAAGGCAAGAAAGTCTTCAGTCATATAAATTAGGGAAGGGAAAGTTGTAGGAAGCATGGTCAAGGAGAAGTGAGTTTATTATCAGGGCGGGCAGTTTTTAGACATCTTTTGCAGATGCTTTCCAAAATTATTAAATGCCTGGTGGAGATGTTTGCTTGTGCAGACCTGGCCTTAGAAACATTTTTTATTACACAATGCTATTGTCTCTCAATAATTTTTGAGCAGTGGAGATAACCACAGCCTTTTACAAAAATTAATTACACTGCATTTATATCTGTAAATATGCCACAATGGACTATTATATCAGTGGTTCCTTCTGCATTTCCTGGTGTTCCATAACAGCAAGTGCACTAAGGGTCTTGCTTCTGTATGTTAGTGCAGAATACAGAAGGCTCCACCCACTACTTGTATGCTCCATCTACAAAGCCCATTCAGATCAGGAGTCTCCTGATCTGGATCACTAGTAGACTTTGATTTGAAGGTCTACCAGCATACTAGTGAGGGTGATCTGGAACATGGAGGTGTGCAGAAGATGCCTGCCTCCATGTTCTGGTTCACAGGTGGACCCATTTCAGTATCATACCTTATTGTGTCACTAAAATGGGTCCCCTAGGGGATGCAAGACCAGAAGCATTTATTCCTGGCAGGGTTCAGTAAAGCCAGCTCCAAAATTCACATGAGCTATAAAGTTTGAGCTAAAATATATCATCACCTTGCAGACAATGTTATTCCAGACCAAAGCAATCCATCCCAACCTTAGGACAGATCACGTTTCTCATCAACTATTCTGGATTAGCACAGGTAAGTGCAGAAAGGGCTAATGATACCACTAACAGAAGATTAATCTCATGCAGCACATCTTAACTTTTCTAAACCATGGAGCGGGGACCGAACTCTTCAGATCTGGCTTAATTATTACTTGGATACAAGACCCACCACTTAGAACGAGTACATACATCAGTTTTAAAGAATGGGTTACCATGACTACATTCTAAAACTAGGTCTTCACTCACAAAGTGTATTAGCAATTCTTTCACACTAAAGACGATTTCTGCTTAATCTATACTCAGTCTACCTGCCTAATTTTGATGGAAAAAGCATTTTTGCTGTTGAACACTTGAGAATAAGAAGCACTATCATCATTCAGAAAGCCCATAATCTTCCCATGCTTGGCTTATAGAATGCAGCTGCCTCAGTCCCACTTGTTTTCAAGTTTGGAGAAGCTTTGGAAGGTCCATTCAGCTATACACCATGTCTTAGCTAAGTCTTAATGTGTATTTGGTGTAGTATTTGGTAAAGGATCTGTTCTCAGTGAAAACTAAGCAGGAGCTCTAATAAAATAATCATTCAGTTTATGAAAAGGCTGTGATCGAAAACATTCAGTATCACAAATAAGATCCATGCTTCTTCTTCATCTTTGTCTAAGGTGCCTTTAGTGGTTGATACCACACATAACACATTATGGTCAGAAGGACCTTTATTATATGCAGGTGTCTGCTACTATTTGTTTCCTAGTTTCCTTCCCACTGTTTTTAGTTTGCCTCTGAAGACGTTTTGCTAGAAGTAGAGAGGAAAGAAGAGAAAGGGGAATTAAAAGAAGGGGAAAGATTTATAACCATACTGCTCTTATGACACCTAGCCAGCTGTGCCTTTTTCATTATACAAGACTTTAAAAATCCAGACATCTATAGTTTAAAAGTTTCAGTGGGCTCATTTAGCTAAATACAAAGGATTATTGCAATACTCACGAACTCCCCTTCTTCAGCCGGGAAGTGTCCATTGCCATATGGGTCATCTGTTGCAAACTCTTCTGGTCAATGCTTTGCAATCCATCTACAGGCATACAGTCCACATATAGATTATACAGCAATAATGCTTGAGTCTTCTTCCTTAAGTTATTGGCAGAAATCACTCTCCGGGCAAAAACACGGGGGTCCTCAGCAAGAAAAAGCAAACGGACACGGGGCACCCAATACTGACAAGGCATCAGTGGGGATCTCCCTAGGATAGGATCACAAACAAATTAGGGAAAGGTGGAGATCAGAAATATAACAAGGAAATATTTAATAGAATAAAAACACTAAATTGTACATAAAGTTAGACGGTATTTCACACTGAAAAAAACTATCAAAGATGTACAATGAATTCTCAAATGTATTTTGGAAATGTGGGAAGAAAGATGGGTCTCCTTATCACTTGATGGACGTGATGTAAAGCAAAGAAATTTTGGTGCAGAGTATATCTGATCATTCAAAAGATGCTGAAGAAGACATGTTAATCTATTCTCATGAACCAAATGACAATCGACAGGAAGAAGACTGGAAGTTAACTTTAATGTTTACCACTGGCAGATGGTGTTATTGTTTTAATATTTTAATGATGTTAAATGATGTTTGACTTTAGACTTTGTTACCCGCCCAGAGAACTCTGGGTATAGGGCAGGATAGATAGATAGATAGATAGATAGATAGATAGATAGATAGATAGATAGATAGATAGATAGATAGATAGATAGATAGATAGATAGATAGATAGATAGATAGATAGATAGATAGATAGATGATAGATAGATATCTTTTTAAACTTTTCCTTTTTTCTCTCTTTATGAGATTGTAATTTTATATCTGATTCTTAATAAAGTTAAACATTGTAAGCAAAGTTATATAAATCACAACCACTCAGTAAGCAGATATATCTCATAATATCCCAAAGTAATAAAAAAAATAGTAATTGTCCAAACTGATGTATGGCAGATAAATGCTGTGATATTTTATGTTGGTTAAAGGAATGAGTCTATCATAGGAAAGTAAGCATTAGTTCAATTTGGTATTCTGTGTAGATAAAATGAATTAGGTAGAAAGGAAGGGAGCTAACTGTATTAGGCCCTGAGGTGGAGTGGAGAGAAAATCTGGATGTCAAAAAGCAGCATGTGTACAATCAAGCTACTATCAAGCTGAGTACACAGAATGTAAAAACAATGATGAATGAGAGAACCTAAAATAAGACTTCAGGGATTAGGAAGCAGGCAAGTCAATGAATCTAACTAGAGAAGACAGTGGGAGATTTGTTATTTTATCTCCCGTTTTTTAGAAAATTTAAAGGCAGAGAGGGAATAAGGGAAAGAGAAAATTATTCTCTTCCATGTTGTTTTCTGAATTTAAATTTTCCATCAGCAACAGCCATTAGCACTTTCTGCACTTGGTCAAGAGGCTTAAGGGGTATGTAAGGTTGCTTTGTTCACACACCAATGTGGAAATGAAGCAGCCTAGCAGAGGCCACGCCCACCCCTGTAATGCTCCACCCATCCTGGACAGTGCTTTGGAGCAAGATACAGTGGCAAAATGACCTTGTAACCTGCTCCAACCATGGAGTGCTTACAAGCAGTCCACAGGGTTCCTACCGTAGTACGCTGGACCACAGCTTGCATGTAGATTGGGCATAACCATGGCCCACCCTATCAAGCCAGGGCACCCAGGAAGCAGTGCTGGAAGCCTGCTTGGATTAGGGCATTACAGCACAGGATAGCCACAAAGTGTAGAAACGCCCTAAGAGTAAGTCCCACTGAACTCTGTGGGACTTATATGTAAAGATACACTCCTGTGATTGGATTCTAAGAAAGACAATGTATGAGAAGCGTGGACAACCTTTCACAAATAATCCAAAATTTATCAACTCAGATTCACAGGAAGCTTCTAAAAGAGAGAGATTCTCCATATTTTTTCAAATGTCAGATGCAGTAAATTTGATATAGAAATTGCTTTTAATTGTAATCTTATTTTAATCCCATAGCCAGTGAATCTACCTTGGTCAGTCATTCCTCCATTGAGTATACGTCTTCCGTTTTCATCCCGAACTAATCCCAGGTGGTTTGTTTTATGAACCAAGTACAATTTTGTTCCTGGATCATAATCGAGGACACCAACATGAATCCATTTGTAGACCAAGTCATGGTTTTTGGGATCCTCTGAGATACAAAAGACAGGCAAAGCTTTATCTTTTAGCAATTTTCTTACTTAACAAAGAATAATAGAGATACTTCATTAATGTCTTAACACTTATTTCCATTGCAAGCTTCATATTTTTATTGTTTTTCCACCATTGATATTCTCAACCACGTTGTAACAGATGTGTGTATTTTAGAAAGTTGTCAAAATGTTTCCAACATGAAGTGGACAACTTATAAGTATTTCAAGACTGTCAAACACCTGTGATTACATCATCATCTGTTTATCAGTATACCACCTTTCTGGGATATGTTGAAGGTAGTTTACAAGTGATTAATATCTAAAACATGAAGAAATCTTTTAATAAAACTCAAAAACAACAAAAATGTATCAATATACAATACAAAATACATTTATATATATAATCCTCTCAAAAGGGAAAGATATCACAAACACCCACTTATATTTCATGCATGCAGAGGTTTGAAGATGTGAAGGCTCAAATTTTGTTATGAAGGCTGTGATCATAACTATAGTTGACAACATCCAATGCCATCTTCTACTTGCACCGCTCACACTTTTTTTCCCTTTAGTTTGTCTTATGTGGACTGTTGCTCCTCAGTTTGACTTATCCAGAGTCTGCCTGCCTGTATGTATGGCCCTGTCCCCAAGCAATTTAAAGTCTGCTAAAACTCTTCTTTTGCCTCTGAGCGCCCCCATGCCAGGGTTTTTAATGAACTTCCAGAGCTACAAAACGATGAAAACCCGCAACAAAATACCTGCCCTTTAAAGAAGAGTTTCACCGCTCTTTTTGGAAGTTGTGGGTTTTCCTCGCAACATTTACCTTGGGGACGCTCCGTGGCAAAAGGGGCGGGGATTGCTGCCTACACACACAGCAGCTTCCCTTTCTAAAGCTCAGAACTAAAGAGACAGAATCGTGTAGAGTTGCAACATTGTTGCAATCACTATCAGGTGTGAACAGGGTGGATTTTTTGACAGCAATAACAGGGGAAAGTGGTGAGAGTGAATGAGCAATCGTGCGCTGTATGGGGTGGATTTTAAGAGCAATAACAGGGGAAAATGGTGAGAGTGAATGAGCGATCATGCGCTGTGCAGGTAAAACGTCTTACAGCCGTCGTCGCACAGCTTCTGCAGCAAGAGCCCGAAAATGGGGAGGAGAGAGGGAGACAGCAGCCAAAATCTAATGGCGCACACACGTGGGAAGCGAGCCATCCCTCGGAGGGGAGACGGGAGAATTGCGCCCTCACTTCCCCCACGCGCCTCCTCTGGCATCGGGGCTTGGGGGAGGGAAACAGGTGACCCTCCGTCCATCTGTCCGGGCAGCAGAAGAAAGGCGGGAGCGATCCCGAAGCTTCACGACCAGATCCGGCGCCTTCTCCCGTCCTCTCGTTCCCTACCACTTGCAGGAGGAGGGAGAAGGATGAGGATCTGCTGGCCGCCGCTGCTGGAGGAGGAGGAGGAGGAGGGCGCTTGCCGCAGATTGCCAGGTGAGGGGATGTGGGCGCTGCGCCTCCTCTGGGAAGGTTGCACGGAGCGGTGCCTTGGCGGCGGCTCAGGTTGCCCCAGCTGTAGCAGTGGTGGTGGCGGAGTTCTCATCTTCTTCCTCCCTCTGCCTTCATCGCAGGCTCGGCAGCCTGACAGCCTCAATTAAACAGGGGCTTCGCTGTTGTGTCATATCTGAGAGGCGGCACTAGGGAGGGAGGAAGGGCGGGCAGCCACTGCCTTTGCTGGCACGAGAAGCCATTTCGAGGGGTGGAAGATCTGGGAGATGAACAGAGAACCGATGGCTATTTTTCCTTTGGACTTGTCAGGGGTTGTCTTCCTGGTTGCTGCCGGGCCAAGCGCAGTCCCTCCCCATTCCCGCTGGCACCCTATCAACAAGAGCAGGGGCAGGGAGAAAAAAATGTGTGCAAAGAAAACACAGCTCCCATGGGGACGGAAGGTGCGTTAAAAAAGCGCATTTTGCTGAGCCTCATGCGGACGCTTATTCCTGATTTGCATGGGACTTTTAAGTCCGCTTGAATAGACGGACAGTAGAGGGACAGTAGAGAAGCAAATAAGTCTTTAGGGGACGCAGCCTATGTATTTCAATTTTTATCCTGCCCTATACCCAAAAGTAAAACGAGACTTTTATTGAAAAGCTAAAGTGCTTCAGCAGCTTTAAGGCAAACAGCACAGTACAGTCTCTCATTTTTCTACAGGAATGGCTGGGGAGGTGGAGGTGCCTGCTGGTTGGGATATGGCTCAACTGCATCTGTTTGGAGGCACAGTCCCCTTACCCCAACAGTAACCTGTGTTACCATCCACTCCAAACACACCCCGTTGCCACTGTTGGTTGCTCAGTCTATGGAATTTGCTGCCAGAAGAGGTGGTAACAGCTACCAGCCTAGATGGCTTTAAGAAAGGGTTAGACAAATTTATGGATGAAAGATGTATCAATGAGTACTAGAATGGATGCCTAAATACATCGTTCAGACTGGGGGGTGGGGGTGGGGGGCAAGCAGGATGCCCCTAATGCCATTTGCTGGGATTTGAGGGTAGGTGAAGGTTTGCTCTTATCTTCTGCTTCAGATGCCCAGCAGCAATTGGTGGGCCACTGCATGGGACAGGATGCTGGACTAGATGGGCTGTGGCTGATCCAGCAGGGCTCCTCTTATACCCTTATATCTGTGTCCTATCAGAATACAGGTGGTGTTGATGCAACTTGGGGGGGGGGGAGAGAACTAAAGAGCTGTAAAAGAGACTGAGGGAATGATAACATAAAAGGTGTGAGGACAGCAGTCCAAACCGAGGACAATCTTTGAGGATGGACTGTCAGGAATTGGGTGTGAACAGGATTAGGACACCTTCACTTCAGTTTCTTAACAGGACAAACTATTTCAGCAAGGTGTGATCATAGCCCAGGAAATCTGGGACACATGCAAAGGATTTATTTCTACAAGGGACTGTGCATTAAAGCTTATCGAGTGATTAATGGCACCACCTTCATCCCCTTCCAACCTGTTTATATTTGTAACAATAATCTGTTTCCTCTAATTGCTTGTAAAAGAGGAATAAAGCAACTTATTCTTTTTTTCTCAACAAACTGCATGATGTGGCACACATCTTCTCTGTCTCTCTGCCTTCTCTCTTGACTGTTCTGACACAGTTTTCTTGGTCTCTCCATCCACACCTCCCTTTTCATTCCAGACTGACTCGATCACTTTCAGCACTGACACAGGCACCCTTCCCTATATTACGTCCATCCTTCCTTCTCTCTGCACTCCACCGCTGCCTCGTTTTGGTCTTCCAGCTCCCTTTTTATAGCCAACAGCCTCACTTCTAAGCTGGAGAGTTTTCTGGCTGTCCAGCTGTCCTGCGGCATGTAATTAGACAGCCAGCTGCAGCTCTTTAAACTGCTTAAGGCTACAGCCCCGAATTATCACAGGGGGGAATTCAAAATTACTTCACAGAAATCTCATGTTGTATATTCAAATGCAACACAGGAAAGAGATCATTGGTTCTATTGTGAATTATCATTCCAGAGTACGTAGAGGAGGAATGCAGGATATTGGGTCTTTCCTATTGCCTCAGCTCAGCAATTGCCATAACACACTAGGTGCCTTTCTGTACTCCTTATCATCAAGTGTGTGAAGGGCCTCCCTTCCTAAACTTAAAGCAGAATTGTTATCGTTGTAACCTGCCTTGGGACCTTCTCGTATAGGGTAGGATGAAAGAAAGAAAGAAAGAAAGAAAGAAAGAAAGAAAGAAAGAAAGAAAGAAAGAAAGAAAGAAAGAAAGAAAGAAAGAAAGAAAGAAAGACTTGTCCAGCATTAGTATGCTCCATCCTTTCAGAACAGAGAGTGATCCAGATCAAAAGGCTCTCACTCTGAATAACCTGAAGACCTTGAAATCAGTGTCTATTGGCATACTAGTGGTCCCTGCTCTGGAATACCTAGTGTGCAGAAAGCACACCTCCATTTTCCAGACTACCAAGGTAGCCATTCTGGCTAGGGATGTGCAAGAATTTTGTATGTGTGTTCGATTCATAAATAAATCAAATGCAAGAAAATCTGCATTCATTTGAATATATCCTCTTCGAATGTGGTAGGATTCATATTCGATATGAATGTTTAATCCCATAAGAATCTCATATAAAATACACATAAATAGCATACAAATCCCATACGAGGCTTCATTCATATGTATCAAACATTCGGCTTGAATTTGAATGTCTGAATTCGGCCAAATTTGTAAGAATGTCAAATGTTACGAATATTCACGCACACCCCTAATTCTGGCTGTGCACCAAAGTGTGCTAGAGGCTCCAAAGTTAGGAATGTTCGTTCCCAGCCCTTTGGAGCCCAGTCCTGAAACCTGTATGAGCTTTGGGGCCAGTGCAGGCGCTGGTCTGAGCCACACAGACTTCGCTGTAGTCTGAACAAGCATATCACAGAAAGTTTCAGTTTCTGAACTGTTGCAAATGCTACCCATCTTTATCTGTGATATAGTGAAACTGGAAAAGATCCAGGACAAGTTCATATTTTAAAAGAAGTAAAAAAAAGATATGAAGACAATCTGTTCAAGCAGGAAGAAACAAGGAAGGAAAATACCCTCCCAGGCTCCGGCACAAAGATCCATTTCTGCTGCTCTCGTTAAAGGGATAGAAAATAGAAGGGCAGCACTGCGTTCCCTCCTACATATTCCAGAATGATCATTCATAGTAAGACCAATGTTTTCTTTCCCGGAATATGTAGCTCCAGCATCCTTCAGGTAAGACAGAAATTTGCCAGGTGCTCCAGCTATGCTGTATCACCACTACTGCCCCTTGCACGTATTTTCATTTGTATCCATGACATTTGGAACAGGGGAAAAAACCTATTAAATATAGGTATCAAGCAAATACCACTATTTCATTGATGTCATAACTTGCAAAACTCAGTAATACCTACATAATATATCTCAGCATATAGTTACATGATTACATGGGCACAACGCCCAACGTAAGAAAACATGTGGTTCTGAAGTTGGCTTCTGCAGGCAGGAGATCCGAAGGAGGCCTGTGTTGCCCTGTGACCCAATGACTATTGGGGAGAAGGTTCCTCCCCTGAGCAAGAGGAAGGGGAGGGGACAGCTGCCTACTGGTCATAGCCGAAGTACTGTGTGCTGATGCAAGTCATTGAGGAAGGGGCTCAAATTAACCGGGTGCTGGGCCATGTCCAGCATTACGTACCTAACCAAGGAAGAAACAGCACCACTCATGGAATATCTTGCTGGACCAAAAGCACCCAGTCACTAGGTATCTCAGGCACAACACATAACATGCCAACCAACATAGAGATCCAGAAGCTGTCTGGAGCATATCTTTGTTAGCTGGCAGCTCTAGTGACCATAACCCCATCATTTCACATGGCACAGCCTGGCAGCAGTACCAGCTGTGTGCATCACTAGCATCATACATGAACCAGTCAAAAGCTGCTCAGTACACAGCTCCCTTTTTCCAAAGCTCTGGCAGAGTGAATAATGCGTCAGACATATACTTTACCGTGACCCAATACATCATCTATAGGTAAAAGTGCTTTTCCTGGGATAGGTTTTCGGTCTTCAGACCCAGGTTCAACCCCCAATTGCAGCCACTCTTCTGGAGTCCGGCAATCATACTCTTCATCATCAAAAACCTGATAAAGCATGAAGTGAGAAATTAATCTTTCAACAGGTCACTAAAAAGAAATTCTCCTAAAAATCATCTTGTGTTCTATTTTTTTCAGCTAATTTTTCCTAAATATTCCTTGCCAATAATTATAGGTGCATCTTATAAGGCACAAAATATAATGTGTATGTTCCTGGCCTTTGAAGCTACCAGGGGAGCATTTTAGTGATGTGCCTAGTTGTGCTGCCAAAATGGTATACCAGACCACATGGTATACCAGACCACTCCCTAGAATGCCAGTAGACCTTGAAAAAGAGGTCTAATGACAGACTGGACTAGGGTACCCAAAATGGCATCCTAGTTCAGTCTACGCTCTGTCCTTTGCAGATGGAATGTACTAGGAGTTGGTGTGGCATTTACAACTCTCTAGAACAAAAGACACTTTCTGTGCAAAATATAATCTGAGCAAGAGCTGGATATATAAGCATTTGACAAAACCCAGTAAACATGTTTACTGATTTTTTTCCTTACTGTATTATAATTTTATACGTACTACTTTATATGTTGTTTTAAATGAATTGTGTACCATCCTGGACTCCTTTAGGTTTCTCAATCAGATACCGAAATATAATAAAATTTAGCACTGCTACTGAGGCCTTCTAGCAACCTGAAGTACTTTTAATGAGTCTCTGTAGGAAAACCACAGATTTACATTTTATCCACACTGGAGACTGGTAGACCAGAACATAATGGGATGCTCCAGTCTGGAATAAGCAATCTGTCCGAAGCTGGCACAGGTTGCTCCTGGTACAAGGCCATCCACAATAAGATGACCTATATCAGTGATCGCCAACCCAAGACCCGCGTGTCACAGGTGACATGCCAAGCCCTTTTGGGTGACACACATGGTCAACCTGGCACCTGGGCATGTAGTGCTTGCTTGTTCTTGAAGTATACGAAATACCAACTTTCAATTGAAGATTTAGCAAATGAAATTCAGCAAAAGTCACTAATGTAAAGAATTATTTGTTTTTGCTTTTAATAAAATACACATATCAAAAATATAACTTTTTTTTCATAGAGCTACAAATATCACAAAATTATGAATACATCTAGATGTGACACAGCACCCGAGTTAAGCTAGGTTTTCTTGCGAATTTTGACACACAGAGTTCAAAATGTTCACCATCACTGACCTATATTGTACCAGACCCTATACAAGCTTTGAAATGTGTGCCAGTTTCAGAGCGGTGTGGGGGTGAAATGAGCCCCTCATGGTATACCAGAACATCAAAATGGGTCTCCCGTGGTATATCAGATCACAAAAGCATGCCATCCAAATGTGTCCAGGTCCAGTATATTACCCTCTGGGATGCTAGTAGACCTTCAAAAACAGACCTATCAATAGACAGAATGCCATTTTGGGTTCCCTAGCTTTGTCTACACTCCATCCTGTGTGTACAAAATCCACTCTAAACTGGAGACAAAAGAAGCCTAGAAGTAGATTGTAGTCCATTCTAGATCTCTGCCATCCACGTGCTAGTGCAGTAGACCAGAGCTCCTAACTCCTTAATCATGCTTCACTCACATTGGACAAAGTGCGGAAGAGACAGGGACTGTTAAAATTATAGAGCTTGAGATCTATAACTGGCCCAGGCCGAGTATACTGGACTACAGAGGTATGAATTCAGCATACTTCTGTGGTCTGGTAAATTTCAGGGGACCCTTGTTTGTAGTGCTTCAGGAAGTGCCATAAAAAAAAGAGTCCAACCAGAAAACAACCAGGACAGAAACTCCAAAGGCCAGGAACTTTTGTTTTCAGCCTTTGGAGCTTTGGCATTGCCTCTGAAAGCTCTCCAGAGGCAGCTGCGTGGAATGGAGTAGAATGGGTTGTCCGAATACGGACAACGCTATTCCAGTCCAGAAACAACCCATTCCAGTTTGGGATGAGTTGTTTGCTGTGGAATGGATTGTCTTGCCAAGTGGATGTAGGTGTAGCAAGAGCTGTAATGTGCAATACCTATTTCCAAACAGCCACGTAGCAACAACAGATATATCCAGATTGACTACTCTATGGCCGCATCCCCATTATAAGCTTAATTCGGTTCCCTAAACCAAAATATTAGAACCAGATGCAAACGCAAATTTGAGTGTTCCCATTACTTTAAACTTAATCGTGTTTGATCCGGATTCTGAGGATCATACGTGGCCTACATGACTCAAGTGGCTACTTTTTAAAAGCTGCTTTTGGGGGCTGCCCTGCCCTCTTCCTCCTGGCGTGAATGCGCCACCCATAACGGACCCCTTCACCGAGCCTGGCTGGGTGGCTGCCACTTGCCTGGATGGAGGAAAAAAGGCAGCCGGCAGCCAGCGATTCTCCCCATTGCCCAGGGCACACAGCATCAGTGGCAACTCAAGAAGGGGGCTTTAAACATTCACACATCTCCCAAAACCTGCCCTGCTTTCCTTTCCCCTTTAAAGGTCAGAACTCCAAAGAGCTAGAATTGTGCAAAATTGTAACATTGTTATCAGGTATGAAGTGGTTGGATCGCTACAGTGTAGCGGCTGCTGTGAAGGGTGGATTTTTACACTGAAATCACTGTCTTTGGAAGCAAGCTATTGGGAGAGGGAAACCCTAAACATGGTTTCTCATCCCTTAAAACGGTAGGGTCCCCACAGTAAAAAATGTAACACGTATCAAGCGCATGATCCAGAGTGAGACCTGTTGAAATGAGGGTTAACATTTACAACGCTTTGGGGAGATTTAACATGTGGAAAGCGTGTTAAGCCAAACTGACGTGGGGACTGCGAGGATTGAAAACAGTTTGAAACTGAAATAAGCTTGTAATGAGGATGTGGCCTATGTGCTCCTGCCAAATAAAGCAAATGGCCACTCAGGAAAGGATTTTCCTAATGGTGGCACCTAGGCTTTGGAACATTCTTCAAGAAAGGCCTGTTTAGTTCCTCCATTATGTGCTTTTACATATCATTTTAAGATAGTTTTATTTAGTCATGCTAAATATTTTAGGAAATATGTCAGTGATCTTTCAACTTTCTTTTTTCTTCCCTGATCTTACCCGTAATGGGAGATAGAGAGGGAAAAGCGGGTCTTTCTTCTGCTCAATAGTTGGCATATTGGCAGGATCTGGGTGCCTTGGCATCAATTCATTGGAATCAATTCCCGCATTTTCTAAGAGCTGAGCAATATCCAGACTAAGGTATAACCGTCTTCTCCTAGTTAAACAAAATTACAGAATTCCTTTGTTAATTCAATTATTTCTTACAGGCTTCAGTTAAATAGGATTAAATGAATAAGTCAGTGTAACTACACAAGAACACTTTCTGGGCCAAAGAATAATAGTGGAATTATAAGTTAGCCTAAACATTTTGAGCAGCTTGTTCCCACATTCTCTTGGTTGGTGGCCAGGGATATACCTCAAAGTGTGGCATGAGGACACACAACTCAATCTTTGGTCTGGCCCACAAATGCATCAGAACAGAGGGTTTAGCAGTATATTTTGGATTTCAAAAAACTCAGTAGAACAATGGACTCTAAGTATTTCCAATGTGCCTCAGCTATTATTGTTTGTTAATATAACATTTTTGGTATTTTGTTTTTGCATCTTATCCATAACTGCATAAATCAAATATATGTATTAAGACTTGCCAATCTCACAATGTCGCCTACAAATCAACAGGTAATGTCAAAAATCAACCCCATCTGAATGCATGGGTTTACAAAACTTAGCTCTGTTGAGAACTGCTGTACTTCACCCTGTTATCCGTATAGAAATAGTGTGTATTGCTCCATTTTTCCAAAGTATCTTCTGCAGACAATTTTAATTATCTACCAATACCTGGTATAAAGCTCTGTTTTGGTTCCCTTAAGCTTCCATATAACACAAAAATGTATTACACAAGTAATTGCCACTTGTATATTCATGTTAGTTGGTGGCATCCCACAAATAAAAGTCAGCTAACCAACCATTTTAAATGAATGGTGCAGCAGAAGAGCCCTGGACTATCAACAAATCAATGGTAGAATCTCCAAGGTCAGGCAGAAACCTTGTGGGCATGCTGGCAACTTCTTTTTGCTTCAGGAGCCATTTCTCCATTTGTATTGTAAGAAATGAGGAAGGCGTCCGTGCCCTATCAGTGGAAATTAGTTCTAAGTGCAACTCGGCATAAATTTAGTGAACCATTTTTAAGTAGTGTATAGAGATTGGGTCACTGCTGTATATATTTAGTCTTTCTAATGTTTGCTGTTTCTGGTGTAGTTTGTGACAGCAGTGGGTTTCTAAATGTGTGCACAATGTTTTTTAATGTGTGTCTTGCACATATTTTGGTTGCTATACATACTTTTTGTCGTACGCACATTTTTGTGGAATATTTTTGTGCATATGCAAACACACCATTTCTTCTCTGCATGTATTTTTTTTTCCCGCGGGGGGGGGGGGGAATGGCTTGAAAGCACGTAGCCAGCAAAATCAGTCTCCTGAAGTGGCAGAGCTGAAGAGGGTGGTTATGTCCCTGGAAGACAATATTAAAGGTCTGGACATACTGAAGGAATGCAAGTGAGGATGGAGGAGGCACTGAACTTCTGTATAGAGAACCAAACACACACAAAAGTGTCCTTGTGCTCCCATGTGACCAGCAGGAAGGACAAGAACATCTGCAAGCACCTAATGCAAAGCATTGGGGAGAAATATACATAGAGCTTCCAGTCTAGAAGGGGCTGTTTTGTGCCCATACTGTGAACACCTTAGCTGTAATTACCTTTCAATTTCAATTTTCCGGGGGCACTGTCCGGGAAGCACCTCAAAGGGAACTTGTACTTTTGGTTTAAATGCCTGAAGTGGAAAATCTGATTCTTTGATAATTTCTGTAGTTTCTCCAATTTGTTGGGCATCCAAGATAATCCCAATATTATCAGGAGTAGAAAACGTTGTAACTGGAAAAAAAATAATTAAGAAAAAAAAACCTTAGGTTTTTGTTTTATTTATTTACCGGGCAGAGAATGCTGCAATCCACTTTTCTATAATTCGGTTTATTCTGCACCTATATTACTTGATTGCTTTGTAGCTTTGTATGTTGACATTACGGGCAAATCCCCGCAGCAAGCTTATTTCAAATTCAAAACGTTTTCAATCCTGGCAGACCCCAT
>MTQE01001058.1:1350053-1392308 GCA_014337955.1 Aspidoscelis marmoratus
TGCATTCAGTTCTGTTATTTCAATTTAGGGAAACTGGATTAAGCTTCTAAATGGGATGCGGCCTACATTTCTTATGTTTTAAGATGTCATTCATTTTCCAGACTTTAATTCCTCCCCTTCCCACCTTTTCTTGACTTGAAAGACAATAATGTTTCTGCATTTACCATGTGGCGTATGTTCTTCAAGTTCTGACTGTTTCAATAAGTCTCTATAGAGAGAGGGACCAGCACACACATCCTAAAATTAAATGCAAGAATGGATACAAGAAACACAAGGATTACATGCAGAACACTTTAGTGAGCCATGCCAAGAATTTTGCACATTACAAAGTTACACAAGGGCTGCATTCATACCTGAGTTTTAATCCAGTTTGAGAACACTTTCCAAGTGAGAGAATATATCAGCAAAGTCAATAATCATTTTCTGTCCTCTTTATCTAATCTAAAGATGGCTTTTCCAAGTTAGATAATGCAAAAAGAAAACAGCTTGAGACTTTGCGTATGTATTATCTCACTCTGAAAGTGCACTGAAGCTGGATTAAAACTTAAGTGTAAACACAGCCAAGGAGAAGAAGTAGGAAACTGGATCATGATGTGGCAGACTTTTAAGAATACCGGTTGGAATGCAAATAATGCCTAGGGATCCAGAGAATCTCAACATCAATTTAAAAATACATAAAGGCTGTGTCCACACCTAAGTTTTAATCCAACTTCAGGCCACCTTCAGAACAAGAGAACACATCAGCAAACTGACAAGCTGATTTCTTTCAACATTATCTAATTTAGAAAATCCACCTTTGGGATAGATAGGGCGCATCCCCATTATAAGCTTAATCCAGTTTCCTTAAATCGAAATAATAGAACTGGATGCAAATGCAAATTTGCCTGTTCCCATTACTTTTAACTTAATCACGTTCGATCCAGATTCTGAGGATCGTATGTGGCATACGTGACTCAAGGGGGGGACTCAAGTGGCTACTTTTAAAAAGCTGCTTTTCGGGGCTGCCCTGCCCTCTTTCCCCTGGCATGAATGCGCCACCCATAAGGGACCCCTTCAGGGAGCCTAGCTGGGTGGCTGGGTGGATGCTGCTTGCCTGGAGGAAAACGAGCAGCGGGCAGCCAGCAATTCTTTCCCCTCCTTCCCCCATTTCCCAGGGCACACAGCAGCAGCAGCAACTCAAGTCCCCTTCACAGCCACAGCCTTTAAACAGAACCTCCAGCTGCTTTACTTTCTTTTCCTTTTCTAAAGGTCAGAACTTTCAAATAGCTAGAATTGCACAAATCTGCAACATTGTTATAAGGTGTGAAGTGGTTAGATCGCTACAGTGTAGCTTTAAGGAGTGGATTTTTATAGTGGCTGTTTTGAGGGGTGGATTTTTTCAGTGAAATCACTATCTTTGGAAGCAAGCTATTGGGGGTGAAACCCTAAACACGGATTGTCATCCCTTAACACCGTATGGTCCCCACAGTAAAAATGCAAAACGTTTCAAGCGCACCAACCGGAGTGAGACCTGTTGAAATGAGGATTAACATTTACAACGCTTTGGGGCGATTTAACACGTGGAAAGCGTGTTAAGCCAAACTGACGTGGGGTCTGCCAGGATTGAAAACGGTTTGAAATCGAAATAAGGTTGTAATAGGGATGCGGCCATAATGTTGGAAGGAAAATCACTGTTCATTTTGCTGATGTGTTCTTCCGTTCTGAAGGTGGACTGAAGCTGCATTAAAATTCAGGTGTGAACGCAGCCAAAGACATGTTCAGCTTAAGGCTTAGTTATTTTAGTAATAACAGTCTGCAAATCTATACTATAGCATATAACATCAGCCCTTAAAATTCTAAAAATTTAATTTTTATAAGTGTGTAATACCAATTGACAGTATGCTATATTGTACATATAAGGTATATTTGCAAACTAATAATAGACTGGAAAATGTGGTAGTATATACTTACCCCCAAAAGATCTGATGCTCCTGGTGTGAGGACATCAGAATAAAATCCCCTTTCTTTTATCATAGGGTATTTCTTACTGATTCCTCTGCACAGAGTATCTGCTGGAGTTGAGCTACGTCCCGGAGTAGAGTCTGAAATCTGGCTACTAGGATAAGGGGGGTAGTGGCTCCTTCCCAATGAGTTTGTTAGCTCCTTTTTAGTTTTATCCATCCTGTTCTTTCAGCTCACATACAAAGAAAGTCACTGTGAGGTTCTCCTTCACCTTAAACAGAAAATATAGTATATATATCATTAGCTTATTTACTGCCAAAGACAACCAGTTTTCAGTAGAACCCCTTTAATCTAGTTACATTTTTGCACAGCACAACTACACCAAAATACTTCACCTGTAAAACAAGAACGAGAAACACTAATCGTTAAAAAGCAACAATATTAATTATGGATCTTTCCAAACTATCTGCAAACAAAGCAATCCCTATTTCTTTTAAGGGCCACACAATGCGGAAGAAGTGATTTAAAATAATATTGTGTTTGACAAGGTGGTAACAGATTGGGACCCTTAGCTCCTCCAAAACAAAGTGAATATGGTACAAAAGGAAAAGGAAAAATTAGACCTATACTTTTCATCCCAGTTGGTACAAACAGGGAGAATACAGTAGTAGATCCACTGCTTCATTTATCCTGCTCCTTCTTATGACTTTCCTGCTACCCATATTAAATTTATGGCATTAAGTGTTCAGGGTAGTAACAGTTGGAAAAGATTTCAAAAAGCTTCAGAGGGAACTCTTGACATTGGGTGACTGGGCAATGAAGTAGCAAATGCGCTTCATTCTTAGCAAGCGTAAAGGAATACACATTGGGGCAAAGAACCATAAACTGAAGGGGACCGAACTTTGTGTGACAGACCAGGAAAGGGATTCTTGGGGTTCTGGAGAACAGCTCAATGAAGATGTCGATCTGGTATGCAGCAACAGTGAAAAAAGCAAATTCAGTGCTAGGGATAATTAGGAAGGAAACAGAAAATAAGTCGATGAGGATACATTTTATATATTGTATACAGTTCTGGAAGTGGAAATAGTGCAGGAAAGGACACTCAGAATGATGAAGGGGCTAGAACACCTACCTTAAGAAACCAGGCTGCAACATATAGGTCTCCTAAGATGCTTAAAAGGGGACATTCTTAAGTATATAAATTCATGCACGGTGCAGAAAAGGAGGTTCAGGAAATAAATCTTCTCTTCATTGTACAACACTAGAACCAGGAGGCATTCCATGAAGCTGATGGGCAAGAGTCAGGACCAACAAATGGAAGTATTTTCTCACCCAAAGGGCCATTGGTCTACGGAAGAGTAGTGACCAGTAACTAATTTAGTTACTAATTTAGAGTAGTGACCAGTAACTAATTTAGTGGTAGTGACCACTACCAGAAGAGTAGTGACAGTAACTAATTTTGATAGCTTTAAGAAATGGTTAGACAAATTCCTTGTCAGGTTTGTCAATGGCTACTAGAATGGATGCCTAGGTAACATCTCCAGGAGGCTTCTAAAGGCCATTTGCCAGGAAACAAAAGGGGTTTTGTCATGAGAATGCTGAGAAGCAGTTGATGGGCCACTATGTGATACAGGATCCTGGACTAGATTGGCTATGGCCCAATCCGGCAGGACTCCTCTTATGCTCTTATGATGATAAGCCATTCATTACATTATAAAACATTACAGGCTTCTTAATGTAATGGTAACAGAACCCAAAATATATGCAAGTCTAAGTGAAGATGGGACAAATAGATCTTTACATACCTTACAACCACGCAAATAAAAATCAATCACTATAATTAAAATTAAAATTTTCCTTTAATCCTCACATTATAAATGTGGAAGAGCAAAAAAATAAACCCAGAAACTGACTAAAATGTTTATGTTCAATAGTCTTGCTCGCTCGCTCTCTTTTTCCTTGGGTGAACTCATCTCACAATTTGGATTCATCTGTCAGGTTAAGTGCAAGCACAAGCAATTATAATGAGCCTGGGTATCCAAGCTAGTGAAAGATACTTATGTAAATGAGGGTGTTAATTAAGAGCTGCCCTTGGCATTCTGGCAGGAGGCTAGCAGAACCTTTTGTTTTGCAAAATTTAGCCCCCAAAGCTATTCTTTATGAGCCTAGGCTAACCCCTGGCAGCAAGATCTTTCCTGATTGGCTTCAGCTATGCCACATAGATGGCTGCACCACGGTGGGGCAATGTCAGCAAATAAGGCTTGGTGATCAGTGACTGAGCAGATGCTGTATTGTAATTATGAAGGTGAAACGGCAATAAAATCAAGGCTTGAGCAAAAAGCTATGTATCTTTGAGGGGTGAGTCTGCTTTCTGCTGGCTCAGCCGGTTAGCACTTTTGCCAAGGAACTGCCACTTCTGTTCTCTAAGAGATGCACTATAAAACTAGTTTTTCCTCTTTGACTTTGCTCTGTACTTGGACTGGTTTCAGTTCCACACCAATTTGTGCTCTGTTCTTATGCAATAGAATAAACCACATTTGTTTGGTTTTTTAAAGAAGGCTGAAATGAACAAGTTACCCTTTTCCTATTCATTTTTATTTTACAGAAATACAAGAATCAGAAAACCTTCAAAATTTTTTTTTAAAGGAATGCTCATGAAATGTCAAAGCATTGTTGAAAAAACTATTCTAATACTCCTGTGATTTACTAATTTGGGCTGAATCCCCATTCAAGCTTTATAACACTTTGAAAATGGTTTGGATGTCCTTTGGCCCCATTCAAATATAGATTCCCGGATTTTCTGAGGAGTAAATAGCCAAAATTCACTTTAAATAACTCCTTGGAGAAACAGCTCTCACTCCCCAGTTTTGCGGCTAGCCCGCTATATTTTTCCGCAGCGGGAACGCTACTGAATTATTTGGGGCAGGGATATGTCCTTTTGGCCAATGCCTGACAGATGTGGGTGGGATTTCACAGCTGTGAAGGTCTCTCCCCGTCCCCTTGCTATGCCTGCTCTGAACACAATCGCAAGAGGAAAAAGAAAGCATCAAAATTCTTGCTCATTTAAAACTCAAACCTCAATCCATTACACTGTTGCAAATTTCACAGAAAGAGAAAGACCTGTCAGCTCTCCATTAGAATTTGCGATGTCAGTTCTCCTGTTTAAGCACAAACAGGAAGAACCAGCAGGGAAAGAGATTCATCTGAAAAGGAAAGTGTGAAATTGCTTTGTTCTTTTGCTTAGCTGTTTCTACCGGGCAAAATGTTAGAATCTCCATTCTAACATTTAATCAGGGGCAGGCTTACAGGATTTGGATCCCCGCCCCATAAAGTCAGACTATAATGCAAAAGAGAGAGGGGAGGGGTTCTCTCCTGTAAATCTGCATAAAAAGCCATAAATGGGGACATGAAAAAATGGATTGAATGCTTATTAAATTAATAGATTTTAAAAACCAGTAAAATAGTCCAGTGGGAACTCAGATGTATTTTGTTAAAAAACAACAACTCAAGAATAAATAAAACCGAACTGCAAGACTATAGCAGGGCAGGGTGTTCTTGATACAGAAGCAAAAATAAAATTAATCCAAAAAAACAGATTACGGAATGTGCGGAGCTCAAAGGAGGAACAGTAGCTTCATGCTCGAGAGATGGTTCCTGTGATTGCAACAACTGGCTGCGCAAATTCCATTCCTCCCTGAAATAAGAACGTGAGGACACATCTCCCCAGCTATGACATAATGAGCCTTTGATTTTAATATAATTTCAACAAAGAACAGTTAACAGAAGAAAAAATAAATTCTGTCATGGCATGCAAAAGTCATGCATTTCTTGCATTAAAACCCAGAAAAGCTTTCAAATTCTGCTTTTTAATGTCCAGCTTCCCAAGTTTCTGACAACTGAGGCACAATTGCTTTCTAAGTAAAACTCATCATGCATCACTGAAATCGATCCCGGTGTTAGTGACCCACAAGGCTGCGTGCCCTTCCACACACTTTCCTTGGCCAGTTTTTTACCCATGAGGAAAAAGCAGTGGATCAGTTATAGCAGCTCCAGTTTCCTCATTTTGGGCCTCCCAGACTGGCTTGTACTGCATTTAGTGTGGATCTTAGACCTAAAAATATGTTAAGTCTGTTGGCTGGTCTGCTAGCCCGGTACTATGTACATTCCCTATGGCAGTCTTCCCCACCAGACCTGACAATGCCAGGAACTGAACTGGAAGCCTTTTGTAGTCAAAGCAAACATGGGTACCCTTCCTCTATGGCTGGCTATTTCTACAGTATTTCCAAATATACTTAAGCGATAGTCTGGCATTACTGGAGAGATCAACATCAAATTACAGAGGGAATATCTATGTAAAAAGAGACCATGTTGTCCGAGTGATTTCCTGAAGCTACAGGCCTACATGAGGTGTGAATTTCTGTCTTTTAGCTCCATGGGAAGTCAACTCTGTGGCTTAAAGATAACACTTCCAACATCACCACAAAGTGTTATTTCTGTGTTGATCTAATCATATGTGAAAGATATAGGGCAATCCAACTTAAAAATGTCTTTGTTATGCACTACAGTATAAAAGTTTACATTGACTAATTAGATAGTTTAGGGAACAATGTTCAGTCTTTTCTAGTATGATGCCTCTGTATTTCTAAACAAAAATAACATGGGCTAAAAAGATATCAGCCAGAGTGATTAGAGAAGTCTGAATTTACAGCTGAGTGTTAATAGCTGTAAAGCTCAACTTCATGTTCTAATGGAGGTTAACATGATTTTGGATGATAAAGATACAGGTCTCCAACAGATGTTTGCCTTCAACTTGATGCTTGAGCACTGCCCATGACGGAAAGGCCATCCACTACCTTGAGTAATCATTTCCATTGCTGAGCTGTTTCTTCATGGGTGTGGTGGTAGTTGGATACTTTGGATACTATCGAGTCCTGGTCAGCTACTGGTTGACTACATGAGCATCTCTATGAGCACCGCTATGTACCATAAAGGTTCTTTTAAAAATGTTCAGTCAAAATATGCCTTGTAACCTTGCTTCAGTCTTCTCTTCTGAAGTCAAAGATTTAAAGGTTCTTAAGGCTTTTTCATACTTGCTGATACATCAGACCACTAGGTCTCTTTTGCACACTTGGCATATTCTGAGGGAGAGCCTAGAGCAGGTTGGGACATACAAAATGCTGATATGATCCGGTGTACTGATAGACTTGGTGAACTAAGGGGTGGTAGACTGGACCATGGAAGCATGTGGATGACACACCTTGGTGGTCTCATATACCATGGGGCCCTTTGTGCTGGGGCAACAAGACACACCTGCATAATGGGTCACCAGGGCTTTAGAGCTTTCACAGTTCCCCATACTGCCTCCAAAGCTAGTGTAAACTTCAGCACTAGTATGGGGGCTGGAACAGAACAGGCCACCCCAGTGTGGATGATCTTGTTCTGGTCCAGGAGCGAGCCATCTCAGCACAGTCTAATCTACATGGTCTATTCTACTGAAGGGAAGTGCAAAAAGACTTCTAGTTTCTTTTAAACTTTCCTCATGGATGCCCTGTCAACTGAACAAGATATGTAGGATCGTATGAAACACCTTTCTGCACTGGGCCTTATTCAAGATTAAACCCTGGAATAAGAAACCTGCCATTTGAATGATCCCAACTTTCCATAACTTACTTCTGCTTCAGTTTAGTATCCACAAGAAATCTTGATCCACTGGCTGTTGTTCAAGATGGCTCTGGCTCTTAGAATCATAGAATTATAGAGTTGGAAGGGACCTCTAGGGCCACTGAGTCCAACACCATGTTCAATGCAGGATTTCCTAAACCATCCCAGATGTCTGTCCAGCCTCTGCCTGAAGACCTCCAGCAAAAGTGAGCTCACTAGTCTTGTGGCAACCTATTCCATTTACTGATTCCCCTTACAGCCAGGAAGTTTTTTTCTTTTTCTAATATCTGATCTGTATTCACTTTCTTGAAGTTTCATCCCATTGTTTCTAGTCCTCTCATCTTGTCTAAGTGAAAACAGGGACCATCACTCTGCACTGTGACAGCCCCTCAGAGACTTGAAGACCGCTATCATGTCTCCGCTCAGTCTTCTCTTCTGCAGGCTAAACATTCCTAGATCTTTAACTGCTCCTCTTAGGATGTGGTTTCCAGACCACTAACCATTTTAGTAGCCCTCCTTTGAGGGAATGTTGTTTGGGGGGGGGGGAGCTGCTTGAACCAGAACAAGACCAGAGGTAAGCGCTGCATTTTAGGTCTGCAGCAATAGTTCTGGTTGCATTTTCAGCCACTGAGTTAACAGAAAGGAGTTATGAAAGTGGCCTAAGAATAAAGAGATGTACTATTAAATTGCCCTCATCATGTGTTTAAGAGGGTTGAGTGCTGAATGAAGTACTGAATGAATGGGTCCTCCCCCCCGCCCAGGAACCCAGAAGACAGCCAAAATGATCCTAAAGATTGTGCCTTCATATAGGAAATAGATAATGTTTGGAGTAGTCCTAACATAATAAGGTAGGTGTGCAAATTATAATGTTTTCCAGATATTCTTGCTCAGTTTTTGCACAGATCTCCAGGAGGCCCACATGCATCCCCATGCCCCGCTAGCACCCAACTGCAATGGGTGCTAGTCAAAGCACCATGGGACACTGGGGCACCCATTACGACGCTCCATGTAGCTGGAGCTGGAAGGGGTATCGGTGGCATGGCGCGACTGGCCAATGGCACCATCAATCACGTTCTCCTCCCACCGATTGAGGGCGGGACGGGGAGGCACAGCTTTGTAGCTGCTTATGCAGTAGCTACAAAGTCTGTGGTAGGTGGCATGGTGGATCATGGGCACCCTTCGGTTGGCGGGCACAATTGCCAGCCCTTAGGTGTCACTGCACCTGCCGCCCCACAGCTGAAGCAGCCAAATCGGGGGGGGGGGGCTTGCCACCACCGCCGCCACCACCGTGTTCACTCCCCCTGATGTGGCTGCATAGGGCCGGGTGGAGGGACAAGCACCACCTCCCTCCTCCACCTCCGCCACTCCAGGTGGCGGCAGAGGGACAAAAAGGGATGATTGTCCCTCCACTGCTCAGGGGAAAGGTGTCCAGAGTTGTGGAGGTGGAGGTGGTGCTCTTGCCCTGCCACCCTCCCATGCAGCCATTGCCCCACCCGTCATCCCAATGATGGGTGCTTCAGCCGGGGGGGGGGATCAGAGCAGGGGGGCAGCAATTGCAGCTGCTGGCTTTGCCCCAAGGCTCCCGCTGCCATCACCACCTCCAGCCTCGTCCTCCCCAGTGCTGAAGCAGCTTCCTGGGGGTGGGGTGCTGGTGGAAGTGGCAGTGGTGACAGTGGTACTCTACTGAAAGATTGCAGCCCCACTGTCACTGCTGCCACCGCCATCAACACCCCGCAGCCCCAGGAGACTTCTTTGGCGCTGAGGAGGAGGAGGGGGAGGTGGTGGCAATGGCAGTGGCGGGAGTGTTGGGGTGACAATCCTCGCTGCCAGCTGAAGTGGGCAACTGCAATCCCCTCCTCCTTCCCCCTTCACAGGGACACCTCTCTCAGCTACGGAGCATGTGCGCTACGCTCCTGTGGCCCGGCCCCTGGACCCAAGTCAATGGTGCGGACACGTGCCCACAGATCCAGTCTTCATGCCTGAAGACTGGAATGTGAGTCCACACGAAATCTGGATTTAAGGGCCTGAAGGACCCATTACATCCAGATTTCTCCTGCCCTCGTGGGAACTGGGCTTGCCCGATGGGGCCTTAAATGGAGTCCATGTGGGGATAGGGCCTTTCCAATTGTTATCAATCGGTTATCAATCAGGTTCCTAATGGAGTCTTAACTGGGGTCTTAGTGCTCATGCAAAAAGGCCCTTGGACTACAGCTTCCATCATCTCCAATCAGCGTAGCCAATGGTCAAGGGCAGTAGTAGGAATCAGCTACACTTATAGCATGGATATCTGCAGGCTGGTTTACTATCTGGGCTTAAGAAAAAGAAGTGAAAAGGGTAATAATAAATGTTCCAGAACCGTGAAACAATTATTGGCTAGTGTCCACAAATAATTGTATGATACTCAAGGATGGATGTGGTCAGTATCCTGGAAATGATCCCCCCCCCAACTTCTATTTTATTTAGCCGCTGAAAGCTCATGCACTGAAAAATAAAGTTTGCACAGGGGGGGTTGTTTTTATTAGCTATTTTATGTTTTGGCTTTATCTATTTTAGCAGCACAGCATGAATGATTGGTGCCAGCTAAGATCCAAAGACTTCAGATGAATCACGCTTGGACACATTTATGCCTGCTAAACTGCTTCAGCGGAACAACAGTATTGCAAAATGACCCTGCTGTGCTGTTCCTGATATTTCTGCTCCACATCCTGTTGAGGGGTGAGAAAGGCATGACTAACTGTGCTAACCTTTCACCTTTGAAGATTTGAGCTCAGTGCCTGTTCAACGGAGAAAAAAAATCCCTAAAGAATGAGCAAGTTTCAACCAATCTTTTCTGTTTCTTATGACAAAACACCTTTCTAATGTAGGATGTAAAGACTTTTTAAAAATACAGAAGTATCTGTTTCAACTGCTCTATGAACATTCATGCATATTTTAAAGAACTGTTTTGAAATAGAATTTATTCTCCCTCAAATATGTTAATTCTCAGTAGGTGGTCCAAATACCTCAAGGAATATATTTATAAATTTGTGTTAGAAAAACACTTTTTTCCTTTCATATGCCTGCTATTATACCCTCACAGGCTTTTCTTGTTAGATGGAATATTTATGGATACTTCAAGATACCAAATTAACTCAGACAATGGGTGTGTATCATTACACCATTATGATCAAACTACATTGTTACTTATAAAATGGTAATAAAGGGTGCAGCACAGCTTGTACACAGAAGAAAGAAAATTCAGAAACAACCTCTTAATTCCTACAATACTCCTGTTCTTAATGCCCATATCATCACAGCTTTGATACTGAAACTGGGACAGTGAAGAGGAAGGCCTTTGATCAACGAAAGTTCACAATAGTAACAAGGTCAGATAACTTTAGTGATCAATGGACATCTCCCTGGAAAATGTACACATTAAACTTACAGACTTGAATTTATCCTAGTGCAGTGATGGCGAACCTTTTGAGCTCAGTGTGTCAAAATTCGCAAGAAAACCTAGCTTAACTCAGTGCTGTGTCACATCTAGAAATATCCATAATTTTGTGATATTTGTAGTTCTAGTAAAAAAGTTATATTTTTGATATATGTATTTTATTAAAAGCAAAAACAAATAATTCTTTACATTAGTGACTTTTGTTGCTAAATCTTCAATTGAAAGTTGGTATTTCGTACACTTCAAGAACAAGCAAGCACTACACGCCCAGGTGCCAGGGTGACCAGGTGTGTCACCCAAAAGGGCTTGGTGTGTCACCTGTGACACGCGTGTCATAGGTTGGCCATCACTGTCCTAGTGTATCAACAACTTGAGAGAACTTGCAAACCTTTTTTTCCAGTATCACTGTGTCCTTTCTGAGTGGGATGTTGTTCCATGTTAGCAAAGGGTTGAGGGACCTCACTTCCGCCTGCTGAATGAGGGAGGTCCCTCCTCCACCTATCATGCTGTGTCTACACAGAATACAAGCCAAGCCATGGCAACTAAAATGTCACTTTACTGGTAGACCTCAACATTAAGGTCTACTACCATGCTAGCCCTCCATGCCTGGAACAGGGGGCTCTAAGCAGAAGACACACAGACCCCTGTTCCAGCATATGGGTGTCCCATTTTGCCAGTGCAACAGAGTGTGCCACCAAAACAATACCCTCTAGGAACTCTGAAATTCAGGAACTTCCGTTCCTGAACTTTGGAGCCAGTAATGGGGGCTTTTCAGAACAGGCAGTTCCCCAACAGACGCCCCAACTCAGGATGGCTTGCATATTGCAGGGCAGGACTGCCTGGCCTGGCCCGAGATATGAATAGGGGCTCTGTCTTTATTTGGAGGGAGCAATATACAAATACTTTTGTTATTTCACCTCTCATTCATATATTTTGGCCCACAAAAATGCACAAAAGTTTTCAGTGCAGTAAGAGAAGGGCCAAAAATACAGATGCATGAATCATAAGGTCATTCTTGTAGAACTGAAACAATATATACTGTTGTAAGATAGAGCAGAATTATATTGACAGCTGTGCAGGGGAAATGAGTAATACACCTACCCATTATCAACATGCATCTCTGCTGCTGTGCAGCTGTCACAGTCTTCAGGAGTTAAGAAAAGTTCTGTGCAATCACCAGAACCTATTCACCAATTAAAATAAACTCCTACTCAGTATCCTGATCAAAAGAGTGTCCATCTGTTAGATGCATGGGAAGCAGTCACGTTAAACCTTGATTATTGTGAAATTCGTACAGTCTTCCAACAACAAAGGAATGCAAAAAAGATACTTTTTTTTAACTCTGTTCACAAAACTAACAACTTAAAACTAGTTGTTTACGCAGTTCAACAATCTTTGACTGATACTAAAATCGCCAGTTCAATTATTCTGAGGATCGGGTTGCAACACTTCTGTTTGCATAACAGGTAAAAAATATTTGTGTGTTTATTTCTTTCTTCTAAAACATTTTAAAGTAACAGAGCTCAGGACCAGTCATGAACTATAGACAGCTCGGTTGCTTAACTGCACATATTCCCTCCTGATCAAAGCTTTTATGTCAAGGATCTATCTGCCCCAGGAGAAGAATTCTGGACAATAAACACAACCCTGGATTTTCTCCAGTTGGTCCTCCTCCAAAATTGGACTGACACCAAGAAAATACATTTCTAAAATACTGTCATGCCATCATCAGGTAAGAGAGAGATTGTTTGAAACAGTAAGGAAAATACCATCTGTCCCAAGAGAATTTTTCTATTTCCTTTCCTCCCTTCTGTTTAATAGGCTGTAAGCCTACTAACAAGGACTTATATCAAATTACTGACATCTTGGCCTTTCTGTGCTGGGCTTTATTCTGGAATATATCCTGGAACAGAGGTCTGTTGTCCAAATGCTAGCGCAGACTATTGCAAGCTCTGTCCAGGCCTTGCCTTAGTCTGCACTAGAATGTGGATGGTAGGCCCTTACTCTGGCATATAATCCAGAATAAAGTCCCAGTGCAGAAAGGGCCCCTGTGAGCCCCTGGCAGATTTTTGTAAGCTTTGTGTCAGGATAAAACAACAACTAATGAATAAAATCCAATCTGCAGTAAGATAAGGAAAAGCACAGTAAAGTGCCAATGTCTAAGAACCTCAGATCTAGAACAAAATCGCTCTTCTGACCCTAGGGGAAATGCCTTGCCTTGCCTTGTTTTAACAAAATAAGTTGCATTTGGCATCTCCCCTTATGTGCCATGCTATTTCATTTAGCTGGGATGCAAAACAGATATTACAACAGGCAGTTTCTCTGTTCTTCAAAGTTTTAAAGCAGAACTCATAAGTACAGGTGCCAAATTATGCTATTTTGTGGAAATTTTCTAGAGGGCCTAGATGTCTACAAGTTCTTCCAAAGGTACTCTTCAACCACCCCTATTTCCAATTAAGATAAAGCTTATAAAAGATTTGGAGAGTAGACATGTTTCAAAGTGATGACAGAGTATGCTGAATTCCACCTCAAGTAGCATACTTGAGATTTTACAACCTCCATCAAACGATGGTTAGTAAATGCTTCCACTTCTTACAAAATCCCAACTTAGAATAAAATATTTTTTGATGCTGTAAATTGATGCTGATACAAATATTTGATGCTATTTCACTCTATTCAGTACCAAACGCATTGATCAAGATATACCATGGGTTGTGCACTTTTGTACCCATTAATGGGCACTTAATGGGTACTTCTAGTGACAGTGGAAAAACACCCCATAAGTTCTTCATCTTTTCAAAAAACATTTTCTGGATAATCTGCAACATTATTCAGTACAAATTGCCCTATGATACTAAAGAAATTAGAGCACATTATAGTAGGGATATGCATTAGTATTAACATTCAAAATTCGTACGCATTTGGCCAAATTTGGACATTTATATTCAAATGGAATGTTGGTACATTCAAAAATTGACATTCGGATTCAAATCAAACGTTTCAATACATTCGTATGAAGCTTTGCATGGGATTCTAGGTATGTGCACAGACATTTGAAATATTCAAAATTTGATCAGATTCAGTCGTATTCGGACATTTGAATTTGAACTGAATGTCTATACATTCAAATTTAACATTCAAATGAATTTTTGAATCTTTCAAATCATTCATACAAATTATTTAGACATTCGTATGTGTACGTATCCGTATGCATTACGTACCTATCCATATGCATCTTATTCGTATTGTACCCATTTCTACAGATATGTACAAGATGAAAGCAGGATGCATACAGGGTAAAAATAGGATGCATACGGATACAAACAGATGTTGTTGACATTCATACCTTTAAATACAAACTGAATATTCATACGAATAGATACGAATGTATTCGATTCAAATTGAATGTGAATACATTCAAATTTTAAGCATTCAAATCAATTCGAATCTTCAGATATTCAATTCAAATTGAATCAAAACCCAAAAACTGCATTTGGGCACACCCCTATGGGATTTGTATGGGATATATATGGGGTTTGTATGGATTTGTATGGGATTGAACATTTGTATTGAATTCAAATCCCACTACATCCGAAGCGGATGTATTCAAACGAATACGAGACAAAAAAACAAAATCGGTGCACATCCCTACCTTATGACAGAAATGATGGCACATCAATAATGATCTGTGTCATGATAGTAAACTACAATTTCAATTTTTCAATTGAAGCCAGGAGCACACATCCAACACATTAAACATTTACATATTGATCTATTATCTGGCATAACCTTTTAATCTTTTTTTCAACCTCATCTCTTTGATTCAACATTTGAACCTAATGAATTACGGATGGAAGTTTTTTTTGTTTGGTTTTTTAAAGAAGTACCTTGATTTGCTTACAAATCTCTGATGCTATATCCCAGCGGCTCTCAACCTTTGGAGAGCCGCGACCCCAAAATGAGTTTCCCCAAGCCTCCGCGACCCCAGGGGCGGAGCCAGGGGCGGGGCGGGGCCAGGGCCGCTGGCGTCGTGTTCGCTCCCCCCCCGACCCGGAACTCCTGATTCCACCGCCGGATTCCACCGGGCGGAGGGGGCGGGCGGCGAGGCACCAGGCGGTGCGGGTCCGGCGCCCTTCACCGCCGCCCGGCAGGCAGGCAGGCATGGCACCGGGCGGGCGCCCGCCCTCAGTGGCCAGCCCAGCCGCCCAGGGCTGCGCACAGTCGCCGCCGCCATCCTCCTCGCCTCGCTCGCTGGGGATGCTCCCGCCGCCACCACCAATCTCTCTTCACAGCAGCGGCGGCGTGGCGGGGGCATGGCGGGGGGCTGCGGGAGCTTTCGGCGACCCCACCGAAATGGGTGCGCGACCCCCAATGGGGTCGCGACCCACAGGTTGAGAACCACTGCTATATCCCAATAATCTACAGGACAAGCAAAGCATGCCAAATTTTAAAAAGAACATTACACCTGGGTTTAAAATACTGTAAAATACAGTACATTGTTCCAAAGATTTAGTGATACTATAAAGGACAATCTTTTTCCCAAAGGCCAGTCTTAGATGCACTTGAAAAGAGTTATGAAAATGGCATCTACTTTTCCTTTGAAATTAGAGTGGTCTAGTTTTCATCTAGATGAAATTTACCTGCAACCACGATTCAACTTCATATCTCATGCTTAATGTTGCAGCCCAAAAGCAGGGGTATTTTTCCACTGTCACTAAAAGTACCCATTAAGTACTTCTAGTGACACTGGAAAAACACCCTAGATCAAGTTTCTGTCATTATTGAACAACCATACCTTCCAGTTTCAAACCTTTACCACCTCTCCTCTTAGCTACGAAACAGTACAACTATGAAGTATGTATGACATACTATAATCTAGGACAGAACTTATATGTATTAGGAGGTAGTTTTGTGCAGTAAGTTTCAGCAACTTACTGCTAAAACAAAAGAAATCCTCAAAGGTCCAAGAATAAAATTGTACAGAAGATATCTATGTCAAACCTACTTCTCTAGGGAAGCATGATATGTCTGCACTGGCCAGCAAGAATTCGGAAAGGCTAACTGCTGATGTGTGATAATTATACAGATAACCAACACAGAATAATCCATTACTGCTGCACACATCATATGCCAATTTTGGCCCTTTCCACACAGGGCCAGTGGACTGATCCATGGAGAGTGCTAGGTGATCCATCCACACACTGGAATGACCTAGCAGGGGCCCCACCCTTTCTAGTACACTCCACCAGCCCAGGACTGAGCTATGGAAAAGAATCCAGCACCAAAATGGCACCATATACCGCTCCAGCAGTAGACAGCTTTGATATACTGGTCCATAGACAGCACGCTGCCATGGACTAGGATGCCAAACCTGGGCCTGTTTTGGTTGGAGACCCAGAAGTGGCAACAGTAGTGCATCCTTCCCTAGCAGAAAGCCACAGCCAGCAACTTTGAATGCTGGGCCTCTGAAGCTAGACTGGGCTGGGCTGCTGGCCATGCAGACCCGAAAAGTCCAGACCTGAAAAAGTTTGTAGCAAAAAAGGTAAAAGATTCTGCTGTTTTTCAGACATGAAATCAAACAGCAAAGTGTGCAATTAAGTAGACAATGACATGAAATAGAGCTTGGCATGGGGATTTTTCTTAGCCATTCAAAATGTTTTGCTAGACAAGAGCCAGCAGAACCAAGATAAGGCTTAGTTCCAAGTACTTTCACAGCTGGGTAGAGATGGTGTCATAGGTTGGAAACCCTCAATTCAACGAATTCTTTCCTCATAATCCCTCCACTCTGAATATGATCATTTGATGCTCCCTTATACAATCATTAACTGTGCCCTAAAAATGCATTGGGGCAACTGCACCAAGCCACAATTTCCTCTTTTCACTTGGAAAAGTTTAACAAAAATATAATTTTAAAAGTAAATGAGAGGGAGAGGAGAGAAAGAGAAGTAATTTTCAGACATTCACTGTGTGCAATGTCATGCAGGAATGGAAATCTCATGCTAGGCCTCAAGGCCAAGAAACACTATCAGCAAATAGTGGGTTACAGCTGGAAACAAGATGGCAGAGCAACTGTGCTACTGTCTCTCAGGCAAGATGGTTAACAGACCTCTGTACGTTCCTAAATTCATTTCTACAAAGTCTGTTGAATCTGGACAATGGCAAGGAACTGGGCTACAGTTCTGCAGTTTGTTTGTTTTTGTAAAGAGTTATTTTCTGTAGAAGACCTTCTTGTACTTATGCTACCCTCGGAGATGCAAAGAGTTGAGGCACATGAGAGGTCCTTTTTAATGGTAGCCTCCAAACATTGGAGCAGGCACCAGCACTCTATGGTTTTCGGCACTTGATTAAATGTTACTTCTTTACCCAGGCATTTGATGATTAGCCTCCCTCTAGTCCTGTCAGTAGGGGGAACTGTATTTTATATTTTTAACTATGTTTAACTGTTACAAATTTTCTTTTTACTGTTGTGACCCAATACAGGATCTTTGGGGAAGGGCAGGATATAAATAATAAAATAAGTATTTAGTTTTATTAATAAAATTTTATTATAAAATAAATATTTCATTAAATTACTCAAGGAGAGGGCCTTCTTGTAGTTCCTTCTCTTGCAGAGGTATGAGACATAGGAACATACAAGAGGGCCTTCTCTGTGGTAGCCCCTAGACTCTGGAACAGCCTCCCTCTTGAGGTTCACCAGGTGCCTACATTATATACTTTTCAGCACCTGGTGCAAACATCTTTTCAAGCAGGCGTCTGCCATCTAAATAGCTTCCTGAGGGTGCTATCTTGTTAGGGAGGAGCAGTGGATATGGGTGGGTGGGAGGGTGTGATATTTCTAATTATGTTTTTTTTTCTTTTGATATGTTTTATTCTTATTGTAACCCACTCTGGGACCATTTGGTGTAGGGCAGGATATAAATTTATTAAATAAATAAATAAAATTTTTATAGCATTTAGTGTCCTCCATTTATTTATTTATTTATTACATTTCTATCCCGCCGCATACCCGAAGGTCTCTGGGCGGGTAACAATAGATTAAAATAGAATATACATTAAAAGACATTAAAAATTCAACAAGTATAAAACAATATACAATATGTTTACAATGACAGCGTCTGTACTGGGGGGGGGGATAAGCACCTCAGCCAAAGGCCAGGGCAAAGAGCTGCGTCTTCACTGCCTTCCTAAATATATAAAAGGAAGGGGCATGGCGCACCTCAAGGGGGAGGCTATTCCATATAATTCTTAGACAAGAGTACTGTACAACCTAACATGCCACATATTAAAGCCATAATCACCATTTACTCACAGCACAGAGAACATGTCTTCTCAGAGAAGTGTAGGAGTGCTGGTTCAGCTCTGTGGCCAGAGTGGTGGACTAGAACTAGGAGTTCTGGGTTCAAATCCAGCAATGAAAGCTCATTGGGTGGCTTTGGGTATCCAAAGGTTGTTATGGAGAAAAAGTGAAGGAGAGGAAAATGGTACCTGTCCCTTTGGGCTCTATGGAAGAAAAGCAGACTATACATTTTTTGAAGTAATAATTAAGCTTCCCCCCTATCCTGATTTGGTAGCCAGATGATGGTACAAATATGGCGCCATCTACATAAACAGATGTAGTGGATTCTGCCTTGAGGATTAATTATAATTATACAGGCTTCTTTGAAATTTCAACATGGAGACCAGGGGAAAGGCACTCACTGAGGGCATTGTGTTGATGGGAAATCTCTGGTCATAGGATGGTCCTTTGCTGCACATGAAGTTGATGTTTGCTAATCTCTCCCCGCTAATACCTGTTGGTAGCTTTCACATCCCACTTACCACTCTCCCCTTCAGAAGTCTTTGCCTGTTATTTCCCTCTGAAAATGACAGTCAAAGTGAGGTGGATCATGGGGAGATACCACACCCTGCTGTGTTTCTGCCTCCCCAAACAACTTTCATTCTCTTCAAATGAACTGAATGCAATAGGTACAGTTGGCAGGAAATGCTGTAGGTTAAGCTGAAACTGCATCAATTTAAAAGAAGCCCCGAATTTTTTTTTTACCCACATAGATAACTCACCAATTAAGAATTCTATGTCACTAAGGGCAATATGATCAAGAAAATTCAGCACAGAAAAAACATTTTGATCGCATTCCCTGATGGGAGGTGAGCTCTATTTCAAGATTGCAAACCATTGACATTTACAGTGTGGGATTCACCTACATAGAATCAGATTGTTAAAAAATAACACAGGATGACATAAGAATTAACAAAACTAGTGCAGATGGGTTGTGGAAGTGATTGCCTTGGAGTTGTTCTCTGTTTGCCCCTCCAAAAATACCTGTTATGTCCTGTTTCCTGAAGTCCTATGGAAAGTTCAGGACGTAGGGCACTGAGTTCTGTCAGGACCCATGGCAATGCTATTAAAATAGTAGACACTTGGTTGTTTTGTTCTTATTTATTTATATTTTACATTTATATCCCGCCCCATACCCTAAGGTCTCAGGGTGGGTAACAGCATATTAAAAAACAAAACCAGAGATATTTAAGATAAAACCATATATATAAAACAGTATAATTGGTGATTGGTGGTCTGCTCAAAGGGCAAGTACATCCGGATGCCAACAGAGCTCACCAGCCCTCCCAGTAGTTCACTAGCTGTGGACTGCTAAAAAAGCAGACGGCTCCCAGGAAGTAGCATTTGCACCCTCGTCTGAGTGTGATCCTGCGAGTGGGTGTGGTGGTGCAGGTACAGAGTGGTGTGCTGCATCCCAATTGCCATGACAATGCCAGGGCTGCCCTGCCCTGTCCATCTGGACTTTAAATGGGTCTTTACCAGCCCTCAAAGTGTGGATGGCTCCAGCCGCACCTCAACCTTACCTAATGTGTACAGGTAAGGTTGAGGTGGGCATTGTGCAAATGCCTCCTTCTGACTGTTAGTGGCATGAGGTCGTTAGCATGTGCTTCGAAGCTTCACATCCATCTCTTTCAGTCTCAGGCCCCAAAACACAGGCTGTGGTCACACCTAAGGTTTAATCCAGCTTCAGTCCACTTTTCAGAGCCAGAGAACACCCCAGGAAAGTGACAAGCTGTTTTCTTTCCATGTCAAATAACTCCAAAGAAAGAAAAAAATCACTTGTCACTTTGCTGATGTGTCCTCTCGCTCTGAAAGTGGACTGAAGCTGGATTAAACTTTAGGTGTGACCACAGCAATAATTTGGAAAGGTCAAAGTGGGGGTTTAAAGCACAAACCACACCATCGCTCAGCAGAGACTCCACAACCCACTTGGCCCAATAACCTAAATGCAATTTTTCTTGGATCTAATGGAGATCCTTGCAGCTGCAGCCCTGCAATAAAAAGAGAAACCTTTAAAGTTTCCACCCGACTTGCTAAGCTTGCGCCAATATCGTATTCTGAGACCGTGTCTGGGCAATGTACCCACCGCCAGCGCCACTCTCCACTCCGTCGGGTCCTCAGGCCCTTCCACCTCCCCCGCCACCGCCCCCCAGACCCGTAACAGTGCAGAAGCACCATCAATCGCACGCACCAGGCCCTCCGCTTCTTCCTCCCGCTGCCTCCGGGATCGCCCCGTCTCCAGGGCACACACAGACGCCGGAGTCGGTTGCTAAGGGGGTTAAACCATTCAGACCGCTGGGCAGGAAGACGCATGTGGCTTTTATCCTAAGCCGGGAGGCTTTGGCGCAGTGTCTCTTTCCCACTTTTCTGACTTTTCTCTCCCTCATGTTTGGCAAATCCTTTGCTGCCTTTATTCCTCGCGTCTTTCTTTTTCTTTTTCTTTTTTTCACCCCCCCCCCGGAGGGGGGGAATTGGTTCTCTCCAAGGAAAGCCAGAAAGTTAGAGAGGAGGGGAGGAGGAAGGAGCACTTGTGCCTAGAGCGTCTCCATTCGGAACTTCATAAACGAGTCGCCTTCGGCCGAGTTGAATGGTTACTGGAGCCAGATGTGGCTCTCCAGAAGGGGCTCTGTGTGGTGTATTACGTTTCGGCTAGTTCTCTACGGCTACGGTCCACGTTCAGAGCGAGAGAACACATCAGGAAAGTGACCGGTAGTTTTCTGTTCGCACTGTCAACCCCAAAGGTGAATTTTCTGAGTCATTTAACACTGAAAGAAAGCAGCTTGTCACTTGGCAGATGTATTCCCTCGCTTTCAAAGTGGACTGAAGCTGGACTAAACCTTAAGTGTGACCACAGCCTATGTTGTGAAAGAAGAAGGATTTCTTCAAAGTGCTGTGGCATTGTTTTAATAGTCTTTGTATGGGTACCTATGTATCTAGCCAGTTTGGTCTAGTGCAGTGATGGTGAACCTTTTGAGCTCGGTGTGTCAAAATTCGCAAGAAAACCTAGCTTAACTTGGGTGCTGTGTCACATCTGGAAATATCCATAATTTTGTGATATTTGTAGCTCTAGTAAAAAAGTTATATTTTGGATATATGTATTTTATTAAAAGCAAGAACAAATAATTCTTTACATTTGCTAAATCTTCAATTGAAAGTTGGTATTTTGTACACTTCAAGAACAAGCAAGCACCACACGCCCAGGTGCCAGAGTGACCATGTGTGTCACCCAAAAGGAGTTGGCGTGTCACCTGTGACACGTGTGTCATAGGTTGGCCATCACTGGTCTAGTGGTTAGGGAGCCAGACTCTTATCTGGGAATGCCGGGTTCAATTCCGCCCTCCCCCATGAAGCCAGCTGGGCAACCCTGGGCTAGTCACAGCTCTCTTCTGAGCTCTCCCAGCCCCACCTAACTCACACGGTGTCTGTTGTGGGTAAAAGAATAGAAAAGCTTTGTCAGCCGCTTTGAGTCCCCTTAAATGGGTGAGAAAAGCGGGGTAGAAAAGCCAACTCTTCTCTCTATCTATCTATCATCCATCCACCCACCCACCCACAGAGCTACACAGAGGCACAAGTATCCAAAGCAGTTAATGTTTTCCATCAGTTCTATGCCGCTTAGGCACAAACATGAAAATTCACCATTAAACTGAGTAATCCATTAAATTTTAAAGACTAGTGATTTGCGGAGATCTGTATGGTAGTTGAAACTGAGGTTACCAGTAACAGGCCAAACGTTTTGAGCTGATAGTTTTACTGACACAACAACAATCCACCTTGCATACAAAAACAAATGAAAAGGTTTTGAAATTTTGAAAATCAACTGTACACTTCTGTGCATATCTGTTTAGAAGTAAGACCCACCCAGTGAAGACTGAAATGTTACATAACCACCGTAAAGAACAGACTTCTTCAAGAGAGGAAGAAAATGCACTGGGAAAATCTAATCTGAAATGGACTGGAGAAGAAACCCAGAACAATTGCACAATGAAGTAATGACACTTTCCCTGGTCCTGCTCAAAAGCTGCACCGTTGTGATCATTTCCCTAAGATTAAAGTCACTGGAGGTTGTAGGGTTTGGATCTAGATCTGGTAAACATTAATAGTACTGCATTATATATAAACACACATTATTCTTATTTGGTAAGAATTTTTAAATAGATTACACTGTACTCATATTCTCATTTTCTATGTGAATTTATACAGTATTTGGAAATAGTTTTTAAAAGTCCAAATATGAACCTAATGTCATCAAAAAAGCTCTTGATAATAATAAAAAAACTAACAGTAAGCCAGTGCAAAGGATGAATAAAAATAATCATGCAAAATGTTACTTCTATATTAAAAATCATATAACCTTTTACTATAAAAGGTTTGATATTCGGTTGGGGGTGGTAATATCTTAGCCACAAGAGGGCAGTGGAGATCACCCAATGAACCTCAGGCAATAAATACTAGAGCTTTTTTTTTTTAACTGGAGTGAAATAAATGTCTTAATAAACAGTCAGTGATCATGGATCAAATAGTTAGTGCTAGTGAATGCAGTGTGCAAGCAAAAAAAAAATGTCCAGATTTGCAATAGTGAAGAGGAAGATTTAATCTCCTTTACTGAGATCAGAAGCCAAGAAACTTCTTTTTCCTACATAAAAGTTTCCTTCCAATGATACTAGAATGCCACAATAAGCTTCAGACATGTTTTCATGGTGTCTAAAACTGTACAAGCTCAATGGTTTACCTAAACGTTTTCTGTATACTCCACCTAGCAAAAAGCACAGTATTAAAAAAGCCCTCTATTTTCTATACTGTAATTCTTTAATTTGCAGTGCAGCCAAAACTAACTTGCCCTCCTAAAAGACAGTAAAGAATGAACCCCAGCTCATTATATTTTCTGTGAAAAATCCAAATGATTTATCTGAGCCCCTTCAAAGCTTGAATTCACAGCAAGGCTTCTCCGTCTTTGTGGTTCATCTCATCTAATTTTTACTGGGTGTTTCAAGGCTTGAGACAAAATGCTTCAGTGAGTCAGAAGATTAAAGCATAGAAGTTTAACTAGCAGGGAGTTGAAGAAGCTACTGAACCATAGCAGACCAGACAGTTTTGTGATAGACAGGTAAATAAGTGTCTGTGCCAATGATTTGTTCTTCATACTCACTGGCCCTTGGAAAAATTCTAAAGCTTAGGCTACATTCACACTGTCTTTAGAAGGCAAACAGCTGGAATTGTGCTCAGTTGTGCAAACTCCCTCACCAAAATGGGGAATTATTCAAATGAATGCAAAACATATGTGTAGGATATAAGCAAAGCAGGTGATTTCTACAAATCCCAGTCTGATAAAATATGGACTTTCTCTGCAGTCTGCACAACATTTGTATAAATATACATAAAGTATGAAAAAGTTCCTAATGTCCCATAAGATGTGAAGTTCAAGTGAAGCTTATCGGACCTTCAACCAAACTGGTACAAACTACTCTAATTTTAGGCTTCATCCAGGTGTCTGTCTCAGAGACAAGAGGCTTCAGTCTCAATGCAGTGGCAAGAACGGCATACGTTTTACATGGCTGGCACTTCCTGGCCTCTGAAAAAGTTCTACAGCTGCAAGGCTTTCATGTAACACGGTTTAGTGCTGGATTGGAAATGGGGTCCACAGAGCAGTCATTTGGGGGCCAGTGCTAAACCAAGCAGGGTGGAAACCATGCCCTGTAATTTGACTCCATCAACATCAGTTTACATCACACTGCAGGAGGCAACTGAGGGCACACTCTGCCCTTTGAATCCTTCATTGTGGTCTGCCCTTAAGATGTCTCCAAGGGTAGATTTTATGCTCTTGGGGAACCTTCTAAACTCAATGAAGGCAGAAACATTTGCCTGCCAGACCTCTAGGACTCTCCAAGAATGTCCAAGATTTATGGTGGTGAGAGAGACTTCCAGAGTGGCAGCACATCACTAGAGTTTTGTTTCCTTGAATGAGGGTCACTGGAGAGCGACAGTGGCTCCTTCTGCACTGGGCCTTATTTTGGATTATATCCTGGAATAGGGCCTCCCATCTGCATGCTAGTGCAGACTTTGGCCTGCTGTAAATTTGATAACTGTTAAGGATGTCTGTGAAGTTAATTATTTTGAAGTAGACAGCTAGCACCATTATTGTGATTCACTTGGGACCCATCTACCTTGGTTCTTGGAAGTAGTACTGCCTTTTTACTTTCTTCTTTAGCTTATTTTGCCTGCATTTGTATTTTGTATAATAACTTAGTCAGCAGCAGACAGGAATAAGAAAGGAATCTGGTAAGTGCACCATTGCAAATGGGCTCACTATCAAATGAAACAGTTGATAAAGATAGGTTATTAAGGTTGGCTTCAGGTACAAATATCTTGGTTGTATGAAATATTTCTAAATAACTAGCTTTTTCCACAAAGCAAAAATATTATCTATTGAAAGAAACAGAAGACAAGATTCAGATTTTGGGGGTGAATTCCCATATGGCTTAGATAAAGCGGAATTAATGAAAATGGAAGTGAACGCGCATTATGGGCGTTCCCATTTGTTTTTGTTAATTCCATTTTAAAGTGCAGCATGATGGCAGCGGCGCAGTGGCAGCGCCCGAAAGGGAGGGGGGAGCTCACTCACCGCACCTCAGGAGCACTACAGTGGCGTGGCGGGAAGCCGAGCCAGCGAGCAGGGTGGCGGCAGTGGGTAGCAGCAGCCACAGTGGTGGGACGAAAGGGCAGGCAAATACCTAGGCAAGGCAGTGGTGGGCTGGCAGGCGGGTGCAGCCGGGTGGGCCATTGGACATGGTTTCAAAACACTATCCAGATGGGAACGCCCCGTAAAGTGTTTTATTTAAAAAACAGGAGTGAGACTTGTTTAAAGGGGTGTTCAATTCATTTTTTGCCATTTGCTCCTGTTTTTACTGTGGAATGGCAGTTTGGAGTCCAGACAGAGTGTTTCGAAACTGTTTTCGACTCTCAAAAAAGTCCTAGTGGGAACTGGGTTTGGGACTCCTAATTACCTTTCTTTTAAAACCACTGAATTTGTGTGGATTTTCATTTCTAATCCTTCAGGGACCATGGAGGAAGGTTGTTTAGGCATGGGATTTTAAGCAAGCTTATATATTGGTATGTGACTGTGTTATTTTATGAGGTCATTCAATAAGAGTAATATAAAGTAGTTGTAATTAATCCAGATTAAGGGCCTCACACCACACACACAAGGGGGCTTTCTGAATTTACTCCTAAATCAGATCATTTTAATCTTTTGGGGCTATTTTGTCTGCATCCATTTTAGTGCAAAGAAGAAAGACTCCATCTCTGTTAGTATGTTCCATCTGCACAGGACAGAGTGTAATCTGGAGCAGGAGACCCCAAATTTATTTATTTATTTATTTATTTATTTATTTATTTATTTATTTATTTATTTACATTTCTATCCCACCCCATACCTGAAGGTCTCTGGCTGGGTAACAACAGATTAAAACAGGATACAAATTAAAATGAAATACAGCTTAAACAAGATGCACGTTTAAAAACACCTTAAAAATTCAACAAATTTTTGGCCTACTTTAGATCTGGAATACTGGTACACCTCACTAAACGCATACATTAAACCAGTGTAGCAGGGCTATGGGAGACCCATTTCAGCAGTGCAACAAAGTACACTGCCAAAATGGGTCCCCCAGGAGCTTCAAAGCCAGAAATGTCTGTTCCAGGCTGCTGGAGCTTTAAGAGACCTGGGGCCTTTCCGCATTTGACCCAATAGTGTATGTTGGGGTAGCTTCTGGGTAGCACCATCTGCACTTGCAGAAGCTGTTTCCACACTAGAAGTGTCTCCTGCCATCCCAGAAGCTACTCCAGCATCTACTAGTGGTGGTGCAGGAAATCCTTCGCTACACGTGTCCAAAACCTTACATTACCCAGCCATTGGAGAGGCCACTGGCACCTCTTCTGGTTACTAGGGGTCTTCTGATGTGCTGCGCAAGTGCGCCGGCACATCAGGTGACCTGGGAAGCTAGCGCACTTGCCTAGCACATCACTGTTGTCCCTGTGACAGAACACACGCACTGGTGCCGGCACTCAAAGAGAAGATGGTCATGCCTGGACGTGTGTTCAGACTTAGGTGAGCGTCTGGGCTTGACGGGGGGTGGTTTGACCTGTACTAGCATTCACATTTGGAAGTGCCAGTGGAAGTGCACTGTTCCTGTCCCCTGGTCGGGATGGGAAGTACAGAAAGGCCTCAGCTCACCCAACCGTCAGGGCCGACGTGAGCTGATCCAATCCAGAGGACTGCCTTGTCCAGACTGGCTGATGCAGATCACCATTGGTAAGTAGAGAAATCCCCTTTAAAAAGTGCAACTGAAGAGCTTCCACAGCAGTAAAATCACATGTAAAAGAGAGATCCCATGGCAAATGTGGATTACAACCTTGTAAACCACAGGTTTTCTTGCAGAGGGCTTTTAATAACACCCAAAGCAGATTGCTTTCCCTACTGCATTTCATCTTTTTCTGCTGTGCTGCAAATGTAGATTTATAGAGACTTGTGTGGATGTTCTGGGAAAGAGCGAGAAGGTGTTTTGGGGGAGTTGCACTATCACATCAATCCTTAAGTGGAAGTGAGAGCCTTTTCTGTGATGGCCCCCAGACTATGGAATAGCCTCCCCCTCGAGGTGTGTCAGGCCCCCTCCTTACCCTGGCCTTTGGCTGAGCTGTTTATGTCCCCTCCCAACACAGACACTATTATTTTAAACGTATTGTATATTGTTTTATATTTGTTGAACTTTTAATGTCTTTTAATATATATTCTATTTTAATCTGTTGTCACCCGCCCAGAGACCTCCGGGTATGGGGCGGGATAGAAATGTAAATAAATAAATAAATAAATAAATAAATAAATAAATAAATAAATAAATAAATAAATAAATAAATAAATAAATAAATAAATAAATAAATAAATAAATAGGCAAAAGGGGAGATCTTTGGATGTTTCCGTTTGGAGCATCCACACTGTGGAGCTGCTTCCATTCTGGGAGCAGCTCCAAGCATGTGGGACCATCCCCCAGGCCAGGTAGCAGTGGAGCACTAAAATATGCTCCACAGCTATACTAGCAGTGCCTAGAATGCTGCTAGGAGGCTCCAGCATGCACCTGTCTGCACTGCTTCTGTGTGAAGAGGGCTGCGTGGTGGTGCAGGGCAGCAGCAGTCATGTGCTGCATCACCCGGGCACTGCAGCAATGGTCAGTGTGCATAGCTGTTGCCACGGTGAGGTGATCACTTCTAGTACAGCGGCATTCGCATTTACCCAGCACTTTAATAAGTGCCGGGCAACTTTGGGGCGGCGCAGGTGTCCAAAATGCGAATGCCTGCTCCATCTCCGATCTTCACTTCCCTGGGACATTGAAGGTGCAAAAATGCTCTGAGGCAGGGCTAGTCTTCAGGGAAACTGGTGCGGTAGTGCCCTTAATAGCCAAGGCAATCTGGCAAGACATGTTAAAAATCTCCCCACTGACTGAGGCAGCAGCATTGTAGAGAGGAATTCACTCAATGAGGTGTGTCGAAGTTCCATTTTAAGGGCAGAAGAGCTCACTGCCTCCCTTTGGAAGTTGGAGTGGCATTTGTCCAATGTTTCTCCTAGCCAGAGTGCTATGAAGGCTACAGCTGGCTTCTTTCTCCTCCTGAATGTAGCCTTCGCTCTAAGCTTTGAGGACTGAGGCTAGCCAGTTGAATGATTTCCCTTCATGAGCCTCTTGCTACTGGCAGGAGGAGGAGGAAGACAGCATAGCGTCTGTATCACTCTGGCAAAGAGAAAAGTCGAGCAGTGTTGAAGAGGGAGTTAGCAGCTCGCAAGCAAAGGTAGGCTGGAGAGCCCATGGCTGCCCACAACTCCTCCAAGCTTAAAGCTTCTTCTGCTTCTGCTTCTCCTCCTTCTAAATTCAGCAGTGGAAGAGAATACAGTGGCAGCCATGCTGCACAGAGAGGACCTGTAAGAGGCGTGCTCCCTGTCCCGTTGATGCAGGCCATGCCTAATCCAAAGGAGACCCCAAATGCCCTGGGCTGTCAGATGAGGCACCTGACAGTCTCTGGTCTTTCTGAGTAGTTTGTTTCATATGGATTACCGTTCTGCACATCTCTGTTTCTTTCACCTTTTATATATTACCTGTAGTAGGAGTAGAACTACCAAATGTGAATGCTGACCTTTTGTGTCTACAATGTAATTCTCTATGCAGAGCTGTGTGATCGCTTAAGCTGTTGAGTAGCAAGCTTTTTCTTTTTTTGTCAGTACTCCTACACAGTCAGCCCACATTATGTTCCTTTGGAGTAAATATCACATGCTATGACAACTGTCTTAAAATATATCTACAAGTTGCTTCATTGTATTTTGCAATATAACATTATACAAACAGCCTAGTCCTGTGAGGTGAAGAGAAGTGGCTGTTTATAGGCAGATTGGTTTGTTCTTTCTAATTAAAAACTATTCATGTTTCTTAAACCAGAAATCATAACTTCCAGTTAAGGTGATCTGGTTTGGTCTAGTGGTTAGGGAGCCAGACTTTTAGCTGGGAATACCAGGTTTGATTCTGCACTCCCCCATGAAGCCAGCTGGGTGACCCTGGGCTAGTCACAGCTCTCTCCTGAGCTCTCACAGCCCCACTCACCTCACAGGGTGTTCTGTTGTGGGGAGAAGAACAGAAGGTTTGTCAGACGCTTAAATGGGTGAGAAACGAGGGGTAGAAAAGCCAACTCAGCTTCTTCTTTTGCACATAAGAACATAAGAGAATATAAGAGGACCTTTGCTGGATTAGTGCACAGCCCATCCAGCCCACCCTACTGTCTCACACAGTGGCCCACCAATTGCCCAAGGGCATCTCAAGCAGAAAAGAACCCTGAGATGGGGGAATGGGAAATACTGTCTCAGTGTTTCTGTCTGCTTTATTCTAGTCAATCTGCATCAGTTTCATTACTTTTGCTTATCCAGCCCTTCCTTTAGGTGGCATCTTTCTTCTGCTGCCGCTAATATGCTAGTAGTTACTATGAAGTGCACTTAGGCATTTGTGTGTAACATTGTACTCTATTTTAATACTGGGCTATTATTATCTGTTTTTAGATTGATATTATAAATGACTTCAGGATCAGCTACCAGTGTTGCTTCAGGCAAAAGAATACATAGCTTCTTCACAACAAGTTTAATGCAGTGCTTCCATTCAGTGACAGATGTAAACTAGACACCAAGTTGTTCCAGGCGAGACACCAGTGATCTCAAAGGAGGTTTGGCCCGTAGATAAGTTGTACTCATGAGCCATCTGTGCAGACTCCCAGCTATAGACAGATGCTAGCTCCTCACTGTTGCAGGGGCACTTTGCTCCAGAAGATCACTTAAAAGCACTATAAGGAACTCAGCACTTTCTCCTATCCTTTTGCCTCTTGACATCCTAAAGCCTTGACAACACCTTAAGCATCTGTCTCTGTGCTTCAGGAGGTGGCTAAGGATCAATTTTACGTATGTAGACTGAGAATCTGTCATCAGAACTATCCCTGCTTGTGAGCATCTGCTCTGACTGGGGACTTCAGTAGACAAGTTGGATTGGACCGCAGTTCATGGCCAGCATGTAGAGGTCACTTTGGCACAGGAAGAACGAATAAGAATGGTCAGAGTCTGCTGGAGCTTTGCTCATATCACAGTCATTGGCTTTGAAGCTTCTTCACCTCTCTTGGACAGTGTCTCAGGGAAATGAAGATGGGGGATAGATCCAGCATCCACACTTTTACTAGAGGCCTTGTGGAGCTGCCGCAATGGTGCCAATGGGCATGCGTGGTGCAGCTGCCACAGTGACTGAGTTGTGCATCACACAACTGCACCTGTGCCGCCCAGTCGCACACTCCATCTGTACCTCTTCCACCCAGAAGAGATGTGAATGGAACCTACCGGGTTGTCCCCTCCTGGCTGCTACTGTGATACATGCAGGGGATGGTCATGTAAACATGGAACTGCCTCTGGTACAGAAGCAGCTCTGTGTGGTATGGATGCACCATGAGGGAATGTCCCCCATCTTCACCTTTCTGCCTAGTGTTACAGATATATTCTTTGCCATCGAGCCACCAGATAAGGTATCATGGATACACCCCAGCCTGGCCACTGGCACCAGCTGGACATCATCATCATCATCACAAGAAGATGGCCATTGATCTATGTCCTTATTACCCACAATGATCACAGTGCAGTCTGCAACAGCAACCACTGCTTAGCTGGCTGCAAAGTGTGTCTTCAGCCTAAACAAATTAATCACTCTAAACTGAAAAGCTGTGCTTACATTAAGATTGCTAAAACAGCAGTCCCACAGTTCCCTGAACATTTTGCTAATTTGATCAAGTAAGCCTTCCAGAACCATCCTAATAACAGTGTTGAAGTGAGCTGTAAGTATGTCCACGATCTGATACACCATCCAGCCATAGATGTTTGACCATTGGATACCTTTGGAAAAACCAGCAGATGGCCACCTGCCCCAACTAAGGGATGGGTGAAATATTCATCAGCTTTGAATCCGTAATTGAATCTGAAGCTTCGATGATTAATGGGCAAAGCGGGGGCTACAAATCAAATGTATCCAGCCTTTGTAGGAGTTTGTAGATCTGCCCACCCCTGGTCTTGCATCCCCCCTGGCTGTGGCAGTTGTCACCATACCCTCCATTGCCACCACACCCTCCTCAGAGGTGCACGTGTGGCTGGAGAGGCCATGATTTCCTGTGATTCCCAGGGCATCTCATGAGATTTCCCATGATTCCCAGATTGGGGCAGCCTCTCCAGCTGCACATGTACCTCTGGAAGGCTTAGTTGAGCTTCTGAGGAGGGTGCAGTGGTAGTGGCAGCAGTGGTGGCAAAATGTGAGTGGGAGGCAAGGCAGAGGGTGAGGGAGGGTATTTATTTATTTATTTATTTATTTATTTATTTATTTATTTATTTATTTATTTATTTATTTATTTATTTATTTATTTATTTATTTATTTACATTTATATCTCGCCCTATACCCTAGGGTCTCAGGGTGGGTAACAGCATATTTAAAAGACAAAAATACTTAAAATAAAACCATATATAAAAACAGTATAAGACAATAGTGTGTGCAGTAGGGAAAAACTGTGCCACATTTAGCCAAAGGCCAGAGCAAACAGGTGCGTCTTTACCCCCCTCCTGAACATATACAGTGAGGGGGCCTGACGCACCTCAAGGGGGAGGCTATTCCACAGCCTGGGGGCCATTACTGAGAAGGCCCTTTCTTGAGTGCCCACCTGTCTTGCTATAGAGGGTGGTGGAACAATGAGAAGGGCCTCCCCTCAGATCTTAGGGCACGGGCAGGCTGGTATGGGAGGAGGTATGGGGGTTCCCTTTGTGCATGAACGTGCAATGGAGGTGTGCAGGTGAAGTCCTCCACATTTGCAGCAAGGGGGGCTTTGCACAAAGCTTGCCCCCTTTTGATTTGAATGAGTGTGGGAGGAATGTGCTTCATGCAAGCCCTACCCAGACTGTGCACCAAAAATACAGAAACCAGGAATACCACTCTGCTCAATGTCTGCTTGATTGGTTCACCAGGTTAGCTCAACGTCTAGTTATCTGCAAACTCTGAATGCCACATTCAGAACTCCTACCAGTTTTCTTGGAAGGTTAAACACATCAAATTAAAGGTCACAGATAAAATGGTGAGTTGTGACATCAGCAATGAACCCCTGGAGGACACAGTAAGGATGCTGCAACTATATTTCAAAACTGCAGAAACTGAATTGTTCAGACATGTCTTATGACCAGTTATTTACTAAGGGATGGCAAATACTATGAACAAAAGGAGGAGGCAGCCATGGGAAGTCCGCTTAGGCTAGTCATTGCTAACTTCTTCATGGAACACTTTTACAACAAGGCTTTGACAAGTGCAACACACAAACCAACCCTATGGCATAGAAATGTTAAAGCCATATTTGCTATCTGGCCACATGATGAAGACAAACTAGAGAAATTTAACCATATCAACAACATACACAGCAGCATCAGGATCATCATAGAAAAGGAAAAAGGATGATAACTACCAATCCTCAGGAGTACTGGGACACTTAATATATAGAAGCAGTCTTCAAGTATCTGAAGGGCTGTCACAGTGTAGAGGAATCATCCCTATTCTCACTTGCACAAGATGGGAGGACTAGAAATAATGGCATGAAACTTCAAGGGAGTCAATACAGATTAGGTAATCCTGCATTGAGCAAAGGGTTGGACTCGATGGCCCTAGAGGTCCCTTCCAACTCTATGATTCTGTGATCATCCTGAACACAAGAAGAGGGTGATAAAAACCCGAAAGAGAGGGCCTAAATAATTTTGAAATGATAATTATCTAACATCTGAATCAGAACACCTCAAGGAAGCACCCATGGTCAATGGCTTCCATGGCAAGGATGTTCACCAAGCCACTGAGCCCAGCAAAACCCAGAAGCAACCAAAATCTGAGGAAGAAAAAGAGGAAGGGAAAGCATCCAACACTATGTCCAATGATGAAGGACTGCACTGGCACATTATTAATCAGAAAAGATATCATAACAGTCATCAAGCCAACAACAAAATTGGCCAGATGTTGAGAGCAGCCAAAGACCGGCTCAACCCAATCCATAACTTGGACATTTACAAAATACCATGTGAATCTGAAAATGTTTAGATAAGGGTGACCACCTTTACAATAGAAAAAATAAAATGTGAGCACCAGAAACATTTACACCTCACGCAGACTGACAAACCTGCATTAGTGAAACGTGCATGGACTAAAAACCACAAAGTTCTGTTTGAACACACAGAAGCAATAGCCAGGGCTAAGAGATTCCATGAACTGGTTACAGTGGAAGCCATTGAAATAAAACAACATTAATCACATAATTTTAGCAAGGACCATGAACTGCTCTTCAGCAATACTTGGAAGCCCCTCTTCAAAGACAAACAAAACAAACCATTAACAGCAGGCAAAATATATAACAGCCCAAGGGTAGCAACCAAACTGCAGCCCAACCTTAAGAATTATGTTAATGGACAATAGCCAGGGATGGACCAGCTACTATGTTAATTGACAACAATGAGAAAGGACCAAGGACTCATTCTCAACAACTGTACAAAGGACCAACAGTCAGGAGTAAAACAACACAATTCTATACAACCAAACTAACAGTCATTTGCCAATGCCAACATCTTTGAGAAGGCTAACAAGGTCCATGAGACCATCAGTAGCATTTTACTTTTCTATCAGTCATGTCCTCTGAAGATGAATATTGTAGCCATATCTGAAAGCTTCAATTCAAAGCAGCGTAACAGTCTGAAATATTGGTTTGAGGCTGACACTGCAGAGCGGGAACATGTTATCTAAGCCAAACGGGCAGTTTTAATGAATGTTAAGAGGGATCCAATAAAAGTAACCTTATTCAGAATGTACCAGGATGCTCTCAGTTTGCCACCTCAGGCCCTGGCCATCCAAGCTAGGGATACTTCAGTCTTGATCATAAGGATGAAGGAGGCTATCTCACAATCTTTGCTTCAAGGTTGGCTGCAATCTTGGCATAGGCAGGAGAGGCAACTTCCACACCATCAAGATTAGCTGTAATCATGACATGACGGGAGGCAGATCCCCCAACCATCAATAGTTCCTGGCTGGTAGTTCCAGGCCGTGATGTCAATGGTGGGAGGAGGGCAGCTGTCTCCCTGTTATCAAGACTGAAGTTGGGGAATCCCCAGATTAGGGTTGTTGAATATTCAAGTATTCAATTTGATTCAAATTTTAAAAATCCGGATTTTCAAAAATCTGACTTGAATCTGGATTATCCGAATCTGTACATTCAGAAATCTGATTTGAATCCAAAAATATGAATGTCGGCAACATTCGTATCCGATTTTCAAATTTGCGCACATCATCCCGTTTTCATCCCTCATTATAAGCACAAATAATCATGATATTTTGATGTGATGTATGCGGATCTATTCAGTCAAATTTTTCGAGAATCCAAAATTCGTTTGAATGTTTATATTCAGATTTTCAAAAATCCAATTCGAATTTGAATGTCAATATTCGGCGGATTCGAATCGGATTTTCTAATTTCCAAATATCTATGCACATGCCTACCCCAGATAAAATCTTGGTGGTAGATTGGTCATAGAACACAGGAAATACTCCACGGGCCTTTTCCTATATTCAATGGTGGCCGTCAAGGATAAAAGTAAACCATTTGGGGCATCTGCTGCATGAATAGAAAGAAAAGCTGGGAGAGCCCTTCATCCTGCTCTGCTGTTACAGCACACTATTAGCATTTATGGGGACACAGAAGCGGAACAATGAGACAAATTTGACCTGCAGATTCCAGACTTGTCCTGTGCACTGAATGTGCTATGAGGGACAGGGCTGTGTGGATTCTGTCCTTTTATGGTGCATTCTAAAGTGTTATCTGAAAAGAAAAATCATGATGAATCACTGGCAAGGAAATAGGCTTCATATCATCCTTGCTCTGCTTCTTTTCTGTTGCACAGAAAAACACACCATCTGCATCTTCCATTCTAGAATCATTATGGGCTGCATAAGCCGCATTCTTGATTTTTACCTGTTTCTTAACCAGTAGAAAATTAATGGCCAAAGCTATGCCTTTGTTGACCTAATAATGAGGCTTGTCTTCAAAATGAAACATATTTAACTTGTGTGTTGGCTTGTTTGCTTCCTTCTCTGACTCCAAAAACTTTATTACCAACTCTTGGAGTCTTTGAAAACAATTAGTGCTTAGGAAGAATGTTTTTGTGACACAATAAACATGATAAATCAAAATAAAAGCATATGGTGGAACAATGCACAGTAGCAATGCTTGCTTTACTGAAGCCTTTAATTCAGTATTTTCCAGTCACCATGGAATTTCCTTGTTCACACTATGTGCTTTCTCTCCCACTATGAGGAGCCACATGTCCATATAAATAAAAGAAGCAGGCTTGTTTTCTCTTGACAGATGTTAAAGGGCATACTGTGGTGCTTTGCTCACACTTCCTACTTCTCACAAGCTATTGCTAAATAAAGATATAAGAGAGAGCCCTGGAGAATCCCAGCTCCTTCCATAGATCATGCCAGGGTGGGAGAATTGCTGTTGGAAGGGAGGGAAGTCTTAGCAGTAATATCTTTTCTGTTGGGACAGACCGTCTCAGGAGATGAGGGACTTTTGTTTGTCCAGTTGAAGCAGAGACTGGGTGGAACTCTGTAAGGAATGGGGCTATTGCCTCCTATTGCAGATCTGCACTGAGGAACTGAGGGTTGATAGAACCATGTGAACTCCAGGAACTCTTCCAGTTCTATGGCAGGATCCACACGGTTCTTTTGGAATGTGCTAGAGGACCAGGCACAGTTTTGGTGTGCCATGACTGCACGGCCGCATTCCCACTGGGACATAATTGCGTGTTGAAAACGTTTTCAAAACTCTTTGTCCACATTGAAAATTGGCTGCCCGCACTTTCAGAGGAGTAAATTTGGAAAAAACACATTAAAAAAACACTCATTCAAACAACTCTCGCTCCTGTTTTTGCTGGTAACTTGCTTTATTTTTGCTTTGGGAATGGTACAAGCGCAGTATATCGTGCCCACGCCTTGCCCGCCTGACATTTTGGCCTCTGTCTCTGCTTTGCCTAGCCACCATTGGCCACTTTGCCTGCTTGCCTAACCAAAAGGTTGAGCCTTTGTTGTTTTTTTGGGAGGGAGAATGACCATTGCGGCCACCTCCAACTCGCCCGCCCACCATTGCGCTGGCCGCCAGCACCTTACCTGCCCACCCAGCCTTTTGGTCTGCGCTGCTGTTGCCATCTTGCTTATTCGTCTGCCCACCGAACAGCTGTGGCACTCCCAGGGCATGGGGAGGAGGAATGCCAGGTGGTGGGTGGGCAGGCAAGTGAGTGAGCCCTGCCCACCCTTCGTCCGTTCCTTTCGGCCGCCACTGCTGCTGCACCACCACCACACCCCACTTTTTAAAGCGGAATTAACAAAAAATGGGAATGCTCATAATGCGCATTCACATCCGTTTTTATTAATTCCACTTTAAATAACTTAAGTGGGATCCCGGCCCACATTGCTGACATCTGGCTTATTTATGGGGATGGATCCACCTGCAGGAGTATTCCTCAGGCAGAGCAATAAAAAGCTATCTGCAAAAGGTGTATTCCAGCAACCACTCTGCCACCACTGGACCAACCTATCTGAGCAGCAGTTAACTTCTCATCAAGGACTCGAGCAGAAGCTTTGATGTTGGGAAACTTTCATTCTCTGTTCTTGAAGTTTCCACAGGTTGGGACATGTGGCCCTATTTTCTGGGCAAAAATAATCACTCCAGCTCAGGAGTAATACTCTCTGCACATACCATGCCACATGTGCAGAAGGTATCTACAGTCCTGCAACTGAGAGGAGGAAAGACACCTTTCCTCCCAGCAACGTCACACATTTCATCATGGTATACCTACATTTTGTGTGTATTGATAGGCTTGCAATATATGTTACAAACTGGGCTTGTAGCCTGTCTTGGCATAAACAAAATAGTCTGTTTCTTGAATTTTCAACCTCTTAAATGAAAAGAGAATGCTTCTCAATCTACACCAGACAAAGATTTAGTTGTCAGGCGATTTTGTGGCAGAAATGTCCATACTGGATATGAACATACGAGCCAGGAAGAAATGAAGAATCATTGCTACTTGTTAGCTTCATGGTCTTTACTTCTAGCTGCCTTGTTTGAAACAACTAGCACTGAGATGTAATGCCTTAAAAATCCAAGACTCACCCTATCTAATCTGCTTTTTCTTTTGATGTGTTTTCATGTTATTTCCTACAAACCCAGGCTTTTGTTTCTTTGTTCTTCTTCTTGAATGATTTGGTTTCAAGCATTTTCTTGATTCCTTGGTCCTGCTTTTCATAACCCTTTAGACTTTCTGTATTGGAAGAGACCAAACTGGGTTTCTAAGGAAGGCTGGTAGAGAGTATAACATGAAGGAAAGAAATGACAAGCAGCAGAAAGAGTACACAATCCTTCTTCCCCAGGATCATTCCTTCTTTAAGCTTCCCTTCCTCAGACCCTTTACTCTTGGTTATGGCAATGGGCATCTGGGAAACCTGGCTGGAGAAAACCAGCATTGGGAGGGGGTATAGGAGACAAGTGATTGGCGGTTAAATACATTATCTCCTATTTACCAATTGAAATAAACCTACTTTATTGTTTTTAGTAGACAACATGCTACGTTGACAGCAGTATCCACCAAATATTTATTTGAGGCATCAATCATTGGCCAGAACCAAGCTGCCGTAACCAATAATTTGTCCTGTTGAAGTCAGTTGCTAGGATAAGGTTGACAAAAAGCCAGGGAAGAGCTATCTGTGAGCTTTTTTGCCTGTTCACTTCTAGGGGAAGTGTCCGCTTTTATGGACACAGCTCTCCCTTGAATCTTGCCAGAGCTGCTGTAAGTGCTGGCAAGGCAAGAACTGCTGTGAGACAGGGAGAGGTGCCAAGGAGGGCACACCTGGGGGCATTGACTGTAGATGTAGAACAGTTAGAACTGCTCTACATCTACACACTTCTGGGGAACTCCTGCACTCATGGAGCTGCATGTGAGGAAGTGACAGCTTTGCAAAATGTAGATTCAGGAGTTCCCTAGGAGTTTGCTTAAGAGGTAAGGGCTTAGGAAAAGCCCACATATTTGTTATTAATAAGGCAAATTTCAGTTATGGAATTAGAACTTATGGTCACTGGTCTGGGATACTGGAAATGGTAGTCCAGAAACTTCATTCACAGTTGGCTGATAGATTGGTTGAGTGGGACCCTTGGAACATTTCATATGTACTGTGGACAAGTTACTGGGAGGCCATGCTTCTGATCAGACCGGTTGAACCACATAGGAGGAGATCTTAGAATGGGACACAGTGCAAAAATAACACTGTTTCCCACTCTAACCATGGAATGTTTATGAGCAATCCACAGGCTTTCTCGCCTAGTATATTGGATCAGCAGGCTGTATGCAGACAGTGCATGGGTTCTGGGCCATTATACTAAGTTTGGTGTCAGAAGTGTGCCACTTCTGAGAAACTAAGGGCGAATCCCCACAGCAAGCTTATTTCGCTTTCCCTAAACCGAAATAATAGAACCGGATGGAAACGCGAATTTGCCTGTTCCCATTACTTTTAACTTAATCGCATTCGATCCGGATTCTGAGGATCGTACGTGGCGTACGTGACTCAAGGTGGGACTCAAGTGGCTACTTTTTAAAAGCCGCTTTTTGGGGCTGCCCTGCCCTCTTCCTCCTGGCATGGACGCGCCACCCATAAAGGACCCCTTCACCGAGCCTAACTGGGTGGCTGGGTGGCTGCCGCTTCCATGGATGGAGGAAAAGTGGCAGCGGGCAGCGAGCCAGCGATTCTTTCCCCTCCTCTCCCCATTGCTCAGTGCACAAACCAGCAGCAGCGGCAACTAAAGCCCCTTTGCTTTAAGCATTCACATTCAGCTGCTTTCCTCCCTTCCTTTCCCTTTCTAAAGTCAGAACTTTTAGAATTGTGCAAAATTGCAACATTGTTATCAGGTTGAAGTGGTTTCATCGCTACAGTGTAGGGCTGCTGTTAAGGGTGGATTTTTAACACTGAAATCACTGTCTTTGGAAGCAAGCTATTGGGAAAGGGAAACCCTAAACATGGATTCTCATCCCTTAAAATAGTACTGTCCACACAGTAAAAAATGTAAAACGTTTCAAGCTCACGATCCGGAGTGAGACCTGTTAAAATCAGGATTGAGATTCACCACGCTTTGGGGTGGTTTAACATGGGGAAAGTGTGTTAAGCCAAACTGCCGTGCGGACTCCGAGGATTGAAAACATTTTGAATCCAAGATAAGGTTGCTGTGAAGACACGGCCTATGTAATCCCCAGCCAGCAACTTTGAAGCTTGGCCTAGAAGTCACCCAGCAGCAGTCCATCACACCTTGAAATGGATTGCCTATTTTGGCCCATCATGGATCACCCTGCACAGGATGTTCTATAGTCAACTTGTCAGATTTGAAACTTGACAATAACTTCAGCTGACCTGCCATTACCCTATGCTTCTTCCCAGTGCAATGCCAACAAAGACCCTTTCTGCACTGGATCTTATTCTGGGATATATCTACAAGCTAGTGCAGACCATATCAGGTCCCACCCAGGGTTTGTCATAGTCATCATGTGAATGGCAGGGTCCTCCTTTGGGATATATCCCAGAATGAAGCCCAGTGCAGAAAGGACTGAGGCTGCTATATAAAATGAAGCACTAGGCTAGGCGCCATCTCCTGATTCTTACCAAAACAGTCTCAAATGGTGAATTTTAAAAAGTGAAGAGGCTGAAATTTCCCAAAGGGATGTAGAGTTATGGCCATGTTGTTGTTACAATCACAGTTTAACATCACTGTTTTAGGCTTCTGTCTTAAAAAGCAACTCCACTACAACGGTCCAGGCATTTTTTGACACATTTCCTATATGATGGTCCATATTGGAGGAGGAAAAAAAATGAGAATAAACAGCACTGATTCTCTTTGATTTCACACTGACTTTTAATATCATCAGAAATGATGGAACAGTTCTGTAGTAGCTGTGAGGCTGATGCTGCCATTCCAGCTTGGATGACAGTACGGAAGGAATATAGTTTAGACCCACAGCCCTTTCCCTCAGGTTTATTTTCCATAAGCTTTAATATCTGTATGACTTTGCAGAGTAGAGTTGGCTTCTAATATTGTTTTAATTGCAATAAATTCTGCTCTCAATTTAAATTATATAATGTAAGCATTTGATTTTCACTGATCAATTTTAAGATCTTGGGTTATTTTCTTGGGGAAAAGCAATAACCGTAAAGTCCTAGACAAAGCTGAGCTTCAGAGGTCGCATTATCTTTGCTGTGGTCACTATAGCATATAATGCTCAGCTGGATTGTGCCCCTGCCTTTTGCCCTGTTAATACAAGGTTTCAGTTCTCCAGTACATGCCAAGTCCGCTTAAACAGCTGACATTTCCAATCCTGACATTTTCTGCAGCTCCATCTGAGAATTAATGGCCGGATATTAACAGCAATGGAGCTGTTTATCATAATTAGTCTCATGAAGCTCTTGAGCATTCAGCTTTAGCGCTTCTTCTTTTTCTTCTTCTTCTTCTTTTTATCAGCTCTGAAGAAATAACTCCAGAAATCTAGTAGAAGTGATGGTTGATTTACTGATTTATTGATTGATTTGGCTCTGTCAGGATTTGCCTTTTAAGTTTGCCAATCTGAGCATCTCTTCACAGAGATGACACCAAGGTTGACCTGCCTGGGGCAGGTAATTGGAATTACTGGAGCCATTTCGTATTTTGAATAGACATTTATTATTCTGACATTTTCTGTAATTCAGACCTCTTCCAATGAAAACTAAATAGACAGTTGTAAGTGACACTGTTATATCAAATAGCTATTATGGATGTGATCCATCTGAAGGTATATAGGAGGTAAAAATAAAGATAAAATATAGTTTTCCATGTATCTATTGGAGAAAAGTATATATAAGTTCCAGGTTTTCTTACAAAAGATCTTTATTAAAGAATTCATACAGATGCTGAGCTTTTCATGTTCTTAGGATACTAATTTAGTGTTTTTAATGGACATTGTGGTCTATCCTAATATCTTTTGGAAAATGAAACTCTTGATTTTTATTCAGTCTGAATATGTGAATGCACACAATACATAACAACATCTGTTTCCAGCATGTAGGCAATTTTTTAATTTATTATTTGAGATACCATCTAATCATGGTTTTATAGCAATTTTCTCTTACTTGTCATATTCAAGGAGAATTTATGATCTTTTTTTCACACTCTTAGCTTAACCAGTTTTGGTATTTTTCATGTCTTATTAAGCCAGTTTCCTCTTTTTGATTTGATTTCCAGGCTTTTGCATAAAGCACTTGAGCAGTTCTAACACATACCAAAAGATTCCTATTACCTATCAGGCCAAAAATACTTAATCCTATTTAAGCAAACAAAACATTGTGTATCTGAAACAGCTATTTTTCTTTTTCTTTGCTTTTGGTGCATTTGGCAGCACCTAATCTATGTATTTAAACAAGTCTCATCTCTTCACATGCCACTGTGTAATCCTTAAGCATATATGGCAGCATGGGATGGTGGTATGGGTTGGGTACCACTTAGTTGTGGCTGACTCCTGGTTGACTACATGGATGCCTTTATGGACACATCTATGCAGTCTTCTTGATAGAGATACAGAAGTGGTTTGCCTTTGCCTACTTTGGGAGATAGGACTGGGAATCAAACCAGCAACCTTTTTCTTTCCAGTCTGTTTGCTCTACCACCAAGCTATAGCCAGTTCCATGGTGGTGAAGCCTCTACTTAGATGTTCTGGTGACAGAGATGCTACAGAGAATAGTCAGTGCATATTGCCCATAGTAGTTGCTCTACCACCTCTAAATTCCTGGCAGCAGCTGCTGTTGCCTGGAGCTGCCCTAGTATTGGGTTGCGTGTCAGGGAATCAAAGGACTAGCCACTTTGCCTATTTCACCTATTCCTCAGACTATTTGGGTTGCTCAAGGTCAGCAGTGCCACAGAAAAACGTGCTCCTGCTCAAAAGCTGGCACATGTAATCCAAATATTTTCCTCTTTCAATGGTAGCCTTGTTCTGGAAATCAAAACACGTGCCGCCACTCATCACTGCCTCTTTAAAGACTGTATTTTAAGAGGTCACCTTGGTCCTTGAAAACAATTTATCTTAGGTTCAGTGCCACTGCAAACAGCAAACCTCTATTAGGTAGCAATGGACATCTTCTGAGATAATATCTTGTGGCGTATCCGGCTTACGCCACAAAATGCGAGGGCTCCGGGGAATGG
>MTQE01001058.1:1404124-1424286 GCA_014337955.1 Aspidoscelis marmoratus
GAAGTATATAAAATCATGCATGGTATAGAAAAGGTGGATAGAGAAAAAATCTTCTCTCTAACACACAGCAGTAGGAACAGGGAGCACTCTATGGGTAGGAGAGTCAAACAAGAGGACGCATTTCTTCACCTAGAGCAGTGTTTCCCAAAGTGTGGTACGAGTACCCCCAGGGGTACGGGAAGAGTTTGGTGGGGGTACGCATTGCACCAGAGATTGGTGGGGATCACGTGGGAATATCCACTGCACCGTGCTTAACTGCGCCCACAGAACAAGGAAAGAAATAGGCGCGTATCACAGTTTTTACACAGGAACTAGGGCCATCGTACATCGTATCGCAACTCATTATGGCGGGAACTTCTGTGCATCCTTCGCACAGCTTGGGTTCGGCTGTTTTTAAACTGCGGGAACATTAACAGTGGACGTTGAGCCGCGGAGCTGTTTAAATGCAGGAGAATTGCAGTATTATCTAATGGTCTTGTGAGGTGTGACATGGCGTGAATATACTGCACTTCGTTACAGAGACAACTTACTTCTTTAATAGTTAGTTCTGGGTGCCTAGAATCATGCTTTAGTAAGTTCCACTGATTTTGATTATTTTTATAAAATACCATTTTTATCCCTAATGTTTTTTTATGAGGGGTACTCAGCGTTACGAAAATTATAGAAGGAGTACACATATGTCAAAAGTTTGGGAAACACTTACCTAGAGGACCATCAGGCTATGGAATATCCTGCCAGAAGAGGTGGTAACAGCAACCATCCTAGATAGCTTTAAGGAAAGGTTAGACAAATTCATAGATGACAGGTGTGTATCAATAGCTACTAGAATGGATGCCTAGGTACATGCTTCAGGCTGGGGAGACAGGCAGGATACCTCTAAAGATCATTTTTAGGGATTTGAGAGCAAGTGGTTTTGCCTTTGTTTTCTGCTTGACATGCCCATAAGCAGTTGGTAGACCTCTGTGTGTGACAGGATGCTGAACCAAATGGACTGTGGCCTGATCCAGCAGGGCTCCTCTTATGTTCATTGCATTTCCTTTACTGGCCTAGGGAACTACTTCTCTGCCAAGACCTGTTCAATGCTAAGATAACCTATTATGACTTCCAAGCCCACCCATTCCCACGTACTATTATCTACATAGAATGGTTGCTAGTAAATGGTTTTGTTGCCAGACAGACAAAATGGAGAGATACAGCTAGATGCCATCAGCGTGCTGGTAGCCCCTAACTCCATATTTTCTGATAGCCCCTCCCAGCAGTTTTATGCAGATGTTAAAAAGCATAGGGGATAAGAGCAACCCATGAAGAACCATGGAGATTAACTCCAAGGGAGATGAACAAAAATCCTCCAAATCTTTGCTTCCCATTCCTGTATCAGGTGCAGGTGTCATCTAGAAACCAGGCTTTGGTATAGAGACATCACACAGAAACCCTCTGAAGAACATGTCGTAGAGTGGGGAAGCTGATAGGAATGGGGAAGATCTCAAAGTCAAGAAGGGAAGAACCTGTGATTCCCTAATGTTTCTTGGCTTCTTCAATTCTTATTAACTTTAATTAGCATGACCAGTGGCCATCCCCAAATCCCCTTTAAGTTTTAAGGTATTTCTGGATAACAGAGTTACCACTCCTATGGCAGTTCACTGAACATTTTGTAAAAAAAGAAAAGAAAGAAAAAAGAAAGAAAGCCTTTGCATTTCTAATAGCTGGGTTAAGCTATTTGTCCATCTGTCTCAATATTATTTGCTCAGATGGTCAACAGGTCTTTCCTGCTACCTGCTGCCTAGCTATATTAAAAACTGGCAAAAGGAGAAATTGAACCTGCGACCTTGTGTGTGTGAAACGCATGCTGTGCCATTGAGCTACACTTTATCCTTCCTCTTGAGCTACAAGGGCAAGCATACAGGCTGTTCAAGAGTTGGCAATGAAAAAACAATAATCAGAGAATATGGGATCAGGAAGAATTATTCTAAAGTACTTATGAGAAAAAAAAAGTCAGCATGAGCACCACTGATCTAAATATGTGGGAAAAGATCAAAATTCAAGGCTACTACCAACATTGGTCATGTAGAATGGCAACATGATTATTCAGTGAAAATCCTGCTGGTAGCCAATGTATTATATAACAATGGGTTTCAAGACAGCAGAGTATCTGTGAGGATGTGCCATGATGTTAGTATGTCCTGGAGCTGTGGATCATAAGGATTCCATCTCACATGAAGCTGTTATTAACATCCTGTTCCCAGTCTTAGACAATTGCTTCCCTAGAAATGTCTGTTTGATCTTCTGGAGATTCTGGTAAATGAAATATGGATACCTGTAGATGCATTATGGATACCAAAACAGACCAGGATGGTGATGGAGAAGATGTCATAAGTATGAGACCTAATTCTTTGGGATATTACATAACACAGGGTAAGTTTATTGCAAAACGTGGAAGTAAGAGTTGTATCTCATTAAACATACAAAATCCATTCCATCCAGCATCTTTCCTTTTGAGTTAGGTAGAACATTCAGAAATGTTCCTGTGCAAACACCGTCTTCATTCAGATAACTAATTCATCTAATTGTGACAGCCCTTTACTACTTCTGGGCCCCACAGAAATGTTGATCTATGAAGCCCACACATTTCTGCTCTTAAGAAGCCTCACTGGAGAGTGTTTATGTAACTTCTAGCTTCTCACACACTGTAAGGACTATGGAGCTCTCAGCAGGCACCTAGATTTTGACACAAACTTTTACAGTTACATTCAGCTTGATATTATCCTATTATTCGTTTTGTCTTTCCATATCCATGCAACAGCTGAAATAATAAAATCCAAAGCCTTATTCAGTGCTGGATACAAGAGATCCAACACCATCTGTATATTCCCTGTGTTGTTCCTATATGATGGTCAAGACAGATCTATTTCTTATCACTCTTCTGGTCAGGATCACACCAACTTGCCTTTTTTCCTTCATTGTCTTTTACAGGATTAAGACAGCTTTATGAGGAGCAGCAGCTCTGTGATGCTACCCTGGTGGCTGAAGGAAAGAATTTCTCCTGTCACAGGTGACTTTCTGGCTTTTTTCTTGTCTCCTGATCTGGTAATAACCACATAATACAGAATACAGTTTAAAGTTGCTTGAAGCCACCTAACTCAGCACAGAATACATAGCTGTGAGATACTCTAGCTCTGTGAGAGCTACATAACCTATGACAGATAGTGTGATAATGTTTGTCACAATGGATCCCAACCAGATCACTGCCCATTATAAGCCAATGACTCAGGTTCTTATGTAGTCATATCTCTGCAAAAACTTACATTTGTAATTCTTGTCTGTCAAGCTCATTTAGGGAAAGTAAATTAACTCTAATCCTCCTCCTGACTGTAATAAAAAAGGATGGATTAAGGTTTATAACTTAAATTTAGAGAGGTGTGTAAAATTAGGCGAGATGAAGGGAAACCGATCCCCCTCCCTCCTCTGAATGCAAGGATTCAAGGTCAGCCAATGAAAATCATTGGCAGGAGATAAGGAACAAATAAAACTGCTATCTGTTGTGGTGTTGCTAGATTGCTTTCAACAGGGGATTTAGCAACATCATGGATAATACTATCAAATAAACAAGACAATAACCTCAGTAACAATTGGTGACTGTGACCAGGGAAACCATAAGAGTCTGTTATCACAACAGCCTTTGTAGCCCAATAAATGTGGATATAATTGTTATTTACATGCTGTCCATTTATAAAGTTCTCTAGATAGCTTCACAATTAGCACCCCCCAAAAGGAATGCTCAAATGGTACCTCTTCCAGGCCATTGCTGTAAAAAGAATTGCTATACCTTCCAGGCATTATTTTCAGTTCTTCACATGGCCTCCTGAATTAAGTTGCTTCTCTCTAAGGCAGTCCCAGGGTGGAGGCAAGCATTTGGAGGTAGGGGAGCTACATTATACAGCAAAAAGAAATGCCCTTTTTAATGTTATTTCATTGGGAAGGAGCACAAAAAGTCGCATACATGTAAAATGTAGCTCATCAGGCCCACAGTTTTGTTCCTTTCTTTCTTTCTTCACACAGGCCCTCTCTTCATAGACCCTTAATCTGTATTAAGGGTCCACTTAGTACACACTCTGGGCCTCCCATCCATGCATTAATGCTGGCCAAGTAGACCCTGTCTTCCACATGTCTGACTCTGCCCACATTAGTCAGAGTCTGGTCCAGATTAAGAGGCCCTTAACTCAGATTTTTGGTAGTACCATTTAATTGGTACTAGCAGAGATATCAGGGCCCTGCCCTGGAACATGGGATCCTGCGGGGTGCTTTTCAGGTTGTGTGTCATAGCATGCTTCAGAAAACCACTCCCTTATGCACTAAGGCTAGGATCTTTTGTTCCTAGCCTTCAATGATATGAATGTGTGGGTGTGAGCTTTGTAGATGCAGTATTAATCTGGATCAGTGCCCTCAGTGCAGATGGCAATGATCCCACCCATACCTCTCTGCGATCTGGATCAGTGGGCTATTCCAGACCCACTGATCTGGATTGAAGAGAGATACATGAAGAAAGGGCCACATTTCTTGCTTATAGGAAGATACCAAAGAACAGTTTCAAAAACATAGTTGCCCATCTGAAGTAGTACAGTCCATTCTGCACTGCTGCTCAGCTTCATGTGTAGATGGAAACCTTCCAAAACAGTAGATGCTTGGGAATCGTGACCATGGAAGCTGCATGGATGGGACAATGTGAAGTCTCATTTGTTGTCTGCAAACTGGATTTTGGTCCCTTGTGGATTAACCAATTGCGTTAAGGATATCAAAACAAGGCAAGCCTTGGCCTTTATCTCCCTCCAAAAGTGTCCATAAACCACTGCTTGCAGTAATTATCAAATATCCTGGCATTATTTCTCAGTTTTACTTCTTGCCTTTAGAAAAAGCACATCTTGCATATATTATTGTAGCCAAAATCTGTGCAGTAGGTCCAACAGTGCTCTAAACAGAGTGCAGCTGGCAACTGTTGTTAAGTAATCTTTATGGTGGCGTGCTGTCTGCCTGCTTCCGACACCCTCCCTGGGACAAAAATTGTGTCTGGGAGAACTTTTGTCCCTCAGCTGCAATGTCACCAGCCAGAGGGCTTCAGGTCCAGGAGATGAGAGAGGATGAGGGTGAGCTGCGCTTGTTCACTTGATCTGTATCAGTAGCGATGCCACAGCAGTGACCTGAATGCTGAGGAGTAGGGATGTGCACGAATATTTGCAACATTTGAAATTTGTACAAATTCAGTCAAACCGGAACATTCGAATTTGAATCAAATGTTGATACATTCGTATGAAGCGTCATATGAGGATTCGTATGGGATTTGAATGGGACTGAACATTCGTATCAGATGTGAATCCTACCACATTCGAAGGGGATCTATTCAAACAAATACCATTTTTCTTGCATTTGGTTCGATACGAACTGAATTACAAAAAAATTACATCTGTGCACATCCCTTCTGAGGAGCACTTGCCAGGTATAGCACTCTGTTGAGTGCTTAAGGTGGCATAGCAGTTATTTGCATGCAAATTCATGCAGACCTTCACCCTACCAGTGCACTATCTCACCTTCAAAGGCTGTGCAGACCCTGGACCCTTGAGGCTGAATTATGGCCCGATAAGGCATTGTGCAGATCCCGCCATAGACAGAAAATTGCTAAGGAGAACAATTCATGGTGTGATTTGAAGTCCCCTAGTGTAGCTTGGCTGCTCTAAAACAAAGCAGTACCACTAAAAACTGAAAATAATGCAGTGTTGGAATCTTGAAACACTCTACCTCAACCACTGTGGTAAGTCCACCATTAGCCATTAGTTAACAACATTTTGAGTTGATGGCTCTCACCCTTGCATGTTAACAATAAAGACAAGAAGACACCGTCCAATACAAGCTAATAGCAAGTGCACTGTATCTGCATTATATCAGCATGCACAGTGTGTACACATATATTATACAACTTTGCAGCCACAAAGACGTCTGAGCTTCCTCTTCACTTTATAGCTCTGCAATGCACCTAGAAGTTGGGCAGCTGACTAGCTGCAGGGCTCCCTGCTGTATATGGGCTTGAGTTCTTTTGCTACAACAACACATAGTCAGCAAACTACCCCCCTTTTACAGCAATATTCAAATAACTGTGTGGAAAAGGAGCAAAAAGCAAATATTGTACATCATACAAACAGAAGTTCCGTAGTTCAAAGTAAGCAATGTACATAAATAATCAACGTGTTTCCTAAAAGAATGCAACACCCTTTCTCTTCACAGTGGTGCTTTTCCTAATCCAGAATGAGAGGGAGATCTAATTTTTAATCCATCTTACTTCTCCCACCATGCCTGATGGCAGCCATTTTGTGAGGGGCACACACAACATTCCATAGGTGCCCAAAGGTCTGCAAAAAACTGTTACGTATTTGAAGAATTCAAAAGGCGAGAAAGGGAAAGGGGGTGGGGTCATCAAAACACTGAAGACAATAGAAGCAACAGGATTGGGATCCCAGGCAACCTTGTTTTGGTGGGACACTCTAGGCTGTACAGTGACTGTCCTGGTGTCCTGGGAGAATCAGGTTGAGATTAGGATTGTGCATGCAACACATTTCCCCCCTTGATTCTATGTAAATCGAAAGGGGGAAATGTTCAACTTAGGGTGAACCCCCCCACCCAAATGTAAGGTGTTTTGCCTTTGCACATGAACATTCAATGAATGTTCCATGCACAAATGGAAACCCCCATCTCTTCCTCCACATCCCACCTTGCCCCCCTCACCATTGCCGGCGCCACTATCATGCCCTCCTGAGGGGGTCAACCTAGGCCTTCCAGAGGTGTGTGCACAGCTGGAGTAGCCACCCCACAGATGCAATCTAGCAATTAATGTCCTTATGAGGGCTTAGAGAAAACTGGCATCAGCTCCCTTGGAAGGTAGTTCATAAAGTATGCTTGAAGGGGACAGAGGGGTGCATACCCAGGGGACATGGTAAAGAAACAATCTAGTAACAGAAGAGTCCTTACTACAGAATACTGGATAACAATTTAACCTGACCCTTGGCTGAGGGGAGAACGTTGCCTCCCTGTGCAGACACAGTTATTATTTTATCTGTTTTATAGTGGGTTTATTATGAGCCACCCTGACGTACAGGGTGAGTTAGAAATATAATCAGTCAATCAGTCAGCGGGTGGATCAAGAAGAAGAACAGGAGTTGGCTTTTCTATCCTGGCTTTTCTCAGCTATTTAAGGGGACTCAAGGTGGCTGACAAAGCTTTCTATTCTTCTTCTCACAACAGACACCCAGTGAGGCAGGTGAGGCTGAGAGCTCAGAAGAGAGCTGTGACTAGTCTAAGGTCACCCAGCTGGCTTCATAGAGGAGTGCAGAATCAAACCCCATAACCACAAGATATGAGTCTGGCACTCTAATGACAATAACCAGACTGGATCAAGGGCCCAAAATGTGTCTGGACTTGCTGTTAGGCACCAAAAATATGGTCAGCTTCAGTCCCTATTACTGTTCTTCAGCAGCAGTTCTGGGTCTGGGCATATTTTTGGCGGAAACAAGCAGTGTTGTACCACAGCAGCGATTTTGCAAATCTCCAGTGTGGTGCCTGGTAAAGGCCACAAGCCCATGAGGTGCATGGCATATGCCACAAGCTCTGCTGGAGGTCTGATCCCATCCTGATGTGGAAGCTAAGGACACAGAAAAAGGGGCCTCCCACACAAACATCTCATGGATATCCTTAGGCGCAGAGAAATAAAGCTTGAAGGCAGGTAGACCAAAAATCACTTTCCTCTCTACAGTATCAAGAAAAACCTACAGTACATAACATTAAAAAAAACACACACCTGTAATAGGTTGAGAACTTTCAGATCTTATGAAGTTTGTGGCTTCTTCATAAAACAGTTTGGGTGACAAAACAATACTTATTCTAATAATATTTAATTATTCTTAAAGTGGTGCCACAGATGTTTCATTGCTTTTAATAAATTCTGGCTGCACGTGGGTTACTTATTTTGCTAGATTTGGATATTCCAGAATAAAGCATGAATATTCTGGAATATCCCTGCTTTACGCTGAAATACCCAAATACAGTGAAATAAGTAACCAACATCTGGATGCAACCTCTGTTTCCTTCCCTAAAAAGAAAAAATATAAAAACAGGTTCTGATACTTTTTTAAAAGTAGTTTTTTAAAAAATAAAATAAAATCAGCTAATTGCAATACCTTAGCAGTTGATAGGGGCTTGTTAGATGAGAGGAAAGTTCATCTGGTGTTCTGTTCATCACAAGATGCCTTTCTGCTTGTTTCGGGGCCATTTCCAGTGCAATGACAAACATCTCTGTGCTGCATCTTTGAAGCTGGGGAGCTTCAAAGTGAGCAAAGGGATGAAACATGCAGCATAAAAACACTGCCCATCTTGCCTCTGAAACCAGAGTAAGTCTTCCTGCGGGTAAGTCATCGCGGGTGAGTTTGTTGTCATCAGTGTACACCATTTTTTAAAGCTCAAGCCCTGGGGTTACTGTTCCTTAGCAGCTGGTCTTCAGAGGCATGCCATCTGATATGGAATGGAGCATATCAGCCCCAACATGACTAGCAACTATTGATCAGTTTATCCTTCACTGTTTTCTTTAATTCCATTTCAAAGTCATCCAAGTCATGTTCCATCAGTGAATCTTCCTGTTAACATCTTGTGTTACTGCTCAGTGTCTCTCTGTTCACAAAAAAGGTGTCAGTTCTAGCCATTCCTTTGCACAGAACTGGCCTGCAGAGAGTTTTACTGCTAACAATGTGAATGCCAGATCAGACTAATCATCCATTTTAACTACCTACACCCCAGATCCCTATTTTTATTTCCTAGCTTTGCTTTCCTATTAACAGGACTACCCTAAGAATGAAATATGGCAGGAAACCACAGGTGAGAAATTAAATCAGTGCAGTTTGGGCAACGGAGGAGGAGGAGGAAGAATAGTTTTTATATCCCACTTTTCTCACCCATTTAAGGGGACTCAAAGCGGCTAACAAAGCTTCCGGTTCTTCTCCCTACAACAGACACCCAGTGAGGTAGGTGGGGCTGTGAGTACTCCGAAGAGAGCTGTGACTAGCCCAAGGTCACCCAACTGGCTTTGTGGAGGAGTGAGAAATCAAACTCAACCTTGTTTTGGTGGGACACTCTAGGCTGTACAGCGACTGTCCTGGTGTCCTATGAGATATGAGTCTGAATGATGGAGCATTCCCAATTGTCTTCCAGCTTGGATAATTGAGACAAATGTATATCCATGTGTATCCATGTGTTATTCTGTCCAGAATGGTAGATTTTTCTATCTAGAAAATTCATGTAAAATTAGGAATTTAAAATAGCTTACTGTCTTCAGGTGAATAAGTTCTTGTCTAATCCCTTTTCTGCATCTCTCTGCAGAGCACTGTTGGCTTCATTCAGCCCGTACTTCCGGGCCACATTCACTAGACCCTTTAGAGAATGCTGGGAAAGACAAGTGGTGTTTGAAGAGATTGAATCTTCCATCCTTCAAAAAATTCTAGACTATCTCTACACTGGGGAGCTGTTGCTTACGGCAGAGACTGCTCAAGATCTTTTCACAGCTGCTAACAGACTTGTCATCCTTCCACTGCAGGACATTATTGGCAGGTAACACTGGACAGATTAAACATAACAAAAGGGGTACCTCATAGGCCATCGTGACCCCAGACGTTCCCTTATCCACCTTTTCTAGCACAGAATGTTCAGGAGAGTGGGAGGGGAAGAATGGTTCAAGAAGCCCTTAGTCTGAATCTTTTGGAGACCCAATATATCAGGTCTACAACCAGACTAAGGCTTGTAATCCAGACCATAGAGCCCTGAAGATGTCATGTTTCTGTGATCCAGAAGTACCAGAAGCTGTCATTCAGCACTGCGCAATAGTGCGCTGCCAAAAACCATTCCCACAAGCCCTGAGGCCTGGAACTTTCATTCCTAGCCATTTGGGGGGGGGGGGGCTGCAAAGCTGATCCAGCTCTCATCTCCCCTAATCCAGATCAGCAGATATAATAAATCCAGATCTAGAGCTGCTAAATGCAGAAAGGGCCTAAGCTGCTTCAGAGGTGCTTCAGAAATGCTTTTTCTTTTTTTGCTGTGTCTGATCCCAGCCAGGATCTTATTGGGGAACTGGAAACTGAGTTGCTTGCCTAGGTGAGTAAGATCTTTAAGAGCTGAACTAAAATTTATTCAAACATATTTTCAGAGAAAATTCAGTACTGTAAATATTTCTTAGCTCTGTCTGATCCCAAATGGGGTCAACTTCAAACAACAAATTATTGATCGCTTTCAAATGTTATCGAAAGCATATTTCTGTTTAGTTTTTCCTGGGATTTTCTACCAGTGCTTCATGTAGACAGCACTAACTTATTCAATGATATCTGAGTATTTCAGAATCAAGCATCTATATTCCGAATGTCCTTTAGGGGCATTTTTTTTTTTTGGCCATCTTTGCACTCTTAGCTGCTAAATTGAAAGAAAAATACAGTAAGCTTAATTCTAAATTCACTCGTTGCTAGTTCTTTTTTACTTTCTGTCTTCTTATTTTTGTATTGTTACCTGGTTATAACGATATTCATACAAAGTTTATGAACCAGTGTGTGGTGGGAGGGGGAGATTCCATCATCCATACACATCAGCTGTTATTGAATGAGGAGGGTGAATTAGAAACTTTGTTGACACCTAGGGAAAGGGCTGTGGATCAGGCACAGACAAAAAAAGCACCTCTGGGGCAGCTTCAGACCTCCCTCTCATAAACATCCTGTGCTAGTAAAGGTGGATAAGAGAAGGGCTGGGAACATGAGGGTCTGAATACAGCCAATATGCTAGGTTCCATTTTGGCAAGCCCTCCTCCAGGGTAGCTTGTTGTCCAGACTGCTAACACTGTTTCTGATGCTGTTACCTCTTGCCGAAGAAGTAGAACAGCAAGAACGTAAAACAAAATGAGAGAGTTAACTAGGCCCTTGACTGCTGGAAAGCTCATACAGTCAGAGTTGATAGGGGTCAGAAGGCCATGAAATCCAGGTCTCTGCTTTGGGCACATAAACACAGCATCTCCAAATGCTCTGGGATTGCTGAAAAATTATTCCTTCAAGTATCAGAAAAAATGAAAAATGATAATATGAAAAGCTTTCCTTCACAAAAGAGAAATACTGCATAGCGCAGCAAGGTGGTCAAGCCCATAGTTTTCACATTTGACTCAACACTAAGGGCCTGTTCACACTTACCCTCTGAAATGTTTGTGGATGCTGTGGAATGCTCCATCCACACACCATACGTTGCCTCTGTCCCACAGCACCCTCTATTCTCTGAAGCTTTGGAGCAGTTCTAAAGAATGCAAGATGGCACCAGCACTCTGGGACTCTGAGGCTAGGAGCTTTCATTCTTAGCCCTTCAGAGTTCTGGGAGGCTAGGTCAAAGGTCTTAACAAGCTTCAGTGCTGACACAGGAGCTGGTCTGGACTACTGAAGGAGTGCGGAAGCAGCCCTAAAAAGAACCTGGAGGCAGATGCAAAAAGAACTTGAAATCACTTGATATTCAGAGGTTATTTGATAAGAAGTTAAAATCACTTTCATTTGGATGATTTAAACTGGCACATTTGGATCTCTAGTGGTGGTATGAAGAGATTAGAGAAGCAGTGGTTGGACCAATGTTTCTAATACTAAAGAGCAACTTTTGATCACCTTCTACAGCATTCCTCAGGGCCTGTCCCCAAGGAATAAAAAGTCTGCCAAGACTCTCCTTTTGCCTCTGAGCGTCCCCAAGCCAGGGTTTTTAACGAGGTTCCAGCGCTACAAAACGTGGAAATCGCGCAACAAAATACATGCACTTTAAACAACTCTTCCAGCACTCTTTCTGTAAGTCACGGGTTTTCCTCGCTACATTTACCTTGAGGACGCTCCGTGGCAAAAGGGGCGGGGATTGCCGCCTGCACACACAGCAGAAACACAAAAGCAGCTTCACTTTCTAAAGCTCAGAACTAAAGAGCCAGAATCACGCAGAATTGCAACATTGTTGCAATCGCTGTGAGGTGTGAAATGGGTAGATTATTGCTAGGGGTGGATTTTAAAGCGATAACAGGGAAAGTGATGAGTGAATGAGCGATCGTGCGCTGGGCAGGGTGGATTTTTGAAAGCAAAAACAGGAAAAGTGGTGAGAGTGAATGTTTTCCAGCACGAGAAGCCATTTAAGGGGGGGAGAGATCTGGGAGACGAACAGAGAGGCGATTGCTGTTTCTCCTTTGCACTTGATCGGATTGTCTTCCTGGTTGTGGCCACACCGAGCGCAGTCCCTCCCCATTCCCGCTGGCACCCTATGAACAAGAGCAGGGGCGGGGAGAAAAAGATGCGCGCAAAGAAAACAGGGATCCTATGGGGATGGAAGGTGCGTTAAAAACACGCATTTTCCTGAGCCTCATGCGGACGCTTATTCCTGATTTGCATGGCACTTTTAAAGTCCACTTCAGTAGAGTGACAGTAGAGTGACAGTGGAGAAGTAAATAAGTCTTTTGGGGACTCAGCCTCAGTGATTCTTTCCTCCCCCTTCCCATTTTCTTGCTCTCACCAGATTTCTTGCTAACAGCATCTCTATGGACAGCTGCCTGGGGATTTATGCTTTGGCATACGCTCACAACCACCAGTCTTTGCTCCGTGTGGCCACAGACCACATCACCTTGAATTTTGAGCCACTTTCGGAGCACCAGGACTTTCCAGGCCTGGATTTGAGTACAGTGATCAGCATTGTCTCCTCAGATCAACTTCTAGTGTCTTCTGAGCTGATTGTCTACTACGCTGTACAGCGCTGGGTGAGGTGCCAGCCAGCTGAGCATTTCTCGCTTATCAAAAAGCTAATGAAACAAGTCCGCCTCCCGCTTCTTACCTCTGAAGAGATCACCATTGTCCAGAAGGATATCATTGAAGAGTATGGGCATGCTCACCTGCAGTGGGAACAGCTGGATGGAGCAGGGAGACTGCTCAAGAGTGGTGGGCTCAGGCGTGGGATGTATGATGACTGGATTGTGAGCCTGGGCCTCTTTGTAAGCAACATGCAAGGAGGGGTTGTTGAACGCTTGAAAACTCACTTCCTGGGCTTCAACCTACAGACTGAAAGCTGGGAGGAGATACCACCCTTGATGTATCTTGATTCTTCAGGCTTTTTGTCTGTGGGGCATAAACTCTATGTCTCTGGTGGACAAAGGCTTAATGGCTCTGTCTTAGGCAATCTGCATGAATTTGATGCTCTTACTGGCCAGTGGATGCAGTTACCTTCCATGTCCGTACCCCGGAGAGAGCATGGCTTTCTGGCATGTAAGCAGAAATTATATGCTTTAGGGGGGCGTAGTGGCCGGAGTGTGCTTGATTCTGCAGAAAGCTTCGACCTCATCCAGAAATCCTGGTCTCCCATTGCCAACCTGCCATTCGCAGTGAGCCATTTTGCATCTGCCACACTGAAGAACAAGCTCTACCTGATTGGAGGGTTCTCTCACACCAGGGCAAGTGGCCTCGCTCACCGCGGGATTCTCATTTATAACACCAGCTCAGATGTTTGGAACCAGGTGCCTCTGGCTTTTCAGTGCTACAAATCTACAGCCGTGACCATGGACAACGGGATCTTTGTCATCGGAGGACTAGTGGAAGAAAGCAGCCGGCGTGAGACTCCTGGTACAGTGATCCGAGCGCTCATCTCGGGCACGCACAAGTGTTTCTTCCTCAGCAAGGATGGCACAGTGAGCCAGGATGTTGCCATTCCAGAACTTCCCATACTGGTCTTGCCCCCTTGTGCTGTGCAGTGGCAGAGAAGAATCCATGTGCTGGTAGGGAATACAATATACCAGTGGAAGCCTGGTGACCCAAGCTGGACAAGAAGCCGAAAAAACGCTCCCAACACAAGGGTGACCTTCTTAACGGTAGTGAATGGTGTAACGTTGAGGGTACCAAAGAAAACTCTGCAGCCCCTTTTGCGAGAAGCCTCCGCAGCCCTCACAGCAGTTTGGGTGGCTGATAAATAACAGCCGTGATGATTCTTACAACACCTGTGTGCTTTGGTTTCACTGTCTGCTCTCACATTGCTTTCATTCGTACCTGGTGACTGCTGTTCCAACATAACCATGCCAATCGCTTTAGGACCACAGTGCAACTGCATGGGTTCCTTGTGGTGTACGCAAGACCCACTGGAATGGCTAGGCTGCTGAATAAACACCATTCCTGCCTCTGTCTTATTTCACTTGTCATACAGTCTTTGTAGTATTATGTGCTACAAAGAAAAGCTAAGAGGGAGGGGTATAGCTGCCACTGGACAAGATTGGCTTTTAACCAGAGCCCAGTAACCGCAATCACTAGCTAGCTAACCTGAATGTATCCAGTTAGGCCTGCTGGTGGGCTTTGTGTCTATTATTGCCCTCTGGGCATATTTTTGCTATCAGTCTGCATTGTATGGTCCCTGCCCCCCCATTGGTTTCTTTTGCCAGGGACCCATTGCAACCCTGCTAAGAAATATTTATTACCAAATAGGATTCCCTACGGAATTTCCCCCACCCAGTTTTCAGCTAGAGTTTAAGAGCCATTCCTTTAGATCCCATTACCTTTAGAATGGGATAGTGTGAGACCTAGCCCACTTTCGTGCCTCTCTCTTCTGCAGTCTGGCAAGGTTAGAGAGCCCCCCCCTCCTTGCTAGCACCATGCATCAGGATTGGGTGCAATAAAGCCCAATCTAGATGGCAAAATCTATCAGTGCTCCAGGGTCCACTAGATCAACCCTGGGAGGCATGCAGAAAGGCACATGCCTCTGCTGGCTGGTTTAGCAGGAGGATCCATTTTGGCGGCACACCAAACTGTGGTGATGAAATGCACACACACACACACACCCAGGGCTCTGAGACTAGGAATTTGCAGATGGCCTTGTCAGAATGGTTTTAGCTTGAGTGGTCCAGCCCTCACAAGTGTGGAAATGACGTAAGGTTTGACTCATTGCTTCAAAATGCTTAGGCAGTTTCTGCATGTGCTAATCAGCATGTGCAGAGAAAACTGCTCTGGTGTGGAAGTACTTTCCCTGGCTCTGGAGTGGGGTAGATGATTGTCTGCTAGAATATTTGGATCCAGCCTGACTTAGCTTAGGGGCCCGGAGATAAACATCCCCTGGCATTGAAGTTGTACACTGGATACATTTTGTTAGGCTGTATAGAGCACTCTTGGGGAAAGAGTCTATCCCTGAGAGTGGGGTGGGCACCTGTAACACATGGACATCAAACACCAAGGAGGGCCTAGCCCTCTTTTGGCAGGCAGTGATATGAGGTCACCCTGTGCCTTGAGTGATCCTGGCATGGGTGAAAGGGTCTATGTGCATCCCACTTTAGTATCTGTGAATAGTGTATTCCGTCTGCATTGAAATCCATGTTTTGCCTAATCAATCCATCACCTGTAGGGTCCTTCCTTAGTAGAAAATCACCATTCTGTAAATGGGGTGGGAGTCTTACTAAACGGCCATATAGTTAAAATATTTTGTTGTTCCTTTTGTCATATTCTAAATAAAATTTAAAAATCGGGGTATCTTAAAATAAGCCTTTGTTTAAATGTTTTCCATTTAACATTTAACATTTAGCTTTCATTCCTATCCAGTCCTTCCAATCCAACAATTAAGTAAGGGAATTCTGTGTATGATGTCGTCATTGCAACACACCACAGCATCAGATTTTAGCTTTGATTGTCAGCATGCAAGGCAGTGAACACAGACAGCAAGGATACGGAGAAAGCAAAATATTAAACAGAGTGACAAGTGAACCAAAACTGGAATATATATTTTGCCATCAATCCATCAGTTCAGGTGGGATAACTCTGTACCCCAGCTAAGTGAAAATGTGCAGTTGGAAAAATGACTAGGTAGCACAATGGTGCTATTTTAGAAAAAAAAAAAACCAAGGGAAAATTCCAGCAAAAATCAGCTGAATATGATATAATATTTGGCTGTGGTGGATGAAAAATGGCATACAAAACAACATCATCCCCAAATTGCCCATTTTTCCACTCATTCTGATGAAGGTTATATTATTTTTCTTCTAAAAAAACTCAGGGTAACCTGGATTATTCTTTGTCCCTTACATTATCTTCAGAAGTACCCAAGAGAGGGCGACCATCTTTGTGACTTGAGGTTGAATTTTATTTGGTTCATCCCAGTCCTATTCCAATAGAAGCTTCTTCCAGACATGTGGCATTGTATTGGAAAAGCAGACATAGCCCTGGCACTCCCAATATAGCTACTTTAATGGCCTGAAAACCCATAATACTAGCAGGCAGCTTATACCAGTATACCACCCAAATGCAGAAAGGGCCTTTGATTCCATTCTTGCTTTTCTATGGCTGAACTGGCATTTTATTCCTTTCCTCCCATTCACTCTCCCTAACATCTCTGACAAAGAAAGCTGAAAACTGCTATAGTAGTAACCCTGAGCAATATACACTGAAATCTTGGCTAACAACCATAACCTCACATGCCGGTCCCAGTAGCTAGAAACATAATTTCCCAGGAGAATCGCTGCAATACATCCCCAAATGTTATGTCCCTTGGCTTTATGCAGCCACCTGCATAGCATAGTAATAGCCACCTGCTCACCCTTCCAGTAATACAAAACACACCCATATCAAGCTGCTTAGCGGCGGAAGTCTCCCCTTTTATGGCTCTGGGAAAAAGACAAGACAGCCAGTGTGGAGACCACCAGTTTGGGGAGAGAATTAAATGCTCCAGAGACCCAATTCCAAAGCTCCATGGGGTGCCTACATTTTAAAACATGGAGGAGGCAGCATTAAATGCTGTGCAACTATCTGAATTATGCTTTTGCAGCAAATAATGAAAACTTAGCAAACCATAAAATGTAGTTGAAACCTGGAAACCTTGGGCTTCTGAACAGCTGGATGAGTGACTGAAGTGGTGGACACAGGCCATGTTGGAACATGGCTGAAAATGGAATATCCTCCTGAAGCAGCAAGAACCCTGCCATGACTCTCTTTGGAGGACCAGAAATGGCAGCAGAACTCAGCCATTTTTTGGTGTGCAGAAGGGAGTATAAGCAGTAGCCTTGCCCTTAGGTTGCTTCCCCTACACATCCCACATGAAGAGAGGAAGCAACTTTTCCTAATCAAGGAAGCAGAAGATTACTGGTAGGGCATTTCATAAGAATATAAAAGGAGCTGTGCTGGATCAGGCCACAGCCCATCTAGTAGAACATCCTGTCCCACAGTGGCTCAGCAATTGCTCATGGACATCTCAAGCAGAAACAAAGGCAAACCTTTACCTACTCTCGAATCCCAGCAAATGGCTAGAGGCATCCTGCCTGTCCCTCCAGCCTGGAAGATGTACCTAGGCATCCGTTCTAGTAGCCATTGATATATCTGTTTCTGGGCACTTTCAAGCAAAACCTTCACCTATTCTCAACTTCCCGCAAATGGCCTTTAGAGGCATCCTACTTGTCTATCCAACTCAAAAGCAGTACCTAGGCATCAATTATAGTAGCCCTTAATACACCCATTGAAACAACATGTAGAGGGAATTATTCATGCAAGTTATTTCTATTGGATCCAGGGCTACTAGACTGATGTAATGAACTCTTCTAGGCAGAATGCAGTTGGCTGCTGTGGAGTCTCATGGATAGAAGCAAAGGAAGGAAGGGTAAAATGCAAAGTTGGACAATCTTTATTGAAGAAAAATAAAATAATGAAGAGGAGACACTTTTATTCTGAGGCGACAACAGCCAGTAGTACAAGGCAATGGGTTACAATAATGCAAACAGGTGAAAGAACAAAGTAAATAGGCAAAATGACTCAAAGAATGTTAGAGATGTCCAGTGTCTCAGCAAAGCAGCTAAGTTCAGTTTAATGTGAAGATTTGAAGAGAGAACTTCCTGGTATAAGTGTATGAAGTGGGATCTAACAGTGGTCCCTAACAAGTCTAAACAGCTGTTTCTTGATTCCCAGTTCTCAGGCCCAGTCCTAACAATGTAACCAATAAATGTCTCCACCTCATTCTCTGGTCCTTTTGGCTTTGAATCCCATCTGATGTCCTCTACCCAATTTAGTCCTACAACCCCGCCCCAAATGCATTATTCTAGCTAAAACAACAGCAGTAATAAGGGGGCAACCAAAGTGACTCTCACCCTTCAAAGGGTGTTTTTCCACTGTCACTAAAAGTACCCATTAAGTACCCATTAATGGGTAGGTAATGGCATTTTTGTACCCATTAATGGGTACTTAATGGATACTTCTAGTGACAGTGGAAAAACACCCAATGTCTTCTCATCTTAAAATCTTTGCCATGCTAAGAAAAGGAAAGAATGTTCTAGCTGTCAAACAGATCTCTTGCACCATGCAGAATCCAAAGCATCAGTACTAAATGCACAGGAGAGTGGGGTGCTGCCAAACAGAAGGCAATGGAGACCATATGGCTCATGGAGGGCAGCAAAGGAGAACAGTGCTACGGATCACTGAATTTATCCACAGTCAATGCCCAAGGATGAACAAGTCTACACTTAGGCATCATGCACCATAAACAGGGATCCTTGGGTCTGTGGGCAGAGTCCAGCCTGGGGTGCTCAGTAGACAGGAGCAAGGAGAGAGGGAGATCCCTCTTTTGAAGTAATCCACTAAAAAGGTGGGATTCAGCTAAAGCAAAGCTGCAAAATAGCGCAGGGAGAAGCAGCAACGTCTGGGGAAGTCATTTCCAGGGAGCAGAAAGCAGATGTAGGATTTGCCTTAGCCTACTTGAGAATGCCATGACGCAATTGGTGGGCCACTATGTGAAGCAAGATGCTGGATTGGATTAGCTGTGACCTGATCCAGAAGGGCTCCTCTTGTGTTTTTATGTTCTAATGATGTATGATATACCAAATAATTAAAGTGCACCTAGATTATTTCTGATAAAACTTTGTTTATTTAGCCCTTCACCTAGAAGTCTTTCCTGGGATAACTTCTATGTACTGGTGCAAACTCAGTCTTGTAAGACCATGTGAATTCATCTTTACATCTTTCTGCTTGTAAATTACTGACTAGTTCCCCACTCAACTCAGTACTTTTTGCACAATTATAACCCTTCATTCAAATGTGCACTTTCCTGAACTGGATGCTGGCCAGATCATGTTGGTTTCCCCCCAGGGATAAATTTAAAAACTGCTCAGTAAACTTTTTAATATTAAGTACCAGCAGTCTGGTTTTATCTTGGTTCAAGTGCAATCTGCTCCATTTAAACATGTTTGCATTGTCCCAAACTGGGCCCTTTCTGCACTTGGCCTTAATCTGGAATGTATCTCAGGATACCAGTCTGCTGGCCACAAGCTCACCTGGGGCCCTCCATAGTCTGCATTAGCATGCAGATAGCAGGTCCCTATTCCAGGATATATTCCAGAATAAGGCCAAGTGCAGAAAGGTCCATGTTCTCCCGTTCCTAACAAATCTATACCCTTTCCCTGACACCACTGCCTCACCTATGTATTGAAACTCCTGAGCCCTGCCTGTCTAGTTGGCTTTGCACAAGGACCAGGTAGCATTTCTGTGAATACAACCTTGGATGTCCTGAATTTCAGTCTTCTACCTAACAACCTCAATTTGGCTTCCAGGACCTTCTGCTTACCTTCCTAATCTCACGGGCACCAACATATACTACAGCCACTCACTCCTCCCCAGCACTGTCTACAAACCTACCAATTGATGTCCACAATCTTTGTACATAGCAGGCAAGTTGCCATGTGTTTTATATACCCTTCAGAAAGCTACTTATATTTCTCTTAATTGAATTGTCTGTAACAAGTCAATCTATTTTAATTATTGAATGTGGTACACAAAGCTGGCAAGCTGGGTCACCCTATCTACAAAACTGTAAGCCCATGGAGGGCCAGTTCTGGTAAAAACATGGCATTCACATGAACAGGAGGGCAAGAAAACCACTACAAAGAAAAAGGTTCCATTATGAAAAAGCACAAGAGGTTTTTCACCCCCTTCTTCTTCCCCTGCATGGCTCTGTATTCAGTAAAAACAACTGCTGGCTGACTGCAGTCAGAAGCAGAAAAGTTAGTTGATGTGTTGCAGCCTTGCTAATCCCATCAAAGAATTAACACCTAGGCCGCATCCCCACGACGTCGTTATCTCGAATTCAAAACGTTT
>MTQE01001058.1:1440254-1459794 GCA_014337955.1 Aspidoscelis marmoratus
TTGAATGTACAGGTTGACCAGCAATGGCCTGGATTCCAGTACTAAACAGACTTTATTTGGAACATTTTTAAAATGCGCAAGCTAATGCAAAATTTTCCTACGACGCCAACTCCTCCTTTCTGTATACAAGACAGCATATTTGCATGTCAGTGTTAAAAAGTCTTGCATTCTCCTGAGTAATGAAAACCAAAAGATATTTTTTATTATTTCACAATATGGGCAAACTGCAGTGTTCAACAAAATAGTAGGTAAAATCTTGCCCCCTTTTTCCACATGAAGTCAAAGATCCGGATCTTCAGCATCTGGAACTTTGAGATGGGGTCTTCCCCAAGAGCCAGATCTTGAAGATCCGGATCTCCAGGAAGACCTCGTGCATCCCCACGAGCCAACTAGCACCCAAATGGGTGCAAATGGGTGCTGAGCAGGGCGCCGTGGGGACACGGAAGAAGCCGTTTCCGGCTCCCTTTATAAAGAGGCAAAATGACCCTTGCTGACTTGCTTTCTGTTCCCTTCCTAATTATTCCCAGCACTGAATTAGCTTTTTTCGCTGCTGCTGCGCACTGGGCTGACACCTTCATTGAACCGTCCACCAGAACCCTGAGATCCCTTTCCTGGTGTGTTGCAGAAAGCCCTAAATTCCTCCTTTCCCCAAGTCTCTGATTCCAGAGGGAACTTAGCTCTTAAGCAAAATCCTTGAATGCTTCACATCTGGCTGAGAGTTTTTGTTTTTTCCTTCCAATGGGGGACTGGATGAGTCAGCCTTTCTCAATGCAAATGCCAACATAGAATTCAATAGACAAAATCTCTTCTGCCCCTCCCTCTGTCCTCCTCCAATCTCACTGTCTTATGGTGCAAATAAATTGCTTCAGATTCCTCTAAGAGAGGCAGAAAGCCAGGCCCCTTGCTGATAAAACCAGCCGGCCTGGATAGTGTTGCTATGGTAACTTGCACTTTCTATCCTCCTCCCTTTGTTTGGTTTGGTTGTGGATCCGGCGACTTTGTGCGCCGTCGTAATGGAGCCAGACTCTTGGGACGTTTCAGGGGTGAGGTGAGAGCAAGCTCATGCCAAGGCATGTTGCTTGGCCTAGTTCCTCCAGCGTGTATGGTGTGGTATGTCATTGACCAAAAATAATAATTAAAACGAACACCGTGCAGGGAAGAATGCCGGTGGGAGGAATGTGCTTAAAGCTTTAGGAGGAAGAAGAAAAACCTTTCTGCCTTCTGTCTTCCTGTCAACACTTTGTCTCCATAATTCACACCCAAAAGTAGTGTCCCCTCCCCGCTCTTTACCTAATATGCAGTATTATTGGAGTGGCCCACCAGAGAAGTCATGCTTCTTGAGATTTTAAAAATTAGCTGTGACTTCCTGGAGTGACGACTAAGTGAAAGACAACTAGTTCCTAAGGAAGCTATCTTAGAAATCCCCCTGAGATCTCACCAGGATCCTCTTTTAAAGATACGTTCCTCTTGATTCCATGACTTGGAAAAGGGAGGAGGATTCTGGCATGGATTATATAGGTTGCGGGGAGGGGGAATTCCTTTGCTCTCAATATCTACAGGAATTGAAAAAGCATTATGGTCACACTTTAGATCTGTTTAAGACTGTTTACATGTATATATTTTTTAAAAAATCGTATGTCAGCTTTCAGGAGTTCTTGTTATTTATTTATTTCCATTTCTATCCCACCCCATACCCGAAGGTCTCTGGGAGGGTAACAATGGACCAAACAGCATTTAAAAAACATATTAAAAACAAGACACAAGTAAAAAACATTAAAACTGGATGATTAAAACAAGGTTTTAAAACAAAGTATTAAAAACAAGGCACAGATTAAGCTAAGGTACATAATTAAAAGCTCTGATTTAAGCCCTACGTCTAGTGGTCTGTTAATAAAACTGTGACCAAGCGGGGAATGAGTCAACCTTGGCCAAAGACTAAGGCAAAAAATATGCCTTTACGGCCCTCCTAAATGACAACAGGGAAGGGACATGGCGCACCCCGGAGGGGAGACCATTCCACAATCTAGGGGCCGCCACTGAACATGCTCTCCCCCGGGTGCCCACCAACCTCACTATCGAAGGTGGTGGAACAACCAGGAGCGCATCTTCTTCGGATCTTAAGGCACGAGCAGGACGGTATGGGAGAAGGCGTTCCTTTAGATATTTGGGGCAGAAATCATTTAGGGCCTTATAGGTCAGAATTAACACCTTGAATTGGGCCCGGTAGTGAATTGGCAGTCAGTGCAATTCTTTTAAAACCAGCGTAATATGTTACCGGCTCGCTGTTCCAGTCAGCACTCTGGCCGCTGCATTTTGCACTAACTGCAACTTCCAGACCGTCTTCAAGAGCAGCCCCATGTAGAGCGCGTTGCAATAGTCCAATCTAGAGGTTACCAGATCATCCAGCTGATGATAAAACAACAAGCATGAGATGCTCACAGGTACTGCTTCAGCTCCTGCATGCAGGCTAAACACACCCTGCCTGTTTTCTAAATTCAAACACTGAGAAACAATTCAGAGAGGTCCAAAGATATAAGCAAAGAGCCTGCCAAAGACAAGAAGGGTAGATGAGATTAGGAGGGTGCATGAAGCCATTTTCCACCTTCTATTCGCACTGCTCATAGCATCCCCAATAGTCCAACCCAGCTTGATCAGACCATACAACCACAAGTCAGTTCATTGTGGTTAATAGCAATGACTTCAGAACATGCTGGTGTAACAAACAAAAGTAGGAGGGAAGGATGGAAGTGTGCAATTAAGAAAAATAACATTACCCACAAATTTCCTGCAAATGTATAAAATCTTATGCCCATTAAACAAGTTCTTCTGGAAATACTGCAGAACAGCATTCTGAAAAACTAGTATTCTTTAAAGTACTGAACAAATATGCACACTGAAGAGCTAGCAAACATTTTGCTGAATCTAAATGCAAATAGAATCAAAATCTATGAGGATTTGTTCATTCCTTGTTAGTGCCCCAGAAAAAAGACATCAAATATTAATGGATTGTCATGGTACGACCAGTTTTAATTATAATTAAAGTGCATGCTTGCTTGGACTCAGTCTTAAAACTTGTTTTCATTTTAATGCCAGGGTACAGTCTGCCTGAAAAAATGCTGACGTAGTAGTTAAATGATGGAAATAAAGATAAAATTGGTAATTGGTCAAGGGTGCTTTATGATTCTTGAAATTTGCTGATAAATGTGTCAAGCTGCCAGACTTAGTTTGGACATTTACTGCTAGGTTATTAGAGAGTACAGCACAGGAATGACATTTCACAGAGGTAATTCTCCAGAGAGGGTAATTTTTACATCTGCAGCCTAGGAAACTTTGGCTTCAAGTGAATTTGTAACATGAACATAGAACAAATGTGGGCGAGAGTGCTAGTAAGCATTAAAAAAACCTTCGCCCCCAACTTTCTGGTGCCAGAAATATCAGAACTTAACCTAAATAGCACGAGATAGCTGAAACTGCATGCACAAATATCCCTCAATCACAGTGGGACAAGGGCATTCTAGTGCAGAGTATAGCAGGCCCCTAGCTTTGGGTTCCAGAACAGAGGAAAAGTTGGACATGAATGGAAAAATAAACAGATTGCATTCATACATGTGTAGTATTTCCTCCCTATTCTTTGTACAGGTATGTAAATTGTGAGATGTGTTTAGTATTTGCATTTGTATCCTGCCCTACATACTAAGAACTCAGGGCAGGTTACAACAATTAAAATACCTATTTAAAAGATTAAAAGGAGCCACTTCAAATACTTTGAGCTTGAAATAAAATGCCTCTTAAGCTGAGACTTGTTTCAAGCAAGGACCAAAACAGATCTTCTTTCATGAAAATATTTTCAGCATTCTGCTTATTCCTGCAACCATTTTTAACTTCTGAAGACTTTTTTCTCATTCGTTTATGTGAACTTTGAGTGTCTCCAGATACACTGAAAGCTTCAGTGTCCCTCCATAGCAGCTGCAGAGCCACCAGACATGGCAATTGGAAGCTTTGGAGTCCAGGTGCAGCTGCTTCCGGTCAGACAGATGTGCTGGCTGGAAACTGCACAGTGACTCCACAGCTGCTTCCTGTCTGCCAGACAGGAAGCTTTGATCACCTGCAGTAGCCAAGCAGTAGCCCCAGAAACTTCAGAGCAAAAAGCTGCTGATTACCCCAGCTTTTTACTTGGGGTGGAGGGATGTTGCAGGGGATAGTTATGATGATTGAAACGGCAAAGTCCCTCCACAGCTTTCTTCATGTCTGGAGGCACCCTTTTTGGACCAGTCACTGGTTTGTATTGGGTTGAGTGTGCTGCCATTGGCTGGGGAAGAGGGAAGCCCAAATGAGAGCATTTCAAAGTGAAGATTAATTTCTTCATTTTAAACACTCAAGGACCACTTGGTTTATTGGGAGAGATAAAAACTCATTGAAAACAAATCCATATGTTCAGAAGTTTTAACAAGGGCAGAAGGAAGGCAAACAGCAACTCAAAACTTTAATAGTTAATTTATCCAGTGGCTGATTTAAACAGAAAATGAGGGCAAACGAGAAAAGAATTAGTGATGTTCATCCTTTGTCTTTCTTCCTGTGTGCTGGTGGTACCAGTCTGATCCCATTCACACCTCTTCCATAATTTGTCTCTGCAAGGTAAGACAGGAAGCGAGGGGATGAGGGAGAGGCAGGGAGAGAGGGATTCTGCTCTGCTGCTTAGCTGAGTGTGGTTTCTTTGGGCATCCAAATTACAAAGATTAGTTCTTGATCCCTATGGCTGAACATTAAAAGGTCATGGTCACACCTTCATTTTGAACCTTCTTTAGTCCATCTTTAGGTCTGACTAGGGGTGTGCACGAATGCAGTCTTTGGACAACATTCGTATGTGTCTGTGTGCATCCGTACACATCCCGTTTTTATCCCGTATGTATCGGAACAAATGTATACGGATACAAATAAGATCCGTACGGATACAGATGTCATGTCTACATATCCGTACACATATGGATGTCCGAATAATTGGAACAAATTATTCAAAGCATTCAAATTCATTCAAATGTTAAAAAATGAAGGTACAGACATTTGATCTGATTCAAATGTCCGAATTCATTGAAAGTTTTGAATATTCTGGTACATCCCTAGGCCTGATTGCTTATACCTTTTCATTTCTATCTGTTTTATCTGTGGACTTTCCATTCAGGCTCCTTCATCCAAATCAGTGGTTCTCAACCTGTGGGTCGGGACCCCTTTGGGGGTCAATCTACTCTTTCACAGGGGTCATTATGAAGTAGCAACGAAAATAATTTTATGCTTGGGGGTTAGGGTTAGGTTGGGGGTCACTGCAACATGAAAAACTGTATTAAAGGGTCACGGCATTAGGAATATTGAGAACCACTGATCCAAATGAAGGCTCCTACTCCAGGTTGACTTCACAGCCAGGGACAGCACATGGAGAAAACAGCACCACCTGTTGCTCCTTGTCCTCCTCCTCCTCTGAATTTCTGTCAGAATCAGGGGACAATGTGCTTGTTTGCTGGTTCCTTGTGGGGATCCCCAATGGGGCAGACTGGCCTACAGAGTTTCCTGTGCTCCTTGGTCCTTCTGCCACTTCAAGGGAAGCAGGCAGTGTAGGCTGCTGGATCTCCTAGTACAAGTGGTGCTACAACTCTTTGTATGGCCTCAGTTTTGAACTTCTGAAACTAACTGTGACTGGCCTGGAAGCTGTCTGGGTCTTGTTTTCCAGAGAACTGAAAAGACAATTGAAGATCCACTCCATCTTCCTGCAAGATCATCTGAGTGGTCAAGGAGTGGCTCTGGGGTGAAATTGGGGCCCGAGGGACAGATGGAAATACCAAAATATGCTTCACCACGTTCTGAAGACTCTGCTTATATGCTCCTTTCCCACATGCAAAATGAGCATTCTTGGGAGTGCTCGCAATTGAGGGCTGGATGAGGTCAGAGGCACCTGTTTTCAATCCCAGCCCGGAAATAGCTGCTGGGGCTGGACAACCAATCAGATCCAGAGCGGCAACCAATAAGAGGCGAGCACAGGGGGTTATGACAAGGAAGAGAAGTAGGAAGGTTTTAGCGGCGTATTTTTCAAAGTGTGTGTAATACAGGGATTTTTTTTTTCTACGACCACAGATGGGACAGTCCTTTGTAAATGGTCATCTGTGAAAAAACCTGTCTCATTGCACCCTCTGGCTATACTGGCACAAATAGAATCTTCTTCTTCTGGTAAACTTCCTGACCCCAAAGGCTCTTCCCATGGGAATGAAACCCTTTCCTTCGTTCATTGGTCCAGCACTTGGATTTTGGCTTTGAAAGATACCTTTGCCTCTGCAGGAGCTGCTACCTTATTGCCAGCACCCTCTTGAGCTAATTTGCCTACAAAACAAAAACAAAACAAAAAACCCACCAACAACCCAACCTCTGCAGCAAAAAGCTGTTTTTGAACAAAAAGTGCTGCACACATTAAGAATTATGCAAAGCAAAAATTATGTACAGCAAAAAAGGTGGGCATAAAAAGGCACACATCTGCAAAGTGCACACAGCACCAAGCACTCTTAACACATTCAGGTTAGCCAGTCCCACAACTACACCCAAGATACAATGCAGCACACAAAGTAAAAGCAAAGGCACATAAAACCACTCAAAACTCACTCAAAACCTCCAAGAAAGCACTCAAAACTTACTGAAACAGCTGCATCAACAACCCACTCCACTCCATACTCAAAAGCCAGCCAAAACTTGCCAAAACAGTCAAAACACCACCCAGAACTTGTTCATTTTGTATAACAAATAATGTCAGGCCCCTTTTCTCACTGCTAAAAGACAAATGGGAAAATGGCTGCTGGAGCAGGAAGAAGGTCCCAGCTTGTTAGCTTTCATTTCTGACTTCTGACAGTGGAAAAAACATATTAGGGGACTGTAAAACTGCAGTCTGTGAGTAATGATCTCAGTTTGCATACCATGTAATAGCAAATCTGATCTGCCAGATTGCAGGTTGAAGAAGAAGAAGAGTTGGCTTTTCTACCCCGCTTTTCTCACCCATTTAAGGGGACTCAAAGCGGCTGACAAAGCTTTCTATTCTCCTCCCCACAACAGAACACCCTTTGAGGTAGGTGGGGCTGTGAGAGCTCAGAAGAGTGCTGTGACTAGCCCAAGGTCATCCAGCTGACTTTGTGGAGGAGTACAGAATCAACCTCACAGATTACGAGATAAGAGTCCAGCACTCTAACCACAAGGATAAACTGGTCTTGTGCATCTGCACCTGTACGTTCCAACAGAGTCGTCTGAAGTATTTCAATGACTTCTGAAGGATTTATTTCAAATCAAATCAAAATTCAAAATCCAGTTGTGCATGTCTTTAATCCTTTCTGCGAGTAGGATAGAGTTGTGCCAGATTTACAAATTCTGGTGCAAGGGACATGGAAGGGTTATTACTTGGTCCCGGCCTATACCAGAGTACACACAACTTTAACAAACTATAGGATTCAGTTCCACATTCATTGGCATGCGAGCGCAGGTAGGACAAGTCCTTGAATCTCCATTTTAAAAGAATTTATAGTGTTTCCAATTTCAGAAATTTTACATAGCAGGATTGGAAACCATTCCCACCCCCAGCTGTGGGGAAGCAGGGTCATTCACAGCAGACAATTTTGAGAACTGGACTGGTTGTCAGACGTGGTATAAAGCAGCTCCATCTATCAATACCCAGGTACCTAAATTTGCATCCTCATAGTTCTTGTCGCAAAGTGGACAGCGGAAGGCTGTGGAGACTGACCCAGAATAAACAATTTGATTTAAGGTTAGTTATAAATCAGATCTAAATAAGAGGAACTCATCCCTCAGCACCTCCCAGTGTGCTATTTTCAGGCTTTTCTCTGCAGCCACAAGTCTAATCATAAAAATGATTTACATCTTATGAGTCCTATCAACTTCCATGGAATTTATAGGCATGCAGGTGCAGAGAGAACTTAGGTTATACTACATCTCCACACAATCACCAGACAGAAAGCAAGTTTTAAAGGTAACCTAGAGCTTTTTCATTTTAAGATCCTGGGTTGTGAAAGCAAGGGCTTTTGGAGCTGCAGGAAATATTTCAAGATCTCTGCAGTTACATTGCATAGTGTAGAGTTTTGCATAAAATAAAGGCTGAGGCTGAACAGAGAAAAGCTACTAAAAAAACCCACTGTGTAGCATAAAGCATGGAAAATAATGATTAGATTCTTGTTTATTCATTAGAATTTGAGCTGCTTAATGTGTACAGAAGGCAAATGGTTCACAGAATTGTCACTGAAGATGTTGAAATTTAATGGGGATGTGTTGGATTCATGTAAGGAAAGGTGCCAATTTACTTCAGTTTTTTGGCAACACTCAAAGGCAAATACCGCAGAGATTTTCACTCGGGGTATTCTTGCATACAGTCTGTCTCATTCTTCTTCCCAATTAGGAGCACATTTGTGTTGAAAACATACAAATTACCACAGACAACTAGATTATACTTTCAGTTGGATACTATAAACTTTAGGTTTTGCACAAAATAGTTGCTTAAGATCGCAGACTGTGATGAAATAGCTGCTGGAATACAATCGTCCTCTGCAAAGGTGCCTCTGCACTTGGCTAATAGGGGTGTGAGATGATTTATATGTCTTTCTGCTCTATAAGTGTATGATCATTATCTTTATTAATGGAGTTAATTGCTATACTGCAGCAAAGCAGCTTCATCGGTTCCTTGATTTGCTCTTCAGCCTGACGACAAGAGATAATAATGTAACAAACACATTGCATAAATGAAAAATACAGACACATAAACACTACCCCATTTACAGAAAATGGCACACTTTGCATTTTGTGCCTGTGTGGCTTCTTCTCTTCAGCTCTGCTGGGAATTTATGAATAAATGTGCAATCTTATGTACAAGAAGAAGATAGAGCTCCTTTTTAATTTGATGCCTTTTACTGATTCACATTCATTTTGCTCCTGTGCTTGAAAATGCCATCATATTCTCTTAAGGTTAAATAAGATGACTTTGTATTTTAGGCCCAAATGATACAGCCCCATTTACGAAGGAAACTTCAGAACAGTCTCTAATCTCATTACTTTGACTGTGGATCCTTGCCTCAAGATCGGGAGCGAATGACAACAGAAGGTTTTGCAATAAAACATTTACTGAAACCCTCTGTACTTCTCTCAGCCTTTAATTTTTGCCTTTTTCTTTTGACCCATGCTCTGAATGGCAGCCTGCTTTTGTCATTGTTGTTGTAAATGTGCAGGATTGCAGGGAGCAGCTGAGACTGCAGTGAGAGGGCCGTGGTCCTGATGTGTTAGAGGAATCTTATGATGTGGTCTTCTAGTGGGTGATGATAAACAGTCCCTTCAAGCCTGAGCCAATGCAGCGCTTTATAGAAAATGGAGGCCACATGGACATATGAATGTGACTCAGCTGTGACCTTTGCACTGGTCTATATTTATGAGAATTCTCTTGCATTTTTCATACTCAGTGGCTCCAGGCAAATTCAAAATTTCAAAAAGCACCATAAATTTATAAGACATTTGCTTAAAGCTCCAGCCAGCAAGTAGGCTCAGTTTCAGAATACAAACTTTTTAAAAAGCTCAGTAGTGAGACAAACTCAGAGGTCTTCCCTGAAACCTAGATAATGTAGGATCAGGAAGAAACCACTTATTAGTAGACCAGATATACCAGCCTTCCTTAACTGGATGTTTAGAGCCTAACTCCCATTAATCCCAGTCTGTACAGGAGGTAAGAATCTTTTCTTCCCCCCTCTTGCCAGCCGGGGTCCCATCCCCTGCCTGCCGATTGGTTCTCGTAATGACATGGTGGAGGGTGTGGAATTGCAGCTCCCCCTCTCCTCTCTTTTCTCCCCTCATGCTTTTGCAAAAGACGTCCTGCCAGTCCTGCAATTACACACACACACCTTCACTCTCCTCCCCTCTCCATTGCCAGCAGCACTGGCTGGTAAGCGCGCACGCACACACACACACATACACACACACACACCTGTAAATTCAGGACTGGTACTTTTTCGCTTCTCCACAAATGCAGAGAAGTGAAAAAGCAGCAGCAGCAGAGAGAGCTGCATGCGCACTCGCCCAGCTGGTTGCACACATGCGTGCTCAGTGGGGCATGGGGGGCGGGGAGGTGCTTCTCTGCTTCCCAGGGCTCAGCAAGGCAAAACAGGTGCCTCCAGTGTATGCTTCCTGGCAAGGAGAAAGTAAGGGGAAGTGAAAAATGAAACTTTGTTATCAGTGTGAAGTGTGGAGTGGGTGAATTGCTCCATCTTATCAGGCTGAATTGTTACTTCTCTGCTGAATATGGATCTGGCACTTTAACAAATCTGGCAAGGGGCTGGTCCCTGTGCAGGGTGAAAGCTCACCCATTTCATGACATATTTGCCCAAATACTGCTGTAGCCTTCCCACAGCAATAAGGAAGAAGCGTTTTACAAGCAAAAATGGAAAAAACACCTGAAAAAACAGGTGCTTATCTATTCCATTTTTTAGCCAAATAATCCTCAAAATACCCCTGAAACAGATTGGTAATGGGGATACAGAGAATCCAAACCATTTCTAAACCATTTTAAAATGCCTATGGGAACTGGGCCATAGAGATCAGCAAGCTGGTAAAGACTGAACTTAATGCAAAAACAAGCCAGTCTATGGCCACTGATACCAATGTTTGTTTCTTTTTACATGTGAAGGTCAAAAAGGCATTTCCTCATTGTAGTTTTTTCTCCCATTTGGCTGACCTTTTTAGTTTTCTTCTTCTCTCTCACCTAAGGAGAAGGAAAAGAAGGAGGAGAGGGGATGGTTTTTCTACCCCACTTTTCTCACCCATTTACGGGGACTTAAAGTGGCTGACAAACCTTCTGTTCTCCCCACAAGAGATACTCTGTGAGGTAGGTGGGGCTGTGGGAAAGAGAGCTCACCCAGCTGGCTTTATGGTGGAGTGCAGAATCAAACCCAGGGACTATGGGATAAGAGTCCGACTCTTTAACCACAAGACCAAACTAGCTCTTTGGATCTGAGAGTTCAAGGTTAATTTTCACAGGAGTCCCTTGGCTTCTTTCCAAAGCTGATGCTATAGAAGCTTTGTTTGCATGGCTATTATCCTGTATAGAAATCCCCATGGATGTTGGCCTGCAACATCTTTTCATTTCTGTTTAATAGTTTTGAAACCTCATTATTAATCTTTCAGGGCTCAGCTACTGCAAAACCATTTTGGGGGTGGGCTTATTATTATTTTTTTAAAATGAGGCCCCAAATGTCTCTTAACTATTTAATTATTCTTTTACATAGCATTGTGTAAAACAGATTAAAACATCCACCAAGGGATTTACTTTTGGATTCTTTGGGTCCAGTGCATTGTGAGTACTTTCAAAGTCAAAGATATCACGTGCAAAAACGGGGACAATAGTTCTCAATCGTTCCACAATTCCACCCCCACCCCCCGCAAAAAAACCACTAACTCCCTTATTCAAGACCACTTTCAAAACTTAAAAAGCCTTGCATGGCAGATCATTAGTTGTGCTTGCTAGTCTGTCCTTAAGGAGAACTGTTTATTACTCTGTATTTTTAGTTGTCTTGTTTGATCTTGGTTGATTTTTCGCCTCAAGTAGCCAAAAGGTTTCTAGCTTGGTTTATTCTGAATTCTTTTGTTGTGTGGTGAATAGAGCATAGCAAGTTCTTTTTCCCATATAACATTGGATGCAGACTGAGGGAACTTGGCAACAGAAGGAGGGCACTAACATTTCATTTGCTACCTTCTTAGCCATTTTTTCTTGAGTCTTGTGATTAGTGCGGGCTGAATTCCAGTTTGCAGTTTCAAAGAATGAAGAAAAAAGATGAAAGTCAGATTCTTGGACTGAATAATGAGATTCCCTTGATTTCAGAATTTTTTTTTAATGTGACCCCCTCTGAGTAATATGAAATCAGAGATCTCATCTGTTTCCACAGGTTGAACTAAGGAAAAAATTCCACACACAGTTCTACTGTTTTTTTTATTCCACCATGGCACAAAAATGCAGATTTGATATGGATCCATGTGAATTTTACATGGGATCTCTCCATAACCACTTTTGAAATATGTATTTTATTTCTGAGCACAAAGTGATGTACTGAAGCCATATTACACATGTTATGTCAATTCTACTGTACATAATTGGCCTATGAGGCATGGATCCTCATGAATTATCTTAAAATATCTCCACTACCACTGACTAAGGGAATATCCAGATGATGACACAATAAAAGGCTGCTTGCAAGGCAGAAATATCTGGATTCACCACCACAAAGGTGTGCTGGATACACAGCAGGCACCTTCTGCGCTCCAAATCAGCAGCTGCAAAAAGACATTCCATAGCTGCAAAGTTTCCATTTATGATTTTATGACAGATCCAAAATGGCTTCCTAGTCAGCCATTTTGGGTCAGATGCTAAACCAGGATAAGCAGAAAATTCACACACTTACCCAGCTTGTGACTCTATACAGCAGTGGAAGAGGCAAATTTAGTCACAATCCGTTCACAACTTGTGGACTCATCCCAAATAATAATTTTTTAAAAACCATAGATTTGGTCCAGCTCCAGTTGCTGACCAAATATATCCATCTGGCATTATCTCTTGTTAAATAAACAGCAAAGGGGGCAGCTCTGGTCCCTTACAGACAGTGGGAATAAATCCGTAGCTTTATGAAAATTCGCAGCAGGTCTGCAGCTTCCTCCTCGGCAGCTGCAAACCTTGCATGGCATGCGTGGCAAGGCACATGTCACGTGGGATGGGGCAGCCAAAGGGGAACTGAGCTGCAGGCTCAGCTCTTGTTGGCTGTTTCTTGCCATGCCATCCTGTCATCATTCTGCAGCAGGTAAATTCAAAGTAGTGGCGGCATAATCCACCAGCGCTACAAAATATTGGCTGTCGGGTGTGACACCCACACCCAGTCTGTGCATTGGAATGCACAGTATGTGCAAGTCTGGACACACCTATCTTTGTGTGTTTTAGTGGTGCATGTATCTGGATGTTCGGTAGGTAGAACATACCCATTGTCATGCATGCACATGAGCAGTGGACAGAAATTCGATTGACTTCCTCTACAAAGGTAAGTAATAGCACTATTGCTGGAAAACCCACTACCAAGACTGACACTCTGTCATATCTCCTGTGGACTGCTATACTTTAGGCAAGCTGAAGTCATCTTCAAAGGTAGCCCTAGGTAAAGCAGGTAACAATAGCTGAGACAAGAGATAACAAGGGCCTAAGGAACTGGGTTTGCAGCCGGTTGGTTGAGATAAGAACTAATTGAGGTTGTGAGTATGCTCCCCTTACTATGGCTTCATGAAAACATGGATTGGAGTATCCAAAAGATTCATACATGGGATATTTCCTAATAATTTTCAATCTACTGAGGTCTGTGGGTTTTTTCCTGTCTCTGTCAAGATAGAGGATGTTCAGTCTATGCCTTTTTGTGGTTATTTGCTTAAGACTGCGGTTAAGTATTAGGAAGTAAAACACAGTGTTGTTCTTTTTTTTAAAAAAAAGATACACTTCCACCTTGAAGCTTTAGTAAACTGCAACATAAAACGAGCTATTGAAGAAGAGTTACAGACCTCTGAAAATAATGCTTCAATGGAAACAGTGTTATTTCTAGAAAGCCTGATGGCATGTGTCAATAGAGTTGCTTGCTATTTATCCATGCATCAGGTGCGGATTGATAGGAATGGATTCATGAATGGAAAGGCATCTTAGGCCTAATAAACACAACAGGAGTTACTGGGGCCTTTCTGCCCTTACCACTCATCTGCACTGTGGTCCCCTTCAGTTCCTCTTTTGTCTGCACATGCATGTGGGTTAGAGGGGCCCCAGTCCCTGTTAGTAGGCTCCAGACAGAGTTTTATCAGACCAGGGGCCTGTTTGCACTTGACTTTAATTCTGGAATATTTCCTAGAATAGGAGCCTGCTGTCCACATGCAAGTTACAGCAGGTCCCAAGTGAGCCCTGTATTAGCATGTGGTCAACAGACCCCTGTCCTTGGATATATTCCAGAATACAGCTCCTGGCATTCCAAAATGGCCTCCTGGTCCACTTTAGATCTGCAATAATGGTAGACCTCGTTAAACAGCTCTATTTGTGTTCTAGGGCCATTTCAGTAGTATGCCTTGATGCACTACCACAATGGGTCCACCAGGGTTCCAAGGCTGGGTCTGAAACTCACTCAAGCTTTGTGTTGGAATGGGACGCTCAGCATGTTTGGACAATTGCTCTCCGGCTGGGCCTGGGCCCCGCCTATCTAAGTGTTTGTGTTAGCTCCTTTTCTTGCTGCTGAGCTGAGTTAGAGCTCCTGTTTGCTCAGGTAGCTTGTTGCAGAAGCAATCTTTCTCTTGCATACACATGATGGTACAACAGGTGCCCGCTTGTATAAGGAAGTTTAATCTTTAGAGCAGATAGGTGTTTTACCTTTCAGCTGGAACAAAGGAATGTAAATTGAGTCTACTCGAACAAAAATGTAAGTTCTGATTTACTAATTGAAAAGGTCATTTCTTTTTCTTAATATACTTAGAGCAGCCTGAGCTGATCCAATAACCCTATTTCCCAGCACTTTGGGGGTGGTGTGGGGCCTGATCCAGACCAGAGGATTGCCTCATTCAGACCAGCTAATCTGGAATCCCATCAGTAAATGTAGAAACACCCCTTGGCTTGTTCATAGGTTAACTATGAAAACGAGATACTTCCCATGATATGCTTAGACGCACAGCACCACAAACATGAGGGTGGCCAGATGAAATGGAAATTAAAGATCTAGGACCTTAAATAGTTGAATACAAGTCAAATTTCAGCAGATGCTGTTGCAATGATAAGAGACATCTGCTGAAACTTACATTCTAAAGACAATGGAACTGTGTCCTTGTTTTCACAAAATCAAACTAAAAATAATGTAATAATTAGAGCCAAAAGGCAGACCTTCTCCCCAAATAGTCTGGTAGCAGTCTTAACGAGAACAGTTTTTCTGAGGACTTCTTTTTCTGTGGATTTCAGCAATATAGCCCTCGTAAAGTCCAGGAATAGAAATTTAAATGGGATTGGCCGATCCCCAAAACAGACTGGATTCGCCTTTAATCTTGTATGGGAACGCACCCTGTGTTCACTAAGTCTGTATTTGCAATTAAAGTAACTGTTTTTTAAAATGTGAATTGCACTTAGTACTCCTGTAATAGAAAGTGCCAGCCTTTTCTGCTATGGCTTTGAAACCAGGCTTACATCCAGGTGGTCATCCAATAGTCCATCTCTATGGCAGGAGTCTGGGAATCAATGGACTTCGGGGGAACTAAAGAAGCAAGTTTTTTTTTAACTTATTTGGATGCAACCTAGTCCTGTATTCACTTAAAAAAGGGAATGAAATTGTGGTTGAAGTGGACAGGACCCAGCCCTTGTTTAGAATGAAAACATTTCCCTTTTCTCTTTCTCTCTCATCTCTAGGGTGGGAGGAAACCTTAAAAGTCCATGAGCTAATGGAATATCAGTTTGCTCAAGCCAGCACAGGCAAATTCATAGTGGCATTTATTTTTATTTTTACTAAAAGCAGCCATCACTTGGGAAACTTGCCCTCCCTGATTGGACAAAAATGGTCTTTTATCCTGTTCAGATGATGATTGTCAGACTGGATTGATTGAGATAAAGAGTTTCAGGATTGCAGCCTATCAGCATCCATTATCACCAAACATATTGTTCTTGGTGGCATGTGTACACTGCATCAGAGCCAACCAAAAATGGAAATTATACCTAGCTTCATTTATGTTTGTGATGTAGGCAAAGGACTTTCTATCCCCTTACAGTGCCGTTTTATGTGTGTTTCAAGTAAAGTAAGCCCTCTTGTGAACAACAGTGCTTACACCCACATAAAAGTGCCTGACGTTGCCTTCACTGTCTTACAATTAATTAACTGAGGATTTAATTGCAGATTTAAGCTGTTTCCATTTCTGTTTTACGCTGTATCAACCTTTCTTTTTATTGTCAGTATTTTTCCCCTCCTATGAGCTCCCGTCAGAGTTTCACTTGAAGAGCAGCTTATAAATACTGCAGGCAAGCAAAAGCTTGTCTCTGGGTTGGGAGTTTAGATTTATACCACAATGCTTCCAACTACAGCTGGATAGTGAAGTAATCTATCCAAATCACCTGCCCAGGTGTCAGTCTGAGTACTGTTAGCAAGCAGTTAGACAACCTGGTGTGGACAGCAGGAGCTGCGATGGGAGGGCAGAAAAAACACCTGTCATTGGAATGAAGCTACTTGAACAACCCTCACAAGATGGAAGTGGCAATGACAGCTGGGCCTTGAGCACACACACACACACAGGCACACACACCTTAGCCTGAGGACAGCAGCAGTGGTATGGATGGGAAAAAAAATGTGTCATATACACAACACAACTGCAGAACTGTGGAGTTATGGGTGGCAGCTGTAGAGCCTTTTGATGACTGTTTCTACAGTCTTCAGAGAAACACAAAGAAAATGAGTTTCGGGCCCAAGATGAAAGCTGGTGCTGGCATGCCTTATTTGCCCTGGGACCCTCTTGAGTCTGACCGGCCCTGGACCAAATTTTGACTGCACCTACAATAGGAGAAAAGGGCATCCAAAGAGGTACCCAGGGGTCAAGCACACTGCCGAAACACATTCCCCAGAGGCTCTGAGGTTAAGACATTTGTTCCTAGCCCTTGGAGTGCTCAGAATCTGAGTCTAGTGGTTAGGGAGCCAGACTCTTATCTGGGAATACTGGGTTTGATCCCACACTCCTCCATGAAACCAACTAGGCAACTTTGGGCTAGTCACAGCTCTTTTCGAAAGCCGTGTCTGTTTTAAACAGCTTCTATGTATGCCATCCCATCTACGTATCTTCCCTGCTCTTTACAGCTCCTATACTCACCTGACAGTTGCCCAGCTGATTGCAGGGCAGCTGTCAGGTGGTTGTTTGGGGGCAAATCAAGCCCTTACCTGGGCGATTAAGCGCTCAGGCAAACGGGGGGTGGGTGGGTGGGGGAGAAAACCGTGGCATCCCGGTGCAGGTATTTGCCGCGGTTTTCATGGGGACAGGGGGTTCACCTTGAACCCGCCCTGTCCTCCATTGCCATGGGGGCTCCTTAATGCAAATTAGATTCACATTAAGGGTCCCCCGAATCCACCACGGGGCATTGGCAGCCCCATGGGGACTCAGCCTGATTGAATAGATCCTTTTGCAGTTTTCTGTAATCTATTTAGTTCACCAACATGTGTGATTTGTTGCCAGCTATAAATGTATGCAGTCACTTCTGACTCCTGACTCTAAAATTGATTTTTGAACCAGTTTTACATTGTATTGCTCTCAGCAGAGTTTCTTTAAGTGTTAAACTGCTTCCTTTCCTAGATAGTTGAGCTTAATTCCTCCTCTCATTCCTGCTATTTGGCCACTTTCTGATCCATAAAAGCTCTTATCCATGACTCTGGATTACTAGCTTTCCTAATTAACTTTTGCTAGCATACTGTACTTTGGCATTCTGTACATGTCCAGAAAGGAGAGGCTATAGATTCATTTAACCTTCACTTATGTATATCTTGAGCATTTTATCCAGTAATTTTACTCTCTCACCAAGTTCATGAGCAAAATGATTTTTTTTTAAAAGATACACATATGCAGGAAGTAGTGGAAAAGTTCAAAACTATAGAATAGTATAGAACAAGGTCTTTAAAGGAAATGGAATACAAAGATGGCATCCCCATGCAAGCCATTTGGCTCTGATTGGGCTTGCATTTGACCGGATGCGGGACCGAGATTGAATGTTGCCCGTCCCCATGCTGTTCCTGGTAATGTGGGCTAGATGCAGGCTGGGTGTGCATACAGCCATCCCCATGCAAACCACGGCAAACCCCAGTAAGGGGGAGCAGCGCCATCTCCTCTCCACCCCCCCTCTCCTCATTGGAAGCTGGATTGAAGTCACCCCACCCCTGTGCTGCCCGCTGCAAGTGCCACATCCCCCCACCCCTTAGCGGCACAGAGAAGCCAGGACTGAATGGCAAAAATAATAATACACCACCACCCCCAGCTATTTAAGCAAAGCTGCTAGGAGACTTGGTGGCAGTTGAGCAGTTGAGCAGTTTTGCACACCTCTGTTCCACCTGGGAACCGCGAGAACAACTGGCAAGCGGAAAAGGGAGGAAAATCAAGCCATTATCATGCCCACCTTGGCAATCGGGAAATGAGAGTGGAATATTTGCCATGGAAAAGGGAGAAAAATGAAGCCATTATTCTGCCTGCCTTGGCGATTGGGGAAGGGGGGTGGAATACTTGTATAAAACAGTCTCGTGGGGCAGCGAAGGCCATTCCACCCCCTCCTCATTTCGGGTTTAACACCATTTGCTCCCCAAAAATCTCAGCAGTTGTGATCTCCAATACAAAGGGCAGGAACAGCGAGCACAAGACATGAACCCCCACCTCCAAATGATGTGAGCACCAATCTCCTCCCCAAATAGCTCAGGACCTTCCCCACATGCAGGCTCGGCTCACAAAGCAATGAGTGCTGAGACACCAAACTGTGACGAGAACATTTTTTTCCAGTACCAAATTTGGTCCTGGTTTGTGCAGTTTGGTCCGTGGAAATCCGACCAAATCTAAAATGCATGGGGACGCCCCTTCCCAAACCCGATTTCAATTCGGACCAAACTGTGCATGGGGACATGCCCAAACTTTCTGCTAGGGAAGTATTTTGGGTCACAACAATTCTACTTTGCATGGCAGAAGAACAGAAGAAAAATACAAGTGAAGAGGTTGCTTTTTGTCACAGCTACAGTGGAACAGAAGACTCTGTAGCTCATTGATAATACAAGCAACCTAAGAAACAGAGGGTTGCTGGTTCGATCCTCAGCCTCTCCCTGGAAGCTGGCAATGGCAAACCACTTCTGTATCTTTCCCAAGAAAACTGCATAGAGGTGACCATGGAGGTGACCATACATTCAACCAGAAGTTGTCCATGACTCAGTGGTACCAGAGTCAGAATTTGGGGAATAGAGGAGGAGATATTCTAGTTGCAGTATATATTTTGTATACACATCAGGCTTTCAAAAAGAGAGGGGGGAGGGGAAGCAACACAGAGAGAGTCCAAAGAAGTTTGGGATCAGTAATATTTTGAAGGAACTGCAGAGTTACAAAGAAGTAAAAATATTTCTGTACTGAGATTTGGTGATTCTTTAAAGGCAGGTGAAGATACTGAATTGGGAGCTGATGGGGCAGTGAAGATGGTGGGAGAAAATGATATTTAAGTTGTTCAAATGCAGCATGAGTGACCAGCATGAGTGACTTCAGTAATGGATCTTGTTGGACTCCTAGGCTGTGGGTACACCTGAGTTTTAATCCATGTTCAGTCCACTTTCAGAGCAAGCGAACACAGCAGCAAAGTGATCAGTAATTTTCTTTCCACGTATTCTATCCCAAAAGTGAGTTTTCTGAGTTATTTAACACTGAACGTAAACACCTTGGGTGCGTCTTCATGGCATAGTTATCTCGAATTCAAAACGTTTTG
>MTQE01001058.1:1460787-1474738 GCA_014337955.1 Aspidoscelis marmoratus
GAATTCTTTAAACTGAAATAACACATGCCATGAAGACGCGCCCCTTGTCACTTTGCCTAATGTATTCTCTCACTTTGAAAGTGAAGCTGGATTATACATTAAATGTGACCACAGAGCTAAAGTGGGAAATGCAACATTCCTCTGCTCTTTTGTCCTCTTAAGATGTCTTTCTGGGAAAAGCTTGAGCAAAGGACTACTTAGGGTCCATCTACACTTCAGTTTTAATCCAGCTTCAGCACCCTTCAGAGTGATAGAACACTAGTCATTTTTCTCCCATATTATCTAACCCAAAGACCAATTGTCTGAGTTACATAATGCCAAGAGAAAACAGGTTGTCACTTTGCCTATGTGTTAAGGGCATCCACATCATGGAAGCATAGGGCACATGCAAAAATGTTTGCTGCCTCGTTGGTGTGAAGTTTGTGATGGCTATTGCCCTCCTTGCATTGGAAAAGCCCTTAGTGGTTCTTTGTAAGTATCTCTCTCAGCCGCCATTTGGACCGAAGAAGAAGAAGAAGAAGAAGAAGAGTTGGGTTGTTTTTCTAGCCCATTTTTCTCACCCATTTAAGAAGGCTCAAAGCAGCTGACAAACCTTCTATGCTTCTCCTCACAAGAGACACCCTGTGAGGTAGGTGGGGCTGTGTGAGCTCAGAAAGAGAGCTGTGACTAGCCCAAGGTCATCCAGCTGATTTCATGGAGGAGTGTGGATTCAAACCCAGAGACTACAAGATAATAACCTGCCACTCTAATCCCAGTACCATGTTATGCTGGCTCCCAGTACCATGTTTTGCAAGTAATTGCCATCTCTGGAAAACCAGTGGTTAGGAGTTCCATGGAGGCTAACTGTGAAGGAGATGCCCAGTCCAATAATATTATATCAGGGAGGCTAATTCATGTACATGCAAGTTTATGAGGATTCGTTAACTGATTGTTGAAGTGCAAAACTGTACTGTAGAAAATCATGTTAGAAAATGGATAACTATATTCTGACCCAATTATAACTTGTATGTTGGTTGTTTCGGTATTTCTTAATTTCAGTATGAATGTTTCAGTACTCATAATTTAATAACAGGATTGTACTTTGAGAGATAATTTTGTAAAACCTCTTAGTAATGCTGAATCTGAGACAAAGTATTCTTGTCATTGTTGATACATGAACACATATATCAGAATGTCACTTGGAAAAGATGTGGTTTTGCTGAGCTGAAATGTCTCAGAAAATAATTGGCACACAGGAAGTTTTGGTTGTTGAACATATTTGATAAAAAACCTTCCTGATTTTCACAGGTCACCACCAATTCATTGTCCAGTTTGCCAGCTTCCTTTCCCTTTAACTCTTCTTTTGTTATGGAATACATCCACACAGACAAGATTTTACCAATATTGCACTTCTTTTCTCTTCTTGGTTCACTCTCAGTCCTTGGTTCATTCTTGTTCACAAACAGGCAATATTGCTCCATAGGAGTGACAGGATCTTTTTGAAAACCTGGCTACCTACCTGAACCTGGGGGCAGTGAGGATGGAGCCATGGTTCTGAGGTACAGTATCCCTAATAACAGGAGCCTATCATGATGTCCTTTTTGTTTTAAGGAAAACATGGAAGATCTACCATATAAGCCGTGACCCATGGGAACTTTTGCATCCATGGGAAGAGCTGCACATAACATCAATATCCGAGGGCTGTGGTCACACTTAAGGTTTAATCCAGCTTCAGTCCACTTTCAGAGTGAGTCAGTACATCAGCAAAGTAACAAGCTGCTTTCTTTCAGTATTAAATAACTCAGAAAATCCACCTTTGGGATAGATAATGAGGAAATAAAATTACTGGTCACTTTGCTGGTCTGAAGGTGGACTGAAGCTGGATGAAATCTAAAGTGTGACCACAGCATTAGCTGGCGCTACTCAAGAAAGGGGAAGGTGGGGACAGAAGAAAGAAGATTGTGAAGTGCTTAAAAGTAAAAGTTTTCCCCTTTCCCAAAGTATTAGAACCAGAGATTACCCAATGAGTCTGAATCGTAGATGTTTCAGAACACAGAATTTTTTTGTCACCCCGCCTCCCCAAATGCATAGACTTTGGAATCCACTCCCAAGAGATCTAGTGTTGACTACCAGCTTGGATGGTTTCAAAAAGGGATTGATAAGTTCATGGAAGTCAGGGCTATCAATGGCTATTGGCCCTGATGGCAGCAGGAGGTGGTCTGCCTCTGAGGGTCGGCTACTGAGAGACTGGAAGCAGAGTAAGCTGTCTGCTCTTGCTCTACTGGTGAACATCCCTGTTGAGCTGGTTGGACACCGTGAGAACAGACTGCTGAATCAGGTGGCTTTATTCAGTGGGGGTATTCATTGTGTCCTCACAAAGGTAGCCACTATTCCTTGGCTACTCCCCATAAATGAAATCTTAAGGAATGGCAGATTTTGAAACAGTGACACATCCAGCCTGCAAGGTAGTCCAGCAGGTGTAAATCAAGGGAATCTGCATCAGAACATATACCTACAAAACTCTTGATCCCATCTCCTATGTAAATGAGGAGTGGGGAGGTCACAGGGGTCAGGTTGGGCTTCCCTATTGATAGCAGAAGAACAAGCATGGAAAGCAGTCTTCATATGCTGCAGGAACTGAGCACACACACATATGCACGTTCTGAGTACATTCATAAATGGAGAGAAGTATCTACCCTGTCCTAATTGCTTAAGAATTGCTGGGAGGGAGATACAGGGGGCAAAGGCTACACTTGCTCCAGAAATGAAGTTCACAGCTCAGTTGTCAACACAAAAGGCAGAAGCACCCCAAGAGAGAGACTGAGCAGGGCTGCACATGTCTTTAGCCTTCTGCTCACATCGGTGGTGGTGGGGAGGGAAGCGGTTTCATTTGCTGGCCTGATTGGACTGATGAGATTTCCATATTCTTCATTAAGGGCCTGCCAGCCAGCTCGGCTGCCCTGCCATTTCCCATTACTCACAGCTGATCCATTATGCAAAAGGAGAAGGGAGGGAGAGGGGAAGGGGATGGAGGAGGAGGAGGAGGAGGAGGAGATGCCCAGCTAGTGACTGGAACAATCCTGTCAGTCTCCAGGCTTGCAAGGAAGTGAAATGTGAGAGGACATAATATTCTGGGAAGCAAAGACTGGCAGTGTGGGGACAATTTAAATATATTCTTGAGTCACCTCTTAAGTATCTCTCTGCCATACCATGTTCTTTTCCGCCCCTCAGTGTCAGACAGAAGGAACCTTTTCATTGTAGACACAACACATACATGCAGCCATTTTGAATACAGGAGATTCCATTTCCAGGCCCAACAGTCTGAGGGAGGGGGGGCGGGAGGGAAGCATGCAAGAAAATGCTAACAGTTTCTTATATGAAACACTTCTTATGATCCCTGTGACTTTGCAAGCCAGGTAGCACTTTATGTGTTGACTTTTTATCACCTGGAACATCTGTTCCTGTTAACTCCTTGGCAAACCTAAATAACTGGTATTGTTCAATGTGTTTCTTTCTGTCTGGGCTCAAAACTTCAGCTGCCATGTCTTCATAGGATGAGAATGGGATAAGAAATTTCCCTCAGGGCCTACCTCAGGGGTATATAACCAAGAAGAAACTCATAAGAGTGTTGTGAGGACAGCTCTTGGCACGTGTCTGCCAACAGGATTAGGAGCATGATATTTAAAAGAACAGAAGTGTGGTTTGATAGTGGATATGGTTGTGGCTTAAGGGTGAAAGAAACACAAGGAATGATTTTATTACATAGCAGCAGAAACAAAATGGGGGGAAGTTAGTTGAGAGGTAGCACTGTGGGATGGAGCCCCTCAATGTAATGAACTCTTCCCTTCTGATTTGCTGGTTTGAGTCCCCTATCACTTGTTCCTCAAACAAATACCTGTTAGAATCCCTGAAATGAATTGAGGCAACCCAGTTCACCTTTTTCATGTAGAAGTGCTGAAATGAACTGAGAGAACTCTAGGGGTGTTTTTCCACTGTCACTAGAAGTACCCATTAAGTACCTATTAATGGGTACTTAATGGCATTTTTGTACCCATTAATGGGTACTTCTAGTGACAGTGGAAAAACACTCTTGATAAGACTTCAGCACTCCTAGTATTCTGGAGAACTTTCTCAGATTTTGTACCTAGGTATAGCAGAATCAGAGGGCCCAGAAACTTCAGGATTAATCAGCTGTAGATGTCTCCTTGAGCAACCAACATAAGCAAAACATCATGAATAGCTGGTTAGACACTTAGATGCCAGCTAACTGTATCCTACTAAAACCAGGCTGTTCAAAGTCAAGCCACCCTAGACCTTCACAAAAGTGAAACAGCTCAAAGCCTCAAAGTAGATGTGATGGCTGAGGTCTCTTCCTTCATTCCACTGGTGACTTTAGGAATTATCTTTGTAGAATCAGGAAGCCACCCACACAGCAAACACATGAACCCCAGTTCTGAATGGATATTGAAAAACAAGGCCATAAAGTGGAATAAGGGTGAGCCAAGGGCATAGCAATGAACCTTGGATGCAAAGACACTGAACGAAAGGAAGCACCTACTCTTATACTCCCAAATATGCCCTAGAAGTGTGGGGGCAGTTGTTTGGGAGGAAACATTCAGGCACCCCAGGACAGGTAAGCAAGATTTAGTGATTAAATCAACTAATCAGCTTGGATGTCCACATTAGCATATTAATCTTGGAGCTCCCGCACCAGGGGCAGGGATACTGCCAACTCAGGTAGTATCTTCCTGCCAGCTGCTTTGTGGCGCAAACAGCTAAATGAAGAGATGGTCTGAATAACAAGCGAATCATGTCAAAAAGTGGAGTCAGCAGGTCAAGATGGGAGGGGGTGACAGTACTCACCACATCCTCTAGTTGCTAAGATGTATACTAGTGCAAATCCCATGCTTTTAATGTTCACTTGCGTCTCCTGATCTGGATTCCTACACTCTTGCTACACAAACACACATCACAAGAGGTCATCATTATGGCAGCAGATATATTACCAAAGAGCATTATTTCTAGCTAGAAGGATGCTAGTTCATACGAATAACAAATGTTTATGAATATTCGTGCACACCCCTACTAGCTGTTGCGACAGAGTTGTAGCTCCTGTTTAAAGCACAGCGTGAAAATAGTAGCTACTAAAAAATATCTGAGACTTCTGTGGAGTTGTCTGGAGAACTTGGCTTGAAAAAGACTTAAGATGAGGTAAATAAAAACACTTTCAGCTTCTAGATCCTTCCAGGAGTGATCTCTGCAGCAAAAACCTCACGCCACTTTCCCAGAAGATGTCATAGTTTGTGAATCTGCAAGAACTCGGTATGATAAAGAGCTCCATGCAGGCTTTTCTACTGAATAGTAAGAGTTATTATATTGCACACCTGAAAATGGCAGCTGAGGTGCAAACTGCTACTTACCAGTCTTCAAGTCTTTTAACTCCTAAACATCCTTAGGGTGGGGAAACCATTGGAGGCCCCTCAGTGGTGCCACGGATCCTAATTCCAAGGCAGAAGGTGCCCAATTAAAATAACTGCCTGTGGCTTTAGGAAAAATGATCAGCTGTCCATAGGTTTTCATTGGATCATCTTTTACTGCCCCAGGAAAGCCTGCTGGGTTTTTAGTAACATAGATCTGACTAGCTGATTGTAATTGGCTGCCTGAAATGATTTTCACTCCCTTCTCGCAGCTGCATCTTTCTGCTGGTTGTCTCCAACCCCAAAATGTTTTTCTCCAGACCTTAACCAACACCTGCAACCTTTCATTTAGACATTTAGTGCAGTTTGGGGCTGCAGAAAGGGGTGCCGGCACTCTTGGAGACCTCAGTTCAATCCAACCAAATTGGTTCTGCCCAGAGGTGAGAATGCACCACCAATTTGAAAGGGCAGAATCAAGGGTTCCAATTGTGCAGCTATCTTGCTTCTCCCATAATCCTGATCTTCAGCCATAACCACTTTCAACCAGGCTAGAAAAGAATAAATATATGCCTTTGAAAGAAGTCTAGAAATGATCCCAGAACTTCAATTATTCCAAAACAGGGTTACTAGAATATTGATGACAAGAGATTAACATTTCGATCATGTTACACCAGTGTTCTCTTCTCTATCCCTCAGAATAAAAGTGGGTTTCTTCTAATTCACATGGAGCACTCTGTTTCAGACTGAGCAGTAATGGTCCACCTTAAGTCATCTTTAGAGGGACATATTGTAGACCTAATTTACCCCATCTGAGTATTGCTGAGAATTTCAACTCACCTTAATTAAGTCAACGTTCTAGGACATATTCCTGTGGAAATACCCCTCCTTGTTGACTTTGCGAGTCTGCCCAGATCCCTGTCCCACAATGGCCCTCAGTTCATGTAGCAATCATCTTATCATAAGAACTTAAGATGATCTCTGCTGGATCTGGCCACAGCCCATCTAGTCCAGCATCCTGTCCCACGCAGTGAGCCAGTGCGACTCACAAAGGCAAAACCTTCAACTGCTTTCTAATCCCTGCCTGTCTCTCTAACCTGAACGCAGTACCTAGACATCCATTCTATAGTCATTAATATACCTGCCCTATATGAATTTAATCTAATCTTCTAATACATGTTCCTGTTTCAGGAAAAACAAGCATTGGCAGATATCCTCCTTTGTGTATTCTTGTTTGGTCAAATCTGCTAAAGGGAAGATATCTCCACTGAAAGACCTTAGTGGAATTAGCTCTCTATGAAGACTCGGTTGGTGCCTATTTTGCTTACTTTGTGGCATTAAATACAAACTTCTTTCTAGGGATGTGATCCATTCCACTTTACTCCAAGTTTGGTTGAGTTTGGCATGGAAGGATGGTGCCATCTCCAGAAATTAATTTTCTTTCTTTCAGTTTACATACTGCACTTAAGAGAGAAGACCCTCAAATTTGTTTGCAGTATATATTGTTAAGCTGCTCCCACATCCCAGGTGAGATGGGCAAATGTGCCACCTTGTTTCACTCCAGTAGCATGAGAACACAATAGCTACAAAGATGCTTGTTGAAGAACTGTTCTATGTATTCTGCCAGGCTTTAAATAAGTTTTTAAACATCTGAAGATTTTTCAGTGGCACTTACGGTCTGTGGAAGTTTGATCTCTTTGCACTGTGAAATTTTTACTGTACTGTGGGATTTTATTGATTTTTCTTTGTTCTTCCTTCCTGTTTCTGTATTGTATTTTAACTTGGATGTAAATCCAGTCAAAAAACTTTTTCAACATAGAAGTATCATGAAATAAATAAAGGTATTGCTCGGATGAACCTGGCCTGGCAAATCTGAAAGCATGACCTAAGACTCAGAAATGCACACAGAACTTTTTTTCTTTTTTCTTTTGGTCTTTTGTTCAGGGTTGAAAAAAGGCTCAGAAGAGTCTGAATATTCTGGCTGTACGGAACAATAGAAAGTTTGCCTGAGGACATTTAAGGGGTAAACCCTCAATGGACTGAGAACTATGGAATGATGGGTACTGTCTAGGGGTGTGTAAGCTTGTTCCCGGCTGCCCCCACCTAGCCTTCTTGGAGCCTACAGGGGGTGGGGCTGACAATGACATCTTCATGAAGCCTACTGTGATTGTTGGCTTGCTGGGGCTACCCTCATCCCCTGCCAGGCCTCAAAATGACAGAAGTGGACACACACCTCATTTAGAGGCCTGTCAAGGTGTAGAGAAGTCCTGGCAGGACTGAAAACAGGGCCTGCGTGAAGATGCAATCAGTCAAGTCCAGCTCAAAGCAGCAAGTAGCCTCATATCCTCTAAGTTCCAGGATAGGATTGTACACAATTTTTTTTTTCCGGAGGGGTCGATTCGTATTAAATCAAATGCAAGAAAATTTGTATTCGTTCAAATAGATCCCTTTTTGAATTTGGTAGGATTTGAATTTGATACGAATGTTTAACATGAATTCAATTTGAATCCCTGCTACAAATCGCATATGAATCCCCTACATGTACCTTACAAATCGCATACGAATCCCCTGTGTATCTGATACGTATTCCCTACATATCTATTTTGAACACATCAAATCTGCCCTGAATCCACTTTGAATCCACTTTGGAACCATTGCAGATGTGACTGGTGCAGCCGCTTTGCCACCTCCCCAGGTTCACGAATATAACAGAGCTTCGTATGAATGTTCTGAAGCATCTGATTTGAATTCTAATGTCGATCTTCAAATGTCCCAACATTCGAGTCAGATTTGAATGTCCAAATTCAGACAAATTTGGAATGTTACAAATATTTGTGCACATCCCTATTCCAAGAAGGTTAGGAGGGACAGCCTCCGGGAAAGATTTAAATGTTCATCTTTTCTTAGGGTTGAGCTTGCTAGGTGTTCCAGATACACTGACAGTACCATATTTTTCAACAATGTTGACAACATTGTAGTGGGGCAATTCATAATGACAGTGACATACTGTCTAGCACCCTCTTCTCGGACAGGACCTGGTCTTTTCCCTGGTACTCAGAATGCTGTGATGGCTACTTCCTTGTCCACCAAACATTTGATATTGGTGGCCATTGCTATAAATGTCTTTGGCTTACATTTTGTTTTCTTGCGGGTTTGGGGCTTGAAGCTCCTGTCTTGTTTGGGCAGTCTGCTTCCTTGTGACCAGGACTTCCATAGTACAAGCATAAACCCTGTGTACATTATCCAGTCTTTTCTTCTTGAATGAGCTGGTCTGTAGTGGTTCCCAAGGAGGTCCACGGTGGTTCCAGGGAGGCTGTGACTCCCTGGCTGAGTCTTTGGGGCACGGTTAGGGAGTCACCAGTAGTAATCTACACATTAGCCAGCCATTTCGGCAGCCACTTGGGGCTATCTACCCAAGGTATTGTGAGCATCATGATATACTACCAACATTTTATTTCCTGATTCAGCCCATTCCAGAACATCGTGGCTTTGCAAGCATTTCCTAGCTACGAGCCTTTGGAGTTTAGATGCAGATGCTGCTACTGTTCATTGTCTTAGCTGCCTGTTAGTATTATATCATTTTTATCTTGATGTCTTGGAGTTGTTTACACAACATGAACAAACACAAATTATTACAGATATTATACATAAAAACACATTCACATAGCATGAAGTTAGGCCATTACTGGGAACTCATGGAGGATCTTCCCAGCTTGCTCTTTAGCCTTCACTCTCTTAAGGAACAGTGTACAACATGGTTTCAATTGATGGGAACTTAATACTGGGCTTCTAGGTTTGTAGAAAGTGATTAAATGTCCTAGGCCCACTGCACTTCCACCCCTTTGAGTAGGTTGACTATAAGTACAATTCTGGCTGGATCTTCTGAGAAATCCCTGGCACAGATATACATGTACATCCGTAGTTGGGTTGATCTCCATTAGAATGTGCACAACCAAAAACGCATATTCCTTTTAAAATTGAACCAAACAGCCATTTGTTCAGCTTGATAGCAAACTGTTCAATCAAACAAATGGTCGTTTGTATTCCATTTTGATCTTGTCTGGAAACAAAATAATTCAAATTGCTCCATTGAAAAAACCCATTTTCAAGAGCACAAACACAGCAAATGTGAATTCTCCAATAGAACTGTTGGTGTTTGTGAGCAGGGAACTAGTTCGAATTTCCAGATATCCAAACAGTACCAGTGGCTGGATTGCTGTAGTGGTCTTCTGCAGGAGTGCAGATTGTGGTAGAGGGGTTGGTATTACTGGGTGTGGTGATGGAATCACAGGAGGGGCCAGTCTGATGGGTGAGGGTGGGGTTGGAGCTGGCTGATGTGGAGAAGGTGGTGCCAGGGGTGCTGGAGGCACCACTGCTCTCAGAAGTTGAATCTCTGGTACAGATATTGGTGAGCCTTGTCATGGTATTGGAAGTCTATTGGACACGGGCATTTCTTGGGTCACTACCAATATGGATGGGGATTCAATCCAGCAGCCATAAGTAACCCTTGGTTCAGACTATATGTTTCTCTCTCTCATGTGCGTGTGTAGACCATCCCTGATGTATGCATCCACTGTGCTTATGGCTCAGTATAGCCGTAGCCCTCTCATATAATTCATAAGCAGTCCCCTATGCATATTGCAACTGCTGCCAGATAGTGCTTCTTCAGCCAGACACCTTTTCTCCTGAATTAGTTGGGCCTCAGCCCAGTTTGGATCAGTAGTGGCACGATATTTTCATTCTGTTGGCTATTGGCTGGCATAGTAACTGGAATGCCCTACACAGTAGTGGGTGCCCCTACATAGTTGAGCTGCTCCAAGGACTCACTAGAAACACAACAGTATTATCAGTGGACTTTTGCCAGGCATCTCAACTGGGGCCTGCATTAGCTGCAGCTTTAACACAGGTTACTGCTTGAGCCCTGGCAACTCAGTCAAGAGGGCTACTAGGGTTTTTCCAGCAGTGGTTGTAGGGGTGCTTGTCACTGGAGTTTCCATGAAGGTGTCAGAGGAGTTGTTTCCATGGTTGACAATGTGTCTCCAGCAGTAGTGGCGGGGGCCTCTTTGGTTGTAGTCACTGCCACTAGATTGTCCACTCAGAAAGATGAGCGTCAATGGGGGTGGGAGCTGCACGTGCAGAACCAGAATGCCTACTTGGGCCTACAAAGAGCACACAGGGGTGGTGGTGGTCTGACCAAAGGTAGGGGGCATGGGAATTTGGCCTTGGCTGAAGCTTCATCAAAGTTTTGACAAATCCTGGATAAATCCAGTTCACGGATGAATAGGGCCCATGAATGTAGGCCCCTTTTGATTCATCTGCGAATTCATACAGATTTGTACGGATTCTGAATGGCACAAATATTTATGCACATCTCTAGTGAAAAGCACCCCAGTTTCTACTTGCAACTGGGTAACTTTGGCTTGAGAAAGCTCTAAAGTCAAATCCTGGTGGTCTACCACATATATTATAGCACACACCTGGCTGCTGGGCAAGATGCCAGAGATGCAACTTGATCCTTCCAGAAATGATTGACCCATATCTAAGGATTGGTTGGCGGATTCTTATTCTGTCAAGACCACTAACTCAAGCCCATAGTGGACAGGACAAATGCAAAGCAAGTCTGAATTTCCAATTAAGACTGAACTGACAGCTGTGTGACCTTGGGCTAGTCACAGCTTTCTTCTGAGCTCTCACAGCCCCACCTACCCCACAGGGTGTTCTGTTGTGGGGAGAAGAACAGAAGCTTTGTCAGCTGCATTGAGTTCCCTAAAATGGGTGAGAAAAGCAGGGAAGAAAAGCCAACTCTTCTTCTTCAGAAGTGCATCGAGCTGGTCCAACCTGATCCTGGGAAACTTCATGTAAGCATCAAGCAGGCTTGCACTGAAGTAGCACTAATTTTGCATGGTACAAATGGGACCACAAATTCACACTGAGAAAGAGAGAGACAGAAGCTTTTTTTAAAAAAATCCATACAACCAAAGTTTCCAGACTGTCAGGAATCCAGAAAAAGGCAAGGGAATATTATTTTTCTCGTTGCATAACAAACAAGATTTCCTTAAATCCAACAAGAAAACAAACAGTATTTGCTGAGCTTAGCTACTCTTTTCTGTTTCTTTCATTCTCCTTCAGTTCCCAGAATCCCTCAAGAGCACCACCACCTTTTTTCAATGTGCATAACACCTGGATGTCACAAGGATGGAGTATATTTCTGGGTACCTGTTGTACACGGAAGGTGGCAAAATTTTGCTCTCCTGTGTTTCTCACATTACCATCCTCAGGTTCCCAGCGGCACCCCCATGCAAAGCATTCATCCATCATTTCCTGAAGTCTGCCGACATCAACTGTCAGCCGTGTTGGAAAACACACTAGCTCAGCATATTTGTGCAAGTTTTCAGAAACTCACGCATCCATAGTGCCGTTGATGAAAGGAAGGAAACAGCACCTCAACCCAAACCTGTGCAATTATATTTGCTATTCATTTTGCCCAGCGCCAGCAATGCGAGCTCCCAATGGTCCCTGATTTACAACGCACGCTCTGCTGACACAGCAGAGAGGTAAATCCAGATATGACACAGAGATGGGAATTGCCATTGACAGGTGTTTCCTTGGTACCAGCTGGTACATGGGACAGGACAGCCTCATATTTCCCTGGCATTTTATCACAGCAGAAAAAGCCAAAGAATGCAGCTTGGGTCCTTTTGGTGCAGTTAAATCTCATTACTTGGGGGGACTAGTGGAAGAATGGAGAAAAGAAAGGCCTGCCTTTGATCAGTGAAGAATAATGGCAGATAATAGCTGTACGATCAGTTGCCAAGCACTCCTGCTGGTCTGAAGTAATTAATCAGTGGAGTCCTCTTTAATAGTGGACACTCTGTAAATCCATCCCATGGTGCCTGCTTTACAAATCTCCATTGAATACCTTTGCCTTTGAAAGAGAAAAGGCATAGGGAAGGAGGCAGGTGTGGAGGCTTAGGTGAGGCAGGTCTCAACAGGTAGTTTCCTTTGCTTCTGCTTTGATGGTGTGGTGATAATACAGGGACAAAAGAAAGTCCACTCCTTGCCTGCCAGCACAACATTGTAAGAGAGAATGGTCAGTGGCTACTATAGTATGTGGCTGATACCATCTCCAGATACTTAGACCTTTTCTGCACTTGGGGTAGGGTGAAGCAGCTCCCAGCTTCAGTAGTTCAGGAGGCCCACACAAAGGCCATCCAAATGTGGGGCTTTTCTGCACTTGAACTTTTTCTAGTATATATCCCAGAATAGGAACCTGCTATCTGCATGCTAGTACAGTGAGGCATGCCATAGTCTGCAATAACTTGCGGCTAGCAGACTGCCATCTTGAGATATATTTCAGAAGAAAGCCAAGTGCAGAAAGTGCCGTGTTCTGGGACAGGCCCCATGATGTACCACTGCGAGGCTTCTGTGAGCTTTGGAGTCTGCTGTCAGGGCTCCAATGGTCCGGAAGAAAAGTTTCTGGCCTCAGAGCCCCAGGGGATCAATTTTGATGGCATAATTTTTTGTTCTGACAAAATGGGTCCCATTCTAAAGCAGCTCATGGAGGCTTGCTGCCTTCTCCATGCCTACTTGCGCTGGTCTAGCAGCCCTGGACCAGTTTGGTCTTGTAGTTAGAGTGTCAGACTTTTATCTGGAAGTCTCCCAGTTCAAGTCCACACTCCTCCATGAAGCCAGTTGGGCTAGCTCGCTTTCTGAGCTTTCACAGCCTAACCTACCTCATAGGGTGCCTGTTGTGAGGGGAAGAATAGAAAGCTTTGTCAGCTGCTCTGAGTCCACTTAAAAGGATGAGAAAAGAAGGGTATAAATGCTAACTCTTCTATTCTTCCACACCTATTTTGGCCACCTAAACCAGGCTATGCTGCATCCAATGAAGATACAGCAACTTGCCAGCAGACAAGACTGCTCTGGTCCACACCAGAGCATGGAAGAGAAAGAGACAAGAGAGGGCTAGGCCTCATACTATACCCTGGATACCCATAAGTGGAGTAGTTATGGCACTTGTCTCACACTGTGCTTTCCCTTAGACCCAGGTTAGTAAGGACACTGTAATTCCTCTACCAACTGGCAAAGGTAACTTCCACGTGACAAGCATTGGTGTATTCTGTAAAATGACCCTGGCCAAGACCAGAACAGGGATCCATATTGCTATGGCCCATCCTGGCTCAACTTGAGAGGCTGGGAACAAAAGTTTACAGCTTCCAAAGTTGCCAGTCAAGGCTGGTTTTGCCAAGTGCCCAGAAATAGCCTGTCTTCAGTGCTGTTTCCAGAAGCCCAGCAAAATGACGCCAAGATGTGTATGCTGGCTGGACTTGCCCAGCAGTCTCCCCCGTGGCCTGCTCCCCCAGTGCCATTTTCACCCCATGCAGACAGGCCCCTCCCTCAGAGGCACTGCAGAAATTGCCAATGCCTCCCACAGCTCAGAGTCTTCGGCTGTAGTGTGGATTTCGGTTTCAGATTTTGAATGTACCAAGTCTAGTACTTGGAAAAGTAAGTAGGGCCCTGTCCCCATGCAATTGAAAGTCTGCTGGAACTCTTCTTTT
>MTQE01001058.1:1476205-1487569 GCA_014337955.1 Aspidoscelis marmoratus
TTTCAACAACATGGATAAGCGACAGAACTTTTGTCAGGCACTGTATAGACGTGTCCATAAGGTCCCTAAGATCCAAGCTGAACTTGAAGGCTACTTTATTTTCACCTTGTTCCGATAAGGTTTACTATATTTACCAAAGTATAGTAATTTTTAAAAAAAATTATCTGGAACTGTCATCCTTTATTCACCACCTTTTAATGGAGTTGTTATCCTGTTAACACTCTAATATTTTCTGAGTTGTTTCCTGTAGTTCTTTTTTTATTCTGATTGCTCTGTGTCTCTCTGTGTGTAGAGACTACAATAGAAAAATCAGGCTATCTAGTGTGGATAGTCAATTCAACACTTCACTCCATTGCAAATTCAGCCCATTTTATTGTTTCCTGTTCCCTGGATATATGTGAATAGTGATGAATGGCCTTGGATTTGCTACTTGAATAGGCTCTCTCAGTTACCAGGGATCAGCAGGAAACAATAAAATGACTGAGCTGTCAGGAGCTGCTGCCTACTATCCCATGCGGTGAGATTCTCAGCAAGCTTTGAAGAATCTTCTGTCAGGATTCTGACCACAGTCTCCTCTTGGGTTGGATGATATTCTGTGCAAGTGTACTTCTTTCCTCAGCACATTTTGATTGAGAAGTAACTCCTACCTAAGCTTGAGTGTTTATAGTAGTGTTTTTGGGTGCTGACTAAGAATGAGCACAAATTTTCTTTTGATGTTCACTTCACATCAAAGAAGATGCAGAAGAAATTCGCATTTCTGCAAATGAAGCCACTTCAAATGTGGTAGGATTAAAATCCACCGCAAATGTTATTTGAATGCTATTAGAATCCAATTCAAATCCCTGCTGCCAGTTGTGCCTCTAAATCTGTTCAGAATCCACTTTGAATCCACTCCGAATCTGCTGCAGATGTGACTGGGCAGCTGCTTTGCCGCTTCCCCACATTCACAAATATAACAGAGCATTGAATGAATGCACAAAAGCATTTGCTTTGCATTCAAATGTCAATATTCATTCACATCTCTAGTGCTGACTCTTTATCTTGGTTTCTCTTTGATCCTAACACCAACTCCATGGCTCTCGGCTCACACCCCACTGCAACACTTAGGTCTGAGTCTCTGTCTTAAATCTACAAATGGGAGACTTTAGGAAGGAAACTTAGCTGCAGATAAAAAATCTAATTATGGTTCATATTATAAAACATTCATGGTTTGGGGGGAAGAGGACAGCTGCATATACAAAGGGCCTTTTTTGACCTACCAGCTGGAGAGCTTCTATCTGCTCAGTGATCAAGTGTATCTGCATTGCTCCAATGTGGCCACTGCCCCCCTGGAGTGGGATAACACCTACCCAGAGTGACCCAGCTGTGGACTGCTAAAAGACAGCTGGCTTGCTCCTGGGGAGTAGGTTTTCCACCCTCTCCTGGGCATGGTGCAGCCAACAGGTGTTGGATTGCCATGACAATGCCCAACCGACCTCTCACTGGCTATTGCTTTAGACATTGTCTTGGCAATCTAGGTGGCCACAGGCTGGACATTCACACTACAATGGCTTGGTATGGGGATAGTTTAGTACTTGTAGCGTGAATAGCCATCACTGTGCTGGATCCTTCCTGGCCTGTTATGGTATTATTATCCCATAGCAGGTCAGAAAATGTGAATTCAGAGTAAATGCCTGCATACAACCTCTATTTCATTTTCAGTTTTAGCTAGGTGTAGTAAATAGCTCAGACTGTGAATACACCCTGGATTTGATTTTTCAGTCACTTCTAACATCCATGCAGACCTACATAAATGTACACGAACATTCTCCATGGGCTTTCCAAGTTGACTTTCATGGTTGAATTTTTCAGAGCAATTAGCCTTGTAAGAAAGTCATTTTGCCAGGCAACTCACACAGCCAGGATAGGTTGCAATGTCAACACATCCCAAAGGAATGAGAGAATCCATCACTGTGCCACAATTCTCTCCTAAAAGTTGTGCTAATATGCTCTATAACCACCTTTGCACAAGGATGGAATCCTCTTGTTGATTGATTCACATTTACCTTTAATAGCTGCAAAAAGTACACAATTTTATTAGCATGGAAGGAAGGAGGCATGAGGTAAGACCATCTGTTCAGAGATGGACAAGTTTCTGAAATCGGCTATTACAGTGAAAGAAGCAAGGCATTCAGCTGCTGTATCAGTTGGCCTGCAGAGCAGTATTCTTTCCCAGTGGAATCTTTCAGTAGAAGTGTGGTTATGGAAAGAGAACTGGATTGTAATTCAAGGAGATTGAAGGTTGAACAGAAATGGAGCTGTTCAAAGGTGAGGACTCACAGAAATCAGAGAACATTGATTTGTGCTCTGCGATTATGCAATCCATCTTCTACGGTAAAGGCCCTCGGCAAGGACTGTGAAGGAGAAAGGAAGATCAAATACTTCTGCTCCTCCAGATGAACAATATTGAGGAAACTGCACTTAAACCTGGTGGGAAATGATGGCCAATATTATACTGCCTCAAGAATTTTACTGGGGTTTGGGAATCTCTGGATAAATACAGGTGAGAACTTGTATCTTTCCCTCAAAACTGCAGCTGAATTCAACTGAGGAAATTTTCATACCTAATGCAAGCTCACTTCAATTTGCCAGGACCAACGTCCTTGGGCAGCTGCTGAGAAGATCTTTACCTCTGCAGGGAGTGCGATGCTGAGCTCCCATTCTACTCTCCTTGCTTGCTTTTCTCACCTGTTTACCTTTTCTTTGAGGACACAAGCAATGGAAACCTTAGATGAAACTTTCCCCCTCAGTTGTTGTGCTGGAGTTATAGAATGGTCTGACCCATGAGGACAGTTAACAAAGATGGTCTTGGAGATGAGATGAACCTGCTTGGCAAGGTATATGGTTGTGAGCAGACACAGCCAAAACCTGAGGTGCTTCTGAGGCAGCTTTGAGATGATTTCAAGGTGGGATTGTTCACACACCAGACTCCCCCTCCCCCTTCCTATCATGAACATGAAAGGTGAATTAGAGAAGGGTTGAGAACATGGGGGGCACACACTGTCTCTTTGAGGCATCTAATGGGGCCTAGTCTACCTTCAAGGGAGTTCTACATACCAGAAATAATTAAGGCTGCTAGCTTTGATCTCGCCCTCATAACTGTCCAATTAACCTTTTCCGATTATGCTTTTCTTTTACCTGGCCTGACAACCATTCATTTAGTGATTTCTGTATGCAGTATCAGATCTCTGTGAAAGGGAGAAAAAATCTGTTCTCGAATCTGAAGTCTAGTTGACTAGATGGTTTCATCTATGCAGTGCTCTTGAGAAGGATGTGGAAGTGGTTTGCCATATCTCCTTCCATGGATGTGCTGGGCAACAAAACCTATGAACTCTTGATTCTCAAGTATTCCCCCACCCTGTCCCACCAGCTGCAGGGAAGGAAGTAATGTGTCATCCCCCCAAGCCTCTAACTTGGGGAAAGTCCCCCAAGTCTCAACAGGCTCAGTCCTAATTAACTGTGCAGATAATAGTATCATACTTGTAATCATGAGCAAACATTGACCAGATGGCAGCAGCCACAGCAAGCAATGAATCTTAGGAAAGGTGTTGCTAAAGTTGATGGTAGTTTGTTATTTGAAATAAAACTCAGGCTGAAAGAGAACAATGAGGAAAAAAGCTCTTCCTGATGGTTAGCAAGTAATCAACCTCTTCCATACATGCATGGACGTTCATACTAGGGATGTGCACGAATATTCATCACATTCAAAATTTGTCTGAATTTGTCTGAATATGGACATTTGAACTGGAACTGAATGTTGGCACATTTGAAGATCGATATTTGAATTTGAATCGAATGCTTCAGAATATTCATATGAAACTTTGTTATATTCATGAACCTGGGGAAAGTGGCTGCATAGTCACATCGACAATGGATCCAAAGTGGAATCAGAGTAGATTCAAAGTGGATTGAGAGCAGATCTGAAGCATTCAGAGCACGTACATAGGGGATGTGTAGGGGATATGTAGGGGATACCTAGGCAGTTCGTAACAGGGGTTTGAGTTGGATCCATATTGAACATTCATAACAAATTTGAATCTTATCACTTTTGAAGGGAATCTATCCAAACACATACAAATTTTCTTGTATTCCATTCCAATCAAACATGAAATGTGTGCACATCCCTAGTTGTAGCTGTTTTTGGATGTTTATATTGATTGTAATACAGTGGTACCTCGACATACAAGTGCCCTGACATACAAGTGTTTTGAGATACAAGCCGCCGAGCGAGTGATATTTTGCTTTGAGATGAGAGCAAGATTTGAGATACGAGTATGTAAATACAGTACAGTACATAACAAAAACAACTGAGGTGGTGTTTGGGGAGCTGGAATGGATTAATGGGAAAATTGCTTTGAGATACGAGCGATTTGACATAAGAGCAAGGTTACGGAACGAATTAAACTCGTATGTCAAGGTACCACTGTAGCTGTTTAATTTTAATGGTTGTATTATGGTGTTGCTTTTTTAATGGAATTTTAGGTTGTGAGCCGTTCTGGGTCCGATCTTGGGAGAAGGGCAGAATATAAATAAAATAAATAAAAATAAATAGTCCATATGCATTCATGCACATTACTGCCTACAGGAGATCTTGCAATGGACAGAAACAAGTGAGAATGTGGATTTCAGCTAACCCTGTACTAGCTCTGCCTAGGGGAAGTCATTCCTTGACTTCAAGCAAAGAGGCACAACTGTCCTGCACTAGTGTGGGAGATGTTTCTTCAGTCATAGATGATTTGGTTTATGCTTATTACAGTATGAGTGTGATCTGCAAGAGGAGTGAAAAACATAATTGTGATGAGCCAGTTTGGCCTAGTGGTTAGGGAGCCAGACTCTTATCTGGGAATACTGGGTTTGATTCTGCCCCCTCCTTGAAGGTGACATTGGGCTAGTCACAGCTCTCTTCTGAGCTCTCACAGCCCCACCTACCTCACAGGGTGTTCTGTTGTAGGGAGAAGAATAGAAGGCTTTGTCAGCCGCTTTGAGTCTCCTTAAATGGGTAAGAAAAGTGGGGTAGAAAATCCAACTCTTCTTCTTTTTCTTCTTATGGTTTTGAAACTTGTTCTTGGATTAAAAAAAAAAAAAGGTCAGCAAAAGTTTCCTAAAACCAGAACAACTGGATCAAGCCACTGGGGACAATATATTTCAATTATGCTTCATTTACATCAAGTGTATTTCTGCTACGACTACCAGCAACAGGTATATTTTGGGCATGCTCTCCAAAACCGTCCCTGTTTGTAGAGATTTGTGTTCTTGTAACACAAAAGGGCCCTCTGAAACACCCCACAATCCGTGGTGCTGAAGGTTCTTCTTCAGTGGCTGAGTTATTGACTCACGGAATTACAAGGAGTGGGTGAGATTGAATGTTGGATTGTTGCCCTGTTGATAAGCATTTGTATGGTGAAAGACTAATGGGCTCCTTTTCATATAACAAACCTATGACCAGACATGCTTTGATAGCTATCAACATTTGGGCTCCATCCAGACTGGGCAGATATAGTGCTATTACAGTGCCAGTGTGGTAGAATTGCCTCATGTATTTGTGGCAACTCCACTATAGCCCCACTTTTCCCCTACTAAAAACTATTGCTGCTCATGGGGTTTTGCTTATCTTCTGGACAGAGCTGCCATCAGAGCTCTGTCCGCTGCACATGGGTGGAGACCAGAACAGCCATCTACAAATGTGTGGAGGTGCTGGTGCACACTTCTGAGCCTTCATTGATGGCCAAAACCTGAATGTATGCATCTGTAAAACACAAGAATATAAGAAATGCTCTGCTGAATAAGACCTATGGCCCATTTAAACAAGCAGCTTGGTATCACAAGCAGGTATAAGAACAGTTCATCACAGAAAGTGCAAGAAACAGCAACCAGGAGCAATTCTATGCTGGATGGAATACTGGTCCAGCATGAAGCCTATCCCCTTTTGGGGCCTCTCTATCCTGGAATGGAACAGAAGAGGCCCTGCCCATGAGGATTTTTTGTTCCTGGTCATCAGAGCCCTTGCACAAGGCTCCTCCTCTTAAGCTTGTGAGAACTTCAGAGTTTTGGTGGGCAGCATAAAACCTGTCCAGGAACAGGGCATCCAAATGCAGACAGCCTTGTTCCAGGCCTGCTGGGCTGCTCCAGCAGGTACTCATTCCAACTGAAGCAGTTTCAGCTCCCACAAGTGTGAAAATGGCAAAGAATGACCAAGGGCCTGAACTCCCCGCTGCAACCAGGCTTTTTCAGCCTTTGAAAGATGGTGTTTAAGCATGCAACGTATCTGAGTAGAAGGAAAGATCATACTGAATCCATCATCTGTACTACGGGAAGTACAGGGAAGAATGAGATACAGACTCAGTAAAGACAATAGAGTCCCTCCTCTCATATCTAAAAAATGTAAATAGAATATTACAGTGTTTATTCATTTTCATATTTCTTTCTAGGACCTCTTTCTAAGTTTAGGGCAACAAACAAACTGGAACTCAATTTTCAAAGCCAACACACAAATTTTACCTCACAATCCATCCATTTCCGCTACAGGGAAATCACATCCAAATGTGCGTTTTCATCTCCCATGTGCAGTACTTTCCTTTCAACAGAGACTGTTGTTTCTACAGATTTTTAGAGTCTGCAGGTGGCATTCCGGTGGAGGACTTCTGGGAAGACTGTCCATTTCACAAATATAAAGAATACTGGGTCATCTAATTTGTTAGTGTTGGCCACCAGCACGGATGTCTTCAGAAATGGCTCTGGCAAATTCATGGAAGATGGGACATCATGGGTTATTAGCTCTGATAGCTATGTGACTCCATAGGAGGCAACATACTTCTGAAAGCTAGGTGCTGGAAGACAGTGAACAAACGATCATAAGTAGAGCCCTGCTAGATTGGTCCACAGCCCATTTAGTGCAGCATCCCATCTCACATAGTGGCCCACCAGTTGCTTATGGGCATCTCAAGCAGAAGACAAAGGAAAAACCCTCACCTGCTCCTGACTCCCTGCAATAGCCTTTAAAGATGCATTCTGCCAGTCTCTCCAATCTCGGAATACTACCTAGGCATCGATTCTGATGTGCTTAGAAGAAAGAGAATAGGCAAAATAGCATTAAGGAACATAAGGAGAACAGGATAGTTCTTTCTCCAAAGGCCTATCTCTAAACTGGAGAACTTCTACCCAGTGCCAGATATCTGCAGTAGAATATCCAAGGGGCATTCTATCTATTTTGGGCTTTCTTCATTTCACTCTGTTCATACATGGCAAAAAAAAAAAGTTTGTGGTCATTCATGTTCTCACCCATCTCGAATCCACCTTTTCTAACCTAGAACGTTCGTGAGTGGCAGATTGATCTGTGAACCATCCCACCTACAAGCTGTCTGTAAGCTGCCTCAGAGGAGCATTGGTTTCCGAGGTGATTTCAATCAGGTGCAGCACAATGGATTTGTGAGATTTCCTTCTTTCCCGTCTGCTCCCCTTCCCCAACCCTTGCTGCTGTACAGCCATGCAATGACAGGCAGGGCTATCAAAGTCTCATAGCACGGAGATTGTCCCCGAGATGCCAGTCACGCCTGACCTCAGTTGTCACTGTAAGGCAATTATCTTGCTGCTGAGAAATAGCGCCCTGCAAGTGTAACAATCCAATGAGGGTCTGCTCTTTCCCCCCCATCTCTGTATCTCTCCCCCTTCTGCCGTCTCCCCCACCCCACCCCCACCCCCCCACCCCCACTTTCAGGCTCGTAGCGTTGTCACTGCCGTGCCTGCGAAAAGAGCAGTAACTTTCCACTGGCCCAAATGTTGAGACTTGTTGTCCCTTTGGGATGCCATTTGTGTGCTGGCATCGGAGTGCAGATTATGGATGAAGCACTCTGCTGGGCTCTGCCTCATCTTGCTCTGATTCATTGCAGGAGTAATGGGGGGAGAGGCACAGAATGTTGATGAATAAGTGCCATCCTTCCCTGCCTCATCTGCAGCAGTATTTCAAGGAACAATTTCTGATTTTCTCCTTTCAGAAAAAGAGCAATACCAAGCTTGGCTTTCTGGGTGGGGAGTAGGGGAAGGGAACAATCTCTATCCTCCATAGGTACAGAATTTAAGAAGGTCCCCAGAGCACCATTTAAGCGGAAAGGGGCAGTTTCTATAAATTATAAGGATAAAGCTGAAATTTATTTCAGATTTCTGAGTCGTCAGTCAGCCCCATTTTGAGAATAAGAATAGGAGTCGGCACAGAGTACTCTTGGAGAATTGCACTGTAAAGGGATCTTGGATTACTTTGCCAAGGCAATTGTTTCACCCTGAGAATGGAGTCATTCTCAACCAGTTCTCAGTGTTTTCTCACACGTGGGGCGAACCCAAGGAGTTCTGGCGCTCCTACTGCATTTGACATAGGAACTAATGACAAATTATTGGTAACTGAGGCTTGCCACATGCTCTAATGCAGTCTTGCTGTCCCCTCACCACCTTGCTTTCTATTTTACTGGCTATTCCTCCTGCTTTTGCTTAAAGAACAGGAAAAACATACACGTTGTTTTGTCTATCTGACATGCCTTAACATTTAGCAAATGAGGAAGCCCCCTCATGGCCCATAGGGTTGAGCCTGTCATGATCATCCTTTGTCAAGACCAAGGAGAAAAGAGAATGCCTGAAAAATGCAGTTCTTTGGGGGGTGGGGAGGCAAGGGGGGAGAAGACCACATCCATAAGCATCCTATGTGACTTTCCCTAACAGCCAGCTGTTAAGTAGCTGGCAACATTGCTCTTCTCCCAGCCTGGTGGTTTGGAAAAGTTCCTGGGCGTGTGTGAGAAACCCAAAACCTGATTTTTAATGTAAAATTCAGGTGAAAAGCTCATTACATGTATAAACTACACTTGGACAATCCACAGGCCTCCCCGTTCTGGCAGTGGTCCAGGAGATGTGAGGGAAGGCTGAAAGTATTAGTGAGAATTAGAAATATAGTTGTTACTTGAGATGCCCTGATACTTTATTCCATGTTTGGTACTATACTTTGAAATGGTCACATGACTAGTCAAATAAAATTTTCTAATTCTAATACCTAATATTCCATGTTTGTGTGTTGACTAATGCACAATATCCTAAGGTAATGGCAATTATCCATGTGCTGATTCATACTTATCTGCTTTCCTTAAAACAGAATACTCTACTGCAGTTTCACAAAAGCATCTATTTCAGTTGATGGTTCATTAGTTGATACGTAAACAGCTTCCAGTGATAAGATATTGGCTTTGAACTAAAGTATTATTATCTGTGATGCGAGTGGCTGTAACTCAGTGGAAAAGCAAACTGCCTGGGAAGCAGAGGCACACCAGTCCAATCACCAGTCTCTCCCCAGAAGAAGGCAATGGTAAACCACTTCTCTATCTCTGCCAAGAAAACTACATAGTAGGGTCAATGGAGGTGTCTATGCAGTCAGCCGGGACTGAATATTGCCCAACAAGAAATTGTCTGTGATGGACAATTTCTCCTACATGCTGAAGACTTGCATGTGGAAACCCAGTCCACGAATATTCCACCCCATCTCAGGGAGCCTCTTGCCTGCTTGTGGTCACCGGAACAGCAGTCTGCTCTAGGTGTATTATTATTAGTCAGTTACACAAGTTTTAGTTGCTTTCCCTATTTCTCTCTTCTCCTTCCCCTGAACCTTCCCAATTATTGCACTAATGCAACGCTTCATAACCATTTGACTGGTGACATTTGCTGGATGCTTCCTGGCAGATAAAAGAAGGCATCTGATGTGACATTTTGAGAAGTGCCATGATGAGCTCTCTGGATGAAAGATTGTATCTCTGCTGTGAAGTGAGCCAAGCAGATTCCAACAGTCCAGACTGGCAGCACTTATCCTCATGCGGTTTTATGTCAAAGCCACAAAGTTAAGTTGGGGTTGTTGGGAACATTCCAGCTTGACACAGATTTTTCTGCTTTGCCTCATTGTCCCGAGCATTCATTCTGAGTGCATTTGATTGGACACAGAGATTGGTTTAGTCCCCGCTGAATGGACACAGAGCCAATATGATGTATTAACACAGACCACCCAGCTGGCCATTTTCTAAGGGCATCTAAATTGGGAAGACCTGCTGTACTTGACATCTGGTCTTTCTGTGAGAGCAAAGAACAGGCAAATTCATAGGTGTGGACAAGAATAAATAAAACTAACTACATGGGAATTGGTTGATTTCACGTTACATTACCATTTATTGGCATTGTGTTGGTTTTTTTCTCTCCAAAAAAGGCCATCTGCAACTGCTATACTCAATTGCCCAGGGAAAGTGGTAGAAAGGACAAGTTGAAAGAGAATTGCTTTTCTCTCACTGTGCTTTCTTCCCACCTTGGTTACTGGGATTGCAGATTCACTTGTCATTCCTGGTTACAGGATTCTGAGGATCCTTGCACAAGATACTCTCAGTGGCCTTTATTCACGACATTATCAGCACCCTCACTATTCACTTGCTTATTCAGACCACGAACTTATAGGATGAGATGAAAAGAAGTTGCTCTTTTCTCTCACCCATGGTGCAGGTTGGTGACTCAGAAAAAAGCAGGTGGACTTGGAAGAGAGCAGGTGGAGGAACTGTAGCAATGAGGAGTGACAGCAGGAAGACTGGAGCCCAGACATTGGCAGGGATCTTCTGACGGGGCAGCGGCATTATCATGGATACAGTGAAGCCATTTATGCCAATTAACAAGCCTCAAGGAATGTACATACAGTCTGTGAGGCAGCAACCTGAACTCTCTATACACCCAGGCAAGATCTCTCTAAGCCAGTAACATCTAGCTCAGCTACCAAAGCTCAGCACCAGGAATGAGAAAGTGTCATGCTAGCAAAGAGGTTTCATCACAGTGATAAACTAACAGGAATGACGGAATTCAACAGTATATTTAAAGCACTTGTTTAATTGCCACATACCCATTTTGTATCTTTCAGTAAGAAATAGACATATTCAGTTAAACTTCATAATAAGCTTAACTTTTTGTGGCATTCCTTGGATAGCATTGGAAAAGCTTCATTGTTCAACATTTTCTGATTAAACTGCTGTTACAAGTAGTGTTCAATAGCTGGGAAAACTTGGATGGAACTTTGCTGCTGTGTCCCCCAAAGACTTATTTGACTCTCTGGGTTCCCTCTGCCGTCACTCTATTCAAGCGGACTTTAAAAGTGCCGTGCACTTCCGGAATAAGCGTTCGCATGAGGATCAGCAAAACGTGCATTTTAAACGCAACTTCTGTCCCCACGGAAACATGTTTTCTTTGTCCACATCTTTTTCTCCCCACCCCCCCTCTTGTTGATAGGGTGCCAGTGGGAACGGGGAGGGACTGCGCTCTGCACGGCCA
>MTQE01001058.1:1499911-1515540 GCA_014337955.1 Aspidoscelis marmoratus
CTCAACAACCTGAAGTTAATTTGTGACAAACTTATTGCATTAAGCTACTCACAGGACTCTAGCTGTGATATTGCACTTGTACAGAGCAGCACACAGAATCCCTTCTGCCCTGGGCTGCTTTTCACATAATTCCAGCTGGTCTCAGTTAAAGGGAAAGAGGTGGAGGGAGGCAGATGGAAATCATAGCTGAATATCTCCTCATGTCTTTTTCAGGAGAGAATCAGTAGGTGGACAGAAGTGTGCAGGAAACCTGTAGAATAACCAGCAAAATACCAAAACCATTAGAGAGCTGAGCACTATACAAATAATGTGAAAGGAAGAAAGGACTCTCTGGTGTGTGTTTTTAAAGGCTGCTTTTATTCCCATTGTTATTCATGATCCCCTGCATTCCCACATGAGTAATCATGAGAACCGAAGGAAGCTGAAAAAGGCCGCATCCCCATGCAAGTTATTTGGAGCCAATTGGGCTCACATGGGACCAGGTGCGGGGCCGAGATTGAATCTTGGCCATCCCCATGCCATTCCTGGTAACGCAGGCTGGGGGCGGGCGGGGGGTGGATTCAGCCATCCCATGCAAACCATGGCAGGACTGTGAACCCACTGTTCACGATGCTGGCTGACAGGCTTGCTTACTCCCCTTCCCAGGGAAAGGGAATAAGGGGGTGCAGAGGCTTGAGTTTTCTCCTTTTTTCAGGGGAGCAAGAAGGTAGCCTCCCTGGAAAAGGGAGAAAACCCAACCTCTGCACCCCCTGTTCATGATCTTGGCTGATAGGAAAGAGTCTTGACTTTACTTCTGAAGTAAACTCAAGTCTCTTTCCTGTCAGCCGAGATTGTGAAGTCTGGGACTGTCCCCATGCACAGGCTCGGCTCAGACCAAATCGCCCAAACCATGTCCAGACTTGTTTTTTCGGGTACCAAATTTAGTCCTGGATTGGCACGGGTTTGGGTGATTTGGTGTGCGGAAATAGGACCAAATCCAAAATGCATGGGGAACCCCCCCCCCCTTGCCCTTAGGGTCTGGTTCATACACCTTTGCTTGTATATTATTTGCTGGTAGAATTATAAAGTGATAGTTTGTGAGTATAAATCAACATGTTCAAGATTAAAGTTGCTATATGGGATCCATCTATGTCAGGGTTCCTGTATCTTTAGTACTTGTGCAATAGAGAGAAACAGCATGTGGTTAATTGTTTTGAAAGCAATACGTGTTGAAATGCTTTCTTCTTTCCTAGGCTGCTTCTACACACAATTTAAAAACAAGATAAGTAGCTCAAAAGCAGCTTACAGGTAAAAGTGTCTGAACGCTGGGGTGTTTCCACACTGAACTCAAAGATCCGGATCTTGAAGATCCGGATCTTTGAGATGGGGTCTTCCCTGGCAACCGGATCTTGAAGATCCAGATCTTCAGAAGAACCCCCTGCATCCTCAAAGGCCCTCTAGCACCCAATTGGAATGGGTGCTGAGAAGGGAACTGTGTGGATGCTCACCATGCCTCCTGAGGCCCTGATCAGGCTGCAGGAGGACATGCTGCTGCCACCTCCACCCCTCGGAGGCATGCTGACGGCAGTGCGGCCACCTCCGCCACGCCCCTTGCCCTGATGATGGATGTGGGCCATCAGGGCAGGGGAGATTGCGGCTGCCTGCTCCCCTCGCAGCCTCCACCTCCTGTGTCCTCCTCCCTGGAGGCAAAGCAGCCTCCTGGGGGGGGGGCGTCTGGTGGTGGTGGAGGCAGCAGTGGCAGCAACAACACGCAGCTGCCATAATCACCTCATCCTCCACCGCCAGTTCCATCCCCCAGAAGGCTGCTTTGCCTCTAGGGAGGAGAAGGCTGTGGGGGGAGCAAGCAGTCACGCCCCCCGTCCCGATGACAGTTGTGGGCCATCAGGGCAGGGGTGGGGGTGGATCGTGGCTGCCTTCTCCAACATACAGAATAACTACGGGATGCATATGGATGTGTATAGATGTGGGGAAGATGCGTACATAAACATATGAATGTTGTCGACATTTGTATGTGCAGATTTGAATCAAAATTTCTAATGAGTAGATTTGAATTTGGTAAATATGAATTGGCTCTTGTTAAATTTGAATTTTAAAAAGATTCTAATCGAATTGGATTTTCAGGTATTTGATTCGATTCAAACAGGATGTAAAAAAACCACATTCGTGCACATCCCTAAAAAATCCTGCTCTGTTAAGTTCCATATAATCTGATATTGTTGATTATATTCTACTTTCAGGGAAGCCAGGGGGATTGTGGGGTGCAGGCACTGCAGAACATTGGTTCCTTTCCTATCTCAAAGGCTGATTCCAGGCAATGGTCACCATAGGAGGTTTTTGTTTGATGTCCTGAGGATTAACAAACTTTTTGTGTACTTCACTGATTAATCTTACTTCTCATGCTTCCTAATATCAATATGAATATGTCTAAATCAATTATCAGATTTAGAGTGCAGAGCCATTGATGCGTGTATGATGCCCAGGGCTATGGCTACATCTCCATGGGAGACAGCAAACACCCCATGGAGACCCAAGGAGTCAGACATCTGAATGCCAGCAGCACCCCTGGGCATGCAGGGCTGCTCCAAGGGCACTGAAATGCTAGCAAGTGGCCTCAGAGATGTTCTTCCTGTGGAGCAGGAAAATGGACTCTGAATTTACTCACAGCCCTCAGACTATTCTCAGATGTCTTTTTTGTCGCAAGCAAAAGTGGTCAAATTCCAGGGATTGTTTCAAACCTGACCAGTAAAGACATCTGGGTGGCATCTTCAAAGCTGGGGAACTTTCATTCCCCAGTTTCAAAGAGACTAGAATCTCCATAATATAATATATTTGAAATTACCAGAAGGTAGGTCAAGTAATGGGGGAAAGGCAAATGCATTCATGCTCTGCTTGATACAATATTGGACTAATGTCTCAGAGTTTGATCGGATAAGGGAATTCTTAAAACCTAAACCAGCAGGATGGTTATCCTTTTTAAATTAGGGCAGCTCAGTAGCAGTCAGTGGCACTCTATTCAAGGATGTGTTGTTGTTGTTATTCAATTTACCAGTTCCTGCGAAAGAGAACAGTTCAAACTGGTAATAGCAATACATTCAAGCTGCATTTATTTTCCTCCATAATTAAGATCTGGTTAACCATGCTTGATAGATTTATGTAGTCCTGGGGAGGGGTGGTGGAATTGTCAGTTCCTTCTGGCAGAAAGATGCCTGGGTCTCAAGAGGCAAAAAGACAAGTTCTCGTTCCAAAAACATACAGAGAGGAGGCCCCTGTGTAACAACAGCCCGGTCCATGGAGGGGGGAGGATATATGGAGTCTGTAGCTAGGATATGAAATGTTGCATCTCTCATTGTGAAAGCAGCAGATCTGTCCAGAGGCCTTCACAGTTCAGTGTTCTGTTGATAAATATCCTTGAGCAAGTATCTGACAGAGCTAAGCAAAGGGAAGAGCTTATTAGCTGGAATGAATGCTATTATCTTGCCTTTTGCTGCGCCAAAGCATTTCTGAGTAAACTAAGTTAATCTTTGGTTACTTTTATGTGTGTCTCACTAAGCTCCTCTAAAAACTAAGGAGGGGGAGAACGGCAGATAACATTACGTCATCCTTACTGGATCTTAAGACAGCAGGGTCCCTGTTTCCAAGGCCCACTGACTTTGGCATCATTACTTACTGGGGCTTAACAAGGAAGCTGATACAGAAGCTCGTCTTGCAGTCTATCCAGCTGCCTGCCTGTCCTGCTGTATTCTTTAGAAGCACTCACAAGGCTTGTCATCTTGTCAAACCCAACACTGTGAGATGCGCCAGTGTTTGCGCAAATTAACACAAGCGCAAACACAAACAACCGAAACAAACCAGTCTGGTCTCTTGGGCATTTGCTGCTGTCAGATTCAGGAGCAAACACCCAGAAGTCAGATTTTTCAGTTTACATATTGGCGGGTAGAGGTATAACACAGAAGGATTGAATCTTAAATCCCGCATCTTGGTAGGTGTAGGTTTAACTCATTCCCTGGCTTTGAAGATCCTGCCCATCATGAATAAGTGTCAAATAAGAAATGGCCATAGACGTGACACCTAGGCCCTGGGTACACCTTCAGTTTAAGATGACATCAGGTCGTCTTCTGGTCACATTACTTGCTATTTTTGTTCAATTCATTTTCCAAGCCAGCCTACCCCTGTTAGATTGTTCTAACTGGAGTCCTCTTTTCCAGAGGACTCAGACCTCTTCTTCAGTGTGAGCAGGGGCTGCCTAAAGGAGGCTGAACTATGCTTTGGTGGGGTCCAATGGAGGTGGGGGAGCATGCTTAAAAAAGAATGACAAACACATACCCTCACCTCCCCAAAGGCATCCAATAAGAAAGGAGATAGATTTGATGCAACAAAAGTGTGAAAGGGCCTCAGATGCAGAAGCGCTAATTAGGGACATGCACAAATGCAATTTTTGGGATTCAATTCGATTTGAATCGAATATCCAAAAATTCAATTCAATCCGAATCTTTAAAATTCAAATTTATCCACATTCAAATTGAATTGAGTAAATTTGAAACTATTTGTTTGAATTTTCAATTCAAATTTGCACATACGAATGTCGACACTTGTACGGGCCCATACATATCCCATACACATCTGTACACAACCCGTATTTATGACATTTTTGTCCTGTACGGATCCCTACAAATGCGTAAGGATGTGGGAAAGATGTGTACAAGCAAGTACACATCATGTACATATCTGTACACATATGAATGTCTGAATAATTTGAACGAATAGATTTGAAAATTCAAAATTCATTTGAATGTTTAAATTTGAATTTATAGACATTAAATTCAAATTCAAATGTCCAAATTTGAACGAATTCAAGCAAATTTCAAATGTTCGAATATTTGTTCACATCCCTAGTGCTAATGACTGGATCAGGACAGAGAGTGTGAGATGGTTGAAGACCTCTTCAAAAGGCCTGCAGCTAATCAAGGCTAGAAGCCCTCTTGGGATGGTTGCAGAACCGGATAGCACAGGTCCATGGGGACAAAGTGTACCATAGAACTGTTTGTACCGGAATAACAAGTGTGGAAAGGGACTTTTATTTCTAGCTAGGCAGATTCTAGACTCTGTATACAAATGCTCAGAGGGGAAACCTGTATAATTTCTGCTTGTTAGTAACTATTTGCTATTATTCTGATGAGGGTAGGGAAGGGCATAGATGGGGAAAACAAGACTCTGCCATTCATATGGTTTAGTTATCGTAAATGCAGTTTTCTGCGTTATGTCAATTGGCCAATTTTATACCATTTTAGTCTCTGAACTGACTTTTGCTTTCAGCATGAGACCATTACAATCACCTCAGACTTGCTTGGTAAAAACAGGACATTTAATTTCTCCTGCTGTATTTGTTAAAGGTGGCTAAAGAGTACCTGAGAGAGGGTAGCATGTGGCCCTTCTGTTTTTATCCCATCTCTAATCCACTTTTTCTAGCCTAGAATGCTCATGAGAGGGGAGGGAGGGACAGACTGACTCCTGAGTAATCTAACTTGCTGTTTCTAAAACTGTGATCAAATGGATATAGTAGTGTCAGGTGTGCATTTCTGTGATACCAGTCACATACATCTGCCATCTGTTCTCTGTTGAAGAATCACAGGGAAGCATGGGAGGACAGAATGTGGAATTTCACACTCTTCCTGCACTTCTGGCATCGTTCTCCCCCTCTTTTACTGGTTCTGGCATCTGTAGGATTCCCTTTACTACCCCAGTGCTGCAGCAGTGATGGCCTGGTGTGCAGGCTCCAGGTAAAGCCTATTGCTCCTGCAGCAGATCTCTGGCGCTTCCATCGGTCTGTCTGATCACAGCCTAATCCATCACTAAGGTGTGTCAGGGGTGTGAACACAGCCTTATTCACAGTTGCCGCATCTTTGTTTCTCTCTCTTTGTGCATAGTCAGTCAATCCATGTGCACACATCCCACTCATACACGTGGAGAGGAGGGAGGGGGCATCACCAGAATTGGCTTAAGTTGGAATTTAAACCCTACTTTCAACTGTCGTTTTTCTGTGTACTTCACATCTCATCAGTTCTTCATCAAGCTCTCCTCATCATTAAGTTTTGCTGTTTCACCTACAGTTATGCTTTTGCCAAAAGTTCTTTGGTTTTTCTTTGAACATTTCTGCTCATCTCACTCCAACTCTGGCCCTTTCTACACTGGCCCTTATTCTGGATTATATAGGGCAAAGGGACCTGCCATCTGCATGCTGGTGCAGCCTGCCTATAATCTGGAATAAGGCCCAGTGCAGAAAGGGCCCTTTCTTTCTCTCTCTCTCAATCTCTTTCACAGACATACATAAGAACATAAGAGAGGCCCTGCTGGATCAGGCCACAGCCCATCTAGTCCAGCATCCTGTCACACACAGTGGCCTGCCAAATGCTCATGGGCATCTCAAACAGAGGCAAGGACAAACCTTTTCCTGCTCTTGAATCCCAGCAAATGGCATTAGAAACGTCTTGCTTCCGCCCCCAGCCTGAAAGATGTACTTAGGCATTCATTCTAGTAGCCATTGATACATCTGTCATCCATAAATTTGTCTAACCCTACCTTGAAGCGATCTAGACTGGTAGCTGTCACCACCTCTTCCGGCAGCACATTCCATAAACCAATGACCCTCTGGGTGAAGAAATACTTCCCCTATTATTCTCCTACCCATCAGCTTCATAGAGTGCCCCCTGGCTCTAGTGTTGTGCAACAGAGAAGTTTTCTCTATCCACCTTTTCAATACCATGCATAATTTTATATACTTCAATCAGGTCCAAAGGAAACAAGCACTAAATGTAAACGAAAAGCCATAGACTTGTTCTATTAAAAGCTCTCTCTGCACTTACTGTTTTTAATCTACATAAGCAGATCTGGAACAGCCCAGATAATTAATCTGGACTATGGAAGGGATCAGAGCCATCTGATCTGATGGTAGTAATCTGGATCAGCCTAGCTGCAGCCACATCTCCACACTTTTGAGGGCCAGGAACTAAAGTTCCTAGTCTTGGGTCTCTGGGTCTAGTAAAACAGCGGGGGACAGGGCCTGCATTAAGGACTGTGAGGAAAGGCCCATGGATTCTAATTACTTAAAACCATATTACATGTAATTTTGCTATTATGTTAATACTAACAGAAATGTGTGTTCCTGCTGAAAAAATCTTAAACCTTGGGCTCACTTGTGACGCATGTCATAAAAATCAGTGTTGTAACTTGCAATAAAGCATCACCATGTGGTTTGGGGTGAAACTGCATCTTTTTTTCCCCCCACCCACCCTCTCCCCTGATAGGAAGCTGGTTGACATCACCATAACCCAACCCACCCACTGCAGTGATGACAGGCAAACACCTCAGTGGCACCTCCACAAACACAAAGATCATTCCTTTCCTTGGTCACCATAGTTAAAAGCATAACCAAAAGTTAGTTAAAAGCATAACTAAAAGCACATCATTCCCTTCCTTGGCCGCCACAGATTAGCAGTGTGCACATGGGCATGACAGTGGGCACCCCCCCACTCGCAACTGGCTCAAAATTTTCTCCCAGTTCAGGTCGACTTTCAGATTGCACTTTCACTTGCATTGGGGTAAGCATAGAACATTTACCAAGATATATTCTGCCAAGCAAGCCAGCAGTTTTAAGGGGTATGATGTGCACAATTATGCACCCAAATAGGAGCACAAAATACTCAGTAACAAGCAACATTCAAAAAGTAAACAATAAATGAAGCAACAATTATCTAGTCTCTTGCCAATGTAGCTTTCATTTCGTCAGAGGTCACAGCTAACCTCAGTAAACAAAACTGCTTGAAATAATAAGCAGTTGCCTTAAATTGGCCCACAGTCTGGACGTGGAGACCCTTCACAGCTGTGGTTTTTGCAGGTTATCTTCTTGGTCAGAACCATTAGCCATAAGAAACAGTATTTCACTCACTGATGTGGTCATGTTGGTGGACCTGTGCCAACAAGATTAATTCTCCCTAATTGGCACCCTTGTTGCAAACTCGGTGGGGAAGCTATGGACAGAATGGTCCACCGAGCCTGAACTGCCCTCCACAAAAGGAGGAGGAGGAGGAGGAGGGAATGAAAAGCAGTAGAAGAGACAGATGGGAGGAAATGAGCGAAGAATAGGAGGGCGAAAGGAGATGCAGCAGATGGGAACCGCAGGGAAGAGGAGGAGAAGGCATTAGGTTTGGGGGGAAAGGGGGAAAAGGGGAAACAGCCTTGAGGAGAAGAGAGAGACGTTTCAGGAGAGGAGACAATCAGAAGGAAAATGGTAGGGACAAGAAGAGATCTTGAACAGAAACTTATTTCCTTTCTCCTATTCTGTTCTTTCCATGTCGGACCCCAAAACACGCCCTTTTGTCCAGCACCTGATGAACAGTGAAAAATAGAACTGAGTCTACCCACTAGTTAACACCCCCTCTGGTTTCTGCCCTCGGAGCGTTTCTTAAGTCTTAGCCCCTCACTGATAGTGATTTTGATCCTGCTGCTGCCTCCACCCTTAGCTGGTGTGTGAGCTGAAGGTATTATTAGGATGCTTTAGTTCATGGGTTCTGGCTCTCTGTGGTTTCCATGGCAACCAATCCAATTCAGACCCCATTCTGTTTAGCTACAGCAACTCTCCAGAGGTTTCTTGAGAAAATGTGTTTGTCAAAACAATTTTATTTCTTCCCCTTTGGGCCCTGCTTAGCGACAGCCCCAGTTAAAGATGCAGGAGGTTGTTTTGTGTGGTTGCCTTGTAAAATGCACATTGACTTGGGATTCATTTTGCCAAGGCCACTGGAGACAATAACGCCTCTGCTTTTCTGACAGGAGAATCCAACAGGCCGGCCCAATCGTTATTCCAGTTGTAATTCCAGCCCAGGAAACTTGACTGAAGAATGAGGCCCCAAGCCTTTCAATGTGAAACATGGCCGGGTGTGTAAATGACTACTGCACCTAAGGGCTTATGCACACACTCCAGGCAAACTCATTCTTGTCTCAAGCACGTAGAGCTGCCTAGGGGCATTTCTCCAGTTGCTCTTTAGCTATTCATATGCCGAAAGAATCAAGCTACAGTTGCCTAATTAACGTTCAGAGAAATAAACCTACACACAGTGTTTTTCTGATGCTCCTTTCTTTGCTGTTTCCTTCTAATTAAACCCATCCTCTACCTATCCTGTTCAATACACTCAGTTCATCTTCTTTGTTTCTCTCTGTGTTTTTTTTAGTTTCTATTGTTCTATTGTTCTGTTTTCTGAATTCTCTAATTCATTAATTCAGATATGAGATTCTTCTTCCATGCTGCTGGTGCACATCTTGTTCTATGGGAGTTTCTTTCCACTTTTATGGTCATATATAGCAGAATTTATCCTGAAATCTCATGTCAGTTCTTATCTCTCAGCAACATATACAGATTTCACTCTTCAAAATTAAATACATAGCTTTTCTTTTAAAGCTTCATCTAAACTGACTGGAATCAGCCATGACGGAGATTCCATAAATATGCCTAAATGATAGGACGGTAATCCCTTGTATAACACTGTGGTGTTGCTCTCACATATCACTATGCAGTGCAAAACTGCCTTCTGAAAGTAACTCTTCCCTGTGGAAAACTGGGGCTTAAAGGAACTGAAGGTGTCTAATCTATCAACATTAGTCAATGGCACTTTCCAATGTAAATAATCAGTGTAAACTATTGTCACACAAATAGATGAAAAATAAGCAGCTGGGGGGGACTCAAATATTACAGTGATGCAGTGTGGAATGGGGGGAGGGCAGGACTCATATAAAAATAAAATATCCCTTCCAGACTAGCGGATAAAAATCTGTAGTTGTTAGTAAATTCGCAGCTTACCTGGCTGCAAAGTCACGATGTATTGTCCCCACCTGAAATGGAGGCCCACAGCTTCCTCCTTGGATCCTCACCTGTGATCGGGCAGCCAATGGGAGCTGAGCTGCAGGTTCAGCTCTTCTTGGATGTCAGGATGGCGGGAAACTCTGAAATTACCTGATACTGTGGAGCGAGTGTTGATCATTCTGCAGCAGGTAAGTCCACAGTAGCGGCAGCATAATGCGCCACTGCTACCAAGTAATGGGCGTCAAGTGTGATGCCCATGCACTGACTTTGCATCAGAATGGACACACCCAAAGTCACTGATGTTTTTATAAGTCATATCATAGTATTGATACTTTCCAGGTTTACTCTAAGCATCATTTGGGGGTAATTTTGTATCCCAACCAAGTGAAAGTGTAGATATATTTGTAGGTAGTTTGAAAAATATGTAATAGCCACATCAGGAGAAATTGGGCCAATATTACTATTCACAAACTGGATCTTTTCTTGCCTACACTGATGAGGGCTAAACAAGTGAATTCATATTTTATCAATATGCTAAAACCATACTGTAGAAAACGAATGTTGTACAAAGAATGGCATATTTGATCAATCATGTGAAAGCAGAACCATGTTTTATAAAGCACACCTTGATTGCTGGGGAAGTCCAGCTATGCCTTAGCGGTCCTAGAAGCAGCTCTGTGTGTGCCGGAGTGTCTTCTGCCAATATAGCTATGCTAGTTGCTGGGCTAGCACAGCCTGGCATGCTATATTCACACCTCTTCTGGGCAAATGGAGCATGGACCAGGCAGTGCAGCCACTGTTGCTACTAGGTCATCAGGTCACTGTGACAATGGCGCTGTATGTGCCTGTTGCCAAGGCCTAGCTATCCCAGATGTTACACTTACCTAGTGCTTAGGGAAGTGCTGTATAAGTTACAAATGTATTGGTGTCACAAAGTGTAGATGCCCTATGCATCCTTGATCTTCAACAGCCTTTGCACTAGGGAAAGGTGCAAAAAGACCCTGTATCATCGAAAGAACAACTGCATTGTGGTTGGTTGTTTTCTAGTGAGTATGCAACAGTGGAACTCACTTTGCAGTCAAAGGCCCTTTCTGCACTGGGCCTTATTCTGGATTATATTCTGGAATAGAGACTGCCATCCACATGCTGGTGCAGACAATGGAGGGCCAAACTCTTACCTGATTCTAGGAACATTTTTTCACTTGAGGAGATATAGGGTACTTCCAGACTTGCCCAAAACTGCACCATCCCATTGTTGCTTCTTCCCGCTTGACAGATGGGACACTCGGAAACCATGCAGGGTCCGCCTGACATGCCGATCAGAACCTGCAATGTCCCTTCGACATAGTTTCCTGTCTGCCAAGATGGGATGCACCGTTGCCCGTAGTAGGGGTCCAACATGTCCCAGAAAATGCAAAGTAAAGAGATGCTGATTAATCAGCATCTTTTTACTTCAGTGAATGCTGCACCACTGCTGTGCGGCTTTGAAACAAGTCTGGATGCAGCCATATACAATAAAACTCTTCATATCTCTTTGTCAAGAAAATTGCATGTATGTATCAGTGCAGTCAGCCAACTTGCAGTTTCAAGAATGACCTAAGTTTCCGTCCCTTTCTTCTCAGGCTGTGAATACACTTACCTCTCCAGGGTGCGGCTGCAGGTTGAAAAAGGTGCCCACTGTTACTCCATGTCTGTGCTTAACAGCAAGAAGCACCTCACTCCTTCTCCTTTACAGGGCCTTTTCGCCCACCCTGCATGGAAGTCGGTGCCATTCCATGACTCCTCCATCTATGGTGCCTCCACCCAGAAGTGGAGATACAACGACAAAGACTCAGTTCTACCTGTATCGTAATTAGTGGTAGGAAATGTCAAAAGGATCTCTTCCATATAAAAGTACATACCACAATGTGTGTGCAATAGGAAAACACTAAGAAAGCAAGCATTTACAAAGAAATAATGCCTGTAAAAACTTAAACAAGCTTAGTGAAAACCTTTAAAAGGTATGCACTTGTAATCAAAACATGCCTAGAATCCACTAATGCGGACAAAAGGCATGTCATCAATATGCAGGTGACAACCAGCTTGAAGATGGTTCGGACAATGCCTTTGAAGATGCCCTTGAAGATACTTTGGAAACTGCAGCTGGTGCAAAATACAGCTGGCCTGATGCCCATCACATCAGTTTTAAAAGAGCTGCATTGGCTGCCAATTCGCTACAGAGCCCAAATGAAGGTGTTAACCTCAACTTGTAAGGCCCTAAATGACTTGGGTTCCAAATATCTTTAAAGAAAACTAAACCCTTTTTCCATATCAATCTGCCCTTAGGATCGGTAGGGGAGATACTCCTGGTTGTACCACTACTCTCAGCAGCAAAGGGAGTGGCCACCTGGGATAGGGCCTTCTCAGTGATGGCTTTTGCATTATGGAACAGTCTTCACCCTTGAGGTGAACCAAACAGCTTCACTTTACATGTTTAGGAAAGCAGTGAAGATGCACCTCTTTCCCCTGGCCCAAATTTGGCTAAACAAGGAAACAGCTTTTGCAATTCACACTCCATCAGATAAAGCACCCGGTTTTGCAAAAACCCACCTCTCATGAAAGAATCAACTGAGAAGTGAACGGTTAATTTTCATTTTTTCCCCTCCTCCTCAACCACTTGCCTCCTCCCACCAGAACAAAGCAAATGAAAAATATATTCTCATGACAGGATTCAGCAAGATCGATTTACAAAGCAACAAGAGTCCACTGTGGTTCAATCTTCATCTTCCTCTGTCATCTGGATCATCCTGTGTGTCATTTCGACGAAGGAGCAATGGAGGTCAATGAGCCTCTTCAATTGCTCTTCTGGGGTATCCTGGGACACTGACAGGTGGATGTCTGTAAGAAAGGAAGAAAAGGATAACATCAAACTAGCTCCGAAATGTATCTTGTATAAGAAGCAAACACTGGAGTGTTGATACTTTACACCAACTTTCTCTGTGCACTGAGCAAACATAATATCTAGGCATAATGCGATTAAGATATAGATTCTCTGGTTTTTGAGAAAGTTGTAAATCATTATTGGGGGAAAAAAAGGAAAGACTGTGAGTTTGTCTGGCAAGCCAGGCATCCCCATGGTAACCAGCTCTGCCACATCCCCCCTCTTTAAGAGCTATGGTCAATGCACAATGTAAGTTCAGTGGAATTTACTATCAGTTCAGTTAGGACAGGATTGGGCGTAATGAGTGCCTTATTGCCTATGTTATCACTATGCCCAGAAATGAAAATACTGTATTAAGAACAACTTTACCTAATTAAATATCTTGATACTTTGTAAGTAACTCCAAGAGCCCTGCAGGGGAACAATGAGTGCTTTGAAGAGATAATACTAATGAGCAGAATCAAAGTAAAAACTTTCTCTAGCTGTACCACTTCTGTGAGCAAGTGAGAAGCGACCATGACATCATACTGGGGCTTATTTCCTTGAGGGACTCATCAGACTAATATTCAACGGCTTTTACTGTTCCCTGAATGGCTTTCCTTTCTCCCCAAAGTGTGATGCTTCAGGGAACTAGTGGTAGTATTTCACAATATTGCCCTGCAGTGGCGTTTTGTCTTAGATGAGCAGATCCTGCAGCCCATGTGCTCCTTTCGAAAGTGATGGCTGGGGAGGAAAAGGGACTTTGGGAGGTAAAGTCCCCAAACACAGTTTACACTAAATGGATGTCCACTGTTAGGAAATCATAAGCCTATTTTAGGGACAGGCAGCTGATCTTCCACGCTGCAGGCTGTGTGGGAGACCAAGATGCTACCAAACACTATCCAGCTTATTACAGGGAATCTTCTGCAGTTGTCATCATCACAGTAAGTCAATGCTCACTTCCTTTGACTATATGGCTCCCTATGGTGCTGGTGTGCTGATTCACATCTCCACAAAACATGGGGCCTTTTTGCACTTCAGCCCATAGTTAATCATTGGGCAACATCTGGGAAAGAGCATCTGGACCTAGAAGAGGCTGTGACAGCCTCCAGGCACCCCCTGCCTTCCCAGAAGTTGCCTAATTATCAACTAGGTGTGGAACATGAAATCATGCTCCACAACCTTACCAACCTTACCCAAAGGTTACCTTTTGCATCCAGCCGATGACCCTTTGCTCTTCTGCTGGATGAGGAGGTCAACAGAGCTGCTGTACAAGCGTGCTGGCAGTTCTGCTGCCCTCCTTATGCGACTGTGAATGTGAAGAGCGTCAGCATTGTCATGGCAACAGCACAGTCGCAGAAGGTGCCACACTCAAGAATGAGGCACCCTGAAGTGGACCAGTCCCGTGATTGAATGGAGGTAAGCATTTGATCGTGGGGCGGGGGGAGAGCTTAATATTGACTAGTGCTCCCAAGTGCAAGCATTAACCAAAGTTAGTTCATGCGAAATTGACCATGGTCTGGATGGATGCTGAGAACTCAGCCCCTTAAATAAGAATTTGTATGGTGTACTGCTAACCCTTGAAAGAAGCACCCTCCTCTGTTCTTTAGACCTCCTCAGTTAAGGAAAGGTGTATAAAAGCCCCTAGCTAGAAAAGAGGGGTGCTCCAGAGGAGTCTAGATAGGCAGATGGAAGCTACAAGAAGGCAGATTTGGATTGAAATGAGAAAAACAGTCTGTAAATAAAATCAGTTCAACAGTGGAACTGAGTACTTGGAAATGTAGTGCTATCCTCTGTTGGGAGGCATTCATGGATTTGGGGTGTGTGTGTGTCATATCTCCTGTTGGACTCAGTTGATTTTAGCATATTCACAGGGCCATAAAGGTGCAGTCTTTCATGACTGAAGAAGCCTAGATATTGAAGCCTGATTTTATAAGGAAGTTGTTCCATCCCTTTGATCATTCTGGTTGCCATTTTTTGCACCAGCTCCAGTTCCACAATATCCTTTTTGATGTGTGGTGACCAGAATTTTACACCTTATTCCAAATGTGGCCTCACCATAGATTTATAAAGAGGCACAATGGTGCCTGCTCACTTGTGTTCTATTTCCTTTCTAATTACCCCTAGCATTGAATTTGCTTTTTTTCACTGCTACTGCACACTGGGTCAACACCTTTACTAATCTGTTTACAAGAACCCCAAGATCCCTGTCCTGGTCTGTTACAGGTGTAATTAGGGTTCTATACTTCACTGTGCCATCACTTTTCAATTGCTAAGATTGAAGTGCATTTGCGACTTCTTTGCCCACTTACCCAATGTCAAAAGATCCCTTTGGAGCAGTTTAGAATCACTTTCAGTTTTTACTGAATAATTTGTTGTTATCAGTCAACTGTGCCAGCTAACTGCTTACCCCTACTTCTAGGTAATTTATGAATATATTAAATTCATACAGTCCTAATACAAAACTTTGGAGACCCCATTTCTCACCTTTTTCCACTCTGGGAAATGGTAATTTGTCTCTGAGAAATGGTCTCTGTTTCTCATCCTTTAGCCAGTAACCAATCCAGGACAGAACGGGTGCTTCCGCACAGGCCCTTTAACACCCATTAAGCACAGATTGGGACATGTGCGTCCGCATTTATGTGCCTTTTTAGCACACTTCCAGCCACGCGTGTCTGCATTGCATGTACCTCTTTAATGCAGATTTCGGCGGCAAAACCGGTTTGGCGCCGCTGCGTCTGCATTAGAGGGGGCTATTAAGCACACTTCCGGTAGGTGCGTCCGCACCTACCCGTGCTTAATCCGTCCTTAATGGGTGTTAGTTACACATCACATCTCAAGTGGTTTTGCGCCGTGAAAACGCATCCATTTAGGATGCGT
>MTQE01001058.1:1527535-1550402 GCA_014337955.1 Aspidoscelis marmoratus
CCCACTCCACTTCACACTGATAACAAGTTTCATTTCCCACCCATGCTTCCTCTCACTTTCTCCTTTTTCAGCTGGGGAAAGACTGCTTGGCTGGCTCCTTCCTTCATGAACCAAACACGGTGGGTGGGTGGGAAAAAGGTACAGTAAAGGAGAAAGTGAGGAGAAGGTGTGGGTGAGGAGGCTTAGGGAGGTGATTTTGGGCAACATTGTAAGCGATCCCTGTGGTTGCACTCACTGAAGGTTTGGCTTTGCTGTGGGGAAGCAAATGGCAGCAACAAAAGCAGGAGGAGAGGGGGACCTGGGATTCCCTATCCTTGGCCATGTCATCGTGGGATTGAACCCAACCGGGATAGAGAGGTGGGCACCCCGGCTGGCAAAGGGCGGGGAGGAAAAGATTAACTTTCCCCAATGCATTTTTGAGGCATTTTCTGTGGGGACAGTAAAATCAGGGTTGACTGCAAGTTAAAATGAAAAAATGGGAAAACCCAGAATGCACATTTGCATTGGTTTTAGCTTTGTTTCATTTTTAAAAATTTAAGTGGAATTGCAGCACAAGGTGCTTTTGCTAAATGTGAGTACAGCCAAAGTTGCTTGAAATCATTGTGGAGACTCATGGTCTTCCGTTTCTGCACAAAAACTTTACTTCTCCAGAACAAATGTTTACTGAAAGGAAACGTTGGTGGCAATAAAACAGCGTACAACAGAACTAGAAAAAAATGGGGGAGAAAGTGACAAATCATTGAATCCTAGTAAAACTAGATTAGTGTTTTTTTAATCAAAGTCCATTACTGCACTTAGTTGGGTGGCCTGTTCCAACTGCAGTGGGCCAGTCTGGAGTGGTTCTGGCAGCAGAAATGGTCCTCCTGTCTTGGAAGAAGTGCAGTCTTTCTGGCTTCTTTGATAGCCTCAGAGACCCAGGGAGCCCCATTTCAGCAGCCTACTTTGATCTGCTGCCAAAATGTGTCTCCTGCTTACACCAGAATAAGGAGGCATGCCCTTTTCCTCGCGCTTCCCTGTTCTGATCTCAATTATGCTTCATCCTGTGTGGACTAAGCATACCCACGCTGCGCAAGTCCTCTCTGATCCTCACTAATGTGTGGTCAGAAGGGGTTCTATAAAGGTCCCTGTTTCAGATCTAAGATAAGTGTAAAAAAATCCTATGAACTGGACAGTACTAGATTCTAAGTATATGCTGTATAGTTTTACATCTAACAGTGAGACTTTCCTCCTGTAGCATGGCCCTGGGAAGGCAGGATATACCGTACAATTTGCTCAAACATAACTGTAATCAGTGTTCACTTTTAGCATTTAGACAGACACATGTTGAATAATTGTCACACAAATTTAGCATGGAACCTTGTTCATACTTCTACTCCCAGAATTTCTTGTGTCAACATTTGTCACATAAAAAGACTTCAGCAGAACACCCCTACTCAAATGCTTCCACAACAGGGATATATAAAAGAACATACAAATGTAAGAAATCCCCTGCTGAATCTGGTCTGTGGCTCATCTAGCTCAACAAAGGCCTTTTTGCCCTTAGGCCAATAGTTTATAATTAAGGAACTTCTGGGGAATGGCCTCTACAGCCTCCAAGTGCCCCCTGCCTGCCCAGAGGCTCCCTAATTATTCACTAGGTGTGGAACATGAAATCTTGCCTCACACCTTTACTATCCTTACCCAGGGACCAGCAGCAGTGTCCAGAGGTGAACATCTGCACCTCTTCCCGTGATCGCAAGCATGCTGGCACCTGGGACTGTGACTGCGTGTGCATGGATGTAGAAGACAGGAGCCTGTGAGAAAGATCAGTGTTAGTGAACGGAACATCCCATGAACTGACTCTCACAAACAGCCACTAGTAGCGAACAAACAATTGGAAGTGAAAGTTTGGGTACTGTGATACATGTCTGGTGGCTAGAGTAGTGAGGAAACACAAGAACGTATAGAGCAGTGGTTCTCAACCTGGGGGTCGGGACCCCTTTGGGGGTCGAACTACCCTTTCAGAGGGGTCGCGACAAGTCTCCCGCCGCCCTTCCCTCCCACTTCCCAGCTGCTCTACCCCCATGGTTGGGGGTCTCCACAACATGGGGAAATACATTAAGGGGTTGCGGCATTAAGAAGGTTGAGAACCGCTGGTATAGAGCTTTTCTACACTGGTTGTTATACTGCTCCAGGGCAAGGCCTAGACCCCTTCTGGGTCTTTTGTTTTGCACTCTTGAGAAGAACAGAAGAGGCCTTGCTCCCCACTAGTGCTCCCCACTAGGCTCCCCTGTCTACCAGGGGCTTCTCAAATGGAACGGGGGGGGGGCATGTGGAAGGGCACAGTTTAGCAGGGGGACCCATTTCAGCAGTGAACCAAATTGCATGGCCAAAATGAGTCTCCCTGGGCTTTGAGGCCAGAAATGTTGATTCCTGGCTATCAGGGCCCTCTCAGCAAGCTCCAAAGCTCATATGAGCTTCATAGCAGCATGGGGCCATGTGAGGCTTGTCCCAGAAGAAGCTATCCAGATGGTCTTGTTCTGGGACAGTTAGATTGTTCCAGCTGCAATGGTTTCAGCTGGAGTCGTCTAGTCCCCACAAGTGCCAAAATGGTAAAAAGAGAAAGATAAGCTCAAAATATTAGCACAAGGAAAGAGTTAGAAGATAATAAGCCAGAGGCTGGACGGTTCTACCTGCCTCTTTCACTTTGCACAAAAATCCGGGGAGATTGTGTTGATGTCTCCGATGGGAAGCATCAGACAACAGCTTCAGTGAATTAGACAGCAATAACTTAATGACAAAGAAATTAGATACAAAAACTCTATTAAAATGGCATTATGACTAGGATATCATGCTAGCAAAGCAATGAAATGAGAAGCGGTTGAAGGTAATAAGGCTGGAAAGAGGGTGACTCTCTAGAAAGGTAATATACTGCCCTGTGCTGTTTAATAAATCAATTCAAGGAAATAATGAACAGGAGGGGGACCCAGGGGGCAGGGGCAAAACAAACTTGGAGGCTGTCAGCAGGATGCAAACAGAGAGGGACATGCCAATGACAAGAAGCTGATGAAGGGTGAGTCAGAATACAAGCCCATTAGGGAGGAAACTTTACCTTTTCTTGGTGACAAACTGAAACTAAAGCAAGATGCCGTGATATAAAAAGAACACAATGTTGTATGTCTAGTTAGTGACTCAGTGTTTTATTTTGTACCCTAACTCAGCAGGATAGCCTCATCTGAAAACCTTTCCCATCAAGGCTGCTAGACAAGACATAAGACAGGCAAAGATTTAGTGGTGTTTTCCAGCCATATTGCTTCAGCCCCTGGGTGATAGATGGGAATACATTCTGACAGGCAAGAATAAGCAGCAGTAGCTATTGTTTCTACAAGGGATTTTTTAAAAGGATAGCTTCCTGACTCTGTTGCATTTATTTGTGAAATATTGTCAATATGCAATAGAGAACAGAAGAACTTTTGAGCAGATGATGGTACATCCAAACCAGCAGTGGCCCTTCTCTTGAATACAGGAAAAGGAAAACTGATTAGATGCTATTGAAGAAGGAGAAGGAGAAGGAGAAGAAGAGTTGGCTTTTATATCCTGCTTTTCTCATTCTTTAAGGGGACTCAAAGAGGCTGACAAAGCTTTCTTCTCCTCCCAAGAGACGCCCTGTGAGGTAGGGGGGCTGTGCAAACTCAGAAAGAGAGCTCTGACAAGCCCAAGGTCACCCAGCTGGCTTCATGGCAGAGTGCGGAATCAAACCCAATGACTACAAGATATGAGTCCCGCACTCAAGACCAAACTGGAATGTGAACATGCAAGTGCTGACACTGGTCCCAGCTATAGCCTTCATTCTGTAAGTATCCCAAGACCCATCTACACCACCTTCTACCCACCTCCAGAGGGGGAGAGAATATCAGGAGTCTTATGAACCATTTTCATTCTGCTTTGTCTAATGCTGAAAAAAAATCATTTTATCAAATTGCTGTTGTGTCTCTGATTTCAGAGGTAGATTGAAAGCTGATAAATACTTAGGTGTAGCCAGTGCCTTGGTATTCTGGGCCTCTTCTTATATAGTACAACGAGACTTGGCAGGAGAAAGTTTGATAAATTTTCCTTCTCCAGATCTAATGTTAACTACAGTGACCCACCAATTGCTTCTGGGCATCTCAAGCAGAAGACAGAACCTTCTCCTGCTCTTGACTTCCTACAAATAGCCAAGAGGCATCCTGCCTCTCTCTCTGCCCTATTTCTCTGCCCTGGAGGCAGTTCTTGTACATCCATTCTAGTAGCTGTTGATACACTTGCCCTCCCTGAATTTGTTCAACCCTTTCTTCTGGTGGTAGATTCCACAGACTGATAACTCTGAGTTAAAACATACTTCCCCTTATCTGTCCTAACTCTCCTGCCCATCAGCTTCATAGAGTGTCCTCTGGTTCTCTTGTTGTGTGGCAGAGAAAATAATTTTCTCTCACTGTGCATGATTTTATATACTTCAGTCAGGTGACCTCTTAAACACCATCTTATGTGGCTGAAAAGGCCTAGACATTGCATCTTGGGCCCTTTCTGCACTTGGCCTTATTCTGAAATATATCTCAGTATACGGGTTTGCTGGCCACATGCTAATGCAGACTATGGCAGGCCACACCTGGGGTCTGCCATAGTCTGCATTAACATGTAGATAACAAGTTCCTGTTCTGGAATAAATTGCAGAATAAGGATAAGGCCCCTGGTTTCATAAAGGAAAGTGCCCTTTTCTGCCCCATTTCCAGTTACACAGTATCCTTTCTGAGGTATGGTGATCACAGTTCTTCTCAATATGGCCTCACCATAGATTTATAAAGAGGCGCAATGACGCTTCCTGACTTATTTTCTTTTCCCTTCCTAATTACTCCTAGTACTGGATTTGCTTTTTGTACACTGGGTCAACATCTTCACTGAGCTGTCCATCAGACTAGGACTAATACTCGGCCTGGTTAGGCTGCAAAAGACTTTGTTATTAAGGCTCTGAGGTCTGAATGTTGGGTCACTCTGCTCTTACACTTTGCTGTGTCACAGAGGAAGGAGAAGGTCACATGATGGAGGACAAGGTGCTCTCCCCCCCCCATTTGCCCTCAGGTTCTGCTGGCAATACCTAAGAGGCTGCCATGAAGAACATGGACTATCATCATATCCCAGGCAGGCAGAGAAGAATGGAGCAAAGGGTCCAAGAATACATTCTGTGCTACACTCTCAAAAACAGTTTGAAGCTATGTTAAATGCTTCCCTCACAGAATCTGGGAAAGCATATAGATATAGTTAGTTATAGCCATAGGCTGACTGATGTTTTATGGTTTAGGGACATGGCTTACTGAGTTCCTGAGGGTGGAGTAAGCAAGCCCGGCAACATAACCAATCAGAACCGGATGACATCATGGCAGAGACTATATTAAAGATGTGGAATGAGAGCAAAAGGTTATTTGCCTGGGGTAACTCACTACAGGGTGGGCAGAAAGCGACCAGACTCTTGATCTACCTGAGTGGTGCTGGATAGAAGGGTCCTGATCACTAAAGTGCGGTTAAATAGTAGAAATTAATGCTGACTGTTGTGAACAAAGTGTAAAGACTAATTGTCTATAAAGAAGATTGTAACAATAAAAACAATATACATTGGTTCTCTTTAAAGTGAGTTTTGCTGTCGTATGTGTGGGGAGACGATATTAATATGTCCTCATAAAGAAGTACTGTGCCTTTAAGAATGGAAGAAAGAGCGTAGAGGGGCCAACCACCGGCTGATACGAGTAGCCTTGCCATTTATATTGTGAAGAAACAGAAAGGGAGATATCGCGGGGGGAGATGCCTGCCAACATGGGGCCATAATACACAGATTGAACGTGGATGTGGGGCTTAGTACTTTTTGGCAGCGAGTTGTTGGGCAAGGTGCCTCCGAAGCATCATTTACAGATGCTTTTTCTCAATGATGGTTCCCAGTGTAACAAAACAGCTCCTGGAAGGACCAGCTTTAGACAGCAGATATGTAATCATATAACTGAATGTATATACCATAGTATGTTTTCTTTTCTAAAAGTTACATGGCTGAGAGGGCAAAATGGTTTATCTGTTGGTTTGATTCAAATGTGATTGATCATCAGCCATTTTCAAAGCCCTGATGGGGCTTTGTTTGTTTGCATCTGCCTTTGTTTTCTGTGGCTGGAAGCAAGATTTCATGAGCTTCAAAACATTATATATGTAGGGAATTTCAATTGTGGCTTAGTGACAAAAACTAGTATTTTTGATGAATGCATTTTTTGGATTTTTTAAAAAGAAAACTGAGGGCAAACTAGACACAAGCATTTTTGGCTTTCAGCTGAAATACAATATTAGCATACAAACAGAAACTTGCCTTGCTTCACACTTCAGTTACCATGAGGGCTGAATTAAGGGGTGGGCTAGAAGCTGGGTAGCTGCCTGGAATGCCACTTATGACAGATGCTGAAGAGAGCCTGTCCTGCTATAACAACAACCTCAGTGAAACATTTTCTAGTTTAGAGATATTCACAAACAGTTTGCTAGTAACATCGTTCATGTGAATTGTGAGGTTCCTGGCATTCAGTACTAGACTGAACTCCATGATATTTAGGGAGCTTCAGTTTGGTACCAGCCTCCCTCACTTTCAGAGTTGGCTTTTCTAACCCACCCACCCCCTTTTCACCCATTTTAAGGGGACTCAAAGCAGCTGACAAAGCTTCTGTTCTTCTCCCCACAACAGAACATCCTGTGAGATAGGTGGGGCTGTGAGAGCTCAGAAAGAGTGCTGTGACTAGCCCAAGGTCACCCAGCTGGCTTCATGGGGGAGGGCGGAATCGAATCCGGTTTTCCCAGATGAGAGTCCGGCTCCCTAACCACTAGACCAAACTGGAGATTTGTGTGGCTGTTGGCAGCAACCCAGAATGGGAAGCTGGCAAACATGATTGGGGTATGCAGAGAACACAAGAAAGCAGGAAGTATGAGAATATGGCAAAGGGGCCACAACATTCCAGAAGATTGGTCAGATAGATTTCTCTTATGGAAGCTATACTAGCTACCTTTGAGCAAGGTCCTTGCCTTTAAATGTTTAGTAATTTTATCTTTTATAATGGTTTACGCTATTTCCCCCAAAAGCTGGCAGGCCTTTAGTTTGCTGGGTCTCCACTTGAGCTCTTTTTAAACACTGCAGCTATGTTAACCACCTTCCGGTCCCCAACTACAGAAGCCAAGCATAATGAAAAGTTGCATATTTTTGTTATGAGGTCCACAATCTCAGTTTTAAGCTTTTTCAGACTTCTTCAGTGGATGCCATCAGGGTCTGGTAATTTGTTGATGATCAATTTTTTAAGGCCAACCACTTCTTTTTTGTCACCATTATTTCCCTGAGTTCCTCAGACTCCCTACCTAAGAACAGGATCTCAGGCCCAGAAAGCCCGTACCTAACAGCAGTCAGAATACCACTGGCTATCACGTGGAGGTATGTGCCAACCCTTCAGGAATATGCCTCCCCAGGCCGTCCTGACCCCACCACTAAACTTGTCATGCTGGATGATGTTGGAGGTAACATAACATGCACCGTGGTGTTTCCAGATTCTTTCGTGTCCGTCACAAGTGCTCAGTAGGGATGTGCAGGAATATCCAATGAAGTCGGAATTCATATGAATAGGTACAAATTCCAACATTTGTGGATGAATCATCTGTGAACAGGATATTCGGGTATCTGTCAAAGCATCAGTTGAAGCTTTGGTGGATACCAGATCCCCTGCAGGCCTCCTGCCCCCCCCCCGTGGGTCCCGTCACCCCACTTAACTGCCACCACCATGCCTTCTTCTTAGCCCCTCTGGTTCTGTGTGCATGTGAGCACAGAACCAGGCCTGTTTTGGCCTCCAGAAGGTCTATTTTGTTTAGTGCACGAATATTTATTTGGGATTTGGCCAAAGCTGAATTTTTCCACATTCGATCCACACCGAATCAAATGTGAAAAATGGATTCGTGCGGACCCCTAGTGTTCAGTGTGAATCTGCTCCCATGTGTGAAGAGAACTTGGGGCCAATGGCAGACCTGCCAATTCTGGTGTTCTCTGTTGAATGCCAACAGCCCAAGCACATGTCCCACTAAAGCAGCGGTTCTCAACCTTCCTAATGCCGCAACCCCTTAATGGAGTTCCTCATGTTGTGGAGACCCCCCAACCATAGGGGCGGAGCAGCTGGGAGGTGGGAGGGAAGGGCGGCGGAGACCCGTCGTGACCCCTCTGAAAGGGTAGTTCGACCCCCAAAGGGGTCCCGACCCCCAGGTTGAGAACCACTGCACTAAAGGATGTTGGGCCCTCAGGGCACCCTCATGGAGTCCGTGTTGGACAGTTTGGTTAGAAACATGCACACCAGTAGCCCACTGGAGGTCATTTTGTAGGGCTCTGGCAGTGCTCTTCCTGTTCCTCCATGCACAAGGAAGCAGATACTAGTCCTGATGCTGGGTTGATGCCCTTCGACAGACTTGTCTGTCTCTCCTTGTGTAACAGCCCATGTCCTGGGATCCGCTTCATGCTCTTGAGACTGCTGAGAGACACATCCAACCTTCTTGTTATGGCATGTATGGATGTGCCATCCTGAAAGAGCTGGACTTTTGTGCAACCTGAACGGGCTGCAGATACCGCCTCATGCTACAAGTAGTAATAAGGACACTACCAAAACCCAAAACTATAGAAGAATCAGTCAGGTGTGAGGACTGATAAGGAGAGAGTATTGTCTGTAGCCCCCATCCGCAAAACCATTCCCTACGTGGAGGTTGTCTTGTGGTTGCCCCTCCAGTGTACCTTACTTTCATTTGCACAAAAGCAGGTGAAATTGATTCACAATCTCTCATGCTTCCTAACTGGACCGATTGATATCCCTGAAGTTTAAGTGGCTTGGGGTTCTACGGTGATGCTTAAGTGTTCCCTCAATATCTTTGAGCAGTATATTTGAAAAAAAAAATTATTATCAGTCTTTGCACTTCTGGCAATACGCTCATCAAATTTTCTTTTTGCTTCTCTCACTGCAGAAATGTGTAATTTCAAAGCACTATGCAATGCAGGACAATTCAATGAAAAAGCAAAAATGGGTGAGGGGATCAATATTCAAGGTAGAGAAGCCAAAGGTCAGCAGATCACCTCCACCTCAACTGCCCTCAGTGAGAAACCCTTGGAGGCATGTGGCCCACATTGAAGCTGTGTGGTGCTGATGGCAAATTTGATGGTAACATGAGGAACCAGGGGTATGCACGAATGCAATTTTCCACATTCAATTTGATTCAAGTTGAATATCTGAATATCCAGACTTGTACAGATAAAGAAAAATGAATGTCTAGACATTTGAACCGATACGATTACATTTGTATCTATTTGTTCGAATATTCGATATGTATCCAATGATACGAATCTCGTATGCATCTGTATGCGTCTGTACACATCCCATTTTTATCCTGTATGCATCCTGTTTTCATCCTGTATGTATCTGTACGGATGTGTATGGATATGCATGCGATGCGTACATATCCGTACACATACAAATGTCTGAATTATTCATGCAAATAACTCAACATATTCAAATACTAAAAAATGAATGTCTGGACATTCGATTCGTATACAAATGTCCAAATTTGTATAAATAATGAATAATACAAATATTCATGTACATCCCTATGAGGAACTATTGAGGTACAGCTGAGGCATACCCCAACCAGCATGCTCCCCGTCCCCCAAGCTATTCCTGAAGAAAAATGATAGGTTGTACTCTGCTGTGCTGAAGCAGAGTCCTGCTTTTGTGTAAAAGTCCCCTTTTAATGAAAGGAAACATTAGGTGTTTTTCCACTGTCACTAAAAGTACCCGTTAAGTACCCATTAATGGGTACGAAATGGCGTTTTGGGGTACTTCTAGTGACAGTGGAAAAACACCCATCATTTCTCTTACGCATTGCCAAGGGAAAATGGAGGATACATTGTCCTACTCGCAGGTATCAAAAAGAAAGGAAGAGGCAGATAAAGCATAACTTGTGCTGTGTCCTTCCTGTTCTCTTGTCTCAACCCAGTAGTGGCATCCTCAGTCTCCTGAGGACAATACCCACAGGAGGAAATGGGAAGACGCCCCCAAAAGTACAGTTCCCTCTCAAAATGGACTACATGCTCATTCTCACTTTCCAAAATAAAATGGCTACTGCTCTGAACTGGACTGACAACTCATTTAATCCAAATACTCTATAGTTCGTGGTGTGGAAACACAAATTGTTGTTAGTACAGGGCAAATTAAAGCCAGAGGGTACCTCCAGACACACTCAGTTTCTTTTTCAAGCCCACAGTAGCGGCAAAGCATTTGAAGTAAAAAGATACTGTCCATTTACTGTAGAATGCTCTGCCATTATTGCGGGTGATGGAGCTTCCTGTCTGGTGGGCGGGAAGCTGCTGCAAAGGGACATTGTAGCTTCCGATCCTCCAGTCTTGCAGACTGGAAACCATTATGGCATTTTATTGTACCAAGGGGTGTGCCTGGTGGCACCCAGACTCTAAGCAGATTATTTGCCTTGTCGGAGTGCACTCTGGGAGAAGCATCCCAATTTCTTGCCCACAGTAGCTTTCTTGACTACTTTGCAGTCCTCTTTTTGACTTGGCAGTTCCTTTCTTAATTTTAGGCATTCATTCTAACTGAGCGTCCTTTCTAAACTGGCTGACAGCTGGATGGATGCCCCCCAACAAGCCAGTTTAGAAAGAGGAAGAGAAGCAAGAAGTAGCTCTCACAACTCACCTGCTTCTGGAGACAAGAGCAGTGAAGATAACCCTCCCCTTGACCTGTCAGCTGCTATGGGGGGGGGGGAGAGAGAAATGCTGCAAACCCTAGAAGTAGCAAATAAAGGAGTCCCATTTCCTTAAGTATCCCTATGGGTAAAGCCATGCCTCGTCCCCTATGGATGTATGTTTTGGAATCTGTGAGCTGAAAGCATCAAGCACATGGGCAAACCTTTTGTGTTTACATTTCATGTTAAATTTAACATGTTGCATTTATGCAGTTTAGAACACGACTGGAGGTTGTGAATAGTTGGGTTCATCTTCTCTGTCCCTGTAATAATATCATGACAACCAGTTTTTCCAAAAGCCCTTTGAGAATTTGTTTCAAACGACGAACTGAGTTTGTTTGTTTTTTCACACATTCACTGTGCTTTGTACCTTGAGGGGATGCTCTGTAATTATATCTCCAAATTTTCTCTCCTCTTTTAGATTTAGAAATGTATTTGTCACAAGGAAGAAGAAAAACAATGAATTTTCTTATAGATTCACTGTGAAATCCAGGCTTTAACCCTGCAAACTTTCACAATGGTCTCCTTCAAGTCTCAAAGGGGTGCAGGCATAACATTCTGATAGCAAAAGTTTTTACTCTATGGTCCTTTCTGCACTGGGCCTTTTTCTAGATTATATCCCAGCATAGGGACCTTCTATCCAGATGTTAATGCAGACTATGTATGGCAGGGCCTCAGCAAGGTTTGCAAACAAGCTACAATGGCTATGTTTGCAGCGGGCAGGGGACCACTTTGAATGTCTCATCCATACAATGGAATGGTCTATCAAGAGACTGTGCCTCCCAGGAAACCACTCCATCTGCACCAGATGAGATGTTGGAACAAGCTACTGTGTCAAAATGGTATCACATGCCACTCCAAGTGAAGAGTGCTTGTTAGTGACCCATGCAGCATTTCAGCTAGTATACTGGACAAGTTTCTCATGTGTGGATGGAACATGAGCTGTGGCCCAATATACTATAAACAGTTTGCTCTCCTTCTGGCAAAAAAAAAAAAAAAGCACTGACCAGCAACTTCAGAGACTTGTTACTTTTGTTCCCACCCTCTGAAGCTAGACCAACATGGGCTGCCTGCAAAGTTTATGGTGTGGAAAAGGGGCAGCCTAGCCCATCATGGGCCAGTTTGCTTAGCTCAAGTCTGTGTAGCATAAGATAACCTGCATCTTGTGGAATGATTCTAAGCCTCCCTCACAGGCTTATTAAAGCTCCAGATTTTGGTGCTCTTGTTTTCCTGCCACATTAGGCCTGTAAGAAATGGGCTGAGTCTCTGTAATTATGAAAAGACAAAAGCGGTGGGGGAATGTAAAATGAGGGTTTTCTTTAAAAAAAAATGTTTTCATTACCATTTGCTTTGCATCTACCTGCCATTGTTTCAGATTTTATTTTGTGCATTAATAAATCTGGATTCTTGAATCCATTTCACTTGGACCTTTCCCTCCATTTCATCCAGCATACCTCTTCACCCTTTGAAGTTTAGCTTTCTCTGAGTGTTTCTCCTGCCAGGGAGGGAGGAAGCGAGGTTTATATTTTAAGTATGTTTTAGGTTGCTTGGTGTGTTTTATCTTTTTTATCGCTGTGAACTTTCTGGGACCTTTAGGTAAAGGTCAGGTTGTAAATTCTTTAATAAATCAAATCAAATCAATAAATACTCAAGGATCAAATAATCTGCTTTTTTTTTTTAATAATCCCATCTTGCTGGTGGGCGAGGACTGAACTCACTGATGGGTGGGGAAGATGGCACTGCCATTAGCCAATCACATGAATGCAGTGTCATCTGTAAATCACACACTGTAGCCAGACCCTAAGGAAAACCAGCTTTTGCAACAAGGCCCTAAATGATTTGGGCCCCAAATATCTAAAGGAACACCTTCTCCCATACGGAACTGCCTGTGCCTTGAGATCTGGTTGTCCCACCACCCTCAGTAGTGAGGTGGGTAGACACCTGTGAAAGGGTCTTTTTAGTAGTGGCCCCCAGATTGTGGAATAGTCTCCCTCTTGAGGTGCACTATACCCCTTCTCTGTATACATTTAGGAAGGTGGGGAAGACACACCTCTTTGCCCTGGCCTTTGGCTAATGGGACTATATTTGCCCTCCACTGTAGATTAGTGTTTTAATATTTAGTATATGCTTTTAAATATGTTGGATTTCTTAAGTGTTTTTATGGATATTATTGTTTTTAATATATATTGGTTGTAATTTGTTGTTTTAAAACTTTTCCCCTGCCCTGACACCTACGGGTATAGGGTGGGATAGAAATATAAATTTAATGTGCTGTTCCCTTGGAAATGAGGACAGGGTGAAATACAGAGAGGAGATGATCAATCTATCTCTCTCCATTTTAAAGCGAATCTAACCTGCTTCTGTGTAACTGCACCCCAAGTCAAAGCAGCTTCTGCAATGACTCTTCCACCTTCTGTATCTGGGATTTTTGGTGAACAACTTACTCCTTATCCCTGCCTTGGATATGATGAGAAATAGAAACAACTCACTGCAGATTCTATTTAGAAATAATTTAATACTGGATCAGGACATTTGGGTTTGCTCTAATTAAGCCTGAGGAGACCTCCTGTCAAGCTGGAAATGAAAATTGTGAGACAGGTGTAAAGTGAATGCCAGGATCCTGAGGTTTCCTAATCATCCTTGCCCTGGGGAGAAGAATAGAAAAGCTTTGTCAGCCGCTTTGAGTCCCCTTAAATGGGTGAGAAAAGCGGGGTAGAAAAGCCAACTCTTCTTCTTCTTCTTCTTGATTCCAAACCTCTGAGGTCAAATGTCTTTTCCATTTGCAACCGGATCACGGTCTTTGCTATTCCAAGTCTGATAGAAAGCATGAAGAATTTGATCTATAATTTACAGAGATATTCATCAAGGGAGCGGTTTGATGTGTTGAGAAATATAGGTGGTACAAGCCTACTTCCTGCCTTCATTTCTTTTAATTTTGAAAGATTTTGCATTGCCAATGAGCAGTGCTGATCATGACTGGCTTCCCTGGGTGCTGCCACCATCTTCCTCTGCCTTGGTCCTCTAGAGAAATTCCTGTGATGCCTTTACTCTGTGAGGATTATTTGATCAAGGAGTCAAAGGAAGAAGATGTCACAGAACCAGCTGCTCCATTTTCTCTAGCACTTCAGCACTTCTATAACCTCTTTGCTTACTTCACTCAAATTCTCTGTGGCCTTTCAGCAAACTGCTCTCAATCTTCTTCGTGGGCACCAGACTGCCCTTTATAAGAAAAGCCCACAGAATGGGCAAAACTAGTAGCAGGTGAAGCATTTTATGGCTGCAACTACAAACAAAACCACAGGAAAACTGACTCCACTGAGCCTCGTAGACTATGCATGCCCACAAGCCAACCCTGAACGGAAATGTGTGGGAAGCAGGGATGTGCTCAAATGTTTTCTGTGTTCAATTCGTACTGAACTGAATACAAAAAAATTCATATTTATTCAAATAGATCTTCAAATGTAGGATTCAAATTTGATACAAAGTTTCAATATGAATCTGACTCAAATCCCCACTATGAATCCCTTATGAATCCCTACGAATCCCCTCTCAATCCACTTTTAATCCACTCTGGATCCATAGCATATGTGACTGGTAGGGACGTGAATGAATACTTGTAACAATCATCCACATGCATTGGTATAGGATCCGTATGCAGGATCTGTATGCATTCATATCGGATATTTGTACAAATTCATAAGAATACATTCATATCGAATAGAATCCTACCACATTCAAAGGGGATCTATTCGAACAAATACGATTTTTTTAAAAATTTGATTCATTATGAATTGAATGCTCAAAAACCCATTTGTGCACATCCCTAGGGACTGGGGCAGCTGCTTTGCCACCTCCCCAGGTTCATGAACGTAACAAAGCTTCATACAAATGTATCAAAGCATTCAAATGTCAATCTTCAAACGTATTAACATTCTATTCGAATTTGAATGTCCGAATTCGGACGAATTTTGAATGTTTCAAATACCCAGGTGCATCCCTAGTGGGAAGGAGAAAATGTGAGAGAGCTCACATAGGGAGCTGCTGAGGGAGAAGGGTACAAAATGGGCCTCCATAGTGGGAAGCATTGTGGAGACTGTTGTATTATAGTGTTGTGGACGGGGACAGGAATTTGAGCAAGCTGGCTGTGGGTGAGGGGGGGAATCTAGTGGGTAGCTGTCAAAGTGATGGCAGCTGCCTGTTTAAAATTTCTTGCTGACAGGAAGTCGGGGGTTAAGATGTCACGCCCCACCTATCTCTTCTCCAGTAGTGCTAGCAATAAACAGCTCTGACTGAATATTGTAACCTCGCTGCTTTTTCTCAGTTGGCTAATAAACCGTAATTGTCTGTATGGACTCATTAAAAACAGGCTGTGTTGATTGAAAACCATGGAGAAGCCTGGCCTGCCCATAGTTTCTTTAATGGGAAAACTCCCTGAATGGCTGAAGACCTCATCAAAGGGTCATCAGTTATTTCTTCTCCTTACTCTTTGCTCAGTAAGCAGTTTGATTAACTTGAAAGTCCAGACTATCCCATCTTCCTTCTGTAACCCCGTTGTGGTCCTAAAAAAAAGGCATTACATCAAAACGTTCACATTAAAAGTTAAACTGCAACTACACTGTAATTTTAGCTGCTCAGAGCATCCAAGTTACTACTGCAGACACTGGATGAGGAAACAGCATGATAGTGGACCATTTCACGTTCATTTCTGGTGTAATGTTGCACAGACTGTTTGCAGGTTCAGGTTTTGTCCCATCCTTCGTGCGAGCAGCGCTTGATTCTGTTTTCCGCCAGGTGCCATCTTTGCAAACAGGTTGCTTTTCTTTTATTCAAAAATGCCTGACAAGATATAGGTGGAGGGAGGGTGTATACAAAGGTGGTTTTTCAGCATATTTGTGTGCAGGCATGTTCACCTGTGATTGTGTGTATGCAAATAGAGCTGGTGTTGTATAAGACTGTGGTCACACCTTTACTTTAAACCTTCTTCAGTCTGACTCCTCACACCTTTTCGTTTCTATCCATTTTCATTTCTACCCTCCCTTTGGACTTCCCTGAATAGAAAATAAAATGGATAGAAATGAAAAGGTGTGAACAGTCAGACCTGAAGAAGGTTTAAAGTGAAGAAGAGTTAGCTATTCTACTCTGCTTTTCTCACCCATTTGTATTGAACAGAATCCTACCACATTCGAAGAGGATCTATTTAAACAAATACAAACTTTCTAACAGTCAGTTTGTTAACTGAATGCCAAAAAACCATTTGTGCACATTCCTAGAGCTGTGACTCGCCCAAGGTCACCCAGCTGGCTTTGTGAAGGAGCACGGAATCAAACCCAGTATTCCCAGATAAGAGTCGGGCTGCTCAACCACTTAACTCACAGCCAAAGTGAGTAAAGTTTGAACTTGAAGTACTCAATCAGCCTGAATCTCAGCATGTAGTTGTATCCTAATTTTATCTTTCAAGTGTTAGCTCAATTTTTTTGCATTTAAAGTTTCTTGGGGAAAAGATGAAGCACAAATGCAACAGATAAATAAATCGTGCTTGTTTACATACTAAGTGAATTTGTATGGGCACCTCCTAGCCAGCATTTTCCGGACACCTAATAGACATATACTATTAATTTTGAATTCAAATATACATATAAAATACTATTGAAATGGGGAAAAAAATAACATGGGAATTATTAGCTAATGCTTATCGGTTCTTAATTGTGGCAAGGATCAACCTGTTATTTAACATGGGATTATTCTTGCAAGGTCCCCATTAGAAATCGCTTGAATTCATGCCAGTTCTGTCTCATAATCCTATATGAAACCAACTGTTCCCTTTGGTAAATCCAAGAAATTAGCTTTGCAGAAAATACAATATATGGATGTATGTGATGTGGAAAATATTAATTTTGTTGCAAACAACAGAATAGTAAAGAATGATCCTGGAAACATTCAGAAGCACTATAGATATACTTTTATATACAGAGATAGTCTTGAGAAGGTGTTCAGACTCCCTTAATTTAGAACTCTTTTTGCTTTGCTTAGTAATGTTTGAACATAAAATATGGCCTGTTATAAGTTTTCTTTATTAAGTGAGTTGACAACACTTTCTATGAATTAGGTGTACAGGAATATATATCCCCAAATCTCAACCATAGGAGATTTTCAGAGTTTTTTTTTTTTTTTATCCCTATAATCCCAGTAGTCTTCTTGGTTCTAAGGAAAGCCATTAGCATCATTGACTTTGCACTAATGCTAACCAGCAACTAATCGATCACCTCAGAATCATAACCTCTTCCAGGCATGCGTTCATGGCAAATAAGGATTGGAGGGTGTTGTACCACAGGGACAAGCTTCATGCTTCTGACCTATAGATTTGGAAAATCATTAGATCATCCATCCCACTTTCCCTATGAGTGTTCTAAATAATGGATTGTGAAGCTTGGGAAGAACCTGCTCCCAAAGCGGTTTATTCTACACCAATTATTAATAATAGGAAATGATGCAAGCCTGGTGTTTTAACTACAAGTCCTTTGTCCTCTTTCATGAGGTTCTCAATATGTTGTTGAGGGGAGGGGACAAGGGCATGCCCTGTTAATTTATTTGGACAGATAGAGCCTTCAGTTGGTGGCCCCTGAGGGCAGTGGAAAGCACCCTGCTACTTGGAGCAGCTCAAAGTTTGAGTATGTTCTCCCTTTCTCTCTGGGGTTGGCTGTCTGGGCAGCATAGTCTTCAGTGTTCAGTGAAGTCCGTTTTTATGTGGTCTTGCAAAGAACTGCAGATATGCATTACCCAATCTACCATTAGCTCTACCTGTTTTGACTCCTGCTTTGCCGTTCACCTACCCAGATCCAATGGGCCTTATCCCTCACTGACCACTATCCTGCACCTTCTGCCTCATCCATTCCAGACCTTACTAGTCTGCCACAGAAAAGACCAAAAGGTAAGCCAGAGCAAACTACTCTGCTGGCACTCCTGCAGGGGAAGTCACCATCGGGGGGCCTTGGAGCTGACCAGAAAGTGGCTGACCTCTGGCTCTGGCTCTGTTTCTGATTTGTGACCATAGCTCCCATCGGAATCGTTGCAGCTGTGAGTTAAAATACCTCTTCCTGCAGCAGCTTTCTGGGTTATGTTGCAAGGCCTCAGATGAACACCGGAGGCTGTCTCATTCCTGTGGTGAATCCCTTGCTTCCTGTCCCAGATCCTGCCCCTCATCAGAGCCATGCAAGTGATGCCAAAACCTCATTCATTAACAGAGAACGCACACACGGTCTTCTTCTCCCCATAGCCTCCTTTAGTATCTGAGCCTTGCATCTGCCTCCCCATACTATTCCAGTGCTACTGGCTGGAGCAGTGAAATAAATAAAAACTGCATAAGTCACATGTGTTAAACACTGCTTGCCTAGAATGCTTCATCAAAGTCTGTAACTCCACAAGATTTTAATTGCTTCTCTTCATGTACACATGCCTTCCACTTTAGCACCCATCATAGCTGGCACCCCAGGGAACTCAAGTGTGGAGCAAGATTTCTATTCATTTGAAATATTGTATTGTCCACAGTTTGTTCTCAGTTTCAGTAACAACAACAGCAACAATACCAATACTAATAATACCCCCAAAAACTTTAAAATCAGAAATCAGGGATGTAAAAAATCTGGAATGTTTTTCAAAATATTCTTTATAAAATAAAAATAAAGAGAAAAGCAAAAGAAAAGTCTGAGGTTCTTTCTCCATTGAGCCTCACTCTGGATTGTGTCACAGAACAGGGATTGATGTGGACAGAAGGTTCTGGAATATAATCTGGAATAAGGGCCAGTGCAGAAAGACTACTTCTGCTAGGTGGAACACAGAGCGCACCTTACCGTAGAAGCAAAGTGAATGTCACTGTAACTCTCCTGAGCTAACCTTCCTAGCCTTCCCTAAGCCTGGCTAGAAGGAGCTGCCTGCCATCATGTTGTGATGCATAAATGATGTCAATGTGAAGCAACCCATGATTTGGGACCTGTTGGGACTTTTCCAACAGGGCCATTGAAAGGCTTGGCAAGCCCAAAATCACATACCTCTACAAAATGATGTTGTAGTGTAATGTGATGTATGATGGCCCCACTGTCAACGGCCCAAAGAAGGGTGGGAGCAAGGTGACCTAAGGCTGGGTCTCAGAAAGGTCACTCCTTTGTCATTTGGGATTTCATAGCACTTGAAACCATCTCTTTCTTTCAGCCAGGCAAGCCAGGAAACTACATAAGCAGAGTGCCAGGAATTAAGGAAACAAGAAAATGGTGAGAAATGTAGCCAGTCACAACACAGAAAACATTGCAATGGCTGATTAACAATTCAAAAGAATTGATTAACAATTCAAAAGAACAGAAAGATGGGCAGATCAAGGGCCAGTCAATGGGTAGCACCTGTTGTCAGGGGAGGTGTGAACTTGAAAGCAAATGCAGGCTGCAGAGTGGCAAAATAAGACAGGTTTTCAGCTGCATATTAGGACAAAAGTTTGTAAGGAATTTTTTGTGTATGCATCTGGGGGTGGAATGCTTTGCTCTCACCCCATGTTTGGTTTAAAATAAGGAATCCTTAGTAAGGAGAATTGCAAGTGGTTTGAAACTTTCATCTATAAAAAAACTGGAGAAGGCAAAATCTTGCTAAAGTTAAAAAACTGTTTACATTATAATAGTTATTTCTACCCTTATGTCAATACATGCAGATTTTATGCAAGTTGACGTCTCCCTTTTGGTGATGCCTAAATGACCACACTGAGGCAGTATAAACCATGAGCTTCTTGGTCCCCTTCCCACCGTTTAAACAATGGTTGCACTCTTTTGGTGACCATTCTTCCAGAATTTGCTCAGGATTACCCAGTGTGGCTGGATAGCACGCCAACCCTGACGCCCTCAGCCAGGTTCATATGCTGAAGGTAACACATTCAAGCCCGGCTTGGATGGGAGTTAACTGGCCTTGGCATAAGCTTCCTATTTATTTTTAATCTCTCCAAGCCTTTGTTTGAAATGGATATGTAAGAGGGAAAATAAAGATAAATTATCCCTATTCTTCCAGGGAGAATGTAATGACCCTGAACAGAGGCAAGCAGAGGAGGCTAGCTATTGTTCCTTCAGCACAATGCCTTCCCGAATCAAAACAGAAAGAGATGAACAAATGCTAATTTCTCCTTTCCACCATGAGACACTGAGTGAAAATGCTAATGTCATCTGCAGAGGGCCTGAGATAAAAAGTCTGCGTGTTTGTGTGTGCATATGTGGTTGGGTTTGAACTGTGAGATAAGCCAGCAAACAAGGTAATTAAAATAATTAAAATGCTAATCAAAGGGGGGCATCCAGCTGAATGATACACAGGCAGTGAGGGGGTGGGGAAGGTGAAATGTTGGGAAAGGAGGGCAAATACGCAGAAGCTTTATTTCGGTGAAATGTCAGATGGGGGAAAAAGCAAAGCAAAAAAAAACCCGAAACAAAAACCTTCTTTATCTTACAGCACTAGAGAAGTCAGAATTAGTGAAAGAGAGCAAGCTTGGAAGTTACTGAGAAGCTGAGAAAGGTGGAGCCTGTTCACACTTGAGTAACTCTCCCACAAGTACATCAGCGGCTTCGTTGTATTTGTGGCTGCTTCCAGGCTCTTGGTCGGCCAGGCTTCTGTAGACCCAGAATTTATCTCAATGTGTGCTTCCCATGAGTTGGATGGGGCAACCAGCAGTTTCAGTGACACCAATAACAACATAACTAATATGTCTGTTGTGAACTATAAAACTCAATAGACTCATAGGCTGTGGCCTCACCCTGCTGAAATAGTCCGTCTTATTAAGAAACCAGACTTGAAGTGCACTAACTAGGGATGAGCAAGAATATTTGAAATATTCATTATTTGGACACATTCAGATGAATTCGGACAAATATACAAATTGAATGTCTGAACATTCAGATTTCCTAATTTGAACGAGTACCAATATCTCAAGTTATTCATATAAATAATTCAGACATTAGTATCGGTATGGATACATACAGATCCTGTACATACCCGTACACATTGTACACAGGATGAAAACAGATGCATATGGATGCATACAGGATATGTGCAGATACGTACAAGATATGTATGTACCTGTACAAATATGAATGTCAAAATTATTCATATGAATACGTATGAATCGAATAAAATATTCAGAGATTCATTTTTTCACTATTTGGGTATTTTTGGATTTTCAAATATCTGATTCGTTATGAATCGAATTTGAAAATTTTACTTGTGCACACCCCTAGCACTAAGTTCAATCACACCCGACACCTGATCATCCTTCCTCAGTTCATCCTCAGTTTGGGTCGCTATGCTCACACCTTTGTGTTACCGTCCTGAAATTCCTTTATGAGACTTTTTTAGATCTCCACCCCTCTCCACCCTCACAACACCCCCTGCGCTCTGACAGGATAATAGTTCTGTGACTCAACAGTGTGGAATCGTACACTGGGTGAAAGGAAAGGTAAAATCATGCAGTATCTACCCACTATTGTATTGTTCAGTCCACTTTAGTCTTCTTTCCTGATCACACCCAAAAAATGAAATCAGCTTAACACTCTACAATGGATTGAGACCTGTAAAAATCAATTGAAGGGAGGGAAGTCCGCAAATACAATGGATACGATTAACGAGGTATGAGTGGTGAGGCACAAAAAAGGACTGAAGACGGATTAAATTGAAGGTGCGACCACGGCCACAGGCAAGTTCTACACAGTGAGCCCGCGTACCCATGGTGGCCAGTTAGCACCCTTTGGGCACGCAAGGGCCGGGCACGGAACCAGGCACAGATTTCGTGCGTCCGCATGTCATTCCCGTCAATGTGGGACAGGCACTGGTTTGGCACTGATGGTGGCGTTCCCATGCAAAGTGTACCGAACCCTGGTAAGGGGGAGCCATGCCACCTCCTCTCCGCCCCCTCTCTCATCATTGGCAGCTGGATTCTCATCAGCCACAGCCAGATTGTCATCAGCTCACCCCTCTGCTGCCTCACACCCTCCCTTAGCAGCAGGGACAGCCAGGACTGGGGTAGGAGGCACGGAAACAAGCTTCATTTGTAAAAATAACCACACTTTCATTCATAAAATAATGCTCCATTCATTAAATAAATCTCCATTGACAAAGCCTATTCATAAAAGACCGATGAAAGCCACTAGTGGCAGTAGGCGCTTGAACATTTTTGCGCACCTTTGCTCTACCTGGGACCACAGGAGCGCCTGTCAATTTTAAAATCAAGACTCTTTTTATTATTGCCTTCATGATCAGAAGATGGGGGGTGCAAGTGCAACAGAAATCAAGCCATTATGCAGCCTGTCTTGGCATTCTGAAATGGGGTTGGAATTACTTCTGCTGAAGCGGCAGAAAATGGGGGGGGGGAGCCGTTCTCCAACCTGCCTTTGCAATTGGCACTTTTAAAACTCTGGCTGTGATCTTCAATAGATGGGACAACAAACATACCCCACTTCCCAATGACGTGTGTGCAAATCTCCTCTCCATTAGCCCACAAGTGTCCCCATGTGTGATCCTGGCTCATTGAGCAATGCCGAGACTTCTTTTTCGAGGTACCAAATTTGGCACCCAGTTAGCACTGTTTGAGAGGACCTGGTATGCTTTTCGCGTGCCAAATCCAAAGCCCATGCGGCTGCCCAGCACCAAATGGGCACTCAGCACTGCACCAAAAGTGCTTGGGAATGGGGCCTGAGAGTTTCCCCACCTTATGCAGGGCCAACCTTGGCCCAGATCGAATGATCTGGCCCAAGACTGGAGGAGCAGATGGTAACAAAGAATAAAGGCCATCTGCATTGCAACAGTCCAGCCAGCTGCCAAACTCAGAGGCTGGGAGCAAAGAACCTTTTGACAAATGTGGGGCTTTTGACAAAGTCCCACATCAAAGGCTACTGAGTAAACTCATCAGCCTTGGAATAAAAGGACAGGTTCTGTCCTGGATTTGTGACTGGCTCAAGGGCAGGAAGCAGAGAGTAGTAACAAACGGCAAATTCTCTGGGTGGAAAGAGGTAAAAAGTGGGGTCCCTCAAGGCTCAGTGTTGGGACC
>MTQE01001058.1:1550532-1560630 GCA_014337955.1 Aspidoscelis marmoratus
CCTCAAGGCTCAGTGTTGGGACCAATGCTTTTTAATTTATTCATCAGTGGTCTAGAAGAAGGAGTAGCTAGTAAAATAGCAAAGTTTCCAATGATACTAAATTATTTAGAATAGTAAAAACCAAAAGAGATTGCCAAGAGCTCCAGAGGGATCACTTAGCATTGGGTGAGTGGGCAACCAAGTGGCAAATGTGCTTTAATCTTAACAAGTGCAAAGTAATGCACATCGGGACCCAAAATCCAAAATCTGTCTATAAACTGATGGGGTCTGAGCTTTCTGCAACACACCAGGAAAGGGATCTTGGGGTTTTGATGGGCAGTTCAATGAAGGTGTCAACCCAGTGTGCAGCAGCAGCAAAAAAAGCTAATTCAGTGCTGGGAATAATTAGGAAGGGAATAGAAAATAAGTCAGCAAGTGTCATTTTGCCTCTTTATAAATCTATGGTGAGGCCACATTTGGAATACTGTGTAAAATTCTGGTCACCACACCTTAAAAAGGATATTGTGGAACTGGAAAAGGTGCAGAAAAGGGCAACCAGAATGATTAAGGGGCTAGAACACCTCCCTTACTAAACCAGGCTGCAACTCTAGGCCTTTTCAGGCTGGAGAGACGGCGTTTAAGAGGGGACCTGATTGAAGTATATAAAAGTATGCACGGTATAGAAAAGGTGGATAGAGAACATTTCTTTTCTCTGTCGCACAACACTAGTACCAAGGTGCACTCTATGAAGCTGATGGGTAGGAGAGTTACATCTGACAAGGAAAAGTATTTCTTCACACAGAGGGTCATCTGTTTATGGAATTTGCTGCCGGAAGAGGTGGTGACAGCTACCAGTCTAGATGGCTTTAAGGTAGGATTAGCCAAATTTATGCATGACAGATGTATCAATGGCTACTAGAATGAATGCCTGGGTACATCTTTCAAACTGGTGGTGGTGGGGAGCAGGATGCTCCTAAGGCCATTTGCTGGGATTCAAGAGCAGAAACAGGTTTGTCTTTGTCTCTCCTTGAGCCACTGTGTGCGACGGGATGCTGGACTAGATGGGCTGTGGCCTGATCCAGCAGGGCTTCTCTTAAGTTCTTATGTTCTTATGACACCAGCCTTCACATTTTCCAGCCAGGTTTTCTTCATCCAGACATACAAAAGCGGCATGCTTGCAGAGCCACTCCCAGGAGCATAGAGAAACGGTACTGGGCCATTTATTCCCAGTAGAACAGACCAGTTGCTCACTGCCATCTGGTGGTGGTCCACTCTTGGAGCGGGTTCCAGTGCCATTTTCTTGCTAGGGACCACTCCACTTCTGTGTCCCTCATGGATATGTGTTGCACCATGAAGCAAGGGCAGTAGGTAGAGCAGCAGCCTTGTGGGGATCCTGCCCTAGCGTTGCATGCGAGCATTTAAATAATTAAATTCAATGTCTTAATGTTTGCAGGAATCCATTAAAAAAAAAAATCTTCAAACAAAAGGAACAGGGCAGCACCCCTCTGTGAACCATCTTTACTGTAAGAAGTCCTTCTCTCATGGAATTGTCCATGTTGCATCTCAGACCCATTACACCATGCCCAGAATCCTGGAATAAAAGAGAACAGGTCATGACATTTCTTCAGATATTAGAAAAATGCTGTCATAGGCCATCTCAGTTGTCTCTTCTAGGGATGGTGGGAGGGGGAACCTCTGGTTGTGATAGTGCTTTCATCTCTATTCTCCGAATATCTTCTCTACAGCTGTGGTCATCTGTCAGTGTACTCCCTCTTCCTTCTTCCACTTGATTTCCATCTTGATTTTTAAATTATTATTAAGTATGAGGATGATTAGCTGGACTAGAGGCCGAGGCTCCTGCATTTTTAAAAATTGCAAAGAAGAGGGAAATTCAGCATATGTGGCTTATCCTGTCAGCAGTATATGATGAAATTCTCTCTTTTGTGCAACCATTAGAGGTGCAGAAACCCTGACCTCCATTCCAACTGACTGCCTTACCATTAGGCTTTTTTTTTTTTGTCCAGATTGGCTCCTTCTGATATCCACTGTTTTTTCTGCCAGCTGGAACTCAGCAACTGTGATTTAAGTGCATCTTTTAAAAGTGCTCCTGTCCTTCTAACTCTTTCTTTCATTAGATTTTCCTGCCATGGAATCTTGCTTATCCTAGTTCTGTGCTGATTAAAAACAGCTTTCCTGAAATCCAAAGTTAGATTTTACTCAGGTTTGACTTTACTTAACATCAGCAGCTCTAGCATTTCACGGATACTTTCCCTCACACTCCTGTTCGAGAAGAAGAAAATTGTTGTCAAGACAAGTCATGAATTTTCTGAAGGGGACATTCGTAGCAGTTTGTCTCCCAGAAGATATCAGGGTAATTAACCCCACCACTGCCATTACTACTGGGGCCGAAACGATCTCAACCTATTCTCAAACTTTACTACTGCTTTGGGTTTCTTTGAGACCTCTGCCGTCTGTTTCTGGAAAGTTTCATCCACGTCCTGCACTTGGTTGGACGGTGAGTAATAGATGAAAATCACAGTATTATTTTGTTCTGATCTCCAAGTCCTGTAACCCACATGCTCTCCGCAGTGCAATCAATTTCATTCTTTGATTTCTGAGCAGCTTCGGTGTGAAGATTCAACTTCTAGTGTTAACTCTTCTGCTTTTTCTGTTGCTTCAGGCCTTTCTGAACAAGTTACTGTATATTCTTCTATTGTTGAATCCCAATCAGGACATCATCTCTGCAAATCTCAGTTGTTCCTATTAAGTCAGCTTGTTGTATCAAGATTTGGAGCTCATCTTTGATCACAGGCTGTGAACCTTGTTCTTTGATGTCCTCCCAGAATTACTAGTAAGTAGTTCAATATCTCTCACCTCCCTGTAGTTCCTCCCCAGGATCTCCTGCAAGGTGCACTCTCTGGTGAGAGACAAAGGGCCAGTTTGCACTAACCTGTTACTGAGCACCGGTCCACTCACTGATAGGCCTCTTGTCATTCTGCTGCCACTGCCCTAGAATTTGCTAATGGCTCCCTAGCTGTCTTCCAGACTACATCGTCCACACTCTGTTCCGGGTGTGGTGCACAGAGTGGGTATGGGTGCAGAAGCACATGAAATGCAGATGGGCAGGGCAGGACATATCACCATGGCAATGTCCTGATGCATGCCAGATGTTGCTGCAGATGTTGTCATGGCAATCTGTCCTGCCCTGCCCTGCCCATCTGCACTCAAGTGCTGCTGGTCCAGCATAGGGCTTTACCAGCATTTGAAGTGTAGATAGCCACTGTTGTGCTGGGTCATTATCTAATTGGTGTGGTATTATTATACTATGCCAATCAGGTAAGTGTTAAAAGACCCACAACTACCACTGATCAAATGCAACTTTCTTAGTGGCCAGTTTGGGTCATCTGCAGCCTATATTGTTGAGTTACTTGCACTTATTGTTTTACTTTGCTGATTTTTTGAAAACCCCATTCTTTCCTTTTCTCTGCCTGACTTTCAGGAGTGACTTCAATCCTGTCAATGGACTGAACCCTGACTCTGCATGCCCCATATCACCACTGGGTTCATTTGAGGTGAATTTGCTTGCAGAGAAAATGGGAATCTACAGTCAAATATTGTCCCATTTGACCACAACTCAGAGTTAGTTTCTCATAAAACATAATTTATTAATAAAACCAATAAAGGTACAAATACAATTATAATGAACTAAAATCTTACACCTTCAAAACTTTTATATCCCCAAACTTTCTGGATATAAATACAGTGGGAGACAAAACAACTCCCTCAAACTGTACAGTTAAACAAATTAATCTGAGCAAAACAATAGACATGCTCTGAAAGACCACTGAAGAAGACCTCACTGGTGAGTCAAAACACATTTGACCTTCTTAGGCTGCGTCCCCATGCAAGCCGTTTGGAGCAGAATCGGAACGCATGGGACCAGGAGCAGGTTTGAGGTCGCTCCCAGCCCATCCCCATGCCATTCCTGGTGATGTGGGCTGGGTGTGTGTTGGGCACAGATCCACCCATCCCCATGCAAACTGCACCAAACCCTGGCATGGGGGAGCAGCGCCACCTCCTCGCCACCCCCTCTCTCCTCATTGGAAACCGGATTGACATCAGCCCATCTGTGTCACCAGCTGCAAATGCTGCATCCCCCCTCCCTTAGTGGCATAGAAAGCCAGGATTGGGCTGGGAGGCAAGGGGGAAATGTTTTTAAAAAGCTTTAAAAATAATTTTAAAAGACCGAAAGCCGTTACAAGGTTTAGCTGCTTGAGCAGTTTTGTGCACCTCCACTCCACCGGGAACCGTGAGAACGCCTGCCCACCAAAGGGAGAAGAGCAAGCCATTTATTATGATCGTCTTGCCAATTGGGAAACTGGGGTTGAAAATTTTTGGAACTGGAACAAAAATGAAGCCCTTATCCTACCTGCCTTGGCGATCGGGGTTTTTCCACTCCCAAAAACTGTCAGCTGCTCTGATCTCCAATGCACAGGGCAGGAACAGCAAGCACACCCCCACCTCCCAATGATGTGAGCACCAATCTCCTCCCCAAAAAGCCCATGATCATCCCCATGTGCAGTCTCAGCTCGCTAACCAGTGCATGCCAGGACCCCAAACTATGCTCAGACTTGTTTTTATGGGTACCAAATTTGGACCTGGTCTGGCATGGTTTGGGGGATTTAGGCTGCAGAAACTGGAACAAATCCAAATGCACGGAGACACCCTTGCCAAGCCCATGTTCGGTACTAGACCAACATGCATGGGGATGCGCCCTTAATTTATTTATTTATTTATTTGTTTGTTTGTTTGTATTTCTATCCCACCCTATACCCGAAGGTCTCAGGGCGGATTACAATATTATATTAATCTTAGACAGGTCCCTGCCCTCAGGCTTACAAGAAACAAAAGGAAAAGGTGTGGGAGGGAACAGGGAACAGCAAAGAGCAAGCACTTGAGGTCTTCAGTTCCAATTCTTCTGCTCATTTCTTATTGCTGGAATTTCCTTATTCTCTTTACCTTGAATTTTCTCTTCATTGATGACAAACCAGAAGATGGTAAGATGGTCAGCAGGCATCTACTCAGCCCCACCTTGCTCGGCCTCAGGACCAGACGTTTCCTCAGCTGGTAGATCGGCTGCTGTAGTCTCTTTGCCATCTTGTGATGATGGCGGTTGGAGGAGGGAGGGGCACTGCTGGGGGCAAGATGGCAGAGCCCAGCCTGCTGCCTCTTCTCCACTCCTCTCAGGCAAGATGGATTCACAGCCTTGTGATGATGGCAGTTGGAGGAGGGAGGGGCACTGCTGGGGGCAAGATGGCAGAGCCCAGCCTGCTGCCCCTTCTCCACTCCTCTCAGGCAAGATGGATTCACAGCCTAGGACTTGCACATAATGTGATTGGCAAAGAAGGCTTTCACCTCCTGTTCGCAACATTGCTGTAATTAGCAGCAGCACCAACCCTGCCAATCAGGACCCAGAAGGCACCAGGGATGGAGTGAGCCTCCACTTGGAAGCTGAACTTCAATGCCACTGAACTAGATTCTACAAGAACAAAGAAAGATGGCTCTGTCAGACTGAAGGCGGCTCAGCCCATCCCAATTACTTTTCCAGAAATAATCCACAGGCTGTCACTGATAATGAGGATAGTGGTTGGATGTATTTCTGATAGACTGAGGGAATTTTTTGGGATTTTGTAGGCATCTAAAGGACACTGTCTGCCAGGATTGCTGCAATCTTATTAACCTACAAATTTAACCTGGGAACCCTCGTGTCATTTACTGGAAAGGTCATATAAAATCCTTACATATTTGGTCCCATATCTTTTAATTGTTATGAAGAAATTTTCTAAACACTTGCTAAGGCACATTCATATGATTAATTGCTCTTAGAGAACACTAAAGCCATTACTGTGATTTATCATTTTCTGCCACTACTATTGGGATGAAGCAACTTACAGAGGCATGTGGATCCAGACATCTCTTGAGCAGCAGAGACAATCTAGAACAGCCAGCTTGGGGATAGCATCCTGCTGTGTTCAACTGTTTTCATGAATATTGCGAAATGCCATGTGACCTTCAAGTGGTGGGATATAAATTAGGCAACAGGGCATGCATTGTTCTTCTCCGCTCCTTTTTATCCCCAGAATGGCTGTGTGAAGTAGGCTAGGCTGAGATTCAGTGATCTGCTACCATGGATTAGTGGACATTTGAAGTCACAGATTCCTAGATTCTAGTCAGACCATCTAGCTACCCATGTTTGAAACCCAGATGGTAGCCTAAAAAGAAAATGATTTATTCAAGCACATTCAACCTTCCATTTTGCCTTCTCCAAAGGTAACTTTGGGTGTTTTTCCACTGTCACTAGATGTACCCATTAAGTACCCATTAATGGGTACAAAAATGCCATTACGTACCCATTAATGGGTACTTTTAGTGACAGTGGGAAAGCATCCCTTGTTTCTTTGCTGTGTTTACACACATTTGCACAAGTACTTTGAAGCCACCCAGCCTAGACATAGAAGAGGAACAAGATTTTTGTTACGTAATGAGGAAGGCGATTGTAGAAGGGAAGGGTGCTGTGCTGATCTGCATGGTACATTTGATGCCAGCAAACCTGGTTCTGAGCCAAACCAAAATATGATCTAAAATATCATGCCAATCAGCACAGTTGTGGCACACTGCCTGCATTTTGTCAGCTCCCCCTGAGAAAACGAGAAGTACTGTGATAGGTGGATGGACAGATAGAGGCGATTTCTGCACTTACCTAACTGGAGATGTTTAACAAGACTCCTCCAGGTATTCCATTACACAGTCAAGGGTTCTTGTCCACATCATGAAGGCTAGAATGCCAGTGTTCTAGTCTAACACCAACAGCAATGTGAACAGGCATACTCTACTCTGGTTCTGGGAAAGGGTACTATACGTGCAAGTACCACCCACCCTTCAATGTGATTGGTTCCTGTTTCATTTCATCTCATTTTCATCTCTGTTTTATTTGTATACCACCTTTTCAAAAGAAAATTTGCCCATGGCAGTTTGCAGCAAATAGGAAATATACAAGGCAGAGTAATAATCAAAACATTATAATAAAAATACATTATAAAAATTATATGTAATACAAAACATTGGAACATAAGCCAAAACACACACAAAGAAAAAAATTGAGGCAGCTGAGGTCAAGTGGAATCTAAAGCAGCTGATTAAAGGTCCCAGTCCCACAAAGAATCACTTCCTCCAAGATGTCCATGCCCAGCCAGACTAGAGAGTCCTCCAGAGAGCAGAGAGGTCTAGGCTGCTACCACTAGAACACCCCCAGGAGGGATGGCATAAGCAGCAGTCCTTTGTGGTCTCTGGTATAGCTGAGAACAGGTGGAATCCAGAGCAGCTGACAAGAGGGTCCAAGTCCTGAAAGGCAGCTGCTCCAAATTATCCAAATTATCAGGCCCCATCCAGGCTGGAGAGTCATCCAGAGGGTGGAGTGGTCTAGGCTGCCACTCCTAGACCACCACTACTGGAGGGATGGTAAGGTTCTCCTCCTCTCAGGCAGGGCTTTCCATTCCTCAAATGTAATGTTTTACGTGGAAGAATAGAATGTACGTTCCTCCATTTCCAGTTGTGAAGAGGAACACTGAAGCTCCCACTGAGAACCATTGGAACCTCTGCTGCTTCAACTCTGAAGAAGAAGAGTTGGCTTTTCTAAAGAAGCAGGCTCTAGAACAGGTTGGACCCTTTTTACTAGTAGCGTTTTACTAGTCTCCTTGAGAATCAGCCCTTCTTGACAACCAGGGCATTTACTAGTGGGCCTGTTCTCATTTGCTTGTAAGACATGGATCAAGGCATTCCAGGATTCTCGGTCTGCACACCAGGCCACTGCCTCTCCCTTGGAGCATCCAAGAGTGCCCTGGAGTGCCCTGATCCTCCATAGCTGTGGGAACAGTATGTAGAACAGTGTGTTCTGTTGTGGGGAGAAAAATCTAAAGCTTTGTCAGCTGCTTTGAGTTCCCTTAAATGGGTGAGAAAAGGAGGGTAGAAAAGCCAATTCTTCTTTTTCTTCCTGTTCCACTCTGCCACACTTGCCCCCAAAGGCTACTTCCTCTTGCTTCTGTGTGGACTTTCCGCTCCCCATTTGGACTTTCCTGAATGAAAAGTCCACAAATAAAATAGACAGAAACGAAAAGCTGTGAGCAGTCAGACCTGAAGATAGACTGAAGTGAAAGTGTGACCACAGTTTGTAAATGAGTCTGAACGTCCCACTACTACCTAGGCTGCATTTACACCTAAGTTTTAATCCAGTTTCAGTTCATTTTCTGAAGGAGAGAACACATCAGCAAAATGTCTATTTCCTTTCCACTTTATCAAGCCCATGGGTGGAATTTCTGAGTTAGATGATGCTGAAAGAAAACAACTTGATACTTTGCTGATGTGTTCTCTCACTCTGAAAGCAGGCTGAAGCTGGATTAAAAGTTAGGTGTGAATGAAGCCCAAATCACTGCAAGAATGACAAGAGGCCTGTATAGCAAGAAATATATTTTTAACCATCACTGCAGAAATGGGGAAGAGAAAAAGAGTGAGTGGGAATTGACCACTCCTGGCTAATCCCCTTTAATTCCCAGTGCGTTCTCTCAACTTCCTTCTTGTCTGTCATCACAAAAGAAAGCTAGCAATGAAGTGGTGGGAAAAGCCATTTGATATTTTTTAATAATCTGCATGAAAACTGTTTACTGTGGCTTAAGAAAAAAGAAGTCGAAATGTTTGCAGACTTCAGTAAAATATGATTATCTAGCTAAGTGCTAAGAACCCCCATACAGTAGTACTGCTGACTCAATTTTTAAGGATAATCATGATTTCTTGTGTAAAAGCTAGCTGCATTCTTTATTACTTCTTCTACCCAGCAGGCAAATGGTATGTTTCCAGTGCTTTCCCAATAGCAGGCGATTCACTCTGCAGTAAGCAATTACTGTTTTCGTAGTCAAGAACACTGAGACTTGCCAAATGTGGGCTCTGCTGAGATCCATTCAGCTGTCCAAAATCCAAATGTAAATATCTCCCATACATACACATAATGGCATGCATTGTCTGGTAGATGTTTATGGCTGGTTTGATACTCTGACCATCAGATCCTTTCCAAAGACCTATGATAATCACAGGTATCAGTCATCATCGTTGTTGTTGTTGTCGTCATTATTTCTAAGTCACTGTTTACATTGTGTCAAAGCAATTTACAATGTATGACAACTACAAATGTCACGGTTGCGTGCCAAGACATGACTTGGACTCACCAAAATTACCTTTCTGGACTCAGTTGAATGAACCAGAATGGAGTTTAAGGATTATTTGGTTTATTTAAAAAATGCAAAATTAGCAAAATTACATAAAAACATAAAAAGAACATTCAAGCAAATAAAAAGGTTTTTTCATGCAGATACATGAGATACAAAGTCATAAGTTTCAGAAAAACAAAAGTTCTCCAGTTCTGACCTAAGTCAGAAGTGACCCGTAAAAAGCATCAGAATAAACATCAAGGAGCATGATTCAGGATAAGAGGTTCAGAATGGGTCAAGAATAGATAACTAGAAGCTAATACAAAGGAACTATATCCTAACTCACAAGCATCACATGATACATATTAACCAATGAAATACATACAAAGTGAGGTTACTTTGGAATGCATGAGAAGTAGCCCTCCATTGCAGGTCTATGCAATTGCACACTGGCTTTTGCCAATCAGCACTATATCAATTTGGGAGTTAGCTCACAAGTGCAACATGGTATGACTCCCAAAGATATTCAAGGCCCTTCTGCTTCAAAGCTTAAAGACAACATAGCCACTTCCCAAGTGAAAGAATTTTCTATTCAGATGTTAAACCTCAAACACCAAAATGAATGTAGTTAGGTTTTATACTACAGGTTAAATTGGCTTTACTGTTACAACAAGATATTTAAAAGATTAGGGGGAAAAGTTAGGCAGAAGAGATAAAGGTTGACAAAAGCAACATTGACCAAATGGCTGCCATCACCAGAACAACTTTATGATGAAGGTCCTGGTCACACTAGTAGTTTAGGGTGACCTAAGGTCATCTTCAGGTCATGTTACTCACATTATTTTTATTTAATTCATTTTCC
>MTQE01001058.1:1566996-1577986 GCA_014337955.1 Aspidoscelis marmoratus
GAATTCTTTAAACTGAAATAACTCATGCCGTGAAGATGCGGCCTGGGAGTCATAATCCAGCAATATCTGAAGGGGTTACATCAGTTGCTGCTGTTTTACAGAAAGAACTGTAAGCACAAAAATATAACCCAAGACATACTTGTGTTTTGTACCTGTCTCTTTTGTTTATCCGCAATTGGGCATTTAATAGATTGCTGTAGGGTACAACTTTCAGAGATCTAATGACTGGTGAATAATATTACAAGTAAATGTGTTATCATCATACCTGCTAGCCTTTACCTAGGCGTGCATGCTGACTTCAAAAGGTATGAAATACAGTCACAAGTGTGTGTGTGTCAGACAGAGAGGGGGAGAGAAGAGAGTGCATGTACTTGCAATGTCCTTGATTGAGGAATGGAAATGGCTTGTTGCCTGCCTTGACCAGCAATAAAAAGCTAGCATTGATGCTCTCCCCTGCTGTTCTGGGGATGGAGCATAATCACACTGGAAAGATTAAAAAGCACCATGTGCCGAATTCTGCAGAGAACTCCCTGCTAGGAGCTCTGCATCTCCAGCTCTGTGTCACACAATGCCTGTGGAAAATGCTTTTCAAGCCAATTGTGTGACAATAGGGCTTTGGACTTTAAGCCTCTCCATGGTATTTTCAGCATCTACTATTCCCAGACTTCTCAGTACAAGGTAAAGAAACATGCACAAACGCGCGCACACACGCACACAGACCTAGCTTTATTAACTTTATTCCTATCAATTTTGCTGCTTGGATGGAGTAGTGCTTCTACATATATATCTTCCATTTTTAGCTTCACTGTAAAAATCATTTCCTATAGTAGGAGAAAAGATAAAAGCAGTGCTATTGTATGGCAACCTATGCCACAAAAGGTTTGTGGCAATAATTCATGAATACAGTATTCAACTCTGTTCTGACCATAGTCTACTGATTAAAGAATGTTAAGCCAATAATTGTTCCATTTATCCCTAACGGGCAGATTACAAAAGCAAAGCAAATCAAAAACCTCAGTGGAAGTGTCCTTTGAGAGGTATAACTTACACTAACACCCACACAAATAAACATTATTAGAAGGTAAGAATGTTTTCTATCTTTCCTATTATTCCTGATTATTTTTAAATGCCAGACTGAAATATGCATTTGTAAATACGTGTGGGTATAAAACCAACCATGACGTTATTTTTTAGCATGAAACGTTACCTTACCTTATCACTAAGAATTAACTCAAAAACAATTATTTCGTTAATGACACAATCCTGCACAGCAGCTATAGGACACCGTACCAACCCTGCTGTGTTTTGGAACATCAGATATGCTAACACCGTGAGGGATGTGACAGTGAAAGGGAAGAAATGGCAGAGTATTAAGAGAAGCATGGGAGACCTGTAAACCAGGATCCATGGACCGATGCAGGTGGGATGAAGCTCTGACAGAAGGGGGGCTTTGATCTTACCAAACTACATTGCTTTTCTGTGATGGACCAACATGCATTTCAGTAAAGACTTCTGAAATCCATGCCCCTGCAGTATTTGCCATCCTGAAGAGGGCATTTGGTTGGTATAACTCCGTCATAACACCCTATTGGCAATTTATATTCAACAGAGGGAGGCCACAGTTCTGGCAAGATCTACATGGCACCATTGGAGGACCATGTCAGTGCCTTGAGTGTGCAGTGTCCACACATTCATGTACCCTCATGAGAGCAGTCGGTGGGCTGAGAGAATGTGGGATCTGCACAAGCCCACATCATTCAACACACCATCACTACCACTACCAAAGGTGTGGATTTACTTTGTTATGCATTCTTTGGACCAGATAACGCAGCCTTGTTTTCCTGAACCCACTTCCACTGCCATTCCCTGTGTTCAGGAAAACACTCCTAGCTGGAAACATCTAAATCAAGGAACACTTGCTCCCCAACTGTGATATTTGCACAGCCAATAGTAGCTGCAGATGTGCAAACACTAAATCACCCACTTTTAAAAGTTACTAGTGTAGTGCTCTTCTCAGTATGCTTCACAGTAAGATCTGCTGTTATATGGATCCTGCTTCAGAGAGAAGAGTGTTTTACATGGCTTTCTTGTGTGCCCACATTATGTACAATAACAGATCAGGGAACGCTCTCTGAGGAAGGAAGGAAGGAAGGAAGGAAGGAAGGAAGGAAGGAAGGAAGGAAGGAAGGAAGGAAGGAAGGAAGGAAGGAAGGAAGGAAGGAAGGAAGGAAGGAAGGAAGGAAGGAAGTCATCAAAAGAGCTCAGTCATCAAAACTTGACATACTTCTACATGACTTCAACAGCCTACATTTTGCCTGCCATTTTGCTTGGCTTGTTGTTGGGAATGCTTCTCCTAAGGCATTGTCAAATCCTCTCCTGTATGCTACCATAACCCCTTTTCCTTTTTTCCTGTTCCTAGAGCCAACGGGGCTGTTTGGGAAGCCTGAGCCTTTTCAATGCCAAACTGAAGGCTGTTGTACGAGTTAGTATAGCAACAGGCAGAGCTGAGTTAGTGCAGAAGCTTTTGTGGGTGCCTGATTATAAAAAGAATAGGTGCTGGGATGTCTTTTTATTCCACAGCTCCTGACTGAGGGGGAGATGAATAAACAGCAGGGAGCTTAACTCACAATTGCCCCAGATGTTGATTCACCTGTAATGCTGGTCAAATGACTTTCAGGGTATTTTGCTGCCGAAGGCCTTGGTTAAGCCATCTGGAAAAGGATAAAGCCCACAGATTAACCCACTGGATCTCTCCAGCAGGATCCACAAAGAACCTATCTACTCTACTATTCCCCTGGGTTCGTGTACCCTTTGTGTGGAGCCCTGCATCATTTTGCGAGGGTCCTAGCACTGAGCTAAAGCAGCCCTGTCCATCCTTAGTCTCTGAAGTTGCCAGCCAGGCTGGGCCCAAGCAATATTATGATCAGAGCTTCACCATAGCTGCTGGCCACGCCTCTGATCTTGGAAGCAGGACAGTGTGTGCTGTGCAGAAATAGCCTCCCAGCCTCAGTCCCTACAGAGTTGGGTTTTTTGTTTGTTTGTTTTTTGCTTCTAGGAGTGGCAGGGATCTCTTTCCACTCACCTCAGAAGAACAAGGCTGGATTTTGGTTTTCATTGGCCCTAGGTCCTTTCACTCCTAGACATGCAAAAAGGCAGGTGAACACCAATGCATTATATTTTTTTCTTCTATTGTTCTGCTTTTTAAACATCCCCCCTCCTTGGAGGATTTAAAAATCTGTAGGGCCTGAACACTGTGCCTACAGAACCTAATGGAAATCCAGCCCTGTAGAGGAATAGTACCTCTGAATACATTCCCTTTGTTTCTTTATGGCTGACAGAAGCCACATCACCTTCAGGCACACATAATCCTGAACTGATCCCACTTCATGAGGTTTGTTTTTGATGAACTGAACTCCATGGCCATGGAAGAATTGATCTTGGTGCCTCAGTCAAGAGCATTTCTCTCCATCTGTTCAAAGAACTCCTCCTGACCTGCGGCTACTCAGGGATGGTGGAGTCACTAACTTTCAGGCAACAAATGTGCAGTGAGGTATACATTGCTTATTATTAGCAATATTTTAGGCCTTTGTGTGAAAGGTTGAAGCTTCCAACTCATCTGAATGCCCCAGAGCAGAAACAATTCTATTGCATCAAATACTTTGAGCTGACTTGTAGCTGGATACTGTGTTTGTTTGTTGACATTTATATTCCTCCCTGTACCCTGAGGACTCAGCAAGTAAACACATTACACTTCCACTCCATTGTATTCATTTTGTTTGTTTGTTTTAAATTCCCACCACATCTTTTCAGTGGTGGATAATAACTGAACTTTGTTAAAGGCTGTGCAGGTTACTTGTAGGCCAGTCTCAGGTCATCAGAGCTACTCCTATCCCCATACAAGCTTCAGATATGGAGGAGAGGTGGTTAAAAGCAGTTTGCCTTCCATCCCCTACCTCACTAGGCATGCAGTAAGTCAGACCCAGCCGGTTAGTAATCCAGTAGGGACTGAGGCTGAGATTTTGATCAGACACAGGAAAAAAAGCTCCTCTGAAGTACCTCAGAGAAGGCTTCAAGGTGGGATTAATCAGACATCAGTTTGCCCCTCTCCCCACACTCATGAGCATTCTGTGCTAGAAAAAGTGGAAGGGTTGGGGACAGAAAGGCCATACACTGTCCCTCTGGGGCACCTCTTTTCTTTTGTCCAAACAGCCTGATTGGATCGTGGCCAAAGCCCTCTGTTCCCTCTATACATGGCAGAGCTGGAGGCCCATTTCAGCATCTTGCTGGTGGTGCTTTTTGAGGGGAAGAAGGTTGCCAACAAGGGGTGTCAGAGGCACAGTAGGGGAAGCATTCCTTCTGCTTTACCCCTTTCCCAGAATGCCCAGGCAGCCACATGCAGCAACCCCAGCTAAGGCTGGCTCTCTCGTGCTTGTCTCTGTGTAGAGAGGTTCATACTGCCCAGGCATGTCCATTACAGCCCTGCATAGAGATGGGAAACTATTATATCCCTACAGTGAAATAGACAGTGCTAAGGCTGGAGCCCCAAGGACTAACCATGGGGTGGGAGGGGCAATGTGCTGAACATAAGAATAATTGAACATAAGGGGAGCCCTGCTGATTCGGGCCACAGCCCATCTAGTCCAGCTTCCTGCTAATTGTGTTTGGATTTCAAGCAGAAGACAAAAGTTTCTTTTTAATACTCCTGAATTAGTTTACTTATTTTAGTGGACATTATTCATCTTTGACTAGCAAAATGATGATTCAGGAAATCCATTATTGTTATTTTATTATTAGATTGATTTTAATACTGCACAGATTATTGATAGATTTACATTGGTATGTTACTATTATTTTTGTCATTTTATATTTTGTAATGTTTAATCCTGTACCATCCCTTGCTGGAAGGGGGGCTATAGAAATATTATATATTATTATATTAAAACCTTCACTTGTTCTCATTTTCCTGCAAATGGCCTTTAGAGGCATCCTGCTCTCTAACTCAGAAGTAGTACTGAGGCCTCCATTCTAGTAGCCATTGATATCCTGTCCTCCATGAATTTGTCTAAATCTTTCTTGAAGCCATTCAAACTGGTTGCTATTACCACCTCTTTTGGTAGTAAAATCCATAGACTGATATACCCATCAGCTTCATAGACTGCCACCTGGTTCTAGTGTACTGCTTACAGGAAGGTGACAGGAATGGGGTGGGGGTCTTTTCAGAAGTCTCCCCTTGGTTTCATGGACCTGATAGAGGCTTTCAGCATGAGCCTTGTTTCACTTTTGCTACCTGTGAGACTCAAGGCCATCTCTTCCATCAGCTGCTCTCCCCAGTTGATGAGTCCTGTCCTGCATCTAGGAGAGATAGTTGGGGAGCACTTGGGAGCTCATGCAGAAAGGATAAAAATTCACAACTATCTGGTTGAATGTAATGGCAAAGTTCTTTGTGGTAGGGCTGTGCAAGAATATTCAAAACATTCAAAATCTGATCGAATTCGTCTATTCGAATTCAAATGTCTAAACATTTGTTTTTTAACATTCGAATGCATTTGAATGTTTCAAATCATTTGTATGAATTATTTGGACATGCGTATGTGTACATATCCATATGCAATGCATACGTAGGTATCTGTATGTGTCTTATTCCTATTCAAACACTCTTGTACAGATACATACAGGACGAAAATTGGATGCATAAGGGTGAAAACGGGATGTATACAGATGTGTATGGACACATATGAATGTTGTTGGCTTTCGTATCATCAAACGTGAATCGAATATTTGTACAAATAGATATGAATGTATTTAAATCAGTTGAATTTTAATACATTTTGTTTTTTTCTATTCGTATGAATTCGGACATTTGAATATTCGAATCAAATGTCAAAAATTGCATTTCTACACACTCCTACTCACCCAAGGTGAACTCTGCAATCCATAAGCTTTTTTTTTTTTTAATGCCCACAACAATTCTTGAGCCTCCTACTCCTTCATTCTGTGTATTAGGCTGGTGTCTTCCCTAAAAATTTCAGCTACATCAGGACTTTGAAATTAGGTGCTAAAAATATTCAGAGCTGGTGACCAGCCACCATCATCATGTGTTTGAAGCATAAATTCTGAAAGCCGTGATTGTCAAGACCACTGCTTCCTTGGTGGGTCACAGATTATGGTTAAGATTAATTAGGTGTATAAAGTATACAGTAGATCCTATCCCCTTCTCTTCCATGCTGGTTCTTCAGGAAAAATACTTATGCAATAGTGGAATGCCCCCATGGTATCATTTTACTAAGCCTCTTGCAACCTGGAGGCAATAATGAGGCTGCCCATAATGATCAGGTATAGCAAAGTCACACAAATGGGAGTTTTGTGGCACCCTTCAAATCTGTGCATTTTTAGGGGTCTGGCAACTCTTACAGTTTCAGCCCTGATAGCAACTGGAAGGGGTCGCTATGCAACAGCATCAAAATTCTCCCTCTTTCCAGAGCACACATCCACACACACTTTGCTATGCAAATTCCTGTCTTTCTTCTGTGTTGTTTCCTTTAGGCACTGAGTCTTTAATGTTGGATTCCAGGGATGGTAAAGGGAAACTATGTGTTTGCTTCCCCAGGTGGTCTTTTGTACAGTGTGTGAATGTAAATACTTTTCTAGCATACAGACTTGGAGAACTATGGGGAGTGTGTATGTGTGTGTGTTTGGAGGGGGTGTACAAGGACATGCCAGCTGCTGGGATGGAGGCAGAACCAGCATTCTCTGTCATCCTATTATGCCCTTGTGCCAGATGACCAAGGATACCCCAGGCACCAAGACAATGGAAAATCATCTTGGGTGGTGACAGTGCCTGGAAGACCACCCTTTATGGTCTTTTGACGGAAAAGATTAGGTCCTATCTCCTGCCTCCGCCCCATGATGCAATTACTACTAACATTCTTGAACATTAAAGGAACCCCTCTGGAGTGGAAGCACCCAAGAGTGTTGGCATGAATACAATCGTGTAAAATGCCTGATCCAAATTCACCTGCCCCTGGGCTAATTCCAGCAGACGGTTGCTTCCAGCCTTCCCGAGCACTAGACCAGAAATCAGACGTTGTTCTGAAGCCCTTGGCTGGAAGACAAAGCTTTGTTTGGGGATGCTTGGGCTCGCTGGGCATGTCCTCATTTAGCCACAGAACAGGAAGCTGGATGATCCATTTTATCTGACACTGCTGAAAAAATCCATGTGGTGCACTGCGTCTCCCAGTCAGAGCATCTTGCTATAAATGAGACATAGCTGCAGCCAGATCTCTAGGTTTGGCAGCCTGCCCAGGAGCAGTCTAAACCTCATTCTGCAGTTTGAGGCTTGCAGACAGCTATTTAACACAAAGAGCCAAGCTGTTATCCGCTCCCTTAGGGCTACCATCCCTTTCACTTCTCAAATGCCAAATTATAGTCTACATTTAATTTCAATGCCACAGGGAGATTCATGTCAGGGGAGGGCAGCTTCTTCATTTAAAATTGGCTACATTAGATTAACAGTGATAAAGTTTGGGGCAGGGAGGGTTGTGGCAGGGAAATCAAGACAGAAACAACTTCCTGTGCCATCTAATTTCAAAACCCATTAAAGTGCATCTCTCCCTCTTTTCTCTCCAGCAGGAGAAGTAAGGATGGGGGAAATTGTTCTTGGTGCTAAATTGTGGCAGGACTTTTGACTTACCAGGTCAGTGACTGCAAAAAGAACACTCAAATAGGGTTAGGAGAATAGGACCACGTAGAATTGGTAAGCCTGTTTTTCCATGAGGACTCTTCTTTTAGGTAGGAATGAGGTTGCCTCCAGATGTGCAGTAAAGCCCACAATCCTCTTGTTGGTACTATATTGGAAATGTCAGATATACCCCAGCATTCCCAGTATATTGTTGATTTAAGATGCCCAAACCCCTTATTAGTGCTGTTATTAGAATTTCAGCTACAATGCCAGGTTTTCTGTGATAGTTCTGTTTACTTTGATAGTCACTGAGCAGCTTTCAGAAGCAGGCCAATTGGGGCTACCAGAAGCCAGCCAAGTATACAAAAACCCTCAGGATCCTTGTTCTGTGAGTCAAAACTAGTAGCCCTCCAATGCTATCTATGGGTAGGGATGGAAAATCACCTTATCCATCTGCCCCCATGTCTGCAGAAATGGGATAAGATAAGAAGGGAGCTAGTCTGAGTAGTGGTTAGAAAGTCAAACTAGAAAAGTGTCTTCAGAACCATCTTGCATCATTCACTGCTTCTCAGCCTAATCTACCTCATGGTTTTGTTGTGAGGGTTGAATGGAAGGGAGGAAAATGACAAAACAAATGCATAAAATAATCCTCTTGTCTAAAAGTTTTCCTAAAATAACAACAGCAAAAATGTCTAGTTCTTAACTTTGCCTCAGCTCAAAAGCCACCATTATCTTAGCAGGTATATTATTGATTTCAGGGACTATTTTTCAGCCAATGGGTCGATGGTCTGTGGAATTTGCTCCCAGAGAAGGTGGGTCACAGCCACTACCCTGGACAGCTTTAAGAAAGGGTTAGACTAATTCATGGAGGACAGTGTAAAAATGGCTATTAGAATGGATGCCTAGGCACTATCTCTGGACTGGGGAGATGGACAGGATGTCTCTAAAGTCTATTTTCAAGGAGATGAAAGCAGGTGAGGGATGAGGTGCATTGAGGCTCTCTGCACATGCATGATGGTGTTGTGCACAAATACAATGATAGGCAATGAGATGCAAAGTAGCTCTGTTCATAGAGAGGACTATAATGGTGGTGGATGCAGTTTACAAAATGGGCACATTCTAGCAGCTCGCCTACTTCTGACTCACATAAAGATGCTGAGGAGAAGGAGGAGGAGGAGGAGGAGGAGGAGAAAAAAAGGAGGAGGAGGAGGAGGAGGAGGAGAAGAGTTGGCTTTTCTACCCCACTTTTCTCATCCATTTAAGGGGACTGAAAGCGGCTGACAAAGCTTTCTGTTTTTCTCCCCACAACAGAACACCCTGTGAGGTGGGTGGGGCTGTGAGAGCTCAGAAGAGAGCTGTGACTAGCCCAAGGTCACCCAGCTGAATCAAACCTTGTATTCCCAGATAAGAGACCAGCTCCCTATCCACTAGGCCAAACTGGCTCAGGTAAAGCACCTGATTGCCCCACGCCTTCCAAGAAACTGCAGTTTGGTACTTCTCTGTCCTACACCACTTGATGGGAGAAAAGAGGTCGCCCAGTTTCCTGAGAAGGTAGTGCCAAGCAGAGTAGAAGGGCCCCTTGCCACTTCTTTATTTCAGTGGACACTCCCTTAAAAACAACAACAACAACAACAACACTGTGCTGTGCTGTGAAAACAGTTGCCCAAACTCTTTTCAGGGCAAAATAAGTGTGGCTGCAGACAGGAGCAGCTAGTATCAGAAGGGTCTGCGGGCTGGTGCCCACAGAGTTGGTGGGTTCATTGGAAGCCATGAAACTTCATGTCATCTGTCTGTGCTACGAAATCCCTTTGTAGACATCCCTAACCTGCTTGATATCTCCCTATCTGCCGCCATGTTGGACACTCTTATTCATGCCTCATCCTAGGGAATTTCATTCCAGTTTTGTTGCAGAATCAATGAACACTTGGTTTTCCTTCTTCATACAAAGTTTCCAAGCCCCTTTTGTTTACTTTGATTCTAGTGGCTCATTGTTTATTTTGAAACTGTAATTGAAATTGACAAAGTTTCTTCCAAGCTTCACTGCATGTTTCCCTGTCAGTCAATTATGTTTCCCAGTATTTTGTTCTAGTGTACAAGGTTTTTTTAAATACATACAACACTTCTAAACTTCCTGTCTTCTCAGGCGTTATATCCCTCTAATCAAATCTGTCTATTGGAAACATCTACGGCTTTTTCTGCGCCAGGCCACATTCTGGATGATATCTTGGGATGCATGCTCATGGAGACTATAGCAAACCCCACCTGTTGTAGTCTGCACGAGCAGGAAGATGGCAAGTCCCTATTCTGACATAAAATCCAGAATAAGGCCCAGTGCAGAAAAAGCCTACTTTTTACACAAACCTATCTTCGACTTAGTTTAGCCATCAAAGTGACTATTGTTTAAATGCTGCTGGTGTGCCTCACATACTACCCATGGCTGTCCACAGCTGATGTTTAAACAATAAAAATTAAGACATTTGCTTACTGTTTTTTCACTGGAAATAAAACTCAAAAGAGAATCCTTTCATTCATTTCTTTTCTCTATCGCACAACACTAGAACCAGGGGGTACTCTATGAAGCTGATGGGTAGGAGAGTAGAATCCAACAAGCCCTAGGAGAGTCAGGTCTGACAAGGGGAAGTATTTCTTCACCCAGAGGGTCATCCGTTTATGGAATGTGCTGCCGGAAGAGGTGGTGACAGCTACCAGACTAGACCACTTCAAGGTAGTGTTAGACAAATTTATGGATGAGAGATGTATCAATGGCTACCAGAATGAATGCCTAGGTGCATCTTTCAGGCCGTGGGGGGGGGAGGGGGGAGGAAGCAGGGCACTTCTAAGGTCATTTGCTGTGATTCGAGAGCAGGCAAAGGTTTGTCCTTGTCTCTGCTTGAGATGCCCATGAGCATTTGGTGGGCCACTGTGTGCGACGGGATGCAGGACTAGATGGGCTGTGGCCTGATCCAGCAGGGCTCCTCTTAGGTTCTTCTGTTCTTATGCACACGTGCTTGCATGCATGCATGCATTGAAAGTGTCAATTACTTGTGGCTTGTGTTAGTCTTAGTGGCTGTGCAGCAGACTTCTCGAGGTCATTTATGAGAAAGGTTCTTCATAAAATACTGTGCGCTTCTTAAGTATTGCACACCTGAATTTTCATGTTGTTAAACGGAATATTTTTATATAACATGTCAGTGTGTTCTTTGTTCTTGCTGTTTTAATATGTTTGCCATATGCTTGTACACTGCTCTGAGAATTTTAATGGAGAGAGGTTTATAAATATAGTAAAATAGAAGAAACCATCACATTTTAAGA
>MTQE01001058.1:1579278-1592044 GCA_014337955.1 Aspidoscelis marmoratus
GTGCATTTCTGCACAAAATCATAAACTGACAGAAGTTGTTCTGTTTGCAGTTTCCCAGCAGTTGACCCTTGAAGGCAGACCACTTCCTACTGTCATCAGGGCTAATGCCCGTTGACAACTCTGACCTCCATGAAAAGGACAAAACATTTTTTGAAACCATCCAAACTGGTAGCCAACATCACATATTGTGGCAGCAAATTCCAAAGATTAAATACTTTTTTTTTAGGGGGGGGGGTCCCTTTGTCCTGATTTATTCAGGAATCAGCTTCACTGGGAAACCTGTGGTTCTAGTATTTTGGGAAACAGAAAAAAAACATCAGGTTCTCCATATCCACTTCCTTCAAACCATCCATCATTTTATACACCTCTGTCATGCTTCCTCTAACTCACCTCCATTCTAGACCAAAAAGCTCCTTATTTTAGAACTTTTCCTCATATGGAACCTTCTAGTCACCTTCTTCTGAACCTTCTCCAACTCGGCTTTTATCTCTTTTGAGGTGTGACAACCAAAACTGCAGTTATGCCATTGGTTAGTATATAGGCATCAGAATACTAGCATCTCTATTTTCCTAACATGCTTTTGACCTTTTTTTTTTAATAAGAGATACACACTGTGTCAACGATTTCCTTGAACTGTCTAATGGTGAGAGTTCAATGAACATATTGATATATTGTACATCTTTTGCTTTTAAAAAGCTAACAGCATGTTATGAATAATTTTAAAAATTAAGGCATTTTTATTATTTTATTCATTTATTTAGGAAACATATACCCCACCCTCCACCGAATGGTCCCAGGGCAGGTTACAATGATATTAAAGCATATAAAATGGTAAAACATAATTAGAAATATAACGCCCTTTCCTCCCACCCCAACCCTCCTCCCACCCTAATAGGAGAGCATCCTGAGGAAGCTATTTAAACAGTAAAGGCCTGGGTAAAAAGATGTTTTCACCAGGCGCCAAAAAGTATACAATGTAGGCACCTGGTAAACCTCAAGAGAGAGGCTGTTCTAGAGTCTAGGGGCCACCAAAGGTCTTGCCAGGATCTGGCACTTTGAAAATATACTAGGAAGATACCAAAGCCTTTTGGAAAGTGCGGGAAATTCTGCACTTCTTTAAATCTCACCTTTGGGTTGGATAAACTGGCAATGGCCCAACATGGCATTGGGCCCATCTGCTGACCTTGTTGGGATGCTGAAAGGTGTTTTAACTATGTCTCCCTTTATCCAGAAAGATACCACAGATACCTAAAATAAAATTTAAGAAATACTGACTTGTTAAAAACAGTTGCTAGATACAGTCCAGTGATTCTGCAAGGAATGTTTAGGAATATCAGGATGACCACAGCTTGAGAACAACTGATCTAACTATTTTTACTTTGCATTAGTATAGCCACAAGCATTGCTGTCCAGTCCATAAAATGGTGTCTTTGCATTCACCTGAATGTACCTGTAGACTCTCATGCTTCACATCTTGCTGTTGCTTCACCCAGCTTGTGTCTCATATTTCTAAGACAATGATGGGATGATTTATGAGCTCCTAATTTTAAAGACTCCTCCATGTCAGAGGTGCAGAGATTAACAGCCCCAGAAAGACACAGTACATTAAACATGTTTTCGGCAATCAGTGACTATTTATTTAAGCAAACCATAAAACCCGATACGAGTAAAATACGTTAGCTTTGGGACTTTTATTACAAAATGACCTTTTTCTTGTTGTCAAAAAGCCTGTTGGGAGTGATTGCTTGAAAGACTGTATAAAACAACAAGAATGCCTGAATCTACCAAAAAAAAAAAAAAAGCTGATAATGGTGAAGTCTTAAGACATTTGCCAAATGTCTTTCTGGGGCCCTGGCTATACACAAGCCTTACATCTTATTTTAAAAAGACAACTACTAGAATTCAGCATTAGGAGAGAACAGACACAAAATAGTTAATGCACATACAGTGCATTGTGTCTAACCCACACTGGGCAACTCTGCTTCTTGCAAATCTGTCTGAAACTCCTCCCCACAACTGCAAATGATCGGCCCCCACCTCCTATCAATCTTGCCATTTTCCTTCTGTTTCGCTGTGCTCAGTTCCTGCACAAAACTGTTCCTTTCTTTCTTGGCCTTTAGTGCATGAAAAGGGCTTTAGAATTATTTTGTCACAGTATAAATGTGCTGGAGTGCCCTTGAGTAGCAGCCGAGCTATAGTTTGGTTTAAAATATGCTTTTGCCCTTGTTTGCTTTGCTCTGTTTCTGCACAAATCTTTTCCTTTCTTTTCTGGCCATTGTCATGGGGAAAGGGCTTTATGTAGAGTTCTTATGTAGCCAAAACTGCACTCCAGCGTGGGAATGTGTCCTCTCTGATCATACAGAAATCCCACATCGCTGTAAGTGATAGTTCAACTCAAAAAAGAAGGAACACTCTCGCAGCTTCTTCTACAAGTCCACAGTGTAGGCACACCTTAAAAACCAAATCATTTGGAAGGAAGGAAGCATTCTGGAGTGGTATCTTCACATCAGAAACTAATGTGATGTAAAACTTGTGTTGGGGTGCTCCTTAACTGAAAAGCCCTTCTGTATATGCCACACTGTTGTATAAGTTGATTGTATAATTGTCTATCTCTATTGTCTCTGTTTGTCATATGTATAGCATGAAATCAAAGCCAACTGTGAATTCCCATTATGTATGAACACCAATGAGATTAATACATTGTCAAACCTAAGATCTATTCCATATCTACTCCCCCACACACCCTATACCAGTTTTCAGCAATCAGTGTAGCTTCCGTGTAGGAGGTATATATTCTCCAACAACCTTGAGATGAAAAGAGAAGCACTCTTGTGATCACAAAAGAATGAAGGGCAATCTATAAGTACTAGAAGAGATCTTATTTTCAGTTAAGCAAATGAATGTGCTTTGAAGCTTTTATAGGGGTCACAGAACCCACTTTGGCCCAAGGATGGGTGACAATAGGATTAATGAGCTGGGAAGTCAGCAATCAGTGAGTAATTGAGTCAAGGCCAACAGCTGATCTAGGATGCTTGTGCCAACAACCCCATGTTGTCAGCTGGGTGAAGTCTACACACTGCTGTTTCCAAACCCATGTGAGGGAATGGAAGGACAGGACCTGAGAGTAGGGATGTGCATGAATATTCATGACATCCAGAATTTGTACAAATATGTACAAATTCATAGATTTGTGGCCAAATCGGAAAGGGCCTACATTCATAGGCCCTATTTGTCCACGAATTGGATTATCCAGTATTCATAGAAGCTTCGGTTGAAGCTTTGGCAGATACTGGATGACCCGTGGTGGGGTCAGGGGACCCCAGAACCAGAAGGCCTTTTCCAGGCTCCAGAAGGCCTATTTTGGCCTCCAGAGACTGCCAAAAGAGGCCTGGGATGCCACCAGAGCAGTCCTGCCTGCCTCCCACAAGGCCCCTCACCATTTGCAGCACGTTCCGGTGGCATCCAGGGCCTCTTCCTGTGGTCTGTGGAGGCCAAAAGAGACCTTCCAGAGCCCAGAAAAGGCACTTCAAGTCTGTGCACGGAGACCCGGAAGTGCCTTCAAACAAGGTGCAGCAGCATCAAGAAGGACAGGTAAGTGGGAGGGCAAGAATGAAGGGTTAGGGGGAGTTTATATTCATTTTGTGCACAAATATTCATTAGAATGTTAATGCACGAATACAAAGCCCCCCACATTTGTCGGGGTGGGATCTGGCCAAAGCTGAATTTTCCAACATTCAAATTGTACCAAGTCGAATGTGAAAAAATGGCTTTGTGCACACCCCTACCTGGGAGTGTGACCAGTATTCACAGCAATGGATCTTTAGATATTGGCACTAGTTGGTGTCCACAGGAACACTAAGGAAAGGTCTTTGGCACAGTCAGATACATACAGAACCTTGTCTGATTTAGCTAAGAAGGAGAAAAACACTTTTGCCACAGCCAAATGCTGGATGCCCACTTTGTCCAAGCAGGGAATCAGACCAGGACACCCAAGGACCCATCCTCGGTGGAGGCACCTTAAAGTACAGCTCTGAAGAATGCATTCTGTCCTAGAAATAGAGATGAGGAGGTGTCCTGTCAGGCAGTGATCATGGTGCCTCCCTTTACTCACCTCCAATAAGTGATTTGGCCACTTAACACAGATTCACACAAACTGCCAGAAACTCCTCCAAAACACGGGACATCAACCCCACAAACTCATTTGCACACCAGCAGCTTACCCTCCAAACTCCCAATGGTCTTGTGGTTCGAGTCATATCTGGTAGTCTCCTGGTTCGATTCCACACTCCTCCATGGAGCCAGCTGGGTGACCTTGGGCTAGTCACAGCTCTCTGAGTTCTCACAGTCCCACTTACCTCTGTTGTGGGGAGAAGAACAGAAAGTTTGTCAGCTGCTTTGAGTTTCCTTAGAGGGTGAGTAAAGTGGTGTATAAAAGCTGGCTTTTCTCCTCCTCCTCCAATTCCTGCTACTACTACTATTTGCTCCCTCTGTATATTTGCTCTGTTCATGAGCTTTCAGGGCAGGGAAATGACATGATTCCCTATTCTGAGGACCCCCAAAGCTGCCCCAAGAGGGAGACAGGGTGCACTGATTTGAAATGTCAGCACAGAGTCCAAGGCACCCCCAAACTACACATGTGTCCCTTCCAGGGAAAATAAACCCTATCAAGAACAGAATACCTCCCTTCTTCATGGTCATTAGATCATCTAACGCAGAGCCCCCCCCCCATCTTGTCTGGATTCAGTTTCATTTATTCCCCCCCCCCATCCAGGCCATTACTGCCTCCAAGCACCTGTCAAGCACTTTGACCACCTCTCCTAATTCAGATGGCATAGAGAAATAGAGCTGAGTGTCATTTGCGCATTTATGCACCTTACTCCAAACTTCTGATGACTTCCCTTAGTGGCTTCATATGGATGTTAAAGAATATGGGACCTAAGCGTATAAAACATAGGAGAAAAAGAGAATGAAGCAAGGGCACAGGAGAGAACTTTCCCACAGCCACTCTCTGACATTAGCCTTGGAGATCACAGCACATGGGTTCTGTTTTTTTTTCTGGAGGTGGTCATTAACCAGGATGAATAAGGTTTCAGTGCCATAACTGAGTCTGATGCCAGACTGATAGGCTGAGGGTAAATGGCCCCTGGTGTTTGGCTGAGAATAGAGATTTTTCACTTAAAAAATAAACAGAACTCTGTCCCCATCCAGTATGTGAAGAGTAGTAGTAAGGACTGGGGCTAACATAAAACAAGGGTTAAGACAAGAAACAGATGTGAGGCTTGTCCAACTCTATCATTTAAAAGAGGCTTTGCTTTATAGACATCGGTGTCCTGTACTACACTATGAAGGAACACTCCAACTACACCTGGTTCTTGTTCTAATTTTCTTGCTCAGCCTAATTTATGTCCTAATTTAAATCCCTTGGCACTGAACTTCGCTGCATCTGGCTCAGGCACAGGAAACTGTGAGTTATTAAATGCATCATAATGTGCTGAGATCTGCTAAATATAGAATGCACAGTCTGTAAAGCAAAACAAAGCAAAACAAAAAACCCAACCACATTGCAATTAAAAACACATTAAAGGTGTGAAACAGGAATCAGGATGTAGGTATTATTACTCTTAAGATGTTGGAACACCACAGTGTGGTTTCTTTGCGATCCCCCACCAGCACTCAGTCAGAAAGTTATTATCTGGATTAAATTGGCTAGTAAAAAAGTGAGGGAAGGGGGAGGCAAAGTGAAAGTCTTTGCTTCAAGATGGAACAAGATAATACACTTCTGTAATCTGAGGCATGGAGGAAACTTGAATCCTTCATTCATGTGCATATTGCAATTGACCAAGATGGAAACCCCATTGTGCTAGATGCTGTACGACCGACAGCATACTGTAGAAGTTATCTATGTGGGGGAAGAAAAAGAGATAGCTTTGTTATAACTGGCCTACCTGGCAAAGCCATTGTATAAGGATTGTTTATTAAAGAGCAACAGAAAATTGCAGCACATGCCCAGAGAGAGCTGGAAGGAGAGTGATGAGGGAAGAAAGTAGGGCTAGAGGAAGTCTGCAGATTCTGCCACCTTTGAGGCCGCCTACTTTAATATAAATTTTGAAGGAACATGGCTTTTGGGTGAAAAACTCAGGGAAGGAAGAAAATGAGGAGGGAAAGAAGCAAAGGGGAAATAAGAATGTCTTGGGCCACCCCCCAAAAAGATGTAAAACCTGGGGTTATCCCTGGGCTATGTTGAGACTGATACGTGCATCCATGGCAATCCCAACATTGCCCTAGGATATTGGGGTGATATCCTGCAATAACATTATAGCAGGATAATTTACTCCTAAGCCGAGTTTTACATAAAAAAGCAAGAGAAACTATCTGTCTGGATGGTTGCTTGCGTGATCCACCATCTTAAGAACGGCCACTGAAAATGGCCGCTGTGCAGTTCTGTATGTGGTGCACCATTGGAGGAGCAACATCGCTAGACCAGTAAGTGCCTCTGCTTTCCCCACACTGTTGCCCTGATGTCTGGGAAACAAGCAATAATTTGGGAACAGAATAAAAGACAATAAAGTGGAGAAATCTGGCCTATATTGTTAATGTGCAGGAGCCCTGAACCAAGCTAGGAGACGTTTTAATTCATATGGAAGTAGGAAGAGGAGTGGTGGCAGAGATCTGGGGCAGCTGTTTGTCCATGGAGATCTTCATATTCTAGAACTAAGGTATATGAGATGAGCACTTGTGGGCTAATTTCCCCAAGACGGCCATAAGGAGTTGGCATTCCTCACTTCACATAGCCATTCTTCACAAAATGAAGGGTCATTGGAACAAAGACAGGGCCCTTGTGGTCTTCTTCATACCATCAGTACTTGAAGGTGGCTTGCATGTAATGGAAAGAATTAATGTCCTGCCCAGCTACATGGTGTCATCAGAAAGGGACAGCATAAGAACATAAGAGAAGCCCTGCTGGATCGGGCCACAGCCCATCTAGTCCAGCATCCTGTCACACACAGTGGCCCACCAAATGCTCATGGGCATCCTAAGCAGAGACAAGGACAAACCTACTCCTGCTCTAGAATCCCAGCAAATGGCCTTAGAAGTGCCCTGTCCACCACCACCCCAGCCTAAAAAATGCACCTAGGCATTCGTTCTAGTAGCCATTGATACATCTGTCGTCCATAAATTTGTCTAACCCTACCTTAAAGCCATCTAGACTGGTAGCTGTCACCACCTCTTCCAGCAGCACATTCCATAAGCTGATGACCCTCTGGGTGAAGAAATACTTCCCCTTGTCAGACCTGACTCTCCTACCCATCAGCTTATAGAGTGCCCCCTAGTTCTAGTATTGTGCAATAGATAAAAGAAATGTTCTCTATCCACCTTTTCTATACCATGCATAATTTTATATACTTCAATCAGGTCCCCTCTTAAACACCATCTCTCCAGACTGAAGAGGCCTAGACTTTGCAGCCTGGTTTCGTAAGGGAGGTGTTCCGGACCCTTAATCATTCTGGTTGCCCTTTTCTGCACCTTTTCTGCAGTTCACCAGTCACTTGTATTTAGCACCGTCAGGCCAGTCTTGGCTTTGTCAAAAGACACCAGGCACTATGGCATTGTCAAGAAAATTTTAACATTACTATTGCATTGTTAATTAATAACAATATTTGTGACAGCACTATGACTTCTTCTCCTTTTGGCATGAGGAAAGCCTGGCATAGTTCAGAGGAAGAGCAAGCGAGAAGGAGAGGTAGACGTTCTAGTTATCAAAAAAGGAGAGGAAAACTTGAGATAGACGAACTGCTCGCCGAATGTGTGATTACTAAACTGCCCTGCAGCCATTCTCCCATCCACAATTACCAGCTCTTCCCCTGCACAAGCACTAAGTACAGCTCTCAGCAGTGCTGCTCTGGCACGGATGAGCTTCTGGGCCCAGCTCAGGGAATCTGTAAACACAGCTGTGAGATTTCACTCAGATTTTAATTTGGATAGTAGTTCCAATTAGACTGACAGGGTCACATCCTCAGATGGCACAAAGTAGCACATCTCCACCGGCTTCCAGCACAAAACCAACACGTTCCAGTATGCATTGTGGCCCAGTTGCCTTTCTTTCCTCTGTTCTCGAAATGCTGTGAAACCATTTTGTACAGAGAAGTAGAAAGAGTGACATTAATTGGAAGAAGAGGGGAACGAACACAGATACGTCTGGCTCTTTAGTTGGTCTAAATTGCTGTAGCACTATTAGCATGACTGAACCCAACAAATTTACATCAGCTGGGAATCCAAGCTACAGTTTGAGTAGAGGACTAATGTGACTTGCATAGGCAATTTATTTTTGAAAGGATTTTTCTTTTGCTCCCCTCCCTGAACCGCTTGCAGGAGAAGCCCGGAGTGCTTGGAATTTCCAGAGCAAAGGGAACAGGCAAGAAGTATGAATAAAATATCAGCATGGCAACCTCTATGTGTCTGTATTTCCCGTGCTTATATGCATTGCCGAGGCACACAAACATACATTCTGCTGGATGCTCCATTTTTACAAGGAGATGCCCTGGTCAGTTCTCTTTGAGGGAAGATAGATATTTTGGATTTTGGAAGAAAGGGCCCAAATCCAAAGTGCATTTTTTTAGCAGGAACAGGGTTATTTGTGTGCCTTTGGCCTGATTTATATAACAGAATAGAACTCGGTGCTACTGTTCCTTTGCTAATTAAATATTACTGAATTTTAACAAGCAAATGGAGGGAGAAATCTCCTTTCCAAGCACCATCTCTTCCTCATGGTACACTGTATTTTGTGAAGGCACTTTTCTCAGGCTTCTTTCAGTTATCTCTATAGATTTTTAAAGCAAGGAAAGCTCTGTCAGTGGGTGGGGGGAATCTTCAATGATGAAACGCCTTTTTCAAAACAAGCAGTACGTGATCAGTGACATTCTGAACTTCTCCATATGTGTATTACACCACAGAAATAGCCAAGATGTGTATGGCTCTAAAACAGAAAGAACAAAACTGTTTTACTTATGATTAGAAGTTCAACAAAGATGTAGTAGCAAAGTTTAGGGTCTTTTTGCACTTTCCTTTGTTCCATACTGTGAGACATGGTGGTTCTCTTCGGGCCTCATCAGTCTGCACGTTATTGCAGATCTGTGATGCCCTGCTCACCACTAGTATGCTCCATCCACAAAGGATGGAGCCTAATCCAGATCAAAAAGAGACTTTGATATAGAAGTCTACTGGCAGGCCAGCATGGCCTAGTCTGGAAGACAAAGGCATATCGAAAGCACACCTCCATGTTCTTGACTAGTCGGGGGGGGGGGACCCATTTTAGAGGTGCACCATTTGCAGCATCTTCAAGCAAGGAGGTATCTATCCAGAGAGCAATGGAAGCATCTCCATTCTCAGTGCAAAATTGCAACATTATGACTGTGAGTGAAAATGGGGGCAGTGTGATAGTGGCAAAGCATCTGCTGATGCCGCAAATGGAAATGCCGTAGCAACGGCCATCTTCTTGAGGAGTGGCATAGCAATTTCAAATGGCAAGTGGAGATATGGCTTGCGTCTCCATTCTCAGCAAAGGTGCCGAACCAGACCCATAGAGCAGCTAGTATCCATTTCAGTAATGGAGAACTGGCTACCTTGGAGGCCTTGGAGTGCCTTTGTTGTGTCATGGAGATGTAGCCTGAGAGCCGATGTCTGGCTCAAGGATACCAAATGAGCATTTTGGGCTGAATGGAGATTCAGACTCTGGGGTTCCTAGGCTGTAGCCTGACATTTTAACCTATGCTGGTTCTCGTGATATCAATACGATAGTTGCTCTTCAATGATCTTTCTCCCAGTCTTTCTCTTTGATGAAATAGTTCTTACAAATGCCATTTGGAAACAAATCATCCATTTGTACATTAGCATGTAATAACGACAGCAAAAGTTCAGACGCCTTTTGTTTTCTGTTGAACATGACACAGAACTACTTTTGGCTTCTGAAAAGAACTATGCTCACTGATCTGCAAATCACTGAAAAGATCAAGAAACGACCAAATAAAAACTGTGTTCCCTTGTATTTCATTGGTATCTGAACTAAATAGCCTTCTAACCCTGCAGCACAAGCAATCAAACCAGAATATACTCAAACTTAAAGAACAGTGGCTAAAATACCATCATAGGAGCGCTGGGAATAACATATCAAAGCTAGAAACTGTCAGGGGTCTTATAAATCTTTCACAAAACTAATGTGCCATCTCACTACAATGAAACTAAAATAGACTTTGGAGAAATAGGAAAAATCTTACAGCCCAGCATTACGAGCCTTCATGTAGACATATAAACGCTTAAGGTGGAGTATCACAACAGAAAGCACCACCATAATATAAATTCCTGTGCTGCGTTCCATCATAGAAAAGACCAGCTGTGCTAGGATCCACTGCAGTGCCATCTGTAGAAAGCAGAGTGATATATAATTGGGATGGGTGACGTAACCTATTTGGAACAAAACCACATAGTTACAGTCTAGTTCATCTAGTTATTTGGTAGCAATCATTAAAATTGGATGTCCAGTGGGAGACTTTCCCAGCAGGACTGGCTTATCCTAGTTGCCAAACACACGATGTCTCTCCAGGCTGCCTAACAGCAACTCACATTTATTGAACAGGAGTGTTTGAGTGACGGCTTCCCACAACACATGGCAGAATCACAGTATACTGATCAATTGTGGCAGGATTACATAAATATTACATAGAATCACAGAATCATAGAGTTGGAAGGGACCTCTAAGGTCATCGAGTGCAACCCCCTGCTCAATGCAGGATATAGGTCCAGCCTCTGCTTGAAGACCTCCAGTGAAGGAGAGCTCACCACCTCCTGTGGCAACCTATTCCATTGACTGATGGCCATCACTGTCAGAAAGTTTTTCCTAATATCCAATCGGTATTGACTCCCTTGAAGTTTCACACTGTTGCTTCTAGTTCTCCCATCTTGTGCAAGTGAGAATAGGAACAATCCCTCTGCACTGTGACAGCCCTTCAGATACTTGAAGACCGTGATCACATCTCCTTACATCAGGGATTCCATAAGCCCTTGTACTTCTAGAGAAAGTAAGAGATGGTATAGTCACAGGCAGTGGTAAATACTCCCTCTGGTGACTCCATGAACTTAATCATGCAGTATTCCTGGCAAAGTTCCTGAAAGGGCTGGGCACTGCTTTCTTCTGTCCAGATGCTGAGGACTGAACCTGGAACTAGATACTCTACCATTGAGATACTCTCATGGTACTGTTATAGCCAAATGTGTCTTCTGCACCATTATTTTAATGATGCCTTTATCCACCTTCCTTTACCACTCTATTATAAGCAAGGGCGATTATTCTAATATGTATTCTCCAGATGCTACTGGATACCTACTTCACTCAGCCTCAGCCACATGTTCTGTGGCAAAGAATGATGGGAGTAACACTTCAGCAATACCTGGAGGGCCACACATTAGCTCGCTATAGAGAGAATAACTCTGCCAAAGAACATCTTATCTAGTGCTATTCTACCTGGCAATAACATTCAGTAGCAGATGGTGCAAGCAAGATGGCACACTAGAAATTCCTCCTCTTGCTATGTGACACATCATAGGCTTTGTTTCAAGCCCATGCTGCATTGGTGAAACATTCTTTGATCTGGACCGGTGTGGTGCGGGCTTCAAACAAAGCCTAACAGCCAACATGCATGGGAGAGCAAGCTTCTAGCTTGCACCCTCCTGCAGAAGCTGCTACTGAGCTGGTTTCTTTGGCAACAAAAGCAACAAGGGTTCCAGTAACATCTCCACAATCAACAGCTTTATTATGGCATGGTTTTTCAAGTCCATCAGATGCATGGCTTGAAAAGCTGAAAGGGCACCTGGTCATCTTGTAGGCTAGACCCCTGTATTGACTGAATGGCTTCCCTTTCTATTCCACCATGAAAATGGCTTGCCACAATGATTCATCTGTCCATAGCCCAGTGCTGCTACCACTTTCCATGAGATCTGGCTTGCCTGTTATGAAATGGATGTTTCCCTTGGATAGCTTGATACCACCACTAGGGATGTGCATGGATATTCATAACATTTGAAATTCGTACACATTTGGCTGAATTTGGACATTTGAATGTTGGCACATTCAAAGACTGACATTCAAATTCAAATAGAGTGTTTTGATATATTTGTATGAAGCTTTGTGTGGGATTTGTATGCTATCCGTATGCACTCATATGGGATTCGTACGGGATTGAACATTCGTATTGAATATGAATCCTACCACGTTCAAAGGGGATCTATTCAAATAAATACACATTTTCTTGCATTCAATTCTATATGAATAGAACCCAAAAAATCACCACCAAACTGTCCATAGGTTTGCATTAGTATTTCTGCCTTGATAGAGGCACTGGCAGCCTTCATGGAGAAAGAATGGGCTCAAAATGACAACAATTTCAGGATTAACAAAGAGAAAAGAGGTGCTTACTTAAAAGTACACCAAGCTTAGGTGGTTCTACGAGCATTGCTGTGCAGAATCATAAGTATATTGCAGTCAATCTGGGACTCATCAGATGCAGCGTTAGCAGCAGTTTTGCTTTGCATCCCAGTGGAACTGCCCTCCAGCCAAAGGCAATGTCAGGCCTCTCTTTGCTGGGATAAAAAAAAATGAAATGAAGGAATTTCAATGTGGCAAGCAATGAATGGCAGAAAAAAAGAATTGTACCCCAACATTAATTTATATATTTGTTTTGTGGAAAGCTAATAAAGCCTTTCTTAAAAAAAAAAA
>MTQE01001058.1:1598221-1636552 GCA_014337955.1 Aspidoscelis marmoratus
TATTTTTGGAAAGGCGGTATATAAATAAAAATGGAAATGGAAATGGAAGGCAGTTTGCCATATATGTAAATGTCCTCTCAGGATGGCTGGGCTATACTGAGTTGGGTCCCTCCCCCACTTTAGTCCCACCTCTCACGGCCCATTTATATACAGCCTTCAAGTGAAGATTGAGGGTCGTTGCACTGGGTGGCAGGAGACAAGTTAAGGGGAGGGATTCAGTGTGAGAGACTGATCCCTTTTTTGGGGGGCCATAAACCTGTCTGTGAGGGAGTGTTGGTGGCCCAATTAAGATCAACAAGATCTCCTCTTGTTCCAGTGTAAGTAGAACCAAACTACTTTTGCCAGAAGGATTGTTTGACCAGCAGAGAAAAGAGCGGAGCCATAGGGGCTGTACTTCAGTCCATACAGACAAGGGGTGGTAATGAAATGGGAGTCAAAGAAGGAATCAGAGAAGGTGTGTTAGGTACATTAAGACAACCACTCCTGCTATTTAGGGATGAGTGATTTTTTTTTTTTTTTGTCAACTTTGAATTTGCATTTGAAATCAAAGTTTTGGCATTTTGCACATGAATCAAAGGGGGTTTACATTCATAGCCCTCACTTTGTGCATGAAGCAAATGTGTCTGGCCTTCGTCAAAGCTTTAATGTGACCAGATCGGCCCCTCGCTTTGCCCCCCAACTGTTGCCCCCCCTTACCTTCAAATCTGACTGCTGCTGCCACCATATCCGACATCACCTCCTCCTCAGAGACTCAACCCAGGACTTCCAGAGGTGCACAAGCATTTGGGAATTGTGGAAAATCTCACACAATTCTCCATAGTTCCCACATTTGGGTGGCCCCTCCAGTTGTGTGTGCGCCTCTGGAAGGCCTGGGTTGAGCCTCTGATGGCGGCACCTGTGGCAAAAGGTGAGGGGTACTCCCTTAGCATGCGAACATTCAATGACTGTTCGTGCACAAAGGCAAAGCTCACTACATTTGCTAGGGAAGACTTCGTAAGAAGCGAAACATTTCCCCCTCTTCAATTCAAATTGAATCAAATCAAAGGGGAGAAATTAGCTTCGTGCAAATTTTGCCTCTCAAACTTCAGAACCAAGGGAAGCATTGTCAACTTCCCTGCTGGCTTGGTGGTGCTCATGTTAAAATCCAGGTCAGTCCAAAATAAGCCATCACTCATCCATGAGTTGATTATGGATGAAAGGGACAGTCTGGTGTGTATCACAGAGACCTTAATGGGTGAGCCAGGAGGCTTGACACTCCTAGTGCAGCATTAGTCCAGGCTTGTGGGGTGGGGTAGGTGAATCACTATTGTCAATTTAAAAAAATCTATCTTTCCTATCAGATGCCCATCTACTATGTGACTAGGGTTGGGGGATTGTTTCTGCTTTTGGACTAGAGAGACACAATGCGGCTGCTGTTAATAAGAACAAAAGAGAAGCCCTGCCGGATCAGGCCACAGCCCATCTAGTCCAGCATCCTGTAGCACACAGTGGCCCACCAAATGCTCATGGGCATCTCAGACAGAGACAAGGACAAACCTTTTCCTGCTCTTGAATCCCAGCAAATGGCATTAGAAGCGCCCCGATCCCCCCACCCCCAGCCTGAAAGATGCACCTAGGCATTCATTCTAGTAGCCATTGATACATCTGTCATCCATAAATTGGTCTAACCCTATCTTGTTGTCATATTGTTTCCTGCTGTTAAAAGCTTCCCTACACATTGGTGCTGCGAGACTTTAGTTTCCATACTGAGGAGGCTTCCTATGTGCTAGCTCATGACTCCATGGCAACCATGGGACTGTCTCGGCATGTTATAGGCCCAACCCATGTTGCAGGACAAACTCTTGGCTTGGTCTTTGCTGCAGATTTACTTATGGTAAATCCATTGCCATGGATGGACAATTTTCTAGTGAAGTTTAGGTTTACGGTATCAAATGATATGGAAGAATGGCTTATGGTATGGAAGAAGCCTCATAGAGGTGGCCAGAGCACTATCTGGTCCTGTGTTTTGGATCACTTTCAGTTACTGCAGTCTGAAGACATGGGCATGTTCATGCAGGGGTTTGACCAACTACTTTTCTCTTTGACCCTTGTTCATTATGGCTAATAAGAGCTTGCTGGGGGGGGGAGTAGAGATGGGTGGATCCAGAGATTGATAAATATTTCATTTTTGAGGGGAAAGTGCCAGAGGCACTCAAAAAGGCACTGGTCTGCCCTAGGAACTGGAATAAAGGGTGGCTACGTAGTTGAAAGCATGCTTAGGGGAAATGGATTATCTACACTCATTTGGCTTCAGTTGGGAGAATGGCAATGAGACTGTCTTAGTCACCCTGATGGATGACATTTATCAGGAGAGGAACAGAAGCAGTGCAACTATGTTAGTTCTCGATCTTTCAGGGCATGTCCTCATGCACATTTTTGTCTGAAGTCAGATTCTGGAAGGGGCGTCCCCATACATTTTAGATTTGGTCCAATTTCCACAGACCAAATCACGCAAACCAGGATGAAATTTGCTACTGGAAAAAACTGTTCTCGTCACAGTTTGGTGGCTCGGCATGCACTGCTTTGCAAGCCAAGCCTGCGCATGGGAACGGTCCCAGGCTATTTGGGGAGGAGACTGGTGCTTGCATCATTGGGAGGTGGGTTTCATGTCCTGTGCTCATCATTCCTGCCCTGTGCATTGGAGATTGCAACCGCTGAGGTTTTGGGGAGTAAACAGTGTTAAAGCCGAAACGATGAGGGGGGCAAATGGCCTTCACTGCCCCACGAGACTCTTTTATACAATTATTCCACTCCCATTCCCCAGTCGCCAAGGCAACCAGGATAATGGCTTGATTTTTCTCCCTTTTCTGCTTGCTGGGTGTTCTCGCAGTTCCTGGGTGGAGCAGAGGTGCGCAAAACTGCTCAATGGCTCAACTGCCACCAAACCTCGTAGTGGCTTTGCTCAAACAGCTGGGTTTTAAAAAAAATATTATTTTTGCCATTCGATCCTGGCTTCTCTCTGCCTTTAAGGGGGTGGGGATGAGGCATTTGCAGTGGGTGGCACAGGGGTGGTGACATCAATCCAGCTTTCAATGAGGAGAGGGGATGGAGAGGAGATGCTGCTGCTCCCCCATGATGGGGTTTGGCGCAGCTTGCATGGGGATGGCTGTATCCGCATCCAACCCACATTACTGGGAATGGCATGGGGATGGGCAACGTTCGATCTTGGTCCCGCACCCGGTCAAATACAAGCCAAATCAGAACCAAATGGTTTGCATGGGGATGCGTCCGCAGTGACTTTCAATACCACCCTTAATAGTGTTTTCATTTAATAATCATTTTACTGTTTTCATTTACATTTTTACACTGTTCATTATATGCTGTGGCCCATCCTGTAGACCTTCTGGTGAAGGATGGGATGCAAAGGTTTGAAAATAGTATTGATCTTGGTATACCAAACCACAGCCAGCCAATATACTAGCTTAAAATGCTGCATTGGAGCAGGATGCAGTGCCATTTCCATTCCATAACCACTCCACCTGTCCAGTGCAGATGGAACGTACTAGTGGGGGACTAGACCACCCCATTCCACAGTGTGGTGCAGACAGAGTAGTCTGGCTAGTCCCTTGGGCTGATCTACCAGCCCAGTACGGACACAACTTTTGTTCCTGCACTGCAGCTTCAGTTGGGTCATTGTTTTTCTCAATGTGATGCCTATTTCCAGCAGCCAAAAATTAGGAAGGATGATATACTGTAGGCACAGGCTCTGAAGAGGAACTTTCTTCTTTCCCTTCTCTGTCTTGATCAGCCCAAAGAGCTGCCAGCCAGCGGCTACATCATTTGTTCTGGGACAATGAGATCCAGTGAAAAAGAGAGAGTGAAAAGGGTAAGACGGGAAACTCTGCTTGAGATTTTGTCAGGATGGGGAGCCCTACTGTACATTATGTTCTGCTGGCCCCACCATGAAAAATTGACCCTGCCTCCCTCCCTTTGTGTCCTGAGGGGCTAACAGCATCTGGGGAGGGCTTCCGTTCAGGGCAATGACATAAGGCAAATAGTTAAATAACTCCTGCTGCCGCTGCCTTTTATTCAGCTGCAGAACCCCTGTAAAGGTGTTGAATAGAGGAGAAGCAAACCTCCTGAAAGATGCGTTCCCTGCAGATCTCTTGCCAGCTGTCAAGATGTGGCCTTGAAACACTGAGTGCAAAAAGCCTTGATATAGTGACAAGATGTTATTGTGGAAAGACTTGGAAGCATGTATCTTTTTCTGCTGCTGCAAGACTGAGAGCAACTCTGGCCCACTGTGAATTAAATCAACGAGAATCCTCATCCACACAGGATCTTAGAGTGTACAGAAAATGCAAAATCTATTATTACATCGGTTGTGACCAATGAACCAAATGCAGGGAAGCAGCAGAGGATGTTTGCAAGCTATACTTTAGTTCACGCCAAACCAGAACACAGTTTGCAAAAATCAAAGGGCAGAACAGGGTTAAAAATTACAGAAATAATAATAACACCGCAATAAAACAATCTAATAATAATCAGAACAGTGTTAAAATCAACCTAGTAAAATAACAGTAATAAATTCCCAAAACATTGTTTCATCCATTCAGATAAAGACTATCCACTAAAATAAGTCAATTAAATTCGTTCAGGGGTATCAATACTTCTATAAAAATTATCTCCAGGAACTGTTGTTATTGCTTTGATGATGATTTGATAGACAGACAGACAGACCTAAAGTTTTGAGGCCTTTGGGTAGAAGATAAAATGTGTATAGTGAGTAAATCACAATTACAATTAGTAAATGCGTAGCAAACACTGACAAATCTCCCAGTTATCACCTCCATAAAACTGCCCAAGCATAAGGAAAGACAAGTGACTGCTCAGTTATTTTTATGGCATTGGGATGGAGTCTGTCTGACTTCTAGCAAGCTAGGAGCATGCAGCAGCTAGCATTCCCCTCCCACCTCTAATCCACACTAAAAGCCAGAAAATGCACTTTGGAAGGCCCAGAAGCCATTGGTGGGCCACTGTATGAGACAGGACACTGGACTAGATGGGCTGTGGCCTGATCCAGTGGGGCTCCTCTTATGTTTTTAACAAAGCTTTCCTTCCCTTTTAATACAAGATGGCGATCCCCTCCTTCCCCAAGGATAACTTCTTCATGCTGAAGTGTTTCTCTCATCACCTGCCATGAACCTCTTGGCTCCCTGCTACCTTGGACTTGGCAGGGTGATGTCCTGAAGTGATTTTTATTTGCGAGGAGCACAGAGAGCTTTGCCTTCTGCCTTAACACTTCACCTCAGCAACCCACTGAACTCCCAAAATTTTTTTGACTCGCACAACCTCCTTCTTGTCCCTCCCCTCAGGGTTCCATGGGAACCCTCCCAAGGGGAGTTCTTTTCAGACTGATTTGCAGGTGAGGTCATCATCAAAATAATATAAGCTTTAGAAAGAAGCTATCCCAGATTCAGAATCCCAAACTAGTCTCTTTCATTTATTTGCTTTCTGTATCACCTTCTGGACACTACATTGCTAATAATTTATGTTTTTGTAGTTTTCTAAGACACACATGAGTTTACTTTGTAGTCTCACTATTTTCTTTTGCTTTTTTAGTTTTTCCTCATGATGCTAGCAGCAGGAATACATTCTTCTCGCACAATTGCTTAAACAACTGTGTTTTCTCCTCCAGCAGGATAATGGTTTGGTCTCACATTGTGAAAAAAAAACTCCCAAAATTACTTAGCTCAATAGAACATCCGGGATGATTCCCTTTTCAGAACATCAACACACCATGGAAACCTTTTTCACGGTCATTCACAGGTACACAATGTCCTTTCATTTTGTAGCTTTCCAGCTTTTACTGAGGCACAGTGTCTTCTTTGACTAATAAGGCAACAGTGTTTCTTTGCTTTGCCCATTTCTCCATTTGCAAATGGAGGTGCCCACTGCTGCCGTGACTTCATTTGTGGCAGCACCAGGTGCCTTGCAATGACGACACACCCTGAGTAGAAGCACCGAGATCAACAACTAGAAATGGTGCTTCTGCCCTCTGAAATGAAGTCTTTTTCAGTGGCAAATCAAGGTGCCTCGCCACCTGCCTACAATGGAAGTGCTTCACCTTGTCAGAAGAGACCTGACTTGTATTTGATCACATTCTGCCTTGGACTACAAAGAGATGAGTGAAAAAAGCTGGATTATTCAGAACACAGGTCCCACATAAAACTGCCTTAAAGGATGCAAATATATTACTATTGCATAAATAAAAATTCATTCTCACCAGTGGTGACCTGTCATACAAGTTCAAAGCAGAGGCTAAAAGGCAGTTTACCATTAGGATCTGATATCATAAAGCATGCCAAACTGGTTTTACTTTTGCATTGCAGAAAAGCCCAGCTGCACACAGTATTAAAAAAGTGGGTCAAAATCAGCTCAGAGGTGGTATCATCTACATGCTAGTGCCTTAATTCAGAAGAAAGGCCAGGAAATGCTCTTCTGAAATGCATACTCTACTCTTAAATTTAAACTAGAAGTGGAATGGGAGCACAGGTGTCAGTGTGCTACCACCTCTAAACTGCTTTCAAGATGCTTTTTTAATGTGGGTGGATGCAGCATAAGGCTTTTTCTGCACTTACCATAAGTATGGAACAAGAAGGCGTGTACAGGCTTCCTTTCTGCATGCTGGTGCAAGATAAAGAAAGCTCTCTCCCTTCCTAGTATGCTCCATCCACACAAGACAGAGCATGGACCAAACTAGGGCATCCAAAATAGTGTCCTGGTGCAGTTCGCCAGTGGACATTATTCTTGGAGATGTACTGACATACCAGAAGGTGGTGTAACAGATAATGGAGCATGTGGATGGAATACCTCCATGGTCTGCTATTTCATGGGGGACCCATCATCTTTTGTTGGTCTAAGTATTTCTGTTATGGGCCTCAGAATTCACCAGACGTAGCCCTTTCTGCACTAATTATTATTGATCCCGAATAACTGGAGCTACTGATTCAGATCATGTGGCAGCATGGTCTAGATCAATGCCATCTGCACTGTCAGCATTGATCGGGTTCACATTTCCCCTGACGGCTGGGCACTTCTACTTCTAACAGTTGGGGTTCGTGTCTGTGTGGTGTGCGTGTTTTTCAGTGCCATGCTGAAATAGCAACCCCCAAAATTCCAGGTCTGGATCAAGGCCCTTAGATCTATTGTAGATCTGATTAAATAGATCCACCATAGATCAGATTAAAGGGCTTTTAATTTGGAACTAGCTCCATCTTGTGCAGACAAAGCAGGACTAATGAGGGGGCAGGGCCTCCTTGATTCACATTAACATGTGGATGATCTTAGATCTTGATCAAAAGGTAAGTGTACAAAGGTCCAAAGATAAAGAACTGGGGAAGGAAGGATTCCCCGTGATTTGATTGTTTTGTTTGCTGATTTGTGCTGAAGCACTTCAATAAGCCATAATGTAGCTTTGTTAGAGTGCAAAAATATAAAATGGTGGCAAGTTGTATGGACCACTTGGAATACTAGCAGAGAGGAGATTCAAATGAGGCGCTGTGGGGCAAGAGGTACTTCCTATAGGTTGTTTTGGGGTGTCAAGTATACAAGCACGCTGGACATGTGTTTCTTATCACTATGTGTTCCTTCTAGATACATAGTAGAATCAGATGCCATTCTAATGCAGAGCTAATGCAAGAGGTAAGGTCTGTGTCAGTCACGTTTGAACAATATTGTATTATGTGTGGATTCTGCCTTACTTATGAATATGAGTCACTTATGACTTTAAAAATCTTTGAAAATTGAAGAATGACAGTTAATTTTGGCATAGATCAATGGAAAGGAGGAAATGGCTTGTGAGTTATCCAGACTCCTCCCAGCTTAGCTTAGGTGACCTTAGAATTGAACCCTAATTATTTCTCATTCATTCCTTTATAATTAGTTATTTAATATATTCACATTGTCACTGACTGATATTTTTCTACAAAGTATTATGCCTTATTTTATAACATTTCTCTATTGTGCTTGAAGAAGCATTTACTTTTTTAAAAAAAAACTGTTTTCTATTATTAAAATTCATTATTCTGTCATTAAATAGGCTTTCTTTTTGGTGTGATTTTGGCTTTTTGGTAACTTTTCATCTCCTTACCAAAGCAACCTGACACAGAAGAATAACGAAGACAATTTCCAACCTCCGTTTATGCTTATTAGTTTCCCCTTATTCTGTTTCAGCTCTGAGGTTTCTTCATGGTGGTGGGTGGCAGGTGTCTCCACTTCCACCACAACTAATTCTTCATCAGAGTTTCATTTTCTTCTCTGTTTGCCTTCCTGACTCTGAGTCTTTACCTCATCCTCTCACTACTTCAAATGCCTGTTGCCTCAGCTGAGCTGACTTTCAAAATAGCCATTCTTCTTTTCTCTTGATCTCTGACTCTGTGCCCAGTGGATTATTCCCTCTCAGAAAAGAATTTATGAATAACATTCTATTTACAGTGACATCAAACATAAAAAATAAAGCTAAATTGCTTGGACTTTCTAGATGTGTAGAACTGCCCTGGTAATGGTAAATGGAAAAATTCACAGTCCAAAAATTATGGTAAGTGTACAATATTCATCAGACTGGAACAAAATTATTCTGTGGGTGTTTTGTATTCAGTGCACTACCTCATCAATCCCAGTGGGTTCTTAAGGGGATGAAGGCGTGTTAAAAGCATAGTGTTTTTCTGTCTGGATCATCTTGGAGAGCATGTTTTAAATATTTTAAAACTCTCACACTGGGTTCCTATTGTTTGTGAGCATTCTATTATACTTTAATCAAGGGAATTTTAAGCCATAATGCCCTTTATCAGAACAAATGGGCCTATAAAATGCTTTTTAATACCTCAGCTTTTGGAGTTAGATATATCCCACTAAGGGCAGAATTCCACAAACATGGAACCACGTGAAAAGCCATTTCCAGAGTTCATTGCCAAGGCTAAATGCGGGGTTCACACTGAATAGAAATGGTTCTTCAAATAACCTGAACCAAAGCTGTTTAGGTCTTCAGTATAACACTGGTTTGGTTTAGACCTGGAAAGATGCTAGAAATTAGTGCAAATGTCCAAACAGACAAGAGGCCTATTTGTACTACAGTCCGTAGTGCATGATTAGGGAATTTCTGGGGAAGAGCATTCACAACTTGAGGAGGCTGTTACAGCCTCCAGGTGCCCCTGCCTTCCCAGAAGTTCCCTAATCATGCACTAGGTGTGGAGCACAAAATCGTGCTCCACACCTTTACCAACCTTAACCTAAAGCTTACCTGGCACAACCAGGCAGCGGCCATTCACACCTCTTCTGGTGCTCCAGGATCATCTGAGGTGCCACACCAGCACACTGACACCTCAGACAACTGTAGATGTGACTGCACATGCACGGAGTGTCAGCGTTGTCATGGCAACGTTGGCATTGCAGCCAAAATGGCAGCGCCCTGAAGAGAACCAGTCCTACAATTAAATCAAAGTAAATATTTGATCACCGGGGAAGGGGGGGGGGAGATACGGCATGGGTAATGTTGACTAGCACTCCAAATGCAAGCACTAGTCAACATTGGTTCATCATGCCCCTTTCCCATCCAGAAGATGGAAAGGGAAGTGCAAAATTACTCCAGGTTTCTATTGCATTCAGGAAATGTCTATGTAAAGCTATTAGGGGTTCTGCACAAATGCAATTTTTGGGATTCAATTCAATTAGATTTGAATCAAATATCTGAAGATTTTATTCAAATCTTTAAAATACCCAAAATCGAATTAAGCAAATTCAGATCTAAACATATGAATTTTCAATTTGAACTTGCACTTATGAATGTCAACAACATTCGTATGTGCCCATGTGCATCATTACGCATCCATACACATCCGTATTTATCCTGTAGGAAACTCATTTTCATGCCGTACGGATCCCTACAGATGAGTGTGTGCAAGTATGCATTGTGTATATACCCGTACACATATGAATGTTTGAATAATTCGAACATATAGATCCCAAAATTCAAAATTCATTTGAATGTTTAAATTCAAATTTATAGAAATTCGCTTTGAATTCAAATGTTTTGAATATTCGTACACATCCCTAAAAGCTGTTGAGTGAGGTAGAACTACATAAATAGAAGCTACCACAGGGTGGATAATGACAAATAAAGTCAAGGTTCTTACCCACCCGAGACCTTCGGGTATAGGGTGGGATAGAAGTATAAATAATAAATAACAAATAAATAATTGAACCTATGTAACACATAGGTGACATAAATTGTTGCTTCCTATTTCCTATTTTTGATGAGTTGCATCCTTTTTATGTGCATACTTTGGGGTTCTCCTCAATTCCACTTTTTTGTTTTTGGATGCCCAAATTATAGCAGTGACAAAAGTGCCAATGTACAGGTCTAGCTGGCTTATCAGCTTTGACTGTCCATCATCAGAGAACATCTGGCCAAAGTTATCCACATGCTGGTAGTGTCCTATTTTCTGACAACTAAAATGCACTCTACATGGGGCTGCCCTTGAACACACCCCAAAGGTTACAGCTTGCACAAAATGCAGCTGCCTAGGTCTTGCAGGGCCTAATGGTTTGTAAGCCTGAGAAAACAACACTGAAAAGTGCATTGGCGGCTTGGGCAGTATCAAGGGGTGCTTCTGCATTTGCCACTGAGAAACGGCTCAAAGAAGAGCTGTTTCTCGGCGATCCGACCTCCTGAGGATCCGCCCCTATTTTGGATGGATCTGAAGGGCCCTTGTGCATCCACACACACGTGGGGAGGCCAGATCAGGTGTCCAGATTGCCTGGGTGCTGTGCGAAAGCCACAGCACCCATTTAAAAGGGCATTCGGCCTCCTGTGCCACCGACACCGCCCCTGGAGCTGTAGGACTGCAGCAGGCAGCTACCAGTCACCATGTCTTTCCAGCAGCGCGCAGTGCACGGGGGAGGGCAGAAGAAGGCAAACCGGCCTGCTTACACCCTCCCCAAGATGGCGGCCACAGGGACATCTGTCCCTTCGCCTGGCCATGTGCAGAAGCATCCTGCTTCCCCACAGATCCAGGCAAAGGGACGGATTGAAGACCTAATTTTTTAGGTCTTCATTTTAATCTGTTTTTCATCAGCAAGACCTGTTTTGGTAATGGATCTTGCACGCCGAAATGCAGAAGGGGCCACCAGGAAGGGTCGCTAAAGAGGTCTCCAGTGCGGAAGGTAAGTACACAAGAGCCTTAAATGGGTCTTAAAATGGTTTCCACAGCCAATGTGGAAACATCCAGGGACTACTCAGGTTGTGGTTTATGCTTTACAAAGTCCTGATTATCTTAGACCCCAGGTCCAGAAGGAGTCTAAGTGCCATCCTAAAATATTTATTTTATTTTCTGTGTAGGGGACAAATGAAGCAAATTCCATTCAATCATTGTATTTTTAAAAGCTAATCTTCTTTCTGCAGACATTTTGCCTCCAGGGTAGGCAAAGAGTTTTATGAAGGTTTTGTCCGTCAGTTGTTGATGATATATATAGCAGCTAGTCTCCTGTGGGTACATCACTCCTACCCTAAGCTATAGATGTTCACTAGTATTTAAAATTAGTTCCTGCTTTGATTTACGGCTGTAATTTTCTCTCTCTCTCTTTCTGTATGAAAAGGTATAATAAAAAACAACAATGGGAAGAATACAGAATAGTTCAGCCCCATAAAATAATTAACAACAAAGTCATATTAGAACCTCTGCATGTACCTTTTTGGGTATTTTCACACTGGACCTAAGTATCCTGAAAAATCAGGGCAGGATACCATGATTTGTGATAGGCAACCCATCCCAGTTGATAGTGGGGAGGATGGCTCAGGCCAGCCGGATCCCCTGGGTGCTGTGCGGAGATTACAGCACCCATTCCAAAGTGCATCCAGCCTCTCGCACCGCCGATGCTGCCCCCGGGCTGCGGGACTGGAGCACGCAGCTGCCAGTCACCGTGTGCTTCCACCACAGTGGGGGGGGGAGGGCGGAAGGAAGCAGACTGGCCTGCTTCTGCCCTTCCCAAGATGGCGACCACCAGCACATGCGGCCCCTCGCCTCTCTGTGTGTGGAAGCATCCTGCTTCCGAATGGATCGAGGCAAGGGGCCGGATGGAAGACCTAATTATTGAGGTCTTCCCAGAGGCCGGATCTTTCGGTGGTGAGACCCCATTAAGAACAGGTCTCGCCTGCTACTGTGTGGAAGTGGCCGTCACGAAGGGCAAATCCCCACAGCAAACTTATTTCGCTTTCCCTAAACTGAAATAATAGAACCGGATGCAAACGCGAATTTGCCTGTTCCCATTACTTTTAACTTAATCATTTTGGATCCAGATTCTGAGGATCGTACGTGGCGTACGTGACTCAAGGTGGGACTCAAGTGGCTACTTTTTAAAAGCCGCTTTGCAGGGCTGCCCTGCCCTCTTCCTCCTGGCATGGACGCGCCACCCATAAGGGACCCCTTCACCGAGCCTAACTGGGTGGCTGGGTGGCTGCTGCTTCCATGGATGGAGGAAAAATGGCAGCAGGCAGCCAGCCAGTGATTCTTTCCCCTCCTCTCCCCATTGCTCAGGGCACACAGCAGCAGTGGCAACTAAAGCCCCTTTGCCTTAAACATTCACATTCAGCTGTGTTCCTCCCTTTCCCTTTCTAAAGTCAGAACTCCAAAGAGCTAGAATTGCGCAAAATTGCAACATTGTTATTCCAACCCTCAAGGTGTGAAGTGGTTCCATCGCTACAGTGTAGCGATCCCTGTTAAGTGGATTTTTACTCTGAAATCACTGTCTTTGGAAGCAAGCTATTGGGAGAGGGAAACCCTAAACATTAATTCTCATCTCTTAAAATGGTACTGTCCACACAGTAAAAACTGTAAAACATTTCAAGCACACGATCCAGAGTGAGACCTGTTGAAATCAGGATTGAGATTCACCACGCTTTGGGGTGGTTTAACACGGGAAAAGCGTGTTAAGCCAAACTGCCGTGCGGACTCTGAGGACTGAAAACGTATGAATCCAAGATAAGGTTGCCGTGAAGACACGGCTGAAGAGTCGTGGATCCAGCCTCCAGTAAGAAAGGTAAGTACTGTATGTGTCTTACATGTGGTCTTAATGGGGTTTCTGCAGCCAGTGCGGAAACACCCTTTGAGTTCTAGCTTTAGAAGTTTTTGGTCAAGGCTGTTTTGGTGCTTCACAACTTCTGGCAGCACTTTCTGATGCGCCATCAAAGCAGGACTCCCATTTGTATTCTGATCTATAGGGAGTGCTTTCCCCATATCCTTCATGGTCCAGAATACAAACACTTTTAAGAGATCCTTGCTTGGATTAGGATATGTGTTGGAAAATAAAGATATGATTGTGTGGAATTTTCTCCCTAGTCGCAGAGCTGTACTTCTGAGCCAGAGTACAATAGCAATCTGGTTACCAAAGAATAGAGTCTACAAGTTTTGTTCGCTTCAAAACTTAGTACTTGGTACTTATAGTTTACTAAGTCTAGCAAGATAGGATTACTTGAATATAAAACAACAATATCTCAGTTTGCCTATTCTGTCATTTCTCAATACTTCTTTCTCTAAGCACTACATGGCTTCCTTCTTCTCTTTCTCCTGTTGAATAACAACCAGCTACAAAAGCAAACTGGAACAGATTTCAGTTCTTGCAGAAAAAAGGGTGGGGAACAAACAAGGTTACATTTACCCAGTTAACTCTTTTCTGCTGTTCTGTGACAAGCACTCGCAAAAAACGCAACAATGTGGCACCATTTTGGTGCCCAGTTCCATTCAGAACTTGCAAACAGGCCATATTGATGGGGTGTGTGGCTTTGCTGGTCCAAAGTAACATGTGGACAACAGAGACATGTTCCAGTCTACCACCCAGTTTATGTAGGTTGGCCAGTTTAGCCCTTTCACTACACCTGCTCATGGACATGGCCAAGAAGATTGGCTCTTCCATGCATATTCAGGTCAAGGTGGAAAACAGTGTCTGAAACAGGGCTTATCTACCCACTTGGTGGGCCAATAAGGATAAAGTGGGCAATGTCACTTCCCCAGCAGTTTAAGTCTTTGGCCCTTTTTCTCCTTCATATGTGTTTGATTTCAGGATTGGATAATGTGCAGATATTTCCCTGTGTTCAGCAACATCAGCTTTCCTACATGTTTACACAGAACTGCAGCTTTTTGCATGTCTGCTTTATTTACTCTGCCTATTTTGATCCTACTAGCACTTCCTTTTAGTTTCACTACCACTCTGCCCCACCAGCCAAAATGAACATCAATTGCCACTGCATTTCTCTTAGTAAGAACGATATATTTTTTTAAAAAAATTGTTACCTTCTGTTTAGTCACAAACAAACAAAGATAATACATGCAATCTGCCAGAGACTCCAAACTACCATCCAGGAAAGGTACAGTACTTAAACATGGTACCTTACCAAATATACATTTTTCATTTTAAACAAAACTTCAATCATATTTCTCTTAATACATAGACATGGCCACTAGCCATTATTTTTTCTCCATTTTAATGTATGCTTATTAAGTCGACACTTCTCTTTAATCTTGGGATATACCTCTTAGTAAGAATTGTAACAAAGATAATGGCATCAATTATATTCAACAAATATTAAACTGGTGTCAAGCAAGGTTTACAGTTTATAAAACTCCTCCTCCCCCCTCCTCAAGGAAGAAAAGGCATCGCTTGGGGGCTTCTTGTGCAAAGATCACAGTTTAATTCACAGCATTTAAAAGATGAAGATGAGAAGACGCTTGTCAGAAACCCAACGCAGGTAGGTTAAGCATTTAGTTGAATTTTAAACAAGGCAGATTCCTACAGTCCAGCAAGGCAGCTCCCGCATAATCCATTTGCACCATGTTACTGCTGCCCCAGAATGTGGCATCTGCTTGCCAGAGCAATCCCTCATCATCACTTATGCCTCCTAGGCTGCGTCCAGACTAGCGATATACTTTGCCGTTCCTGTAAAGCCACTTCCCATGAGTCAGACCCAATGATTGGAAGCTGTGCAGGGATAGCACAGTCACTTCTGGTATGCCCAACAGCCGGTCAGAAGCTGTGCTGTCCCAGCGAAGTGGCTTCCCATTGGTCAGACGGGATGGACCATTGCCCACAGTAGGGGAGCAGCATGTCCCTGATTGATCAGCGTCTTTTTACTTCACACCCTTCAGTTGGATGCTGCACCACTCCTGCAGACAGAAGAAAGCTGTACTGCTTTGAGGCAAGTCTGATGCAGCTCTACTTGCAGTGCTTCCTGTAGCAAAAACCTTGCCTGGGATGGCTCCAATGGGAGACCTCTTAAATGTGGTCTACCAAGCGTTCCTAAGCTATGGACTGTTCCAGCTGTCTGCCATGCACAGAACCTGGCTGGCACCATTTTGAGACATGAACTATTTACAACATACTACCAAAACCCCTCCAACCTGCAACTGCAGAGGCTGGGAATGTTTCATTCCCGGGCCTCTGAAGAAGGGCAGGACAGGGCTGCAACAATATGGAAGGCCCTTTGGTGCATACTGCTTCACCCCACTCCATTCTTGGCCCAGCTCAAAGTTGCAATTCCACTGGTTATATGGAGCATGGTTATATACTGAGTCACCAATATACATCAATCCATCAATCCAATATTCATCAACCCAAACCACATTTTGAACCCTTGAGGAGTCTACCACTGCCTCTCCACTGGTTTAGCCATTCTATCTCCTGCTGCAGTGGTAAATAGCAGCAGTGGTAAATGTGGACTGTGAAAATCACCTGCAATCTGGACCATATTCAGTACTTCCTCGCCCTCCAAATCGTCCCATGCAAAAGTGCAAAATGGCAGTCCTGATGTTAGTACTGGAAACATAAGAACATCAAAGGAACATAAGAGGAACTTTGTTGGATAGTCCACCATCCTGTCTCACCCAGTGGCCCACCAATTGTTTCTGGGCATTCTCAAGCAGAAGACGAGGCAAAACTGTCACCTACTCTCAAAAGAACATATGGGGAGCACTGCTAGATCAGGCCACGGTCCATCGAGTTGAGGATCCACCAATTGCTTCCTGGCACTTTCAAGCAGAAGGCAAAGGCAAAACCTTTTCCTGCTCTCAGCTCCTCTGCAAATGTCCTTTAGAGGCATCCTGCCTGTCTCTCCAACCTAAAAGGGGGGGGGGAAGGAAAGTGTTTGGTGAGGGAGGAAGAAACACTGTTGACGAAGCAGAGGGTGCCACATTCAACGGGAAGGCTTAGGAACAGCTAAATTGATGAATGACCCCTGTTATAATACAGGAGCTCTGAGCCGGTGCTGAGAAAGGACTGGAGGGCAGCAGCAGTAATTTAGAGGAAGCCTGCAGCTACATCCAGTCCAGCAGGTGTCAGAGGGAAACTGAGTGTGGGTGGACTGATTGCTTGCCTGGGAGTGGGTGCATGTGCAGCTGAATAAACACACACAACACAATTAAGTGTGGAGTAAAGATTCTTTGATTAAAAGGAGAATCCGGGCTCATCTGTTTGTGTTTGAGCTGCCTAATCTTCTTTCCCCATTGTGAGCAGAATTAAGCGTCTGGGTTTTCTGTTTTTAAACAGCGGGCTGTGAGTGGCAGGGTCACAGAACAATCCCAAAACAGCTCTAGCCAACCGGGTGGAATAATGCCTCATTCAAATGTAAATGCAGCCCTGGGCATTGCGGCTGAATCCTCCGGGACCCAGCAGCCATGTCGTTGGGGTAAGATTGACCCCCAAAATGCAGGTGATCCTGGACACCTGGTCATGCCGGCTAAGGTTCAATCTGATTCTTTGAAAGGGAACAATGCCTGAGGAATGTTTGCCTTCTTGGTCGCTTGACTTGAAAAAGAAACAGATGGGTGATTTGGCAATTTGGTTTCTGGGAATAATGCTTCTTCCCAGACTAAGCCTCCCCCCCCCACCACCACCACCTTTCATGAACAGCATTGTCCCTGTCATACCCATTCCCAAAATCAGCCTTAGAAATATGAGTCTTCCTGGGCAGCTGAAAGATAAGTTGTTGCTTCTCTTTTTAGGAATTATCCATAGTTGTGGGGCACAGTGCTAAATAGATATTGGAAACGATTCATGCTTTAGTCCTGCTCTGCACAATTTGCTCCAGAAACAGGTAATACAGGGATAGCAATGAGGCAGCAGCCATTCAACATAGATTTAGTGCCTGTGGGATTCAGGACTTTAAACTGCCACCTGTGACTTTACAAGGTGTAAAAGTTCAGTATGACTTCCCACTGGAAAAGGCGAAAGAAACCACCAACACACCCTGGTACAGCTGAGCTCATCAAGAGCTGCATCCAGGCAGGTATTAAAACTTGTGATTATGGCATGACAATGTTGGGATTGCCACACATATCTGTGGCAATCCCAGCATAGCACTGCTATGTAGAGATGAAATCATAGGCCAGTTCAGACTTGGCTCCTTAGCAGATGATGGGGGACCCCAATGTCTACTAGAGGTGGTGCACAAAATCATGCACCACACCCACCCCAACCTTTACCAGAAGCTTACTTTCCTCATCCAGCACCATGACCATTCACACCATTTCTGGTTCTAGGGATCATCTGAGTGTGCTGGCACATCAGGTGACCCCAAATGCAACTGTGCACATGCAGTGCATCACCATCATCATGGTAATGACACCAGCAGGCACGCAGGCACGCTGGCTTGCATGAAGAAAATGACAATGATTGGACATGCAGCTGGATGTAGGTGAGTGTCTGAAACTCAGCAGCATGGCCCTTCTAAATGAACTGGCACCCTGTACATGTGCAAGGCCAAATCTGAGGCAGAAAAGGCCACCGCGTATGTGGGGGGCTGCCCTGTGCACATTTCTGGGTATTTTACACTGCCTATTTGCTTGGATGGGTGTGTCATGCAAGTTCAGAAGCATCACAGAAGCAGCTGTCTAGGCAGCAGGCAATAATGCTGGAGGAGCTTGACTCAGGAATATTGCTCAACAGTGGGATTTTTGAATGGCATCTGTTGGTAGCCAAGGGCAGGAAAAGCACATGGGCCAATCTGCCCTTTTGAACCACCTCTGTTCCTGGAAACCCAAATGACTTAATATATTCCTATTTAATTTTCCTTTTGAATTTCCAAGTATTCTGGAGAGAGGCTGCTGTGTACAGAATCCCCCTTCATTGGTGCTAAATGGGCACAGCCAAGAGGTATGGCGCCCTGCTGACCCTTGTGAGATCTGACATGCTGGCAATGGTGTGATGTGCTTGGGTGCAGTGATATCTGATGGTCTGCAATGTGGTTGCCATCACATGTGCAGCTATTTCCCCACTCTCCAATCTCATGGAAGAGCTGAGCCAATTTCTTATGCCAGGCCAGAGGCTGATATAAAGTTATACCATTAATGTGTATATTTATTACATGGAAGCAAATATAAGGAGTTCCTTCTAGGCAAGATGGGGGGGGTGTCAGGGGGCATTTTTGGAAGAATTTCTAACACACCTCCCTGCCAAATATGTCCCCATATGGAACATAGCAAAGAAGCAGGATCACTAGCTTTCTAGGTACCTCCCTCCTGAGCAGACAAAACGTTTCTGGCCAGTATACAGGACCAGCGAGGGTAATAGGAGCCTCCCTTCTATACAGTCATGCGGTCTAGGGGAGGCATCACCCAAGACTTCTTTAAACTACATCAGCACCTCTTCCTTCCTTCCTTCCTTCCTTCCTTCCTTCCTTCCTTCCTTCCTTCCTTCCTTCCTTCCTTCCTTCCTTCCTTACTTACTTACTTACTTACTTACTTACTTACTTACTTACTTACTTACCCGCCCCAGATCCCAAGATTTCTGGGTGGATTACAATAAAAACCCATATACAACAATATTACATACACACATCATCAAAACAATATTAAACAGCATAGATAGTTTAAAAAGTTAATTAAAATAGCACTAGAGTGAATTAGTGCCCAAAGGCTTTAACGGAAAGCCAGGTCTTTAGTTGACACCTAAATGTTAGAAGGGTTGGCGCTAATCGGACTTTTAAAGGAAGGGTGTTCCATAAGTGAGGTGCCAGAGCTGAGAAGGTCCTCCTCCATGTCTCAGCACAAAGGATTTCTCTAATTGGTGGGAATTATGCTGGATGGTCTGGTATATTATCCTCTGTCTCACTATCCATGCACAGAACGGGTGAGACTGGTTGTATGCTCTGCACTCCATTTATACTTCCTGGAAAGCCACCTTCTATTGTTAGGGAGCCAGGTTGCAGTACTGATAATATTACTCCCCCAGTATCTTCTTTTGGCCAAATTTGAGCTGACAGTTTGAGTAGGGCTGCTGTATGAAAAAGAAGACCAAGATCCTGCATGACAAGCTATACTTGCTCAAATTGCCCCTTTGGGGCAGCCATTAAAGGAACAGGAACCCTGCCTTCTTTTCTTTTTTTTTATAAGTGCCCTCCTCTTTCTCACAGCTCTGAAGCTTCCTGCATGCTTGTAGAACATGGAATGCCTACAGAATGCTTCAAGTCATCTCAATGAAATGGCTTGAGGACATGAAGTTTAGTTAGACATGGTTTCCATAAGAGAAAGTCCTGTCTGACGGTTCTTTTAGCATGTTAATAAACATGTGGATGAGGGGCATTATCTACTTGGATTTTTAAAAGTATTTGGTAGTCCCTCACCAAAGATTTCTCCATAAGCTTAGCAGTCATGGAATAAAAGTACAAGTCCTATTATGGATAAGCAACGAACTAAGGAAAAAACAGAGAGTTGGAGTAAACTGACATTTCTCACAATGGATGGAAGTATCAAGGAGGCTCCCCAAGGTTTTTCCTTGTACTAGTGATTTTTAAACATAATTATAAATTATCAGGAGTCAAGCATGACTGGTACTGGTAGAATAGCCAGCTTTTGCAGATGACACCCATTAATGAAGCCAGGGGCCTTTCCACACTTGGCTGACTGGGCATCTTGAAGTGCACTCCGAAATGGAGCATCTGCACTTGAAGGAGCCGTTTCCAAATCAGAAAGAGCTCCTTCTGTGCTTGAGCACACCACAAGGTAATTACATATGGAGCACGATTAAGTGTTCCGTATGTGCACTTACTTTCCCCAGCGCCAGAGCCTATAAGGCTCTGGATGCTGTATTTGTACCTCTTCTGGGTGTTGGAGGGTCACCTGATGCACCATGCAAGCACACTTGTACTGTGCATTAGGGTTGCCCAGTGACGGCGCTGGTGTTTCAAGATGGTGGTGCCCAGACACCGTTTTGCCCTCAAGGCAGGTGTCCGGACATGTGGGGGGAAGGATGGTGTGTATAGCATTTATCAATGCCAACGCTAGTCAATGTGTGGGCAACTTCATCTTCCTGGCCTCCAGACAGGAGGGGAAGTGCAAATTTGCCCCAGGGTATTCAGTGTAATAAACACTAAAAGGAACTGTGAAGAGCTCCAAAGGGATCTCTCTTTACATTGAGGGACTGGGCATCAAAATGGCTGATGCCATCCAATATGAACAAGTGTAAAGTGATGCTCCTTGGAGTTTAAAGCTCTAACTACTCATACACACTAATGGAATCTAAACTGACCGTGACTGATCAGGAAAGAGACACCTGTTCTCGCTTAACTCAGGACGACGGTATAACAATACCATCCTACTGGGGTTAAGATCAGGTTCTGAGGGAGGCATCTGAACTTCAAATGCAATGGGCTACTGGTTATCCAACTAGCATAGGCATAGCATTTCTGTAGCTCCAGAGTTGGTATAATTTGGAGGTATATTTGCTCCTTTCATAAAACTAATAAAAATAAAATATTGTAAACTTTCAAGACCTTTAGTCATTTTGCTTGCCACTTTTCTGCATCTTATCCAGCTCTACAATAACCATGTTGAGGAAGAAGAACTGAAATGCTATTCAGTATTGAAAAAAACCAGCTGCACCAAAAATTTGTATCAATGTATTAAACTGGCAGTTTTTAATTTCAGGCCTTGCAAATCTATCCAGCTGATCCTCTAATAAAAAGCAAGTTTTTTGTTGGCAGCACAAAAATGGTTAATAATAGGAAGAACTGTATTGTTTAAAAGAAAGGAAGGGTATGATTGCTAGGCAACTCTAAAGTATTTATCTTCCTCTCATTTACTTTGCAGCAGTAGCTTGGTCCATTGACTAGATCTGAAGCATGGTGGGTTGTAATGTAGAGCAATCATATCCTGAACCAAACCGATAATGACAAGACCTGGTTGTCTTGTAGGTAGGCTTCTACTAATTTTAATGAAATCACTTGTTTTTAAGGAAGATTTTAAAAAGAAGCTCCAGTGAAGTGACATCTGAAAATTGAGGTAATTTATACATTGTATTGGCATGACTGATACTATGGGCGTGTTCCCATAGGCAATTAAATCCGGACTGGATTCAAATTAGGCTTCTACCGTTCCCATTACTTACACAAATAAAAAATCGGCAAGCAGTGTTCCCATTCAACTTTTTATCCCCTGATCTTCTGAGGACTATCCTGCAAAAATCTTGGGGCGGGGAGGGGTGGGGATTCTGGAGAAAACAGGACTTTTTCTAAAATTTTGTACCCAAGCCTGCTTTCTTTCCTCGACGGGAATGGTCCCTGGCTATTTGAGGTGCAGCTGTAGCCTGCTGGCCAATGCCAGCCACATGTGGGTGGGACTTCACAGCTCGCCATGTCCACCATGGCCACAATGCTAGCAGAAAAGGCAAAAAGGCTTGGAACAGAGGAATACATCAAGTGAAAAAAAAATTAAAAGCTTTTAATGTCTTAGAAGCAGAACTGCAGTTCAAGCCTCACACACACACACACACACACACACACACACACACACACACACACACACACACTGATCTGCTTCTGCTCACGTGCATGCTTGCAGGCTCCTGAGCCAGGCAAGGAGGAGGAAAGAGGCACTGCCATTGTCTGGCTCACTGCCATGAGCCACGGCTTGGCTAAGTCTTGCGGGGAGGGAGTGGGGGGGAGGGAGCTCTCTCAGCCACCGTCGGGGACCCCCTGGGCTTCTTATGCTAACATCTTCCCTGCTGCTGCCATGCTCCTCCACTAGTACGCCAGCTGCACAGCTGGCACACTTTTCTACTGCTTGAGTGGGCTCATTGTCACCTGGGCAGGCAAGGAGAAGGTGGAGGAAGGATGAAGGAGCCACCACTGCCGGGCTCACTGTCACCTGGGCCCCTGATCGCTGCCTGGTGCCACCACACTCCTCCACTAGCAACCCCCCTGCACAGCCACTGCACTCCTCCACTACTTGAGTGGGCTTGCTGTCGCCTGGGCGGGTGAGGAGGAGGTGGAGGAAGGACAAAGAAGCCGCCGTCACCAGGCACCTTGTCGCCTGGGCCCCCAATCTCTGCCTGGTTCTGCCATGCTCCTCCACTAGCAACCCGCCCCACACACACACTCACACACAGCTGCCCCCCCCTCACAAGCCACTGATCTGCTTGTGCGCAAATGAGTGAGTGGGTCCGCTTTACCATCAGGTAAATGGGAACAGCCCAAAATGCACACTCAGTCCTATTTCCAGATTAAAATAGTCCAGCAGGGACTAAAATAGTCCAACCCACACCAAAATAGTCAAGTGGGAATGCACCCTAATGTCACAGTGACTTGGGCTAAATAGACCAACCCACAGTGGGCTGGGCTACCAGCAGCCTATGGTAAGGGCTGACTACATTGGGGAGAATCCAGGCCAGCTTCAAAGGCCAGGAACAAAAGTTCCTTAATGTTCAACATTACCGATGAGGGCATGGATCTGCATGAAATGTGCATATACTAATTTATGCATATATATACAAATATGGGTCAAATTCACCCCTCATCTCCCATCTCTGGGAGACGAAGTGCTGGAATGCTTTAGGTGTCCACACTTGTGGACACCTAAAGCATCGGTAACTTAGGCAGCACTTAATGAAGCACCAGCTAAATGTGAATCGGGTCACACAGCCCCCACAATGGCACCAGTGTGCCTGTATAGCACCGTTGCCAGGGCACCCAAGCAGTAGAGTACATAATTGCACCTGTGCTGTCAGTCACCTGCTCTTCCTGCACCTCTTCCACCCAGAAAAGGTGCAGATGCAGCATGCAGGGCTGGTTCCATGTGGTGCAAATGAACTGCACAGGAGTTTCCCCCACCTATACTACAAATGTAAGTGCAAGATAGTCCTTATACAGAGATGCAGAAAACCTTGATCATGGGGATGGGGGTCCCTGTCAACAGGGGGCATTGATGCTTGTTATATCTCTTGTCCCAGTGGCAGCTGTTGATGATGAGCAATCTTCAAGGACCCCTAGCTCGCTCGCTCTCTCATTTCTGTTTGTGTATTTTGGCAGGGTGGGACCAACGCCAACTTTATACTATTGAACACAATGGGGACTGAAAGCACCACTGCCAGGAACTTCTTTCTGAGCATGGGTTTACCTTCTCTAGTGGGAGTGATGGAGGAGCAAGAGAAAACCAGCAGATGTTCACATTAAAGTGAGACCAATGTGAACATCCAATTTCAAAAACCAACTTGATGAAGTAAGGGTTGGTTTGAATATCTGGTTCAAGATATCTGGAGGGAAGCAGAAAACTCATGAATCGAATGATAGAAAATTCATTCAAATAGACTCCCTTTAAATGTGGTAGGATTCTATTCGATACAAATGTATTTGTATGAATATCCAACACAAATGCATACGTATCCAAAACATATTCCATAACATATCCACTCTGCAAGCGTCAAATCCAACATGAATCCACTTTTAATCTGCTCTCAATCCATGTCAAATGCAATCTGGACCCATTGCAGATGTGACTGCCGCAGCCGCTTTCCCACCTTCCCAGTTCAACAAATGTCCGAACTACTCGTACAAATGTCCAAACTATTTATACAAATGTCTGAAATTATTTACATTTTTATCCCTCCCCATACCCGAAGGTCTCTGGGTGGGTAACAACCATTAAACTATCAGTCAGTCAGGTTTATTGATCAAAATAACTAAAATGTACACAGATAACAAGCACAATGACATAAAATAACATAAAAACCAGGAACAGGATAATACTAGGATCGGCTGTTGCCATACCCTTTACTTAACACTACATTCTATTCTATTTTATGTTTCTAACTTCACAGCATGATGGCATCACCTGGGAGTGGCACAGTGCATCATGTCAAATCTATCAATGTATTCATCCTTAACTTCTGATGTGCTGTTCTTTCCAGTGTGTTTATGGACAAGGCTTTTGGGGATACCTTCAAAAAAGGGCAAATTATCAGAAAGAAATTTTTTATTGGAGCTCTGTATAGTTGGTGTCTTAGGCTGCATCTAAATATAGGGCAAATCCGCTCTGGCAAGTATACGGGACCAGCAAGTGTACTAGGAGTTTCCCTTCTGCGTGCTTCCTGGTGGTCTAGGGACACCCTAGAGGAGTTGCCCATAGTAAAAAAAGAAAAGAAAAAGCCAGTCAGAAGCATCTTAGAGGTGGTGGTGTCCACATGCTACTTTATTCCACATTGAAACCAGCCAGAGCGTCTTCAGACATAAATTAAAAATGAGAAGCTTACTGTGAAGTAAAGGAGCTCCGCAGAAAGAATGGATCATCCCCATGTTCTTTCAATACTTTGAAGAGGCAGGGAGGTCTCTTCTGACCATATGGTCACTCCCTCTCTCTCTGAGAGGCCTGATGCTTCCTGGGTGAGGCTGAACTCTCACAAGATTCTTGCCCAAACACCAAGGAAAATGCGGAAGGAAGGTAAACTCTACAGCTAATGCAGATGTAAGCAGCATTTTTTTTTTTACTTTGCAGAATTGATCTTTACTTCTCAGGGACTGTGGAGCATTGTAAAACCTATCTGGCACATTGACAGCTATTCTGCAGTTCCTGCAAAGTATTCCTTCTCTCAGGATAGAGCCCCCGTCTATCTCTCTGAAAGTCCTGATGGTTACATTAAGGGCATTTCTTCTGGGCCTCTTGTTTCACACACTGGATTGGAACATCAAAGGCACTGCCCCCTAATAGACTACTCTGTTTGCATTGGACAGAGCATAGCCCAAGCTAGACATGCAAAATGGCCACCTAGACCAGGATACCAGTAGAATTAACCAGGTTGAGGGGGGCATTTTGGTGGCACACCAAATTTTACTGCTTAGAGCTGGAGCTCCAAGGCCAAGGCCCTGATCACACAAGTCTAAAACAGGATGGCCTGTTCATTAATTTGATCTGAGGTCGTACCAGTGCTGGTACGCCTAGATTGTTATAGGTCATCCTCAAGCCATCTCTGCCTTGGACTGCATCAGTCACACCTTTCTCCAAGATTGACCTGATCCTCCTTTTGGCTCTCCACCCCCCTTTTCGTGTGCCGAATCTATCTCCTTTCTGATTGGATGCTGTTCTGTCACTCAAGGGAGGCAAGGGTGTGTGTTTGCAGTTCTTTTTTAAGCCTGCTCCCCCACCTCCACACACCCCTTCCTTTTTTATGTGCTTTTCTTCTGCGTGCAATTAATTTTTAAAATAATAATAATAAATTTGAGTAAAAATGCTAGCTATTGGGATCCTACACATAAACTGAGGAGAGAAGGGGAGATACCTCACAAACTCCACACATGCCAATTGCTGAAGGAAAGACCCACCACAGCCCAGTTCAGCCTCCCTTAGCCCATCCCCCCACTCACACTTGAGCTAGCAAAGATGTCCTGAGATGCCAGGATGGGCTGAATCTTTGTCAGTCCCATAAAAATGAGGACTCCAGTTAAGACAATCTAATGGGTAGGCTGGTTTGGAAAACACTGTACTGCAACCCAGAGACAGATGGGTGAAGGACAGGGGGACACATGCAGTATGCCTGAGGCTAAAGGGTGACTCTGAGTCTGGGGAACACAGTTTGCAAGGAATCAGTATAATGTCTGTGCTGGACCAAAGAGTGTGAGGGGGAAGAAATGGTTGTTAGGTTAGAATAGAGACAGTTGTAGGGCATAAAGAATGCCACACAAAGCAAGACTAATCATGGCTTAAACTGCACAATTCATAGTTCCAAACCTCATAAAAATGCTTGCAAAATATTTAGCTCAATAAAAAATAACTGAGGAAGCTGCCATCTGTTTTTTCCATTATTATACAAATGGGAGAAATTGTGAATGACTTATTCCACACAAGTCACCACTTAACCCACTTTTTTCTCATAACCATTGCAGCAATACAGCCAAGTAATTCAATGACCACTTCCCCAGGTGCCAAACTGAGTGCTGATACACTCAGCCTACATTCTCACAATGCCAGGTTTTTGTTTGGGTGGATTTATCCCCCATTAGGCATGCAGAACATGTTAATTTGATGAGCCATTAGATACGTTAAGATGGCCAGGAGCAAAAGAGGTGCTTGACATTGATAGCTGCAGGGAAGAATGGATGCCTTGGCAGGGCAAGCTATATAGACTGAAATTCTTTGTTTCTCATGCCTGTTTAAAGTACAAGGAAAGACCTTTCTTTTCCTTGTTGTCCATCCCATGAGATCGGTATAGGAAGAATGAAACACAAGCCTTGCTGGATCATATTAAAGTCCATCAACCTACCGGGTGCTCAAAAGTATGGGAGCCATCACCCATTGTTTAACAATCTTGTTGTTAAGTTGTAAAGTCATGTGCATGACTCCATGGACCATAGGATGCCAGGCCTTTCTGTCTCCCAGAGTTTGCCTAAGCTCATGCTCATTGCTTCTGTGACACTCCCTATCCATCGCACCCTCTGTCTTCTCCTTCTTTTGCCTTCAATTTTCCCTAACATCAGAGGGCCTGTGTTCACACTTAGCTTCATGCAATGGTATAACAATACCATCCCACTGAATAAAGGACCTTTTTGCACTTTGATTACCAGGGAAGTTCAAGTATGCCCCAGAATGTGGCATACACACTGCACGAAACCATTTCCATCCTGGAAGTGACCCTGCGCATGCCAGACCATAACATGGCCATATAGCTGTAGAGCACAAAAACATGTTTTATAACCACACTAGCCACTAGCCTAGTGTAGCCCAGCATGCTCCATTCACACCACCTGTGGGCATCTGGAGTGTGGGACTAGGCAGTGCAACCAGAGTTGCTGCTGCACCACCCAGTCACCATGGCAACGTCACTACACATGCCCATTGCTGAAGCCCAATGATCCCAGCTAGGGGTTTGCACAAATATTTGAAGGTATTTGAAATTCAATCAAATTCGTCCAAATTTTGACATCTGAATTTGAATCTATTGTCCAGATATTCAAATTTAAAAATTCAAATGAATTTTGAATTTCGGATCTACCGAAATTTGGTTACATTCAAATTTTAAAGATTCAAATTGGATGGAATTTTTGGATATTTGATTCAAATCGAATTCCAAAAATTGTGTCTGTGCACACCCCTAATCCCAGCTATTGCACTTGCACAGTGCTTAAGGAAGCAATGGGTAAGTGTGGAATGGATCCGGTATCCCAGAGTGCAGGCTCCAGACCCATCCCCCATCTTTATTTCCCTGGGATGTTTTCCCAGGGAAGTGAAGGTGCAAAAATAGCTCGACCAAAAGGTGAAAGGACCTGGGCTAAGCCATGGGACTAGAGAGCTGTGCAAACATTGCACAAAGTTTACCCAGACAGTGTCCAGAGGATAACACTGTCATCAATTGCCACTTGGTCTTTCCTTCTGACCCCACAGGTTCAGGACAATAGAGTCATATGTGATCCCCAAAACATTTTCAGCCATCAAATGTCTGGATGCCCAGAGATGTCCAGAGCAGGAATCAACTCTCAAGAAATGTTTGTGTGCCATATCTCAGGAGTGAGGCCCCAGGTTTCCTCTAAGCAGGCACACAGCTGGTGCTCAGCATCTCCTGTGCACAGCTCAAAGAACAGCTGTTTGCTCACTTAACTCATCTGTTCCCTCTCTTGCCTGCTCACCCACTGCTTGCTTACAGAATCTCGAGGGAGAAAAAACAAGTGAGAAGCAGGGCAGATGAAGGTTCAATCAGTTGACCAAGTTCAACTATTCTTTCAGCTGCAGTTATGGAATCTCCCAGGTCATCTGCCATTCAACTCAGGTCAGGTGTGGACTGTAGAGCGAACTTTGATAGCAGCAGGGATCCCTAATCGGTTCCTATATGCAGCAACAGCATTACCAAGGGACCCTCTGTGTGGGAGGAGGTGTTCCTTTAGATAACTGAATTATGAGCAAGGGTGTTTTAAAATCAGTCTTTACTCAGTGACTGCAGTTTTAAAGTTTTCCTCAAATCTTATTATTATTATTATTATTATTATTATTCCCACACCAGCACATAATCCTACCCTCTGTTTGCTTTTCGTTAGGTTCCGCAAGGCATTCCTGGTTTACTAACCAGGAATCAACAATTAAGCTTTAGTCATACACACACATAGCAGGAGGCATTACAAATAGGATGGGGGGAGATTAAACTGTGGCTTAGCTTTGTTTTTAGCAATACTGCAATCCTCTTGGTTTTATATCACTAGCTATGCAAACTAGACTTTCATATGTTGATGTACAGTACCAAGCAAGTTACGTGCCTCCTAGCATTGCTCCCCATGCTGCGGAAACTTGAGCCATATGCTGCTTATTCACACTCAGGAAACAACAAATGTTCCATTTTCTGTTCAGTAGCTAAATCCTTGAGACAGACATAAGGGGAGCAGATTTTCTAGGCCTCAATGCAGGTTAAACAGTCCACAGTTGAAGAGAAATAAGCAGCTCTATGGCTTCACACCTTTTCATTGTGATCTCCGGGTAGAGTCGTCATAAAGTTTGAACTCAGAGCTTTTCATAAAACCAGCAATCAAAACAAATTCCCCATTCAAAATATCCTATACTTTATCCTGAGTTGAAATATTAGAGTACTTATGGACACAGGGCTTTTTTTGCACTTTACTTTCATGGGAAGTAGTACAAATGTTGTGTGTGGGACTGTATTGAGAATGCACCCCTAGACGCTCTGAGTAAAGCTGTGGAGCAGTTTTTATTGCTTAACAGCTACAGAAGATCAGGACAACCCTGAATGCTCTGGAATGGAGATGGCACCACAGTGTGTAGATGTGGTGTCCCAGAGTGTGCAGGGCGATCCGGATCTGCCAAGTGCAAGATGCTCCAATGCTTCCTGTCAAAATAGAGGCCAAAGACCTTTGTGCAGTGCCTCATTGTGATCTGAACCAGTGGTTCTGGACCAGTAAGATCTGATGGTTTGGACTATAGCAAAGTGCGGTCTGCACAATGACACTGGTCCAAAACACTTCCCATATGAGGCCCCAAAGCTTTTATGAGCTTTGGTGTTGGGCTCTGAGGGCTCTGAAGGACTTGAAATGAAAGTTCCTATCCTTGGAGTCCCCAGGGAACCTATTTCAGTGACACACTTTGGTGCACCACCAAAATGGGTCCCCCAGTGGTCCAAAACACAGAGTTCTATCTTCTGCGCACCTCCATGTTCCAGATTAAGCCAAACTATTACACCAGTAGTCTTTGATATTGAGGACTATTGGTAGTCCAGATCAGGGCCCTCCTGACTGGAATTATGCTCCATCCCGAGTATACCAGTGGTGGGTGAGGGCTGCCTTATTCCACAGTAACATGTAGAAGGGAGGCCTGTAGTTCATTTGCTTGTAAGGAATGCAAGCATTTCCGGAATGGGCCAAATGATAGGATGCCTTTAGCTCTGTGGTTCCTAACTGTGGTTCTCCAGATGTTATTGAACAAGAGCTCCCTGCATTCTGCCTCATTCTGGCTAGGAGCTGTTGTTGTTCAAGATACCTGGAGTACATGACAGAGAATGCTGGAGTTTGGGAGACACTTTTCAGGAACATTTAAAGAACCAAACTTTGCTAAGTACTGCTTTAAATCACCTGGTGTACCATAGAGCAGGCAAATGGAAGTGAGAGGCGGCTTCTGCAGAATGGTGACATCAGCTGATGGGGGAAAGGGTCTTTATATCAGCAGACTGGATAGTGATCCTACCATCCTGTCCCTGCTGCAGACATACACACAAATTCAAATTCAAATTCAAATTTGGGGGTCAGTTTCTGAATCTGAAAACAGGTTACCATTCCAGAGGTATATTATATGCTTAATGTTAGAAAGCAAACTATATTATGAGGCAACAACTGTGCTGCTCAACACAGAAGAAACTTTAATGGGATTATCATATTCCACCCTCTCAAACCCAACCATAAGGCAAGAGTAGATTTTAAAGTCACGTATCACAATGGAAGCCCAAACAAGTTCACCAGCAGCAGCAGCAGAAATACATTTTGTTTGTACACCACGCAGATCTAACACATTAATCTGTGCCTTTCGACCATTTCCCTTTTAAACAACCTGCCTCGGCAAGTCCTATAGAAATCTGACAATGGAGAAACAGCACTGAGCTGACAATTTGCTCATGTCAGGAAATACACACCTTCAGTGTTGCCTGCATTATACTCTTTGAAGGCAAAGCAGAATGAGAGGTTTGTTTGTGCTTTCCTCTTCATTTATTCAGTCTACTACAGAAAGAGAAGGGGAATAGTTGGGGGGGGGGAGTTGGAGCTTTTTGTTTATGTTCCCCCTCCCCACCTCAAGTGCCACTTTTTGATAATGTGGGCCACACTGAAAAGCCTAAAACATACAGTGATGTCTATTTTTAAAACTTACAGCAGGGAATGAGTCTTCTTGAACAAACAGTTTTTTCAGTGGGTTTGGTGAGGTAACTGTGAATGCTGCAAGGAAATGGCCATGTCCTCAAATCGGGGGGGGGGGGGAAGGGTTTCTTACAGAGGTCAGTTTTGTGGAGGAGACAACCTTGGTGCACTTTGACTTCCATGAAGCCTACCAAAATGACACAGCCCAATTTGTTACTGAGCGGCCACTCACACTAGGGATGAGCACAAATGTTTCTTTGGGCGTTCAATTCATAACGAACTGAATGTGAGAAAATTCATATTTGTTCAAATAGATTCCCTTCGAAATTGGTAGGATTCTATTGGCAAATCCCCACAGCAAGCTTATTTCGCTTTCCCTAAACCGAAATAACAGAACCGAGTGCAAACGTGAATTTGCCTGTTCCCATTACTTTTAACTTAATCGTGTTGGATCCAGATTCTGAGGATGTACGTGACTCAAGGGGGAACTCCAGTGGCTACTTTTTAAAAGCCACTTTTTGGGGCTGCCCTGCCCTCTTCCTCCTGGCATGGACACACCACCCATAAGGGACCCCTTCATGGAGCCTAGCTGGGTGGCTGGGTGGCTGCTGCTTCCATGGATGGAGGAAAAATGGCAGCGGGCAGCCAGCCAGTGATTCTTTCCCCTCCTCTCCCCATTGCTCAGGGCACACAGCACCAGCGGCAACTAAAGCCCCTTTGCTTTAAACATTCACATTCAGCTGCTTTCCTCCCTTCCTTTCCCTTTCTAAAGTCAGATCGTTTAGAATTGCGCAAAATTGCAACATTGTTATTCCAACCATCAAGGTGTGAAGTGGTTCCATCGCTACAGTGTAGCAATCCCTGTTAAGTGGATTTTTACACTGAAATCACTGTCTTTGGAAGCAAGCTATTGGGAGAGGGAAACCCTAAACATGGATTCTCATCCCTTAAAATGGTACTGTCCACACAGTAAAAAATGTAAAACATTTCAAGCGCACGATCTGGAGTGAGACCTGTTGAAATCAGAACTGAGATTCACCACGCTTTGGGGTGGTTTAACACGGGGAAAGCGTGTTAAGCCAAACTGCAGTGCGGACTCCGAGGACTGAAAATGTTTTGAATCCAAGATAAGGTTGCCGTGAAGACACGGCCTATTTGATCTGAATGTATTTGTACGAATTTGTATGAAAATCCAATACAAATGCATACATATAGGATACGTATCCTGGATACGTATCCTATAGGAACACAACCATACATTCAAATGTTCTATTTGTATGAATGTTCTGAAACATTCGTATTCATACAAATGTTAATGTACAAATGTTCTGACATTTGATTTGTGTATGAATGTCTGAATTTGTGTGAACTTATACAAATAACAAATGTTAAGAATATTCATGTACAGCCTAGTATAGTTATTCTGTGACCTTTGCAACCGTAAGCCCTCCCCGCCCCAAGTAGGGATGTGCAGAAAATTCATTTCCCCCATTAGATTCTATTTGAATCAAAGGGGGGAAATGTTCAACTTCGTGCAAAGCCCCCACCACCACCATGAATGTGGAAGGCCTTGCCTTCACACACGAACATTTGACAGGAATCCCCAATCCCTTTGTTTGTGTCCTGTCTTACTCCACCACTTACCTGTTGTTGCTGCTGCTGCTGCCATCACATCCTCCTCAGAGGCTCAACTAGGCCTCCTGGAGGTGTGTGCACAGATGGAGCGGCCACCCCATATAGGAACTACAGAGAATCCCACAAGATTTCCTGTGATTCCAAAATGGAGTGGCTTCTTCAGTTGCGTGCTCACCTCTGGGAGGCCTGCATTTGCTTCAAGTGTGGAGGGAGGCCCTTTCGATTTGCACATGAAGCATTAAAATTTCAAATTTGAATGCAAATTCAAAGCTGACAAACATTTCCCCCCATTCCTATGCTACAGTCCACCCTGCCCAACTGAAACTTTGGACACTTGAGACAGCTATGAATCAGTGAACCCACAACAAGAAAGCAGGGAGCCCTTAGAGTAAGAAACCCCACTTTCCTGTCACAGCATCCTGTTTGTAGCTTCAGAGTGGCATCTGACCCATGAAGTGTTGGTTTACCCCCCCCCCCCAAGTGTAGATAAGGCTTAATATTCAGGCAAAATCTTATCGACTAAATCATACAGTTTTCAGGTGCATTTCAATTGTTTCAAAAACCTTTTATTATTAGTTATGAATTATGGGTAGCGCTGAAATTTCCAAGCCTTGTTTTGTGGATCTATCCAAACACACATAAGGCCAGATTTCCTCTTACAGAGCAAGATGGTTCTGTTGCGGCCAGATGCAGGAGGCACACTGACTAGCCATGGACTGGCTCCATTTTAGAACACAGAGGTGCCATTTCCAGTAACCAATCATGGCTCATTTATATAGGGTGTAAAATAATGCCCTGCACACAGGGCACTTCTGATAGCCATTGTGCTGGTAAAGGGAGGTGGTGTGATTGGCATGAAGTGCCTGCTGTCACCACAAATGGAGTTGTGATTGGAGCTGAAACTGCCTCATTTTGAAGTGAAGACACAGCCTATATTAAGCCTTCTGCCTAGAATTTATTTCCTAGCACAGAAGAATGTTAAAGAAAAAGTATATTTCTAAACACTCAGAAAACACAGAACTACAGTCGCAGGCAAAAAATAAGAATGTTTAGTGTGCTGATCAAAAATTTCAGGAACTCAGCAGAAAGAAAGCACTGCTTCTCTCTCTATCTTTCTTTCTTTCTGAGCAGTGAGACATGATAGGGATAATCTGCATGGGGGTGGGCTGAGGACTGAGTTTCTGGTTCAGTTGTTCCCACATTTGTGTTATAGCATGGACTCAAAACTGACGTGTTCATTCTTACTTCTCATTTTCCTGTGCTCAGTAGGAGGAAACCAAACCTTTCTCTCTCTGTCCTTCACCAAATTTCCTTCCCTATGCAGCCAGTGACAACAGGGGCGGGAAAGTCAAACTCCACCCTCTAAATTTCCCTGCTGCCTCTAAAACATCCAGTGGCATGTGTCCCACAATGAAATTGTGTGGTGTTGATGGCAGACTTGATGGTGACACGGGTCATGGTTGAGGTAAGGACACTGCATCGTCAAACAGACACAGATGGGCCAACCAGAATGCACCACACCCCCAGGCTATTCTTGAAGAAGACTGAGAGAGTGTCCTGTGCCTAAAACCACTGAAGCACAGTGCCAGTTTTGCACAAAAGTCCCCTTTTAATGAAAGGAAATACTATTTCCCTTGTGCATTGTCAAAGGAAAAGGGAGGATACATTGTCCTCCTTGGAAGGATAGAAGAGGAAGGGGAAGGAAGAGGCAGATGAAGTGTAACTTCCATTGCTTCTGTGTTGTTCTCTATTCCCAGCCAATAGCAACATTCTCATTCTCCTGAGTATAATGTCCCCAACAAAATCTGCAAATGGATGTTAGGGAATGGAGAGCACAACCCCCCAAAAATTGTTCCTTCCCAAAATAATGCTCACTTTCTGAAACAAAACAGGCTAACAATCTGGAGATGGGGTGAGAAATCACTTAATCCAAAGGCAAAGCAGTAGTGGTTTCAGCAATTTAGTCCAGAAAAGTTACGGAACTGCAAAGCTTGTCAAGACAGTCAGAATCAAAATGCCCCCAAATGGATTAAATGGCATGTCTGATTGGGTCCTTTCACTACACTTCATACTGCTACTCTAATCTGCAGAACTGAAAATATTGTTCATGTATATGATATTGATACTTAGTCCATGCATATTAGTAAATGAGAAATCATGAAGAATATCAAAAATAGATCTTTGAAGATACATGCTGAGTTCAAACAGCATGCCTCAAATAGCATTATTATTAAAGATGTTCTGGACTATTTCCCAAGTTCTCCCTTCTCCCTGTTCAGAATTTATTTTTTCAGGGCTTAGAAAATCCAATCTATTTTTTTTAAGCACACCTCTGCAATTTCCTCCAATGTGGATAATCCACTGTGCAGCTGTTCCAGTCTATAAAATTTGACAATGGCAGTGAAGGATTTTTTTTGTCCATCTATCATCTTGAAGACTCAGATCACATGTTTAAACCCAATCTTTTTAAAACAAGATTACCTTTTTTCTTTAATGCAAATTGCAGCAGGAAGAGGAAATGACGAGGCAGGATGTATTTATTCTTCATCCCTTACACATAACCTCTCAGAAAATTCTTTAGTGAAGAAATGAAACTAATCACTCATTTTCAGACTATTAACTGAATTCCAGAATTCTGGATGCAGATCTGCTGTTCAGTTCAGCAACCAGCAGATCTTTGAGTGATGCTAATTGACCCATGGCAGGATCTGAATGAGGGCTGCTGATAGTGTTCTATCAATGGTGCTAGCACATATCTTAAAGTTGTGGTGTACTGTTCACATGCTTACCGCTGTTCCCAAACCCACAAACACCATAGAAACTTTCATTTTCTGGCTGTGATGTTTCCAGTTAGCATACTTTTATCAAACACAGGAAATAGTCTTGGGAGCAGGCTATTTCCTGTTTCCAGGATGATTTGTGTGAAAACTGACCCGTTTGCACACAAAGTGGACGTATCCAATCTTCATGGAAGCTCTATAGAAGCATCAACAAGGCTAGACCTCCACCCCAACTCACCTCCCCCCCCCCAATTATGCCCTCTTACCTTTGAATCTGGTGGTTCAGTTAGGCTTCTCATACGTGTGCACACAGCTGGAGAAGCCACCCTCATCCAGGAATTGTGGGAAATCTCACACAATTCCCCAGGAATCATGGAGAATCACATGAGATTTCTAGCAATTCCTGGGAAATAGCACAAGATTCCCCAGGGGTCTCAGAAAATATGGGATTTTCAATGATTTAAGAATGGAGGTGGCCTCTCCAGCTGAGCATGCACCTAGGGGAGGTCTAATTGCACCTCTGAGGAGGGTGCAATGGAGGCAGTGGGGGGGTGGCAGCAAAAGGCAATGGGGGGGCTGCCGTGGGGCATGGATGGGGATTTCCTTCACACAAGAACATTCAGTGAATGTTCACATATGAAAGCAAAGCCCCCCTTTATTCATGGGTGGGGGACTCGAAGGGAGGAAATGCATTTCATGCACATTGCTACTAGGAAAGTCTCATTAAAGTGCCTTTTCCACACTTATTAGAATCCCAATATAATGTGAGACCTAGAACCTCTCTGGGCCACTCAATCCACACTCTGGAGTCTAAGAGAAGATGCCCCACCACCTGCTAGGCTGCTTCATCCACCCAGGATACTGGGTGAAATACTAGAAGGGTGTGATCCTGAGATCCAAAGGCAGTTTGAAAATGACTTAAAATACTGGTGAAACTGGGACTATCATGTTTAACTGTGTTTAAACACAGAGAGGAAAAAGTAGTGAGGCTTTACTTATAGTCCATTCAGTGTGCTATATCAATCCACAGCATGAGAGGAGGAAAATTATATTTAGGGTTCGATGGAGGAGGGGAATCATCTCAACCGTCTAACCAAGGTTAAGAATGAAGGAAGGAACCCAAGGTTCAGAAATGGGCAGTTACATCTGCTCTGGCACTTGTCCTAAAAAGACATCAATCTTTTAAATATTTGGCAGCAAAGTTTGGACAGCTGGATCACCAGAGGACAGCTGGAAAAAGTTGGCTTCCTGTTTCTCCTGCCCTTCTCCTGCTCCTACGCTTGTCAATGCAGGTATGACAGAGAAAAGTCTCTCCTCCTGTGTCTTTAGTCTTTTGTTACACTGCGTGTCTCTCTCTTGCCAGCCTCATTCAACCTCCTCTGCTCTGCCAGATCCCACAAGCTGTTCTTTTCACCCAACAGTACAGGGTGCCAGTAGGTGGAATAGAACTAAAGAGCTGGGATCCTATTTCCCTTCCGGCTACGGCATGTTTCCTTTCTGTCAAATAAACTGTCAGATAATTGCAATCCCCACTTTTAACATACGGGCATTGGCAATAATGTAAAGGGTTCCGCCAAACCCTACAGAATCCAGTACAAACTGCAGGAATAATTTAAACATTCTTTTAAAAATCCCCATGTCTTTTAAAATTTAAGAATGACTTTTAAAATTTAAGAATGTTTTATTGATTTTATTGATTTTTTTTTTTAATGTTGTGACCCACCCTGGGATCTTAAATAGATATTCTCAGGTACACTGGAGAGCATGATCTTGCTGTCTTTTATGAAACAAGATTCATTCCAGTTGATCTAGTTACCTTCTGCACACAGAAGCAGGGGCGCTGTGCCCTGTGCCACACACAGAAACAGATCTCATATCAGTCTTGGATAAACAGTCAAAAAGGACCATCCAAGGTCACACAAACAATTTGCTGTGTAACACTGTGAAGTCAACTATAAAGCCTATTAAGATCCAGCACCCATGCCTTTTTTGCTGAATGCAACTGCTGTTGAAGCACATTTTACACTATAGACAGACTTCTTTCTTATTCCACACACTCTCATTGTGATGTGAGGAATTAGATCTGCCAAATTCTAACATCAAACTTCATCTCTGCTTTCAACTAGCTTGTACTGCTTTCTACAGAGCCTAGATGCTTCCTTCCCTTTTTGTCTATTCCTCACTAGGGATGTGGACAAATATTTGTAACACTTGATATTCATATGAATTTGTACAAATGCGGACATTTGTGTATGAATCAAATGTTGCGACGTTCATACACTGACATGTTTCGGAACATTCATACAAATGCTTTGGAACATTTGTGAACCGGGGAGTTGGGAAAGTGGCTGCTCCAGTCACATATGCAATGGATCCAGAGTGCATTCAACATGGATTGAGAGTGGATTCAAAGTGGATTCGCGGTGGACTTGGTACTTTCAAATCAGATATGTTAAGCGATACATATCAGATACATATAGTATACGCATGCATTCGTATCAGATATCTGTACAAATTCATACAAATACATTTGCATTAGACAAAATCGTACCACATTCAAAGGGGATCTAGTCAAACAAGTACTGTATATTCTGGTATATAAGACTACTTTTTAACCCAGGAAAATCTTCTCAAAAGTCAGGGGTCATCTTATACACCGGGTGTCGTCTTCTTATATGGCAAGTATATCCCAAACTCTATATTTTAACTGGAAAGTTGGGGGTCGTCTTATACACCCAGTCGTCTTATACGCTGGAATATACGGTACAAATTTTCTTACATTTGCTTTGATACTAATCAAACACAAAAACCCCATTCATGCACATCCGTGTTCCTCACTAATTTCTATCAAGCCTGTTCCTAGAAATGACCCTCCATTTAAGCATATGATAATAGGAGAGCAGCAGTTGCTCATTGGTAGAGCAATTGCCTAGAAAATAGATGGTCTTAAGTTTGATCTCTAGCATCTCCCCAGAAGAAGTAATCAGAAACTGCTTCTGTATCTGCCAAGAAAACTGCTTGGCAGTGTCCATGTCATCATCAGGGGTCATCCGGGACTATGCGCTTTCACCATCACCATCATCTTTCTGTATGGGCTCCCATTTAGAGCCATAGCCATTAATAACATAACAATGAAAAAGAGTATCATCAAACAGATTAAAGAGGCAGCAGCTATCTACTGTATTGCTTCCACTCTCTAATTGTTCACTACAAATCACTTTAGATCCATAAACAGACTATGGCCATGTCTTCACGGCAACCTTATCTCGGATTCAAAACATTTTCAAT
>MTQE01001058.1:1660351-1673867 GCA_014337955.1 Aspidoscelis marmoratus
TAATAGTAATAGTAATAGTAATAGTAATAGTAATAGTAATAATAGTAATATAGGCCCTTTCTACACTGGGTTCTAGGTCAGACCATATTCCAGTATAGGCTTATGCTATCTGTATGCTTATGGAAACCAGTAAAGCCCCCCAACCCCCCTTGCTACAGCCTGTCCACATCCAAGTAGGCCACAGGCCAGGATAGGGCATCCAAATGGTACTGTATTCCAGTCCAATGGTAGACCTTTTAAAAGTAGTCCACAAACACACTACTTGTGATATACCGGACCACAAATCTCCAGTACAGCGTACCCATGGTTTGATAAGTTGCACCCAGACCCTTTTCAGTGGCACACCAGGAAGCAATGCTAGAAGTGAGTGCACCACTGCAAAGGCCACGGCCAGGAACTTTGAAGGACAGAAACAAAAATTTCCACCCTTCAAAAGCTGGACTAAACTGTGCTGTTTGGATGCAGACAGCCTGAACTGGAATATGACCAACTCAACCATGGGATGAGTTGTCTAACCTGGACCAGGCTGGCCCTTTCTAGCATGGGCCAGCCTCCTCCAGTATGGAAAGGGCCATAGAGACTTGAATTCTTAGGTCCATTTGTCATTTTGGGGGAATTAGGAAGACACAGCAGTTAGGAATTATTTTTGGTGATACGTGGAATTTTAATTGCCCTGCACTGAAATATAACTTTAACAATCAGAATATAATTCCTGCTACTGAAACATTGATTTCTCAAGTTTGGAGGACTTTATTGTGTTAGAGAGGCATGATGGGATTGATTCAGGAGCATTGCTGTAATGTTCAAAGGACATGTTGTAGGCTAGATGCAGCCAATTGCATTATTCTTTCTTTAGAACCCAGTTTTTATTCAGTCCTATCAGTGGTGCCAAGCTTTTAAACATTTGATCAGCACCACTGGATAAAGTTAGTTAAATGTCTCCCATTCCACTATTGTATATCTAAAACACTTTTTTTCAATACAATACAGTCCACAACTGTTCAGAAAAAAAGCCTTTCTACATTCATAATAAGACTTATTTCAAGGAAACTGTGCATAATGTTGCTGGTTCAGAGAGTCTCTTTCAAAATTAATGAGATAAATATTGTAAATCTGAATTGTATAGGAAACAGTATGGTGATAATGATGACTGGGCAAAAGCACTTATTAAGGGAAAATAACTTTCGAGATCATAGTTATTTAGCTCACATTGCTCAACAGTGCTTTTTCTAAACCCTATAAGTTTTGTTGCTCTATATTCTTGTGAACAATTGTTATTTTCTTTAGCACTAAATCATTACCTAAAGGCTTACTGTGGAAGGCATCCAGTATCACGCCTACCAACAGGAATCACAGACTGAATTTTGATCAAAAGTAAAACAAGGTAGAGTTCTGGAGCCAGCAGGAAAAGGTTGCTACAAAGTTTCTGGTTTCTATCTTTCCTTTGAACCACTGAATGCCAGAATAATACAGCTTTAGCATTATCCTTGCCAACTAGTATAGATACAGACTTCCCAGTTCTTCAGGATGTATTTTTTAAAAAGAGCAGATACAACATGGCTGCAAATGTACATTTTCCTCCTAATGATACTGGATATGGAACTTTTCCCAAAAGTGAGACTTCTTAAAAAACAAGCAAACCAAGATTATTTAATGCATACTACATTCCCAAGTCTTCCCCTTTGGAAAGTGAGGACCATAAAATATTTTTTTTTGAAGGTTTTTAGATATCTATTCACATTTGAAACCACAATATTTTTCTTTTGATTTGTGCATTGTGCTTCAAAATATGGAAAGCGGGATTTTAATGTGACATTCAGACAGAAAGAAAAGGCAAATATGTAACTGGTCTGCAAAGGCTGCCCCGGCCTAAGTCAGGGGTCTGAAGTTTCTAAAAGGAAGGTACACTTGCTCTCACATTAGGGGCAAAATGTGCACATGACAGCATACTGCATACTTCACCGCTTTGCTATCTTCAAAGTGCAAAATAAACACTTCCCCCAGTTCAGAGACACATTCAGAAATCTTTGAAACCATCTCCTGCAAGTGCAGATGCTCCTTACCAGATGTTACCCTATTGTGTACTACTGGGCCAAATGCAAATTGGCCCCTGGTTTCACAGCACTAAAGCTACCAGAGCCATCAATATCAGCCTGGTTCAGACATGTATCTTCTACTGTGTTAAAGCAATGAATGATGGTTTGAGCCACAGGATCCTTCCTTGCTTCTTTCCTTTACGAACCTTTAACTTGATGATCCTTGTTAGCCTGTTCCCCATACTTTGAACCTCATTGAAACCCTGGGTTAGTAAACTGACACTGAGCCAGTTTTCTGTTTCATTAAATTCCATGCTTCTTTCCCTTTGATCAGAATCCAGACTTTATATCCTCTTCCTTTTCATTTATACTCTTTAACTGACATTTCCTATTGGTGGATTAACAATCCAGAAAAATGATGTCTGAACAAGTTCGTTGAATCCAGCCCAAGCCATTTCATTCAGACTTGACTCATTGATTTTCAAACAGTCCTTTGGAAAATTCAGTATCATTACTTCAGTGCTTTCTTTAACACTTTTTACATCATTATTACTAGCAACTACAGAGAGCAGAGTGATACATGTCCATTCATCTCCTCATACATCTTCATCCAGCATTTGTGACATTTATACTTCTGCTCATCTCCTGACTTGACTACTAAAAGCTTTTTACCATACCTTGGTCTTCTCACCTCTACTCAGCTTTTCCGTTTTCTTTTCCTGTCACCCATACCTCCTTCAGTCTCCATACTGATGTCCCACTCTCTTCTGTATGTGACTTTCACTTTAAAGGCCCTTTCTGCATTTACCTTTAGTCAGGGACAAGGGCCTTTGTGGTTGTCTTCTAAGCTTCATAGATCCATACTTTAAAGCAGATCTCTGAGGCTATCCTCCCCAAGGGAATGCTCCATCTGTTTTAGATGGAAAGTGATCCCGATCAGGAAGTTTTTGATCAAGAATGCAGTAGTCACAATTAAAAGTTACTGTTGGTGGACCAAGAAACTTTTATTTTGAGCAAGGAGTCATGCTGTGCAGATGACAACCCCCTCCCATACATTCAGGAGTTCTGGGGCAGGATGGGAGATGTAATTTGAGGATGAACCAAAGCACACCACCAAGACTGGAAACTTTCATTCCTAGCCCACAGAGGCTTTGTAGACCAACCCAAAGCTCACACATTCAGTCCATGCCTTTCTGTGTTCAGAATCAGTGGGCCTGACCCACAGATTCCAACTATGGGCCCTTCAGTGCAGAAACCCCTTTTCTTACAGCTTTCTCTACCGTTTGCCCTTATTCACCTTTGTATCTTCACTGATACTCCTTTCTCCTCAATTAGCAGCTCTTCTGAGTAGGGATGTGCACAAATATTCATTATTCGGACAAATTCAGACATTCATACACAAATCGAATGTTATTACGTTCGTACATTAACATTTGTACAAATATGAATGTTTCGGACATTCATACAAAAAGTTTGTACATTCATTAAACTGGTGATATGTACGTATCCAGGATCTGTACCTAGGATCCATATGCATTTGTATCAGATATTCGTACAAATCTGTATAAATATATTCATATTGTATAGAATCCTACCACATTCAAAGGGGATCTATTCAAACAAATATGATTTTTCTAACATTCAATTTGTCATGAATCAAATGCCCAAAAAACCTATTTCTGAGTTCTTGTACCTCTGTGTCATTTGAGTTGTAAGTCTCAGCTGAGGCCCAAACCAGCAGATTTTTTTCCCCCAGCAAAACTTTTATAAATAAGAGTGAAACAAGTTAACATAAATATTCTCAACTATTGTCTACATTATAGCTTAATTTCCCCTTTCCATGGTAAATGGCTTACAGCCCAGACTGCTCCCCCTGGACTTCTGAACTAGTGAAGTAACTCCATGCTTCAGCTCTTCTAATGGTGCTATACAAATCAAATCATTATTAGCACTTAGTGTTTGATCACAGTCATTAGCTCACTGGCGAATACATCTAACCTATCTTGTATGGGTGACTGTGAGAGCTGATGGGACAGTATTGTGGGAAATATAGGCCAAATTTAGCCACTAAGCAAAATTAGAGGAAATTCTGCAGGCAGTTAAAGACTGCTAGATAAGTGTTATGATGCCAAAGGCAATGTATGCCAGTTGTAACTCTAAATGATTTGTGGTTTACTTGCTTTAACTTTGGCACCTGAAGAAGGTCTGTGTATCCCTGACCTTTAGATTATACAAGTCTAATCCTGCCTTCTCTGTCATGAACCTACAGCTAATGGAATACCTCAGACATGATTGTGCATTCCTTAGAAGTAGACAGTTGTGTACATACACCCATGCACACACTCTCCCATGCATGCAATTTACTACTGGTAAATGATGGCAATAATTAATATAGAAAGCAGCCATAGCTTATTGATCTGTCTGTTATTCTGAGATTGCAATTTCTGTGAACTACATTACCCAAGAAGTGCCTGCCTTCCACGGACTCAATAATGCACTTTGGTCACCTCTGTCATTGCTCCAATCAAGCCATCCATGACTGAGGTCCTACAATGAAATGATCTCACATTAGGTTGGAATGCATGGCATTAAATAACTGGGTATTGAATTTGTAAGAGAAGGATCAGCTTACAAATGCTTACAACTCATGGGGTACCAAAAATTGGGGCCTGTTAGATTTGCTGAATTACAGCTAATTACAGGAATTAGCTAATTTCTTGCCTAGCTAGACTAGCTGTGGCTCATGTTGGCTATAGTTCATCAACATCTGGGTGGTTGTAAAGTTGGTTAATCATGCTATAGGCTTTACTTTTCAACAGTTATGCCTTGCTCTGTGGCATATCTTCTGCCAGCATTAAACATAGCAATGGCCTCCCTGTTTCCTCTTCCCATCACCCCGCAGTCGAAAAAGGGTTACGTAACACTCTGATCATGCACCCAGCTCTTTTTTACTCACCACTTGCTTCTCACTTGAGCAGTACTGGGACAGAGGCTTTCACATCACAGGAGACTGGGCAAATTTTTGTACATTTGGGAAACTTCAGGACATGCTGACACTGCTGATATTTCAAATCTAGCTTGCAAGAAGGATGTGGAGATTTCAAATGCTTAGCAGTGAGATAGACAGAATCACCTTTGTGTAAGTCATCCTGTCCTGCTGAGATATGTCAGCTTGGGTTTTATAAGCTTTTTGAGCTTCCTCAAGAATGACCTTAAGGTCTTGTCACAAGACAGTGAAGGTGTTCATTCAATCACATATGGATTCTGTTTCACTGTCTGATACAATTAGGAGGGGGAAGGGCAGAACTAGTAAATCAACTAGTAAATCAGCACGAAAAAGAGAAAGTTGTATAAATGTTTATTATAAGCAAATTCAGGCAAAGGGATCAATGAGACTCGGTAAGCTTGCCGAAAATTAGTAAATCAGCAATGATTATTCTTCTAGAGTTCGTCCTGTCTGATTCAAGGTGCTAGGCAGGGGGAAAAGCAAGGTCAAAATTCAACAGAGAGGTTCTCCAGAACTTAGCAACCATTTGAGTGCCCAATATCAGAGATACCATGTTTGAGTACTCCATGTAATTTGAAGATTATGTTCCAAAACATATATGTTATTTGCTGAGCAGTTGGTATGTTCTTATGTCTTAGAAAATGAGACATTTTAGAAAACATATTGATAGTTATTCATATCACTGTATATCCCGAATACAGGGTAGATCAGTGATCAAGTCCATAGATAGCATCTGCCACAGGCAAGCAGGGGTTGCTATGGGCTTGAACTGGTCTGAGAAGTATTGCAGACTAGGCAGGAGGCCACCTAGGACTGAATGTCCTTGAGCATGCTTGACTGCCAATATTGTTTGTGAATTGCCAGCAAAGTCTCAAGGAAACCATAGTTTGGTTCTGTTGCTGCATCATGATGCAAGTACAGAATCCAATGATATATCATAGCAGAACATATAACTTCATATTCCTGGTTTCCTTGATAGGCTGGTGCTTGGGTGTCTGGAACCAAATGTCAACCTCTACCTGTTGGTGCATTTCAGAAGTCTGAAATATTTAAATGTGAGTTTGGTGATGAAGTGCCTATTATTTTGTGCTTTGTACTGAGGCTTCTGTGAGAGAGCATCTGCAAGGTTATTTCTGTCCCCTTTGATGCACTTCAAATTGAAATCAAAGTGTGTGAAAAAGTTCTTTCAGTGCAGCTGCTTGGGGAGCACTTTCCAGAGAGCCCAAAGCTTGTAAAATCCTTCAGCCTGCCCAGATCTCAAAAGGATGCCACTGTCCCTCTAGATAGTGACGCTAGATTGCTAGGCAATGCTTTATGAACAACTCTTTATCCCGTATTTTGTAAGCATGTTCTGCTAATCTGAGTTGGCACAAGAAGTAAAGGCAGAGGTGAAGTTCACCTATCTCTGGGTCTCCCTTCCTACCATTAGCATCACATTATACAATAAATGGGAAGTTGAATTCAGGTACTTCAGAATAGGTTCAGAAGTGAACAGGGATTTCTGTTTCTCTAGCAGTCTTTGATCCAAATAAAGTTGGGACAGGCCCCTTTATGTTTCTGCCCTTTTCGTTATCTCAGTAATGCTTCAGAGGTGCTGTTACAAGCGTTAAAAAGTAGCAAAGCTGAGGAAACTCTGTACATGTTGGTTTCTTGTTGGGACTTCATCCAGGACAGCTGAAATCTTATTGAGGCCCTTTTCTGTCCCCTAATCTGAAATTTTGTACCTCAGAAAACCAGATTTACTCAGGTGGAACTCACATTAAGAGAGTCTGATTGTCTCTAAGCCTCTATAATACTTTGCATACATGATCTACATGGGTGGCCATATCTTTAGAAAATATCAGGCTATCAAGATAAGCAATCAGAAAGTCATTTAGCATATCTCTGAAGATGGCATTTATAAAATACCAGAAATTTGTTAAACCTAAGGTGAATATCATTACTAAATACTCAAACTATCCACACTGGTATTGATGCAATCTCCTGTTCTTCCTTCTCCTTAATCTGGATGCAATAATTGGCTTTCCATAATTCTGGTTTAGTAAACACCCTGGATCCCTACAGCTAGTTGATCATTTCCAGTTGTGGCAATGGGTATTTAATCTTGACCAACACTCTGTTTAAAAAATCTATAATCTATGCACAGTTAAGAGCTCTTCACTTCTTGACAAACCATAAGAGTCATTTGTGATACAGGACAAGTCCCCATGCATGTTTGGTCCGGTACCAAAATCGGGTTTAGCAAGGGGTGTCCCTATGCATTTTTTATTTGGTCCGATTTCTGTGGAACAAATTGCCCCAAACCGTACCAGATCAGGACCAAATTTGGTACCCCCAAAACAAGTCTGGACACAGTTTAGGGGTCCTGGCACACATTGCTTAGCGAGCCAAGCCCACCTATGGGGACAGTCCCGGGCTATTTTGGGAGGAGATTGGTGCTCTTGTCATTGTGAGGTGGTGTGTGCTTGCCATTCCTGCCCTATTGCACTGGAGAGCACAATTGCTGAAATTTTTCGAAAGTAAAAAAATCCCAACTGCCAAAGCAGGCAAGATAATGGCTTAATTTCTGTCCCTTTTCCATGGCAAATATTCCACCCCCATTTCCCAGTTGCTAAGGCAGGCAGGATAATGGCTTGATTTGTTTTCCTTTTTCCAAATATTCCACCCCTGTTTCCCGATCGCCAAGGCAATCATGATAATAGCTTGATTTTCTCCCTTTTAAGTTTGCTGGGCGCTCTTGCAGTGCCCGGTGGAGTGGAGGTGCGCAAAACTGCTCAGCCACCCAACTGCGCTAAACCTTGTAGCAGTTTGGGTTTTTTAAAATTTATTTTAAAATTTATTTAACTTAATTTAAATTTTTTCCTGTGCCTCCCAGCCCAGTCCTGGCTTTCTGTGCCGCTAAGGGGGAGGGGGTGCGGCTTTGCAGCTGGCAGCACATGGGCATTTGCAGCTGGTGGCACAGGGGTGGGCTGATGTCAGTCCAGCTTCCAATGAGGAGAGGGGGGCAGAGAGGAGGTGGCGCTGCTCCCCCATGCCAGGGTTTGGCACTGTTTGCATGGGGACGGCTGCATCTACCTCCAGCCTACACTCTGCCCGCGTTGCCAGGAATGGCATGAAGACAGGAAAGATTCAATCTCGGACCTGCTCCTGGTCCCATGCATGCCCATTCCAAGCCAAACGACTTGCATGGGGATGTGGCCAAAGAGAGACATATGAAGTGCTGTTCCAGTTTTTTGTTAAAGAAGCCCTGGAGTGACTCAGGCTTTGGTTTTGTAATGGAAAAAACTTTTCAGACTATGCTGGAGTCCTCTGACAACTGCGGAGGCCATGCAGGCCTCCGTAGTTGTCAGTGGCAGGGCGGAGCTTGCACCACCTGTGCGCACAGCTCTGCTCCTACCAGGTCCATCCAGAAGACCCCATCTGCAGGGTAAGTGTGTGGATGCATGGGTCTATAATCCAGTTTTAAGGCTGAAGACCTGATCGTAGACCCAATTTTTTAGGTCTTCCGGAAATCCGGATTTAGGGCCCTGAAAACCCCATTAGGGCTGGAATTGGGAGGCTGCTGTGTGGAAGAGGCCTCCCTCATCCGGTCCTAGTGGGGTCTCCTGTGCAGAAGGATCTTTTTGGATCCATCCTGCATGGGTTTCTAATGGGTCCCTAATAGAGTCTAAAGGGCCAGTGCGGAAACACCCTAGGAACCACCACAGAAAAGGTCATGTTGCATGTCCTGCTACTTTCACCTCTCCTTGAGAACTCAATACCATCTCCTTTTATGCCCTTAAGTCTCCTATCCCAATTTCTGAAATGCAGAAAGGGGAATATTATTTAAGGAATGGAGAAAGAACAATTTGTATGAGATTATAGATTTTTATCGGCAAGGATAGCCAGAAGATGTACAAAACATATATGAGGAAGAAGGAGTGCTAGGAGATTATATACATAACCTGAAAAAAGATTAACTAATCTCTTTTTAAAAAGAAAAGAAATACATGATATTGTACCTAGAAACTTTTTTTTGAGAAACTGATCACAAATGAGGACTGATCTCTAAACTATATATAACTAGAGAACTCCAATAATTTAACTGGACTTAAAAACAGATGGGGAATTATATAATATAGATATAATTATAATATAAGATATAATATAGATCAAACGCAATAGAATGTAAGCAAGCCATTTATGTCAATATCTGCCTTGCTTAAAGGAAACTCACTCAAATGTATGTATGGGTGGCATTTTACACTTCTAGGCTTTCTAGAATAATAAAGGGCATATGGTTTCATGGATGCTAGGTACATGAGTTGGGATTGTCCCAAAACTCAGAATTTCCTGATGAGTGTAGGGGAAGAGATAAATAATATAATTTATTAATCTATAACAGTGGATTTTTTTAAAAGGCTTATTTCAACATTTGACTGTCAAAATTGACTTGTGAAACAAAGAAAAGCTACAGTTCTTATGGTTAGAGCAACAAGCTTGTCTTTGTTGCAATGTCGCAAGGATACCGCTATTCTGAGTCAAAATTTGTATTAGAACAAATAATGGCATATAGTTACAATGAGGAAAAATCCTCTACTGTATATACAGGTAAGCATGGCAGATCACTCAAGACATCTTTACCAGTACAGTGGTACCTCGACATACAAGTGCCCTGACATACAAGTGTTTTGAGATACAAGCCGCCGAGCGAGTGATATTTTGCTTTGAGATGAGAGCAAGATTTGAGATACGAGTATGTAAATACAGTACAGTACATAACAAAAACAACTGAGGTGGTGTTTTGGGAGCTGGAATGGATTAATGGGAAAATTGCTTTGAGATACGAGCGATTTGACATAAGAGCAAGGTTACGGAACGAATTAAACTCGTATGTCAAGGTACCACTGTATAGCAAATATTGAAAGAATATTACAGTCATCTAACTGCACACAGACTACATTGAACTATGTATCTGTTTGACATGCTATATGTAGTCTGTATAATCTTAAACTTTAATCATCATCATTATCAAAATTAAAAGACTATGGCACAAACAGCAGTTGTGGCCCAGTGGTTATCGGCACATTGCATACTGACAAAACCTCCCATTGGTCAACTGCAAAAGGTCACACTGCTCAGATCTGCACACATCTTACACTGATGCATGATGTCACCCTGAGTTCTTTGGAAGAACCTGGTATGAAATGAAAGTCAATACCAGCTAAGGAATTAGCAGCTGAGTGATATCATATTGTATAATTATTTATTATTTATTCTAGGTCTTTGGGAAGAATCCCAGAATCCCACACTGATCATAAACATCTACCAGACTCTGTGGCAGTGATAGTGATAGGTGTGGAGCCCTCCTTTTCCAGGGCAGAAGCAGCCTAAGGTATAGCAAAAGATACACAGAGGACCACTTATCTCTGCAAAAATGGAATATATTCACAGTCAGAAATCATCCTTAACAAGGGCTAATCTAAAAAGCATTTAAAGTATGTACTATTTTCCATTATAGAAAACTTTATATATCTGCTTTTACACCTGTTCATTCACCTTGTTGAAAGGTTGCAAACTTACACCTAAGGACCATACGGTGTTGCACTTAATTCCACATTATTTTCTTTAAAGTAGAATACTTTTAAAAATAATGGAAAAACTGTTCTTTAACTGACCTGTGTGATCATGCCACAAAAATCTTCACTATAAGAATTAATGATATAGTACATTTACATATTTATTTACATATTTATCTCTGCCAACCTGTAACACTCACCTGTATGTTGGAAGCAGCTTCATCCATAATGCCATCCATAATAGTTTTTTTTTAAACCAGGGTCCCAGAAACCAAAGGACCCTCCCCCCATAATACTGCTGTCCCATCTGTTACTTTGCATTCTATACATGTTCGGCTCTCAGTTTGTGTCATGGAAGGAGCATCTTGCTTTCTTTGCCAGTGGTCTTAACTATGTTGGTTGTATCCATTCAGGATCAGGCATAGGTGACTAAGATGCTACCCATATCTATAAATGTGAACATAAATCTCCCTTCTAATCCAACACTCAATTAATGGAAAAAGAGAAAATGTAGGCCTTACAGTGTCTGAAGAATATAATGCACCCTAGTGCAAGTACAAGGTGTTCTGATATTGCTAAGAAGAGAAAAGCCACTATAAGAGGTATATCACTTTTTTACCTCCAGTCTCCTCTGCCTAAGCTTCTTATGAGGTTTTGCTGAGATTTGTCTCTGTGTAGCTTTCTGTGGTGAACTGTCATTCTAGAAAGTGTAAAGAAGTACACTTAAGTCAAATAACAAATTCTACCAAATCAAGTTGCATGCTAAATTAAACCAAAAGTGCAGTGGACAGGCTGCCAGGGTCTGCTAGCAAGTTTGTTCTTATGCAAACCAGAATGGATGAGCTTTCTTGCACTTAATGTCCATGGGACAGTGTCCCTCAGAAGTTAAGTTCTAGAACAGTGGCTGAGTTTCCATTGTCAGCACCAGCACCATCCCCAACCTCACCTCCATTTACCTGGAGGCCCTCCAAATGTGGATGGTTCCACCCTGGATTGTCTGCAACACCATCACAATGCCCATGTGTGCCAGGCTGCTGCTAAGGCAACTGGCATGCCTTCTGCACACCTCCCATATTCTGGATCACGGCCACTGGTCCGCTGGTAGACCTGATTAAATAAGGTCTACCAGTGATCCAAATATCAGGATTGCACTCTCCTCTAATGCAGACAGAGCAGACCAGCAGGGGGCATGTCCTTATAGGTTGAGACTAACATGTAGATCTATGAATCCTAGATGTGCACAACATGGACTCTTAATCCACATTAAACATCTGTGCAGAAAGGGCTACAGATACATGTTTTTCTCTCTTATAAATAAACTTTCTGTCCTCCTCTAGAACATTTCATCTTTATTCTATAGGATAGTCTAGAAAACCCCTTTCTTTAATACTCTTAATTAGTAGTTATTTAATGCATTCAAACATTAATGACAGCAGAATAATTACTTTCTTATGAGCCCCCTCACATAGAATTTCCTTTGTAGGTCATAACTCTGCAACATTGTTGTAAAACTTAGGAACCTTTTTCTTTGTTCACCATACAAAGTATCTCTATTTTTCCCCATATGTGTTTTGTTTTTGTTTTGTCAACAGTACATTATTTCTCATGAAAGCCTTATTCTCTGGCTGAAAATTGGCACACGTTTCTTGTAACCATGTCAAGCACCTATCTTTATTTTATTTTACTTAAGCTTTAATCTCTTCTCTGTTTGTGTATGTTTCTACTACTTCCCCATAATAAGTCCTATAGAGTAGATATGTGCCTCTCTTCCTTCCTTGACCCACTTTTGCCTGAACTAGTGAAGAGAAGATTTGAAAAAACAAAGTTAAGAACATAAGGAGGAGCCCTTCTGGACTGAACCACAACCCATTTAGTCCAGCATCCCATCTCACAGAGTGGCCCACAAATTCCTTCTGGGAACCTCAAACAGAAGACAAAGGCAAGACCTTCACATGCTCTCAAGTTTCTGCAAGTGGCCTTAAGATGCATCCTGACCTCCAACCTGGAGATGGTGCCAAGGCATCAGTTCTTGTAGCTACTGATTCACCTGTCCTCCAGAATTTTGTTGTCACCAGCCCCTAGAATGTTGGGGACACCAGATACACATGTACACACATGTTCAGAGTTGAGAGATCTTCTAAGATCCATTAAACACCAGGCCTCGACTCATTCCTAAATAAATAAATACTTTTAAATAAGATAAATACATTTACTCTTTTGCCTGAATTTCTGAAGAGTTAGTTGGTAGATGTGTATATAGGGGTGATGTCTAGGTTGTCTTTTGTGTCTGTCATCTTCCAAATTAATGCTATGAAAGACCACAAACTGGGATAAAGAGAGCAGAACCCTTTTTCTACCAGCAATAGAGCTTTCAACTGCCCTCCTAACTGAACATTGGCTCAATGAATGGAGACACCAGTGCACTTCTGTGGAGGTAAAGGGAGACCGGAAGTATGACCCTTGGGTTTCAAGGCATATTTTATACTGTTTTATATATATGGTTCTATTTTAAATATGTCTGTTTTTAAATGCTGTTACGCGCCCTAAGACATTAGGGTATAGGGCAGGATAGAAACCTAAATATAAACTAACTAACTAACTAACTAACTAAGTCTTCTAAAAATGATTTCTGTTTGTGCTCTTAATAAGTAAAAGTATTTTCACACTATAATTCACTCTAGGTACTAGTAAACAAAACTTCTTTTCATTCATATAAATAAGCTATTTTTTCAAATTCTACCAGTACCATATTTTGCATTTGATGCAGAAAATCCATAAAAGGTTCCATTTTTTAAGAAAAAGAAGTAAAGAAGGAGAAGAGTTGAGTTTTTTTACCCTGCTTTTCTCACCCATTTAAAGGGGACTCATAGGCCCTTTCCGCACTTGGTCTTATTCTGGAATATATCTCAGGATAG
>MTQE01001058.1:1674042-1698290 GCA_014337955.1 Aspidoscelis marmoratus
GTCCCTATTCTGAGATACATTTCAGAATAAAGCCAAGTGCGGAAAGGCCCATAGTAGCTAACAGCCCATCTCTTCTTCTCCCCTCAGCAGTCACCCTGTCAAGTAAGTGGGGCTGTGAGAGCTCAGAAACAGAGCTATTAGCCCAAGGTCACCCAGCTGGCTTCATGGAGTAGTACGGAATCAAACCCTGTGAATGCAAGATATGAAACAGGCACTCTAACCACAAGAACAAACTGGCTTTTTTTCCTGATCAAACAAGTCAGCTTACTCAACCAATCTTCATTTGCGGATTGTGATGAATTCTTCCATTCTTGTCTAAAACTGTTCCTTTATTGCAGTCTACATGTGATCAAAAGGTGTTTTTCAACTGCAGCCCTTAGATTCGGATCTAAGAAGATCCGGATCTAAGGAATGGGTACATTCCTTAATCTGGATCTAGTAGATCTGGATTAAGGGAAGCACCCAATGAGTTTCCATGGGAGGTGTAGCACCCATTAGCAATGGGTGCTAACACCCCTGCTGTGGAAACAGCTTTGCACCCATGTGAGGAGTCCGGATAGACCCCCAAGGGGTCGGTCCATTACCCCAGGTGTTTCAGGGGGCAGGGGGGTGCAGTCTTCGAAGCCACTTCGAATTGACTTCAAAGTCATTTCGAAGTCTGTACAAAATAGCTCTGGAGTGCCTTTGAAGTCTGTGCTGATCTTTGGAGTGAACTTCGAAATGACTTCCGAGTCACTTCGGAGTCACTTCAAAGTCACTCCGAAGTTCATTCCGAAGATCAGCAAACACTTCAGAGGCGCTTCAGAGCTATTTTGCACAGGCTTCAAAATGACTTCATTAATGGGGTCTACAGAAAATCCGGATTAAAGGCCAAAATGTACCCATTAGATCCAGATTTCCCCCACGGCAGTGGAAACAATCAGGTCCCAAATGGGTGCTGTGGTGGAAATGGGATCATCCGGATCACACCCAAATGGGTCCTAAATGGGTGCAAAAATGGGTACTTTTTGACAGTGGAAAAACACCCAGAAGTTCCTGAACATTCCACATTCCCAACAATTGTTGGTGTCAGTGAGTCATGGCCAACTCTTTGCTGATTCCATGGGTACCTCTTTGCAGTTTTCTTCGCAGAGCTATAGAAGCGGTTTACCATTTCCTTTTACTGGGAAGAAGTTGAGGATTAAGCCTGTAATCCTCTGTTTTCCAGGCAATTTGCACCAGTTTGGTTAATTTTTCTGATGTCTTTTTACTATCTGTACATTTTCTTTTAAAATTTTTCTTTAAGGTTATAACATAGTATAACTTTCAACTCTTTTAGCCACATACTTCCCCATTGTTTGATCTGAATATTGTAAGAAGAACTCTTGATTTTGCTGCCTCCAATATGGAGCTCAGTGGGGAGTCTTTTGCACGTATTTTTTTTTGCATGTAGTCTTTTTTTTTACAGTCAATCCAATAGCAGTGGTGCACCTGCTTTCTATAGATAATTAAAGGTAAAGGTGAAGATGCCCTCAAGTTGAATTGTATCAGTGATTCAGGTATATCAATGGCTACTTGAATGAAGTCCTAGGTTCTGCCTGCAGGTTGGAGAGACAGACAAGAGCAAGGCTATTTGCAAGGATTCAAGAGCAGTTGAAGGTTTTGCCTTTATCTTCAGCTTGAGATACCCAGGAGCAATTGGTGCCCCACTGTGTGAGACAGAATGCTGGAATAGATGGGCTGTGGCCTGATGCAGCAGGGCTCCTCTTACATTTATATGAGCTCAAGTCCTTATGATTGTATGGGTGCATACATGCCATTTTCTTGTCAGCAGGACTGAAGTGGTCTCCTGGGGAGATTCTGGGGATCAAACCTGGAACCTTCTGGAGGCAATTCCACCACCACTGCGATGTAGTATTCCTAAATAAACAATTTAGTTAAATCAATAAAACTGAATATGTCATTGAAAGAGTATCCCTATTCTGTTTTTGCAATGCACTGTATAATCAGCTGTACATGTCTGGGCAGTCATTGTGATAAACTGCAAAATTAAGAAAAGGCTCATGCTATCAATTTATTTGCTGGAATTTAGAGAAAATGCTTCTGTTACAAACTTGTTCCTATGTCTTCTTACAGATAATGCTGACCTGTTTATCTGAGGTTCCCTTTCACGTTCTGTGTGGCGCATGTGTTCATATAGAACAGAATATGGGGGGGGGGAATTGAATAGAGTTTCTAATCATCTCCACTAATTTTAGTTATATTTTGAGATGATTTAAGCACAGGTCAATTTTTATCTTGAAACGGTGACTTCAAGCAATCTAAATTCTGTAGTAAAGCATGTTTTAGTCGGAGCAGAATATTTCTGGAAGTTTTCTTGGACAACAGCAAAATCAGTTACCTCAGGAAGCAAGGGAAAGGAATCGATGGAAGGGGGCTGGAATAAAGACTTGCATTTGTGTGCCTTGTTTTTCGCCTCAAATGACACTGTTCCCTCCATCATCATTGGAGTACTGGTATTAGGTCAGCATCCGCAGACAGGGTTACCGGTACCATCTCGTCTTTTGCCCTCTGGTAAGGAAACGCGTTGGACATATTCCTCTACTCTGCCCTCGGCAACCTCTACTTCTACAAGGGAACAATGAACCAGTACGTTCATTTCAAAGCCTTACGATCATCAGATCAGGGAGGCTGGAGATGGAGTCATGGCTGAAGTGTGGTTTTCTTTCCTTTTCCAGGAAGGTAGTTTCGAGCAACTTGTTTTTCATTCCCTACCCCACTTTCTGCTTCTAGTTCCATGAGGAGAGTCCGGTCTACCACACACACCCTTGTGTTTGGTTCAACCGGTGTAGTTATTCCCCCCTTCACCTACACAGACAGACAGACAGACAGACACATACACACACACACTCCCCTTCACTTCAGGCTTAAAGGCTCTCCGGTCGTTTCATGAAAGGCCCATTTTCCAGTCAGGAAGGAAACCACCTTTGGGAGAGGCCAGGCGGGCTGCTGCTGCTGGCTGAGTGGGGAGCTAACACGGATATGCGGAAGTCGGGAGGGGGCGTGTATTCTCCTCTAAAACAACCCAATTCCTCTCCCCCGACACCCAGTTTTATTCCTCTTTAAAAACTCCGTGTGGGGTAACTTTTAACGAGCTTGTGCGTGTTGACATTTACTGCATGCTTTAGGCGCGGGGAAGCTTTTCAGGGAAAGAAGGCGGCGGCGGCGGCGGCGTCGAGGCAGAAGCTCCCTCCGTCCCTCCTCATCGCTCCTTCCCCTCCCGCCGAGGACTTGTCCCTTTGTGGCTTGCAAATGGGTCTTTCAATTAAAAAACCGGGAGCAGGAGCAGGAGGAGGGAGAATTGAAGCGGCGGGCAGGCAGGCATTCCAGGGCGAGCCATTGGTTTTGTTCCCTTCGCGGACGGCCTTTGTCCTGAACTCCCTTTACCCCCCTCGGTTACCACAGTAATGAGAAAGTATGGCCACCCCGCTCTTATTACCATATCAATCTCCTTTTGCCCTGCCTGAGTCAGGCGAAGGGGGGCATGGAGGCTGGGGGGAGGGGCAGGGGGAGGAAGGGGTGAGGAGGAAGGCAGATGTGTGCATGTGTTGCGAGCCCCTCAGAGTCAGACTTTGTGGCCCAGGAATCGTGTATAGATGCCCAACGTAGCTTTATAGTTTCCTGTTCTCCACTTTCTAAGAAAGCGCCCCTCCCTCCCTCCTCGCCTCCCTGCGAGCCCCTGGCAAGGATAGAGCGCAGGTAAAGCTCCCCTTTGATGCTGTTCGCGGCTCCTCATTGGCTGGCGAGCCGGGCGCCGGCGGTGCCTCTGCCACTGGCCGCTTTGTTCTCTCGGACGGAACGTGCCGCTGCCTGGTCCGCGGCGGCTCTGCAGAAGCAGGAGCGGCGACTTGGAGCAGCGGCGCGAATGACAGACAGACCAGACAGACAGACAGAAGGGGCGGGCGGTCAGGCATGGCCAGAGCGAGCGCTCATCACTGCAAGCTGCCAAAAAAGAGACGGGGTGGGTGGGTGGCTTGGCGAGCGCATGGCTGTTCTTTACACATCACACCATCCCCTCCCGCTACTCGCCCGGCGGGCCTGGGGGGGGGAAGGGGGTGTGGGTAGGGGGGGGGGCGAGAGAAGCAGCCCACGGGCAGGTCGCGTCGAGCGAGCGAGCAGCGCTGTTCTTCGCCTCAGTGAGACGGCAAGGCAAAGGCAGGCGTCAGCCTCGTCGGCGGTCCTGGGGCGAGCCCAGCAGGGCGAGGGCTTCGGGCGCTCCAGGTAGGACTTGCCCTTCCTTTTTCTTTTCCTTTCTTCCCTCTTCTTCCTCCTTTTCTTCGTCTTCCCTTGGCCACCGGCGCAGGGGCGGGCGGGACTTGCTAGGTAGCCGGAGAGCGAGTTGGCCGCGCTTCCACGGGGCACACGAGCGCAGGCGCCGCCCGCTTGGCGCCCCCGGAAGGCAACCTCACCTGGCGGTGCCCGACGCTGAGACAGCGGCCGCCCTGCTTCCGAGGGAGGGAGGGAGTCGGGCTCGTGCCTTCCCAGGCGTGGTGGGCGCTTCTTCGGGGACGGCGGGCGAGCGACTCTCCCTCTTCGGGGGTCCCTCCGAAACGCCGAAGCCCCGCCAGCGGGAAAGGTCCGTCGCAGGCGCGGCGAGGGAGGTAGGCGTTGTTGGGTTTTTTTGGAAACCAAACCCCACACTTTTAGCTGGGGGCTGAAATTAGAAGGCAGGCAGATTTTCCGAGGGAGGACGGGACGAAAGCGGGAGCCGGGTGGCGGGGCGAGCGGGGGAAGCGCAGCGGCAGCGGCAGCAGCAGCTCTTCCTCGCCTGGGAACCCGGACTGGGGAAAAAAACCCGCTTCGGAGCAACTCTCGGGTCGAGGGAAAGTCGAGAGGAGCAGGAGAGGCGGCTGTGGACGGGGCGAAAGGGGAGATCTGGGTGCATCGACGGCCAGGAGGGTGGGAGGCGGGTGAGCCACAGGGCAGGCTGGCCAGCGGAACAAAAGACTAGTAGCCTCCGTGTCCAAACTAACTTTCCTCCCTTCGCATCGGGCGAGTGGGAGTGGGCTCTGTCCCACCCAGCCTTCTGCCTAGGGAAGGCGATTTCTGAGGATCAGGTAGCCTGGGAAAACGTGCAAACTGCTTTTCCTCTTTCTCTGTAAAGGCTCAGAGGAGGTGATGGAGAGCTGGCGGAAGGGAAGGAGGGCAAAGCGCGCAAGTGGCTTCCTTTCCAAGGTCGGCCGGAGAGAGTTGCCCGCCCGTGGGATGGGGCAGCCTTCCCCACCCGTAGTGCGGGGCAAATTCAAATCCCCCTTCCTCTTTACAGCGGTGGGATTTCCCTCCCCTTTCGGAAGAAGCTGTCTAGAAAGGGAGTTGTTGATCCTGAACCTAGGTTTCCTATCCGGAGCATATACCTGCCCTCCCCTGAATTTTCAACAGTTCTGCTGTAGATTGTTTGGTGGCAGGATACAGGATTCCTTTCTCGGTTTGTGTTTCCCCACACCTACTGCATCCTTGATGTTAAGTTACTTTCACTTAAACCCACCCACCCCAATTTTGGTATATTAATGGAAACCAGGAATCCAGCGGCTCTCCCCTCTAACCCTTTTTTCCTTTCTTCCTCTTTCAGGTTTTGCCTAAGATATCTTTCTGAACATATTACTGATAAAATTAACATTCCTCTTTCTTTTTCTCTGTCTTTGTATGTGTTCATGTCTCTCTTGTCTGTTTGTACTCGTGTGGCTCATAAGTATCTTGAAGAAAGAAAACACCCTGCCAGGGAGGAGCATCAGCTCTCACATGCCCTTGTCCTCTATTCTTTGCCCCTCCACATAAAATAGCGTCCCTTGCAACACTGTAGAGAAAGGTCTGTCACGGCTTTCTTCATGGACGCCTCAGTCCTGGAGGCTTTGCTTGTGCATTAGCTGGGGTTGAGGGAGTGTTGACGGAAATTTAGAATGTGAGGATCCTGAATCCACTCTGAAATGCTTGTATGCTTTTAAAATCAGGTCTTCCAAGTTTTGCGGGTGTTCTAGCATCGCAGAGTCCATGAAAGCTTTCATTATTTAACCTGATGTAATTCATCCCTGAATGGGAGACCTAACTATCTGATAACAAACCCATTCAAATGAGCACAGTTGGGTACTCACTGCATTATTCAGTTTCCATATCTGTGTAATAAACACTTGGGATGGGAGGGTTGTGGCTGTTAATGCTGAGGACTGTACATGGAATGGTGTATCAGATAGCATTCGGGCACCACAGAAGCTCCTTTCAGTCAGTTTGCATCATTAACACACCAGCAAGGTAGGGCTATATTTTCCAGACAGTGCGTTCTGTGTTATTGTTGTTCCCTGCAGAAGCCAGATGGTGTATGAGGGTGTCAGGCGCAAGAGTTTGAACTTTAATTCATTGGTTAACAAAAACTAAGGGCAGGTAACAATGTGACTTTTGTCAGCTGTGTTACCCTTTGAACCCTAACCTGCTTCACCAGTCCATCTCATTCTACCTTGATGACTACCAGGCTGAATAAAGGCTGTGCAATAGAGAGGTATTCTAAGCCTGAAAGGGTTTTTAGGAAGGACTCGCTTCTTTTTGTGACTTCAGACTAGTTTGAAAAAGAGACCTAGACGGACAAAAGACCTCAGGGCATTCAGGCCTCCTGCTAGACAGCTGATCTGTCAACGAAGTGATACAACAAACCAAGATTACCCTTACAAGGCCTCTGCACATGCGCAGCTTTGCCTGCTCCAAAAAAGGGTGAGTGCAGAGGTGTCTCTACTGTTTCCCTACGATATAGAGGTTACATCTGCTATACTTTCTTTTGGATGATGTTTTCATTTAACAGATTCAAGAGATAACTTGGCCCAACTGGGTCATTATTGTCTTCTAATAGATGCAACAGGACATTTCTTTCAAGCATTTTTTAAAAATTCAGATCAGAAAATAGTAACATTAGTAACAGTGATTTCAGCAGAGGAACAATAGCAAACTGTAAATAAAATTTTAAAGGTTTTCTCCTAATCCAAGCTTCCCTCAGCTGACCAATTTTAAGTTTATTTTTTATTTTTTTTTTAAATTTCCTTTCTTTTCCTTCAGGTAACGACATAGATAGTCAAGAATCCTATGGTTTTTTATATAGAGATATATCATAAAGGAAACCATTCTATTACTAAGTATCATCTTCAGGTTGTGAAACCGTATCCAGGATGCCAGTTTTATGTTTCAGTGTTGTTGTAGGGATCAGATATTAAGGCTTGAGTGAATTTAGGGTTCAATGCTCAGCAGTCCACTATTTACCTAGGAAAAATTTGTGTGCGCTGCACATGAGACTCCCATTGCAATGCTCTGTGCTGGCAGGAACAAATTAATACATACAGTGCGCTTAAACAAAGTAAGCATGTATCCTGTTATTTCATTAGTTCAGCCTCAGAACGTGTATACTGAATTTATTAAAGTAATAATTCTTGCTTGTATTTATGTGTTTGGGGGGGAAATGACAATGATGTGAGCCATATATATAAAACTGCTAACCTCTGAGGTTGGAAATAATCAATTCTGGAAGGGGGAAAAAGTAATGTAGCCTTCATTGTGAGGCTGTTGCAATAGATTGTGGTGCACTGGAAAAACAAACCCTCTCATCCTCCAGTTGCAGTTTAATAGCAAGTAGCATTTCTGTTGGTGAAATTCACAATACTTTTGAGACCTTGTGCTTAGTTACACTTATATTGCTTACGATCATTGCCATTTTGTGTCCCTGTAGTACTTTTATTTTATTGAAAACATTTATGCATGTTCCAAACTTTATTCAGCCGGGGTGGATTGCCTTCATCGATGCCCAGGCACCAAGGGGTGGTGGTTACCAGCAAGGCCTGCCCCCCAGCCGGGCATTTGCACAGCAATCCAAGCTTGGATAAAAGAATATTATATATACACACAGTATAGTAGCAGCAGGTGCTATACAGTGTTTCGGCTTGAGTGCCCCCAATAACAGTGGTTAAGATTCCATCTCATTTGCTGTCTTTCATGGTAAATTCCAGGGCAATAAAAAAAAGAGTAAACAGTTGGTCCACTTGGTGCATCCCTCACTACATTCACCAAATCACTGAATGCTCAGGTGTATCTTAAGCAGCTGGTAGGGCTGAGGAGAAAGTGTGTGGTGATGGAGCAGTGGCATTCCAGTTGGCAAAGTGCATTTGATCACCTTTGATTTTCCCAAACAGCAATCTGATCTCTTCTGGATCAGAACCTGGGTCAACATCAAGTGTGCTCCTCTAGTCTGCACTCTGATTCGCTCACATCAGTCCACCACTGACAATTCACTGGCTTTTCCCGGCAGAAATTCGATGGTATCCAGTATCCATACAGGGCACAGAGGAAAGTTGGTTTCAAATTTTGCTCCAAACATTAAGCACAAGAATATTTAGAGGGTTTTTTTTTTATCTAAATCTTTGTTTTTGATCAGGGGATACCTGGAATCTGTCTGCTTTTGTTCAAAACTCAAATTTGCAGTACATTAAATCTTCCTGAATAGCCTACCTACCTATATAAAGCATATAGGTACCTATATAAAGTGTCCCGCACTGGGCATTTTTCAGCACTCATGTGGATAGACCCTGACTTTGCCGCATAAACATTCCTTTGTTTAGTGTGAGAGAGAGGTATTACAAACACATACCATAATGATCATGGTTCACACAAACCAGGAAACCAGCTACTTAAAAGCCTCTGTTGACTGTTATTAACATTCCTGAAAAGGCCTGATTTGTCTGCTACTGTATAGCGTAACTTTTATAATCCAGCTGAAGAATTTTGACAGACAGCATCAGCTGTACATCTGATATGCTAGACTGAGAAATAATGGCTGATCCAAGGTTAGCCAATGGGTCTCAAAACTGGATGGAATTTGCACTTTGGTTTTGAAGCCCAGCTTTCTATTCACTGCACTGCACTGAGGTTGCATTCGCTTGATGGAAGATTACAGGGACATATTTGCTCCCACCCCAGGGACTGGGCACCCAGTGTCTGGGCCTTGCCTCCTAATTCTACTTGAAGCTGCATATTGAAAGTTCCCAGGTTTCAAAGAGACTCCGCAAGCCTGTTTTTTGATGTAGTGGAAATGGCCCTGAAAGGAGGGCATATTTTTGTCCATAAAAAAAAATCCATCAGATGGAGTTCAGTGAAGGTAGGTTGCTCTTGTCCTGTAGCCACCCTCAGTGTCTGTTTTCCCATTCTGTGGGAAGGTTATATCTGAAGGTGCTTTCCAGCCCTCAAGTACTCCTAGAGGAGTGCTGTACACCCTGACTGCCAGTGGTGTGCAGATGACAGGCTCCTTGGCCCTCCATTTTTCAGCACCCTTGTAAGATGGAGCCAGAGCTTGCTACATAAACAGATTCAAATGCAGGTAACATTCCTTTGTTCGGTGTGTGAGAGAGGCATTATAAACACATGTCATAACGAAGATCACAATTTGAAATGTGGTCTATAACCATTCAAAGGTTGAAATATTAAAGGATATCATGTACAACCCCTAAGAGCATTAATTCTATTGTAATTACATTAATTACCTCTCAGCCAATAACCTCTTATGCTGTTTAATGCATTTAGATGGGACATGTTCTGATGCATTACTAAATACAGTGTAAACAAAAGGCAGAAAAATCAGTATACTGTTTTCACCACCACATTTACTTTTTGTCCAATTTCTTTTTTTCCCATACCCTTCTGAATTTCTTTAATCAATTTCCAGCTTCTTAATTTTATTCCTCCTTCCTTCCTTCCTTCCTTCCCGTGATCTTGATTTTATTAGATCCCTGTCCTTTTTTTGAAGGATTACTTTCTCTCATTTCCACTTTCTTATTTCTTTAGCCGGCTTCTCTGTTTCATCTTTAAAACTTTCCCTTTACTACCACCACACCTTACTCATTCTGGTAAGTATTTCCTGAAGAAATAGTTCTGTAAAGGCTAGTGCGAAAATCCACAAGAAGCCTTCTATTGCTTCCGCGTCTGGAGTATTTTTCCAAGAGAAACATGGGATCTTCCCTATAGTACTAAGGAAATTAGAAATTTAGAGCACAGGACTGACACTTCTTCAACATTTGCCCGAAAGAGAGAGAGAGAGAAAGGTTGCCTAAGTAGCTGTTCCTGCTCTTTATGTCAGGTGGTTTTGCTTCCTTTGCTATATCCCTTTTAAATTACATTAGTACTTCATTAATATTTTCAATTTGCAGCAGTGTGCTTAGAGTCTTAGGATCCTTATACCAGAGTTTCTATGAGACTATTTGAAAGGTCATTGGTGTTCCTGGGTCATTATATCAGCATTATTTTGGTTCCAGAGACAGTTACTTAGTCTTGCATTATAAACTGTGGATAGCTGCGTCTTCAAAAACTTTGAGCTAGTAAGCTTGAAGGATCAGAATTGCTGTCATCACTTTTTATCTATCTATCTATCTATCTATCTATCTATCTATCTATCTATCTATCTATCTATCTATCTATCTATCTATCTATCTATCTATCTATCTATCTATCTAATTTAATTATTTACTTATTTATTTATCTATTTACTTTTTACATTTCTGTACCACCTCATACTCAAAGGTCTCTGAGCTGGTTACAGCCATAAAAAAATAAAAGTGCCTGAAAGAGCGGAAGGGAAGCTGTTTCTTCAGGCAAAGGCCAGGCAGGTAAATAAGTGCTCATATTTGTGTTGTTTGTTCCTTTTCCCTGTGCTTTAGTTTTCATGGTGACGGTGGTCTAGTGTAATTTGTTGTTGCCTGTTTATTTCATATCCTGACCTTTTGCTTTGCTTTGCACCCTGGTTTGTGGTTATAAGCATGTGTACCTCTATATTTGTGTTTCTCCTGGGCGTGCTGCAGATGAGGTACCAGTATTAATGATATTGATTCTCCGATGGGACTCCCATTTGACTTTGGTGTTTTTTAAAAACGAGGAGCTGCTGCTGCTTAACCTTTGTTGTTAAATACTGATTATAGTGCTAGAAGGGACTAGTATTGGTGATTACTGCCTCGTTTTAGGTGGTATGCTATTGATCCAATATTGAAGGCTAAAGTCTTTTTCTCAGGTGACTGTAAATGCTTTAAATAATTCCTTAAGAGTGCAGCCTGGTGGAATCTGAAGATCAAGAAGATTACTCTTCTGATACAGAGGGAGGGTTAAGAATAACAATAAGGTTGTAATGAATCTTCTGCCATCACAGCGAGACTTAGCCCCTCAAAATTAAATCTTAGTGGTGTATGTGCTAGAAATGCTATGCGTTATCTTCATACATTGCATTATATATTGTAGCTGATCCATCATTCATTAGTGTTGCCATTCGTTTTTTTTAAATTACCATCTACGTAAAGGCCATAGTACGTTACATTCTAAGAATATTCTTGAAGCCAACATCTGTAATCACTGAAAGGTTTTTGTTCTCCTAGTTCAGTGAGGTCAGCCATGAAAGAGTTTGGATTCAAGGAGTGGGGGAGAGGGCCAGACCAACCCTAGAGTATAAGGGCACTAGTATTTCAGTCCATGCCTTTAGAAGATTTAAGTAGAATTGAGTCTAAAGATGAGACGCAAAACACAGGCTAGTTTTTTCTTTGTACTGAATGTAGTTGCTGAGCTGTCATTGCTGTAGGGATCCTTTTGTGAGAAAACGTCTCATTGTCTGTGGAAGCTAATACCTGGAGTCTTTCTCCGGCAGTCTAGTCCTCTGTTCATGGATGATTCAAAGCAGGAAGATAAAGGACAGGGAGGGGGAATGGCTGCAGAAAGTAGACAGGTCAGCCTCTCTCCTAGCTTTTGGATCTAAACTCCTCCTTAGTGTCATAAAGGCTTTGCGTATGTGAGAGAGAATGAATTTGCATATGTTAAAGCTAGTTAAGAACAAGAACTTTACCATCTTGGAATAACAAAGAACCAAACACAGTTAAAATGTTCCTAGAAAATTAAAAAGGTCTAAACTTTTACTGCAAAATCCTACTACCTTCATACGTTTATTGGAAGTAAAATGCTTGCTTTATCTGATTGGAATATTAAGTGTTACTACTAACATCTCAGTGTATAACAAGATTATCGTAACAAAAATTGGGATTTTTGAAAAAGGAAATGCAAATAAAATGTAAAAAAGAGTAAATGCTCTTGAATTTTTAAATAAGGCTATTGTTTGGAAATAGTTTTATGTTTATGAACAAGTCTACACTATTACTTTACAAGGTGTAGTGTACTTTTCATATTAAGGGTGGATTTGCATATTACTGAACACAAATAATATGCATATAGGATATGTTGGAGGGGGTATAGAACCCCTAATATCTTACTACAAAAACAGATACATTTCAGTCTGCTTGAACCATCTGAAACTCACTGCCAGTTTCTACACTAATTATGGTCAAATGCTAGAAGGCTGCACCCATGTGCAGCCTTTTGAGTCAGTGTGCAAGTAGGAACCACAGTGGCACAAGGCATTTGCCTCACTGCAGCTCTTGCTTGTAACTCCCATGAGAAAACTAGCCTGATGGTAAAATAATTTCTACCCTGTCTGCTTTTCACTGCACTGGAAACATAACCAGAACTTGGCTGTTCAGAGCCGTGAAAAGTGGCCTAAGCAAGAATTGGGCCCACTGAGTCACTTTCTCCTCTTCAACCATTCACATGCGAGGAAGGGAGGTGGCTTGTCACCATTGCAGTAAAAGCATGTTGGGGGCAGTTGGAGCACCATGGAGGCTGATGGAGGACAGGTTGCTTTGGACATATGGTTCCCTAACCTTGCATATGTTTGGACTCCCAGCCCTCCAAGGGCCTAGAAGGACAATCCTCCTGGTGAGCACCTAGATGCAGCATTCACACCAGTGTGGATGCTGAACTGGGGCAGCTGCAGCTGCACAGATGTGTGCTGCATTGTGATCACTGTGGCAATAGCTAGTCATGCAGCAGAAGCTGCCACAGCTGTTGCCATGGTAATTTGAATGGTCTAGAACAGATTGCCTGCCCTGCGAGCACTGAGAATTAAGTTGGGGATGGCAACGGTGCTCACAGTGTGAACACAGGCCACTGTTTGTGTACTTAATTGCACTTATTCCAAGCAGTTAAGTGTGTACAGACCCACGGTGTACACAACCTGTGTATATTTATGTGACTTTTTCAAATAATATTTAAAAATCCAAATGGTCTAAGGAGAGCAGGCCACTGAACTGTGGGATAAGAACACAGGAAGTGCTCTGCTGGATCAGACCTGAGACCCATCCAGTCTGGCAGTTTGTTCTCATAGTAGCTAGCTAACTGCACCAGGAAGCCCACCAGCAAGTCGTGAAGAACAAATACTACATATGATGCACGGTTGTGATACAGGGCAGTGCAGTATGTTTAAATATTTAAAATGATTTACTTAGTTTGTCTTTAAAGGAAGGTTAATAAGTATTATAATCTATTAGACATGGTGATGCTGATGATAGTGACCCTGAGAAGCACTGGCTTGTACAAGGCCACCTCCTGAAATCATGGCAGAGACAGGTTCTCCTGCGATATTGACAGCTGGGGGAGAGGTCAAATTGCTGATGGGAGTGGACCAAATTAGTCTGCTTGAGCAGCAATGGTTTGTAGAGATGTACAGAAATTCAGGTTCTAAGGTTTGGTTTGAACTGAACTGAACCTCTCGGAGTTTGATTTGATCTAAAACCAAGGTCAAATATTTTGCAAACTGTTTGAGGTTAAAATGCAAAACAAAAACAAAAACAAAAAACCATTGGAAATACATTGAAAAAAACTCTGCTTAAAGGGTGAAAGGTAGTCAAACTTGAACAGTTCAAATCATACCCTGGTTCAGTTTGAATCAGATCAGCTGCATGAAAGAGGACAGTTTGAATGCCGGGCTCCCAACATAGCCAATGAGCCACGCGGAAGCAAGGATATGTGATTCCTGCACTCTGACAATGCAATCACGGCACCATAAGAGCAATGCACTAAAACTATCAAAAGTTTTTTTTTATTATTATTCAATTAGGATCAGCCATGTTGTGATTTAAACCACTTATTCCATGTCCCGAATTTGGGAATAACAGTCTCTTCTCCATGATGTCCTTTTAGATTTTAGAACAATGCTATCTTTCCTCAGACTCCTCTTCTCAAATATCGTTAGATCTCTCCTTGTCAAACATTTTCAGTCTCCTGATCATCTTTATTGCCTTTCTGGAAACCTGTTCCAATTTATCTGAATGCCATTTAAAACGAGTTACCTAGCATTGTAAGGTGCAGTACACAAGATGGGATTTGACTAATACCATTAGCAGTGGGATAACATTTGCTTTTTTTACTGCCAAAGCACACTAATTCAGTTTGTTATTAACTGCAGTTCTGAGACTTTTCTCAGAAGTACTGCAATGTCACCAAGACACCCATTTGCCATTCTGTCCCTGTATCCCCTAACTGCAGCACTTTCTTGCCACTGTCTTCTGCCCAGCTCCTTACCTTGTTAAGATCATTTTGAATTTTGATCCTTTGCATTTGCTAGTACAGTCAGTATGCTGTCATTTGAAAATATGGCAAGAATTCCATCCATGCTATTGCTTTAACCATTAACACACAGGTCAAAGGGTTCTGATCTCAGGATTGAGCCTACTAGCTTGGTTGAAATGTGCTCAGATGTTCATCAGTGGAGGTTAAAAATTGCTTGCAGGAGGGAAGTTAGATTATGCTTGCCAGCAATGTCTGCAGACTCATCCACCCCACATATTAAACAGAAATAGCAGTGCTGATGCCTTTGCATTCAAGCTAGTAGACCTATGCTGTAGAAAGGCTGTACATGATCGCTGGAATTCATAGGCATGTATCATCTTGGTGTATGATATCAATATATATGATAAAGACTGGAAGACAGGAGTGAAAGTCATCTCTTGCCCACTTACAGGTGCTTACTCCATTGCTGGGATGTTCATGAACAAACCTGCATCAAAAAAAAGATCAAATTTTCAAATTCACAAATTTTCACATCGAAACGAAATGTCCAGCCTTTTGAACGAAATGAATGATGCTCCTGGTTCATGAATATTTGATTGAATTTTCACACTTTTACAGTATTTTACTGATGAAAATAGCCTTTCTCAGTGGAAAAAAAAAACCCACGCAAAATGTTCAGCTGCAACTGCTAAAGTTTGAATGTATGATTCGGCAAAGAAATGAATTTTCAGACTTTCATTTTGATTGCAAAATGAAGATGAATTTTTTGTTTGAGCACATCCCTAGTGGTTAGAAATGTAAATTGTGTGGCTTTCATCCTTGGAAAGTAATTTGAGTTAGTTCCCAATGTATGCAGTAAGGTACAGTAACAGTACCAAATTCTTCTGCAGGACTTTCCCTTATCCTGCCACAAATGTTATTATCATCTTGATTTTTCTGATGAGAATATGAAAATGCTTTTGTTCTTAAAAGAAGTTGCACCAAGTTTACTTGCCATTAGGACTAAGAGAAATAGTACCCAGAATTGAATGTGTATATTTCCCCTGTTCTGAATCTCTGCTGCTGCTCCCCTGAGGTGAGGAACAAGGTGTACCATGACAGTAGGCATCCTGTTGATTCGGCTCAAAGCAGCTTTTTAGCCACTGTAAACTGAACTGAGGCAGGGAGGTTGCCTGCACCTGCACTAGCATTACAACCAAAAATTCAGGTGTAACATGAAGGCACTGGCATACCTAAGCCAACATGGAACCCTTGAGTGGGGAGATATGTGCATACTTCCTACACCTGAGAAAGTATCTTGATTAAGCAGGTGGCCACTGAGACTATGGAACATTTTTCCCACCTTCAGTTGGTACAGTGTTTCTTGATAAAAATAGCCTGCCCACAACTATGGATACACTGATACTGCCCCAAAGGTAAGACTATCATAATATATTTTTTGTGGGTCTGGTCTAAGTTGGTTTGGAAGTTGTAGGATACTGTAGAACACAGCAAGTAGATTACCTACCAGAAACATGAAACATCATTTAAAACCATATTAAGAGAGGCTCAGTTTTCTAAAACTAAAAGGACCTCCATAGCCAAGGAGAGGAATACACACATTGGTAAAAGACATGCAAAGAAGAGACAGTGAGGAAAGGACAAAGAAAATTTGAGGGGTGCCATTTCTGGATGCCTGGCAAAATGGCACCAGGAATCTCTCACCTATGATACATCAGACTTCATCTTGTGTGCCATCCACACATGAGTCACTGGCCTGGTATATGGTTCACACTTGGACCAGGCTATTTTCATGCCAGAGCCCACTCTAACAACCAATCCAGTGTGGACAAGGTGTTCCAGAGGTGCCTTGGGCTTGTCAACCAGCCCAGTGCAGACACAGCCTGTGAAAGCAGGCTTCTGGACTAGATGGGTCTGACACAATGGGGCATTTAAAAAATTGAGCCAGTCTGGTCTTGCGGTTAAGGAGCTGGACTCTTATCTAGGAATACTGGGTTTGATTCCCCCTTTCTCCATGAAGCCAGCTGGGTGACCGTGGACTAGTCACAGCTCTCCTTCTGAGCTCTCACAGCCCCACCTACCCCTCAGGGTGTTCTGTTGTGGGGAGAAGAACAGAAAGCTTCCTTAAGGCACTTTGAGTCCTCTCTTCTGCTGCTGCTGCTGCTGCTGCTGCTGTTGTGTTCTTATAACTTCTAAAAAAGATATGTTGACTTTCAGTTTGCAATTGAATCAGGACTGAGGTTTTGGTATTGACATAATAAAGCTTTTATCAAGTAAGGATCAAGCTATCTCAAGGAGTATCATACAGATCCTCAGAACCGTTGGAGTACTCTCATGCCTGAAATTTAACATGACAATTGAGCTTTTGGTTGGTTTATTAAAACAGTGGTTCTCAAATTGTGGACCTCCAGATATTTCTGAACTACAACTCCTGTCTTTTCTCCTTATTGGCTGGGGCTGATAGGAGATATGGTTCAAGAACACCTAGAGGACCATGGTTTGAAAACCAACGTAGAACCCAATTGTGCAGTCAGGCAATTTGTGGTGACTGATGTGGTTGCTTGATTAACTTGGAATATCATTTTTAATGGAGATCTTGTTCTCATTGTTGGTTTCACATTTTTGTTATGATTTTATCATTGCTTTGTAAGCAACCTCAGGTTTGTTTTTAAACAATGAGGAGCATTTCAAAAAAATATACTGTATAAATATTTTGAGAAAAAGGATGAATAATGCTGCATATGTTGCTAGATTATAGACCAAGGGCATTCAGTATTCCAAGCCTATACAGTATGGAGGATGCTCCAACGCACATGGAGCCATTTCTGGTAAAGAAATGGCCCTATGAAGTGCAGACACCCCATGCCAGAGCAACCCCTGCATGCACTTACAATGTAAGGGCAAAAAAGCTCTGTATGTCTTTCCTGTAGCTCTTGGATGCTGGACAATTTTTGGACCTATTGGTTTCTTCCCAGAGAAGGTGATAGGTTAGTCAGATGCTTTAGGCAGGCATATTATGCAGAACTGAGGTATTGGCACAGCAGGAACCCTCAGTTCTATTTACCCAAATTGCTTAGTAGAGTGATGCACACCAGAAAATGATTTGAATGAATGGGACCCTTTCATTGTGCTTCTGATCTTTTTCTTTGCCTGCCTGAGAGCAGCTGTAGAAATGCTCCAGCTTCCTGAATATAATACAGTTGAGATGGAGTCGAAATGTGTCACACTTACCTGTTCTGGGCTTGCAGACAGTAAAGAAGAAACAGAATCTCTAGGTGTTTAAACTTGCATTCTGAGCTATTTTACTGATGAAGCTTTAGCTCTTCTCTTCTAGGAAATCATAAATGAAAGGGTTTGTGATGAAGAGTTTTTAAAGCCAGCTGTGTACAGTGCACAACTGTCAGGCAATTTCCCTATAGCACATGTTGCTATGTGCTGTGCAGGGTGATCTTGGCTCAGATTGAGCAACCAGGGCCAAGACCAGAGCAGCAGCTGGAACCCAGGCCTGGAGCAGTCCATTCTGGTGCAGCCTAACCTGGGCCAGTTTCAGACTGCAAGCAAAAGTTCTTGGTCTCTGGCCAAGTTGCTGGCTACATTTCTGGGGTTGTTTTTGGAAGCTGAGCCTGGTGAAATGGCCCTGGGCCCTGCGTGGCAGGTGGATTGGTAATGCATGAGAGTTCACTTTAAAGCAGACTCTTGTTGGCCTGCTTTCCAGTGCTATTTTTGTGCCAAAGAGCAAACCAGCTGCTATCGTCATTCAGACAGCCCAATCTCTGCATGGCATGGCCTCCCGATGGACCAGTCTGCCACATGGGCATGGTGTTCCATGAGCATTGATGTTGCCTTAGAGGAAGCAGAAGCAATTATGGTGGTAGGACTGAAAGTGCAGCCTGATTTCTGACGCATCATGGCATTGCTTTATATGTGAGTAATGAATGAATAGGATATGAAGGATACCAATTTAGGGCAGCAGAGAATGTGGATTTGATGTATTCAGAGCTCTTGAAATGTGGAGAGGGGAGCCTTGGGAAAAGGAATAGGACTAAAAATTGTATTGAATGATTTACTCACAAATTTCTAGCTAGAGATTGCTGGCCTGACTGAATTAATGGTACAGGTCCCAATAATATTTATGGCTTTGAGACAAAGAAACAATGGTTTAATGCCTATTTATGAACTTCAGCAGTTTTAAGGTTTTTGTGATGAATCCTTGTTTGTGTAGAGAACAGAAAAGAAATACAGCATAATGTATACATATGCAGATTTATTTTAAATAGAATTTTAGTTTCTAACAGAAAGCATGGCAACAAGCTTCTGGCTACACACTGATTTGCCAAGCACTTGTCTTGCTCCTCTGGGCTGCCCTGCTTCTGACTGGTAGCTCACTAGCAGTATTTGTTACCATGATGCGATTGGCTGCATGCTTGTGCAGCTCCCCACCCAATCTGACTGAAAGAAAGAGTTGCTCTCAGTGTCATTAAACTGAGTTTGAGGAAGGAGCACCCATGCCTAGGCTTCAGGAATGGGAATAAGGGGATTTTATGTCTGTCCTTACAGCCTCAGATTCAGACAGAGGTCATCTCATTAAGCATGTCTGATCACACCCTAGAATTTTTAAAGTGTATTAAAAGCTACACCTGCTGGAAAGCTGATACTTCTCAATTAAAAATGGCAATCCTTTTTAAAGGTCTTCTTACAACACCAAATTCCGACACACTGTTCCACAGAATTTTTAAAGGAAGGAATCCTATTGTAATCCTAGCATGACCAGAATGTTTTTTAAGGCATGCCTGTTTTTCTTAATTTTGTGTCAGTCATGGCCCTGTCAGTACTTGATTCCAGCACCGATGCCAATATCTGTATGTGGTTAAACTCTCACCACATTTCTCTGGTCTGATAAATATTCACCTTGCCAAAGAGTTTGTTTGTATAAAATGTGCTTGCTTAATCTTTTGCATTGTGTTCATTTTTGTCCCTCCCCCTGCTATCGTCACTGAACTGAAACTGCATTTATTTCCATGGAAACAGTGATGTTATTGATATGGGTGAAGCATATCAATTGTCCCATGTCAGTGTTTTGGGGCTGAAGAGCAATGTATTGTGGAGCTTCTTATAGATGTAACTGTCATTTATGCCTCCACTAATTTAGTTGCTGATGTGTAAAACTGATCCGAGAGCTGTTTCTTATAGGGCTTTGCTAATCTTTAACCTTCATCCAAGTTTTTATTCTTTGGACCTTAGTTAAAATATATCACAGTAAAAATTAGTGGTTCCAAAGCAGCTGGAAGGTGGTAACATCTGTATTCCAGTGCCTTAATCCACAGTAAAGACCAGATAATGAACTTCCAAAATGGCCTTTAATGTGGATTAGAGGAATGGAGGGCAGAGGCAGGACATAGGTGGTGGAATATCACTTACTCAATTACCTAAAGCAGCAACCATTTAAGCGAATGTGGCTTTTTTGAGGTTGCTTGAGCTGGTGCTGTTACTAGTGAAATAGTAGCTGTGTTTACAGGTGAGAAAAATAAAAGCATGTCTGAAGTGACTTAAAGATAGTTCGCAGATGAGATGTCCACAAACCACTCTGCCCCTCTCTCCACTCTTTAACCTTCTAGGGTGGAGAAGGCAGATGGGAGATGAGAACCTAAGGGCCAAATGCTCCCCTCTCTGATCTGCTTTTGAACTTTTCCCTTTTTTGCTACCTGTGAACACAGCCTGTGTCATTTCAGTGGAAGCACTTTTTCAACACCTCCGTACTGATGCAGCCAGAGCCGCCTTTGTCTTTTTTAAAAGTCGTTTAAGATTAAGATGTTAATATGAAATGAAAGGACTCATCTTGGGTTCATTCCACATGAATGGTTTCTTTCCAAATTGGCATTTTGATTCAATAAATGTTTATGTTCTTGACAGAAGAACATTAAAACCCCCTACTTTTGTAATGGCTTTTTGACAGATTAATATAAAGATATTCTTTTTCTGTGGTTTCCTACATATACCAGAATCTTTTTGCAGACAGGAGAACTGAGGAAATAATTAATTAGTAAAATATTCTAAAACATAGGTTAGGGTACATATATGGCACTTAAACTGGCCCTCACTGATCTTGTCTGATGTTAGAAGCTAAGCAGATGGAAGGTTACCTGGAAATTCCAGCTGCTGAAGGCTATACTAGGAAGCTGAAAAAATCAAAGGAGGAGGCAACTCTTGTATTGTTCCAGGATAAATGTATAAATCTGCCCATGCAGTAACAAACAGCCAGGCAAGATCTGAACAATTCACATTATCCCATGCTATGAAGGACTGATCTTGGGTCATCTGGCTCAAGATTGAAGGGGTGGCCTGTAGTCTGTGCCAAGGGCCATCTGCATTATGTACCCAGGCCCAACTTTAGTGCCTGGGAACAAAAGCTCCCCATCTCTGAAGTTGTGGGCCAGGGCTTTTCAAATTGGGCACACTTTTGGCATCACTTCTTGGGAGCCTGGCCAAATGCCACCTGGTTCCTTGTATCCAATATACTGGCCTGAGAACTCATGTGAGCCCTGGGCTGTTCAACCACAGAAGAATGCTTCAGAGAGCTCTTGCAAGCAATCTCCTGTTGAAGTAAACTACAGCGCCATTTTTCACTGTAGCTCAGTCCAATACTATGTCCATGCAGATGTGGTATTTACCAAGAGGGCCAGTCACAATGTGGATGCTGCATTCCTCAGGGGCTGCTATTGCAGCCTCAAACTCAGCTCATTGGTAACTGTACCTTTACAATCCTAGATGTGCCAGTTATTTCACCAAGTACTTTTTACATGGTTATGTTGGCAGTGGCACAGTACCAAGAATATCCTTCCTTCCTTCCTTCCTTCCTTCCTTCCTTCCTTCCTTCCTTCCTTCCTTCCTTCCTTCCTTCCTTCCTTCCTTTATGTAGGGGAAAAACTAGTTCGATCACAAAGAATGCCTAAGGACGTTTCTGCACAGACCCTTAATATGGATTGAGGATCTTTGTAACACACTTCTAGTGCGGAACCGTGAGGCCACATCCCCTGCTGGTATGTTCTGCATTAGACAGATCATAATCTAGATTAAGAAGGTCTTCATCCAGATCACTGGCAGACCTGAAATGGGCCTACCAGTGACCAGCATGGCCCTGATCCAGAACATGAGAGGTGTGCAGAACTGTTCAGGATCATAACACACCATCAAAAACACCCCTAGGAGGTGGTGTGTGTGTGTGTGTGTGTGTGTGTGTGTGTGTGTGTGTGTGTGTGCGCGCGCACGCACACACACACGCCCACAAAGGTTGTGTGAGCTTCACACCAGAGCATGGGCTCATCCAGATCAGCACTGTCAGTGCAGATGGCACTAATCCAACTCAGCATCTTCCTGTGGACAGGACCAGTGGTCCTACTGATCTTAACCAAGCATAGGTAAATGCAGAAAGGGCCTTAGGGTGCAGTTACATATAGATGGGTTTGGCCTTCTTTTATATAATATCCTCCCTCTGTATTATTTTACCTGTCCTCATTTTCAAGGGAAATCCACATTAAATGTGACAATTGCTCTTTACACAGCAGCCAACATCTTGATGCAAAATTGGTCTTTCCTTGGCTCCAGGTATGTGATTAACTGGACGGCACAGAGGGAACTGGGCTCCCTGTGATTGGCTGATGAACTTGCACAGCCCTAAAGGCAGTGCTGCCTTCTCACCAATTGGCGTGTTCAGTCCTTTCTCCCTAGCATGGCAAGCTTTATTTTACTATCCCCTCCCCGCCACTCTTAAAGTGGATACTTGGATCTTGAGCATTAGATGGAATGGAGGAGAAACTCCAAGTGAAATAAGCTGACATTTATTAATGCACAAAATAAAATCTGAAGCAATGGCAAGGAGGTAAAATTGAGACAGTATTCCCAGAATAAAAATCAAAGCAGATAGCAATGAAATCAAAACGTCGTGGTTTCAGTGGAATGCTTCTTTGTTACGGTGGGCGATCGAGCTTCCAGGGTGTCAGACAGGAAGCAGCTGAGAAGGGCCTATGGAGCTTTCATCGTGTCTGGAGGCACCTTTAATATGGCAGGAGCCTAAGTCATCCCTTCCAATCTATAGCAGTTTTGAATGTATTTAAAACAGTTTTATAAAAATATAGGTCATGTAATAAATATTTCAATAAGGGACTATGCATAGAGAGATTTGCGAAATACAGCAGCCTATCTAAGGTATACGAAGAAATAGGAGCAAAGTCTACAGCTGAAATATCTAGATCAAATGATCCTCTTGTTTTGAGGCCTTTTCTGTACTTACTTTTTAATCCAGATCAGAGAGTCCCACTGATCCGAACTGCCAAGCTGACAAGTGCTAATCTGACCCATGTTTCCTGGGGGCTCCAAAGCTCTCACAAGCTTTACAGCTACTTGCCCATCCCTCTGGAGGTTAAGAATGACAGTTCCTAGCTTTGGAGCCTGGGGTGGTGGTCCATTGAAAAGTAGTTCCACATAATGAAAGCATGCTCTCTGCACGCCTCCTATGATCTAGAATAAAGCTCTTGGTCTGGATGTGAACTTGATTAGAGGGATCTACTACAGGCCCAGATTAATCTGGACCTAGCTTCAGTCAGTGGAGATGGAGGTGGATTAGTAAGGGTGGGGTTCCTTGATCCACATTAATGTGTGGATCAGTAGGCCTCTGATCTGGATTAAGGGGGTCCTTAATCCAGATCGCCAGCAAATACAGAAAGGGCCTCTGTTTTACGAAGGTGTGAGATTAGCAAGAATAAAATCTGTTATGATTTCAGTTCTGCTCACCCCATCCACCCACTAATTTTTCTAGCCAGTACTAGGAGATACAGCAGAAGGGTCACTCTGTGATTGATCTTCACAAACTGTTTGGTTAACAATGGACTAAAATTCAGTCTGCTTTGATCAAACAGTTCAAAGCCTAAGCACCCATATTTTGCCTGCTTCCACTGTCTATGCCTCTAATAGCAGCTTGACAGGCAGCAGCAGTTCATAACGTTATAAAGTTTTGTACCTGACACCATAAGATATTCACTGTACAAATTCTTTTAAAGGCACAATGCATTGTTTAGTATAGGAGGTGACAACTCTGTAGAATCTGTAGTGACATCATGTGACTGGACCAAATCAGAAAGGAATTTGGTGCCCACTGGAGTGACCAAAGCCCCTCGGCCCTGACTGTCCCTTTTATTAAGGCATTGCAGTCCAAAGTAAAGTGCTTCCAGAGAGAAAATGGTTTGCTCCCACCTCTACATCATACTCTGCATTTCTGATGTCAAAGCAGCAAAGATTCCTCTATTCACATGCTCAGCCTTCCCTGTGTGCTCAGCTCTGATGTCAGTTCAGGTCAACCATCTGTGGAATTTGCTGCCAGAAGAGGTGGTAACAGCAGCCAGCCTAGATAGCTTTAAGGAAGGGTTATAGAAATTCATGGATGACAGGTGTATCAGTGGCTACTAGAATGGATGCCTAGGTACTAGGGGTGTGCACAAATGTTTGTTTTTTGTATTCAAATAAAATGCAAGAAAATTCATATCCATTTGAATAGAACCCCTTTGAATGTGGTAGGATTCATATTTGATAGGAATGTTCAGTCCCATACAGATGCATATGAATAGCATACAAATCCCATACGAAGCTTCATACAAATGTATCAAACATGCTATTCAAATATGAATCCTACCACATTCAAAGGGGATCTATTCAAATGGATATGAATTCTCTTGCATTTTATTTGAACACAAAAAGCAATCATTTGTGCACACCCTAATGGGTACTTAATGGGTACTTCTAGTGACAGTGGAAAAACACCC
>MTQE01001058.1:1707455-1759426 GCA_014337955.1 Aspidoscelis marmoratus
GGTGAGGCTGTAAGAGCTCAGAAGAGAGCTGTGACTAGCCCGAGGTCACCTAGGCAGCTTCATGGAGAAGGGTGGAATCGAACCTGGTATTCCCAGATAAGAGTCCAGCTCCCTAACCACAAGACCAAACTGAGCTCTTCTATGTGAGAAACTTTGGATGTATCCCAGCACACCTTCCCAGTTGCATGAACAGAAATCTGGACAGAAGTGGTTATTTTCATGTGGATGCCACTGGTAGACACTCCAAGCGGCCTTACAGCAAGCCGAAAGACAGAGTGTGTGGGCAGAGGGCAAGAGACAGATCAGAGGGATCCAGCTTCTCTGCTCCATTTGAGAGTCACTGTGAGTGCGTGTGTAAATCGAACCTTTACTAGATAGAACTTTAGGCTCAACAGTGTAAGGCATAAGGATGGAGTTACTGTATTTTTGTGTGGGTGTGTATTTGGTAATTGAGACATAAATTAATAATAGCTTGTTTTTCTGTTTTTTTTTTTCTGGGGGGGATTTCAGTAGGATACATTGAACAAAGAAGTTCTGGCTGAATTTACATGTAGTTAAGGTGTGAATGGCTTTGTTCACAAAAGAAGGACTTTGAACTCTCGTCCCAGTTCCCTCTTCCCCGAAGTAACTGAATATGCTTTAAACAACTTGATCCAGGCATTCATAAGTCTAGATTCACAGTGTATCAATTTTAAAAAAAGAAAAGTTAGATCGCACTCAAAGGAAAATTAGCATGCTGTTGCTTCTCTTCAGAGGGCTACTTTCACAGAAACACCAGCTGCACAAGATCACATTTAGTTGTTCTTACGGTACAACGAGTCTGCAAAAAATAATATTTCTATGGACTGCATTTTAGAAGTACAGAATTATACTGTGCGGGATTGATTCTCTTATCTTTTGGAGTAGCAAAATTCTTCCCTTAACTCTGCCTGCATCTAACAGCAGATTGCTTATTTATTTAAAGCACTTATATACAATTTCATTATGTTTATGAACAGCTCAGAGTGGTTTACAACAGTAAATAAAATATCATTAGAAACATAAAAACATCATAATACTCTTTTCTCCCCTGTTTTTTTCCTTGTCTTACCTTGTGGATCCTGATCTGGAGAACTAGTTGAAGTGTCTCTTGTATCCTTTAAATCTAAAGCTATAGTTTGTAAGTCATCTCAGTCCAAACTCCTTTTTCTCATATGAAGTAGATATTGCAGATAAAAATCACTAGTGTTACTCTTCTGGGGTATGTACCCTTGTACATTGGTTCATACTTTGTATGCACTATAAACACTGGCTTTTTGTGCACTAGGCCTTATTCTGGACTATATCCTGGAATAAGGACCTGCTATCCACCTGCTAGTATATACTGTAGCAGGCCCAGGAATAAAGCCCAGTGCAGAAAGGGCCATTTACCAAGGACTAATATAAACTTGTTTGTAGTATTTTGGTTATGCACATACAACCTAACCTTTCCTATGGTAGTATTTAGCCAAAGTATATCACTCCTGTACTGCAGTCTTGAATTGATTTAATAAGCGAATGCACTTTCCCTCTCATAGCCTTGGGGTCACGTTTGGAATCTGAGATGGCTAAGTATTTCAGAGGTGAAGGGCTACACGTTATGATGAAGAGAGGAATTTGTTAAAGGAATTTTTTTTTTGAAAGATTAAAATAATGAATTTTGGATTATAAAGGGCCTTTGATAGTGAATTTTAAGATCTACCAACCTAATTTTTTTCCTTGGATGAAGAATGGGCCCAGTGGAATTTTGGATTATTCGTTAAGGGGGGGAGTGAGACTAAAAGCTGTCTATTGGTTTTGGCATCTACTAGGTTTGTTGCCATTTCTGATATGCAAACTTGCTCATATTCCAGCAAGGCATTCTCAGAGACAGACAAAAGTTTATCTAGAGTCATAAATAGGGATGTGCATGAATATTCATATTATTCGTTATTTGTATGGATTCGTACGAAGTCGGACATTCAGATTCAAAACGAATGTTGGCACGTCCAAAGGCTGACATTCAAATTTGAATCAAATGCTTCAGAACATTCATACAAAGCTTTGTTACATTCCTGAACCTGGGAGGTGGGAAAGCGGCTGCCCAGTCACATCCGCACCAGATCCAGAGTGGATTTCAAGTGGACTGAGAGCCGATTCAAAGTGGATTCCGGGCCAATGTGACACATTGCGAGCGTACACGTTTGGGATATGTATGGGATACATAGCAGATACATATGGGATTCGTATCTAACATTTGTATCAAATCAAATCCTACCACATTTGAAGGGAATCTATTTGAACGAATACAGATTTTCTCGGATTTGATTCAATACAAAACAAATCAAATGCAAAAATAAAAATAAAAATTCATGGACATCCCTAGTCATAAACCGTTTGCGCAGAATCTTCAAATGCATTTATTTCCTTTTAACATTTATCATCCATCTCACTGGGGATTCTGCTGGCATGTTAGATGGGTCTTTCTCAATTTGTATGTTTGACTCCCACATTTTCCTTTTTCCATGGGGGATATTTTCTGACAAGTCATTAAACTATCACACAATTTAGACTTAAACCCCTTTGATATTTTCAGTATACTTTTTGTAGATTGCTTCAAATTTGTCTAGTAATTTCTGGGTCTCTTTAAAAACTGAAGAGTGAATCTATTTGTAACCAGTATTCTTTATATCCATATTGTATTTGTCTTATTTTTTTTCGTCCTATTAAGTTTAGTAGTCAAACTGTAAAAATCTCTGGGTTCCCTGAATCCCTCTTATTTTATTATAACAAATAGTTTATCTGAAATTATTTGTTTTAATCTTGGATGAAATTATTTTGTAGATTGTTAATAAAAGGAATACCTTTTAAATGTCAGTTCTGCTGTATCTCAGTATTTGCCCATTCTGTGTCATGTAATCATAGAATCAGAAAGTTGGAAGTACAACCCCTGTTCAATGCAGGATTTCCTAAACCATCCCAGACAGATGCAGGTCCAGGCTCTGCTTGAAGACCTCCAGTGAAGGAGAGCTCATTACCTCCTGTGGCAACTTATTCCACTGACTGATCACCCTCACTGTCAGGAAGTTTTTCCAAATATCTAATCTGTATTGACTCCCTTGAAGTTTCATACCATTGTTTCTTGTCCTCCTATCTTGTGCAAGTAAGAATGGGGAAAATCCCTCTGCACTGCATCTATTACTATGTACTATCTGTGTAATGTGAAAGACTTCATATTATACTTGTAAGTTTGGAAAGCCCCGTCCTGTTTTCCATGTGTTTTATTTATTTGTGCTAATTCTAGGTTTTGCTGAATTGAAGACATATCAAGGTGTTTCTTTAATTATTTTATCCATAAATCTTTAGAACATGCTATTGGTAGACATATTTGTTTAATCAAGAGATAGTAGTTTGCAGTGGACAATTTGTTTAAAATTTTGTGTTATATAAATCCCCTAAATGCCCAATCATTTGCTTTCTATCTTGAGAGCTGATATGTTTGTAGTATGATAAGTTTGCTTTGTACTTTGAGGTATATATTTTTAAACAGCTGATTTATTTGTATTAATTTTTACTCCTGAGACTTGGGCAGATTCATTTACAATACACAGCAATTTTTTCATGGTGCTTTGTGGATCACTAGTAATCAGAATGGTGTCGTCTGCTTACAAGTTAATTTAACCTAAATTCTACCGTTGAATATGGAATTATTTCTTGATCAGATTTTACCATGCTAGCGAGAGATTCCATCTCCAAATTGAACAAAATTGATGACAGAGGACACCCTGACTTTGTACACTTCTATAATTTAAACTTCACAGAATATGATCCATTTATCCAGAGCTTTGCATAATTGCTTCATACAAATTCATTTTTTCCGATGTTCCTTGGCCTTCCTGTGGATTGCCTCAATGGAACTTAGGGGCTGTTGATATATACAGACTATGGATTGAGAACTAGTCAAGAAAGGCCGTGAGACAGTGTGTGAGAGCAGTTGGTGATAATTTTTTGGGGAAAGTCTTCCTTAATTTTAGATAGGTATTAATATCTGAGAAACATATTAAGATAAGCAAAAGGAAGGACTCCACTTGAATGGAAATGAAAATGAGGCTCCTAGTCCTTAATTTTAAAGTTCTGAAGTAATATTTAATCTTGATCTAATAGAGTCTGAACAACATAAAAAATGTAGACCTCATTTCCACTAATTCACCATGCCCAAAGTGGTTCACAAGATAATTCAAACACAGTTACTGATTTGGCCAATTCAGTAATTGACAAGGTATTTTAAAGCAGATTGAAATGATTTTTAAAAATCACCAATAACAATACAGTAGACCAGTTGATATTATAGACTGAGGGGACTGAAGGAGAAACAAGATAGATGCTCCCTCCACATGGGGAGAGAATGTGGAATCTTGTTTAAACCCCATAACTGCCTCTTGCTGGCCCTGCCAAATGGCAGGATGAAATTGGAGGACATGTGCAGGGCTTTCCCTGTCCAGGATCTTGCTCCCGCAACGGTGCTATGCCTTGTCCATGTGTGGTGGCCACGTTTTGCCCAGTTTTGATTCTGCATGTGTGCAGTGGCTATTTTCAAGATGGTGGATCTAGGAAGTGAGTGTACAGACAGGTAAACCCATATCACTATTCCAAGAAAACCTGGGTTTGGAGCCCCCCCCCCCGAATATCCAAGTGCTGTTTTGTGATTGAAGTGAGTATGTGGGCCAAACCCAACCAGGGGATACTTCCATGTTTTAGGCCCTGTCTGGATGCAGCTGGAAGAAGAAGAGTTGGCTTTTCTCACCCATTTAAGGGGACTCAAAGCAGCTGACAAACCTTCTCTTCTCCCCACGACAGAACACTCTGTGAGTTGGTGGGGCTGTGAGAGCTCAGAAGAGAGCTGTGACTAGCCCAAGGTCACCCAGCTGGCTTTGTGGGGAAGGGCAGAATCAAACCCAGTATTCCCAGAGAAGAGTCTGGCTCCCTAACCACTAGGACAAACTGGCTCACATTTAATTCCTTATGGTATCAGACTGGATTACAATTATCGATCAGACAGACAAACACGCACACATGCATATTTATGCAGTAAAAAAAACAATTTAAGGTAACATGTAGCACTTGCCAAGGTGCTCATTTCTGCAACACTGATGTCAAATGACAATAGAAATAAATTAGTGTGCACTGCTCAATTGTGTTCTTTTTGCTCCACATTGGTCTTATATTAGTAACACCAGAAGCCTACTTCTCATAGGCTGTGGTCACAGCTAAGGTTTAATCCAGCTTCAGTCCATGCTAAGTTTTTCTCCCTTAGCATGATCTGCCTTGAATTCAGTTTTTTACATGCAGAGTCCAAGTTCTATCAGATCCTTAGCAGAGTGATCCTATGATGGAAGCACAGACTTGCCATGGCCAGAGGTGTAGGAAGACGGTCTCCCCTAAGGTCTCTTGGCAACCTAAGTTGCATCCAAACGTCTGTTACTTATTCTACCCTTTCTGGCTAGTGCTTCCTGGGAGTGCTTTATTCCAAAATATCAAAAAAACAGAATAAGTAAGCAGCATCAGGATTTCCTTCATTTCCTTCCCCTTCCTTCATCTTACAGAAAAATAAGAAACTTGGGATGCTGCACAGCATCCACATGGGCAGTGTATGTGCCCCTCCCCCCCCAGGGCTGGGCTGTCCAGAATTCAAGAGGCCATATTCAAGAGGTCACCCCATTTCACCTCCACCTTTCCATTAAAAAAAGACAGGTGCGTGCTTTTGCCCATTTCTACATTGCTATCCTCCTTTTCCTTGTCTGGAGCCCTCTAGGATGCTGCTAAAGTTCACCTTGGAGCATGTTGGCAAGTTGCAGTGAGAGAGAAGGGGGAGAGATGAAGCAGGGTGGGCCGGGCAGCAGTTCAGGTTTGCGCCCTCCTTCTTCTCCACAGTGTTTGGATCAAGGAGGAGTTGGAAGGCTTGGGTGGGTGTCCAGAAGGTGGGCAATACACCCTTTTGATAGATAAACAGGGAGGGGAGGAAACAACCAAGTGAAGGGTGAGGACTGGGGAGACCTTTCCTCCCAACCCAAGAAAATCAAGTAAGAGGAGGGAAGCTAAGCAAGCAGGACATGGGGACATGGGGAAGAAGGAGGAGGGAGAAAGAGAAGGGAAAGAGAAGAGGGAGGATGTGGAGAAGGGGGAATGTTTGCCAGCTGTAGGAAAGGAAGAAAGGGATTGCAGCCATCCTGAGCAGCACATATCAAACAGCAACTGACTTTCCAGTTAGCAGGAGCTGGTCATAGTGATGGGGCAGGGTGACAGGTTTCGACAGGTGTCTTCTCTTCTTCCATCACTGAGTTGGGTTATTCCCCCACTTCCCCCCACCCCACCCCACCCCGGTTATGTGTTCCCTGGCTACAATGTTTCCAACCAAGATTGGTCATCCGTATGCAGGGATTGACTCTGGAAGCAGGCCATTTCATGTGTCCGAGTAGCCAGGGGGTGTGTTTGAGCAACCACTGTGTCATGAGTGCATAAGGTCATGCAGATCCTGCATGCTCATCCCACATTCATGGTCTTATGGCTGTTTCCTCTCTTACTGGAATAAGCAGCCTGACCCAAGCTGGGACGGTTTGCTCCTGGTGCTAAACTGAACCATCTGCATGGGGATGCCCAGTTTCAAAACTCACATCAGCTTCAGAGCTGGCATGGGACGCCTCGAAAGGTTGCCAAAATGTCTCCCATGGGATATTTTGGATCACGGAGTGGTGCTGTCTGCACACCTCCATGGTCTGGCATACCACCCTCTAGTACACTAGTAGACCCTGAGGAAAGGTCTACTGATAGACCAGACCGGGGCACTATTTGAGACACCCTTGCCCAGTCTATGCTTCAGACTATGTGGACAAAGAGTACTAAGAGGTGTGGAAGGAAGCCCTTTAAGCCCCTTTTTATTTTGCACTAGTGACAAGTGTGAATAGGCTTTAGATGAGGTTCTTACCTACGTCTTGTGTTCACTTGAGACTTTGAGCCTCCATAACTGGTAAACTAAGTGGCATCTGGTTGCAGCAAGGATAGGTAACTCAGATAACCATTTTCTTTGCACAGTAGGGGTGTGCTTCAGCTTGTGTTGTTTGGGGCCAGATAGGCAGTCCATTAGAGAACGTGGTGCAAGAAGGGTGACTCAAAAGACTTGCTTGAATGAAGAGGCACGTGACTTGGCAAATCAAAGCCTTTCTTTCATCTGGAGAAGTTTGAAGGGCATGTGAGGCTTTGAATTGCTGTGGTCACGCTCAGCAACACAATGGAGGCAAACATGTCCAGAACTCTAAGCACCAATAAAAGTGGCTTCCCACTACCTTCTTCTGGGGAGAAGTCAGGGACTCAACAAGGGATCTTCTTCATGCAAAAGATAATCCCTGCCGTTGAGCCACAGTGACTCCCGACAGAAAGAAAAAACACACTGTAGCTTGGAAATCCAAAGGCATCTGAGATGGGCTAGCTTGGTTAGGAAGCTGAAGCCTCTTTAAAGAATAATGGGCAACATGGCAGAGAACAACTGCCAAATCCTCCTTCGGATGTGCTCCATGCTGTGTTTGATTTCATACGTTTAGTTTTAACATGTTTCAAACCAAGTCAGATGAATGCACAAGGAAAGCACCTCCTGTTCAGCTTTCTTAAGCCTATTATAGAGCTACCAGAATTGCTAAAAATGCCAGCAGGTTGCCGGCATCTCGACAAGACCAGCAGTAGCCCTCTCACCATGTCAGGGCTCTGCCAATCTCCTGCCCTCAAAATGCATATTAAAGATTGGGTGGGATTTTCCATATTACCTTCAATGCTCCAGCGTGTTGCTGACCAATGAGGCATCTAGTAAGGCTCTTTGGACACAACATTGGGTTCAGCTTTTGGGAGCTCACTGTGAATGCACAAGAAAAAGCAAAAGAAAAGGGGTGGACACTGCAAGCTCCCAGTCTTCAATATGGTGCTGTGCCAAAGAAGTCCATGCCATATTGAGTGCCCACTTTCTAAGGAAATGCTGGGGTTCATTTAAGAGCCAGCATTTTCTTGTGCTATCTGAAGACAGCCTTAGTTTATTAGTTGTATGAATGTCTAAAAAATGCTGCCTAGAAAAAAAAAAAGCAATGTAGCAATGATTACAGCACTGTTTGCTCTGTCCCAGTGGTTCTCAACTCTGGGGGTCGAATTACCCTTTCAGAGGAGTTGCAACAAGCCTCCCACCGCCTTTCCCTCCCACCTCGCAGCTGCTCCGCTCCCGTGGTTGGGGGTCCCCACAACATGAGGAACTCCATTAAGGGGTCGCGGCATTAGGAAGGTTGAGAACTGCTGCTCTATCCTGATTCAGGCTGTGGCTGTATTGGAGGTACAGTGGAGCCCCCAAATAGCAGTAATGTTCATGTATCTCTCACTTAACATCATCAGTATCCCCATGATTATTACCTCTGTAAAAGAAGTAGAGAGGAAAACCAGAAAACCATAATAGGGAACAACAATGAGATATTGCTCTGTATGTCTGAGTGAGGGCGAATCCCCACAGCAAACTTATTTCGCTGTCCCTAAACTGAAATAATAGAACCGGATGCAAACGCGAATTTGCCTGTTCCCATTACTTTTAACTTAATCGTGTTGGATCCGGATTCAGAGGGGCGTACGTGGCATACGTGACTCAAGGTGGGACTCAAGTGGCTACTTTTTAAAAGCCTCTTTTCAGGGCTGCCCTGCCCTCTTCCTCCCGGCATGGACACGCCACCCATAAGGGACCCCTTCACCGAGCCTGGCTGGGTGGCTGCCGCTTCCATGGATGGAGGAAAAATGGCAGCGGGCAGCCAGCCAGCGATTCTTTCCCCTCCTCTCCCCATTGCTCAGGGCACACAGCAGCAGTGGCAACTAAAGCTCCTTTGCTTTAAGCATTCACATTCAGCTGCTTTCCTCCCTTCCTTTCCCTTTCTAAAGGTCAGAATTTTTAGAATTGCGCAAAATTGCAACATTGTTATCAGGTTGAAGTGGTTCCATCGCTACAGTGTAGCGATCCCTGTTAAGTGGATTTTTACACTGAAATCACTGTCTTTGGAAGCAGGCTATTGGGAGAAGGAAACCCTAAACATTAATTCTCATCTCTTAAAATGGTACTGTCCACACAGTAAAAACTGTAAAACATTTCAAGCGCACGATCCAGAGTGAGACCTGTTGAAATCAGGATTGAGATTCACCACGCTTTGGGGTGGTTTAACACGGGGAAAGGGTGTTAAGCCAAACTGCCGTGCGGACTCTGAGGACTGAGATAAGGTTGCCGTGAAGATACGGCCTGAGTGTTACAACACCCTGGAAAGAAACAAGAACCATGGGGGATAAAAATGAAGAGCTTCTCTCTGATCACAGTCGTTGCTTTGGTGGAGACCCATCAAGTGGTAAGAATGGCTTAGTGGTGATGAATATCCCACCCTTTGTCTGTGCTGGAAAGTTGCCAGTTGCGAAACCAGAAATGCGTGAGGAGCTTGTTAAGTAAAAAAGGACAGACAGAACAGAGAAGAAGAGTTGGCTTTCCTACCCTGCTTTTCTCACCTATTGAAGGGGACTCAAAGCAGTTGACAAAGCTTCCTGTTCTTCTTCCCACAACAGACACCCTGTGAGGTGGGTAGGGCTGTGAGAGCTCAGAAGAGAGCTGTGACTAGCACAAGGTCATCCAGCAGGCTTCATGGAGGAGAGTGGAATCAAACCTGGTTTTCCCAGATTAGAGTTCGGCTTCATAACCACTAGACTAGGGATGTGCACAAATATTCAAAACATTCAAAATTCGATTAAATTCGTTCAAATTTCAAGATTCAAATTCAAATTGAATGTCTATACATTCAAATTTAAAAATTCAAATGAATTTTGAATTTTTGAATCTATTCATTCAAATTATTTGGACATTTGTATGTCCCACACCCATCTGCATTTTTATGGATCCATTTGGGACGAAAACAGGTTGCATATGGGATGCATAATGATGCGTACAGGCACATGCAAATGTTGTCAACATTCGAAAGTGCAAGTTCAAATCAAATTCGGAAAAATAGATTTGAATTTGCTTCATTCAAATTGAATTTGGGTAAATTCAAATTTTTAAGATTCAGTTTGAATTGAATTTTTGGATAATTGAATCGAATCCCAAAAATTACATTTGTGCACACCCCTACACTAGACCAAACTAGCTCACCTGTATTCCTTGATTTACCGTGTGGAAAACACGAATAGAGAAAAATTATTTTCTCTATTGCATGATACTAGAACCAGGGGCACACGATGAAGCTAATGGGTAGGAGAGTTAGGACTGACAAGGCAAAGTATTTTTTTTCACTCAGAGGGCCATTGTTCTACTGAATTTACCACCAGAAGAGGTGGTGACAGCAACCAGCCTTGAATACTTTTCAGAAAGGGTTAGGCAAATTCATGGAGAACAGGTGCATCAATGGCTGCTAAAACTGATTCCTAGGAACTTCCTCCAGGTTGGAGCAACAGGCAAGATGCCTCTGAAGGTCATCTGTAGAGATTCAACAGCAAGTGAAGATTTTGTCTTTGTCCTCTGCTTGACAGTGCCCATAAGCAATTGGTGTGAAATTGGATGCTGAACTAGACTGACTGTGGCCTGGTCCAGCAGGGCTTCTCTTAAGTTCTTATGTTCTTGCGTGACTGAGAATGGGCACTACCATCTTCATTTTCTTCTGTGTTCCATGTTTCTTTCTACTGCCCAGTCCTTCCAGGTAAAAGCCCCTTTGGAGTTCATGGTCAGGAATTCATCTTGTAACAGAAAAGAAAACTGTGGTCACTGAACTGTCCACATGCTAGATAGGAATGGCATCTCCGCTTTCTCTTTGACTGCATCCCACATAAAGCCTCTCTTCCATTCCGCAAAGAAGAGTAAGGAAAGAGTGTTTAGCTAGCAGCAGCATTAAATGGAGTGTTTTTTACAGTATGTTTTTAAAGCCTTGTCGGAACATGACAGAGCAGACTGGGATGGCTGAGTTGTGAGGCACAGAAGGGGCTATATCACTCCAGGCTACAGATAAGGAGATCACATTTTTTTCTAGCGAGAGCAATAAAAAATACAATACCCCCTCCCCTCACCCTGCAGTCTGCAGTGATATAGTACAAGCTACTGCTTCATAATTCCTCCACCTTGGCTTGGCTTATGTGCTGATGCATAAAACCCCTACTGGCTCACCTGCTGTCCCCAGCAGCCATCACCAACTTGGTGCTCTCCATGGCTTTAATTAGAATTTGAATCACCAGGCAAGCTAAGTGAATGCCTCTTTTTTAGAAGGTAGACTTTCCTCTTTTGAAAGTGAAAAGGCATGTGAAACAGTGGTTGCTATTTCATCCAGAGTCCTACAAGAGTTAAGTGGCTTCTGGGTACTTGGACAATAGCTGTCCCATGTTATCTACTGTCATTGCTAGGTCATAAGTGGCACATTAAGACTGGAAACAAGGACTGGAAACAGATGGCGAAATGTAGCATGAGTACTAGGCTGGAACACAGGAGGTCAGTGGCTGAGAACTGGAGATCAGAGCAAAGTTGAAAAGTGGCAGAAGACAGAAGTTGGAGATTTGATTGGTACTATAGCATCATGGCAGGAAAGTAAAACTTGGCCATTCTAAAGGCACAGGACACAGCGAGGTCAGGATACAGTTTTCACACGAATAAGATGGGACCAATGCAGAATCTTTTAGTACTGAACCAAAATTGAGTACATCCATAAGCCAAGAGTTCAAAAGGAATATGCGACCTAGCAGCAAACACTAGCCACACGTGGAACATTTGGACGAGTCTGAAATAAGTTCAAACACCCAAGATACAAAGCAGGGACTTCAGGATGGGCAAAGAAAAATCCAGGGCAATTTAAACAAGGGTGGTATCCAAGACATGGGGCTCATTCATGCTTATCTTCCAGGAGCGATTCCAACTACTCCTGGTGAGATGCATCTGCACACCATAATGCTGCCTTCCCAGAGCATCCGAGAATTCACTCCAGTTGCCTGGGTCTTTGCTAGCTGTGGAACTCCTGGTCAGCAGTATTCACACCCTCTTCCAGGTACAAAGCTGCATGTGGGCAGGGTGGCTGTGTCACTTTAGGCTGATAGTCATGGCAACATCTGGTTCAAGCCAGATGTTGTAGCAGCTGTTCCCATGGCAATCCAGTCTGCCCAGGCCAAGCCATCCACACTTCAAATGATGGTGGTCTGGTCGGGGACTGCACAAGCACTTGAAGTGCAGATGGCTCCCTTTGTGCCTGATCTTTGCCTAAGTGGAATAGTATTATACCATTTCACTGAGAAATGGCCCATGGTAGACAAAACAAGAATCTGGAACCTCAGAGACCTAGGAGGATTCCTTACTGGCTGGGACACTGGACCAGCAAGCTTGCTAGAAGTCTCCCTGCCACATGCTGGTGTGGTCTAAAGAAGGCTGCAAGGCAAAAGCAGCAGCCAACACTTGTGGGTGCACTTAAAGTTTCCTATTTCAATGTTCAGAAGTTTGTTAGTTTTGCAGCCTCCATACAGTGCCAGGTCTTCCTTTGATTTAAACCATTTCTACTTGGATTGGAGGAAGAATTGCCAGGCCAGAGAGGGATTGATTGAAATAAAGCTGATAAAAAGCTGCAAACTGGTTTTGGGAGCTTCTGGTGGCAGTTTGCACTGTTCATGGTGGCTGCTTGGGAGTTTTGTATCATTTGAGGAGGCAAATGATCACGCTGCATCTCTACTCACCCTCAGTAAGTTGCTGGAGTGAGGAGGCATCTTAGCTGTACCACAGCTTTGACAATAGGCCCTTTGTTGCTTCCAAGTCATACTGGGAAATGCCCATGTTTGTGCACAGAGGCAGATTTTCCCACTCTCCCCACTAGCTGTGCAAAACTGTGGCAGTCCCCTTAATTCAGTGCATGGCATTTCCATGGCTATTATGAAATGCTGTGTGCCACCATTAGAAGGCTGAGGCATCTTCAGAGTTGAAAACTCCCATCTTGTGCCTGAAGTGCTGTTCTGCTGACCCAGAGGAATAGTGAGGGTTTCTAGCTGCATTAACACATTGACGTGTGGAAAGGGTTGTACCGGGAGTGGAGAAAGGGTACCTCCATGGTCCAGTGCAGAAGTGGCCTCTCCGTAGTCTTGGGTTGCAGGGTACAAAGCAATTCACAGTATGCAGACAGTCTTAAGAATCTGCTTCTTGTCCATTGAAGAACTTGACCTTACAAATATAACAGCAGACGTGATGAGTGGTACTATTTTGTACAGAAAAAAGTAGCCCCCCGCCCATTTAGGTGGCCTCAAATTTCTTTTCATCTGCTGCAGCCCTGAGTAATCTGCTCCAGCGAGCTTTCAGAGCCACTGGGCTGTCTGCATTTGTCCTACAATATTGACTGCTAACAAGTAATGGCGAGAAACAATCCTGTCCTGCCAGAGAAATAACATGAATCCAATTGGTCTTTTTTCTCCCCTTCAAATCCCTGTGCAATGAAGAAACAGACAGCAGTGCCAGAATCTGGCAGTAGTTTTCCTGCAGGAAGAAAAATGTTATACCTTATCTTGTCTATAAACAAAAGATAAGTGTCTCTGGTGCCAATTTTCATTTAATACTGTCACATCTATTGCTATCATACCTGTAGATTTAACAGCTGTCTAATCTCTTGAGGATATTGCCATCTGAAATTTAGCTACTAAATCCTCCCCTGCTCACCCTACTCTTTGCACTTCATACTTCCAGGCAAGAATATTCTCAGAAAGAATATTCATGCTTGTAAACCACAAAATTGAAATACTAAGAAGCAAAAGAGTGAAAATACAGCGTGTGTAATGGTAGTAACTACTGTGTCTCTGTCATTATAGTTTCTTTATGAAAGTGTTGCCTAATCGACTGCATTTTTCTGGAAATAAATGGTATGATGGAGTAAATTGGGGATGAAGCATTGTTGATGAATGAGTGTTGAAAACCTATTTCGTTCTTTCTATTCTTTGTTGTTGTTGGGTACCACCGAGTCATGGTCAACAGCAGGTTGACTGCATGGGTGCCTCCATGGGCACCTCTGTGCAGTTTCCCTAGCAGAGATACATGTGGTTTGCCATTGCCTACTTTTGAGGAAAGGCTGGGGATCAAACTGGTGACCCTCTGCTTTCCAGAGCTACTATCACTTCTTAAAATATTCTTACAATTTATTTATTTACTTACTAACAAATATTTTTATATCACTCTTCATGAAAGTCTCAGGGGGATACACAGACCAAAACCAGAATATGATTATACTTAAATATAAAATTAAAATAAAGCAAAATAAAAGATAAACAAAGCAAGCCAACAAGGCAGTGGGGCCATTCAGTCCTCTCCATTGCAGAGGTACTGCTCCCAGGTTTGAGAGACAGGCATGATGCCTCTGAAGGCCATTTAAGAGCAAGTGAAGGTTTTGCCTTCGTCTTCTGCTTGAGATCCCCAGAAGCAATTGTTGGGCCACTGTGTGGGACAGGATGCTGGACTAGATCCAGCAGGGCTCCTCTTATGTTACTATGTCCAATCAAATTCAACCTGCATAGGCTCAGCAGACGATCAGCATTTACAGGGTAACAAAGATGGGATGAGGATCCAGTTTGAAGCTTTGATTTGATTTCACTGAACCACATTTTGGCATCCCCACACTCTGCCCTCAGCCTTTTACGGGCTTACACCACAGCCTTTGTCACTCTGCCAGTTTTTCCTGAAATACTCATCCATGCTGGAGGCAGCAACTTTAGGATGGCAAAGCTTGCAGAAGAGCAGCACAGCCACCGGCAACCTGTGCAGTAGAGCTTGAAGCCAAACAATGTTTTGATCTTTTGTTTCTGTTTGGTACCATTGAGTCGGTGACTCCATGGACACCTCCATGCCATTTTCTTGACAAATACAGAAGGGGTTACCCACTGTCTCCTTCCGAACACATGCCAGAGACCTGCAGCAGATCAAAATGCAGTTCAGAAAGAACAAAGGCAAGGCTGTAACTGGAGTCTCATCCTCTGTCCCACCATCTTGCTGATATTTTTGTCGGCAGCAACATTCATCCTCCTACCTTGATTCATCTTATCTGCCAACTCCCTGGATAGTGAATTGAGGATGAAGAGAAGGGGAAGTTCTTGCTAGCATATGGGTTCACTGCAAATATCTAGCAAAAAACACCCTGTTATTATTAACTGTAACAATAAAGACTTGAAGCTGGAGCAAAACACTTGATTAAGTGAGAAGTTATTTCTCAGGTGTTGCTAGGTTCAGGAATTGTAATTACCAGAAAGATAAAACTGATCTCTTCAACCTTCCATTGAAACTTTCATTGCTTCTGGATTATGATATGGATTGAACGAATGACCAATCGATCGATCGATCGATCGGATTGATTGCAGAAAATGTGAAGCACTAGAATGTCACTGCAATATCCAGTCTGAAATGAAATGAGATGGAGTCTCCCACATCAGGCAAGATCTGCCCAGGGCCTTTACAGGGCCATGAAACTGCCCAGAGAGCACAGGGACAATACACACCGGCACCTCTGTTATGCTGCAAGAGTGCACATCCTCACTCCCTTTGAGCACTGAGGCTGTGATCAGACGTGGCAAAAAATATTCTTCAAAAACAGCCCTCTGGTATCAGCTTGTGAAACTTCTGCAATGCAACCCTGCCAGCCTAACCAGGAAATACAAGGCATTGAACAGGATTACCTTCTTTCCCTAAACAAAGGTCATCTCAAGACAATGAAGACAGTTTCCTTTCCAAAACCAGACATAAAAACCTTTGGAAACACATCAAAAAATACAAGCCATCCAAGAAAGTTCAGAGCTGGCCAAAATGCCCAAGAAGTTGGTGTAAATATTTTGTTGGTCCAGCTTTCATTTCCTCATGGGGACAACTTTCAAAGAGGACATCCCCCAGCTATACCGAAGTTTTGCTCCACAACCAGTCTATCTTCAGAGTGAGAGAGGACAAATCGGCAAAGTGACAAATAGTTCTAATCCAGAAAACTCTTCTTTGGGTTAAAATAATGCGGGGAAAAGAAGCTTTGTCACTTTGCTGAAGGTGAATCAAATGTGGGTTAAAATTTAGGTGTAGCTTTTCCTTGTGATTATCTCTCATCCCTAGTGAAGCATTTAGATGATGAAGAAAAAGAGTTGGCTTTCTACCCTGCTTTTCTCACCCTTTTAATGGGACTCAAAGTGGCTGACAAAGCTTTCTATTCTTCTCCCCACAACAGAACACCCTGTGAGGTAGGTGGGGCTGTGAGAGCTCAGAAAGGGATCTGTCACCCAGCTGGCTTCATGGGGGAGGGTGGAATCAAATCCAGTATTCCCAGATAAGAGTCCGGCTCCTTGACCCCTAGACTAAACTGGCTCCTTGGGTGATTCTGCACTGGCCAGATCAGCAAGCATACCTGAAACCTCCCTTCTGCACACTGGTGTGGTCTAAGAGAAACCCTGGATGGAACCTGCCTTAGACCATGCAGATGGAAGGCTCCCAGTGCACTTCCTGGTCTGGTATACTGGCCAGTGTGGAATCACCCCTAGGCATGTTAAATAATATCAACCAAGTATCCCTTTTTAAGATGAAGTCCACTATCTCCCTATCTCTCCATTTTTTAAGGCAGACTTTGATGTTAACATCCATTATTTTGTAACACCCCAGTGCCGGTTGCCGGGAGACTGCTGGCTATTCTTGTGCATCTGATGGGCCACTGTGAGAACAGACTGCTGGACTAGATGGGCCATGGGTCCAATCCAGTGTGGCAAATCTTATGTTCTTATGTCTTTGGCTGAGTGAGCCATTCCAGCTGTCATTGCCTAATATTCAGGGCTGGCTGGCTGAATATGGGCAGTGAGCTGTCACCAAGCTGATAGATGCAGCACTTTGATTCCATTTCTCTTTTCCCCAGCCTGGCTCTGATTCACTCAAGATCAAAACTTTTATTTGCTGGCATCCAACAGTTTGCAGAAATCAGGACATGCCTCCCCTCCATCATTTCCATTTTGCCAGCAATTCCTGCTAGAATTTGAAGCATGAAAAGTTCAGCAAAATTTATTTCCATAGGGAAGTTATCACAGGCCAGCCATGCAGAACCGTATGGCTTGAAGACAGGAGCAGAATTAAACCAGGAACAAAACTGAGAGAAGAAAAGGGAACATTGTGAAATCAAGTGACAGAATCAACGAATGAAAATAAGCCAAATGGGACTGTAACCATAGCAAGGTCGTTCTGGTTCCCTGAAACTATTTTAGATCAGATGTACAGAGGTAAGCCTTGTTAACACACTGCTCTCCTTATTTTTAATTCCCAAGCAATGGCATGTGCTTATTTTTCTCAAGAAATTGCTTCACTAGATGTCACAGCTGGGAAACAATTACCTTACTAGAGCTCATTGTTATGCTTATCAAATATACAGTAATATAGTTTCCTCATTTTCCCCTATGGCAAGATTTCCCAGCCAACATGCCATGTGCATCTTTCAAGTATTTTCCTCCATTTGTTTAGCATATTTATTATTTTCCCATAAATCAGCTTCTGCTTCCTTCTCATACTGTTTCCTGCCCTCTTCTACACATTTGCCCATTTGTTACAACCTCTCTGAATACATTTTTCCTTCAAATACTGTATTTTAAGAAACTCAGGCCTTGTGAAGACCAGGAAAAGATAGCACCATTGTGTCTGTGCTATGGTAGGGTTGTCAGATGTGTCTGTGACAACTTCACCATAGCTTTGCTTATATCACCCCGTTCAAAAGCATGACAGCCTATTGTGAGAAAACCCAACTTTATGGAGGGAATGAGCATCACTGCTCTGGCCACCACATGTAGGTGGGAGTTGAAAACAGCCATGCATGTACAGTGGTGGTGATGTGCATATCTGGGTATCCCACACCAGCCAAATCCGCAGATGTGCCCATCACTAAAATGCCTAAGGACAGCTCTGGCTATGGTGCTGTCTAGCTAGAAAGTGATAGTACCAAATGGGCAATACTCCCGATTACCGCATGGTAATGGGATATTTGGCCCACATCTGAAGACAGCCTAAATCTGAGAGTAAAGCTTCCTGATGGGTCAGAGAAACACTTTTTACTCCACTTTGTCTGCATCGACATCACGTTTGCAGAAAGCAAGGCAGGGCTTTGGAGCTGAGCTCTGCCCCACTTCCATTCCAAAAGCATCAAGACCTGTAATTAATTGATTTTAGAAGGTTCCATTGGTTCTGTGACAAAGGATGGTGGGAGCTGTGGCCTAAAACTAGTTTCTGGTTTCTGGACAGACCCATTGCAGATGATTTCTGACATCTGGTGGCACTTTCTGGTCTTCTACCAAAACTGCTTTACACTCTCTTTACAATCCAGAATGCCGACCCTGACCTAAAATAAGAGGTCTGTAGCAGGTCCAACATACAACACCATTGGGCAAAGCATACCAGGAAGAGGCTAGACCTACTTCAGGGTTACCCACTGTGTGGAAGGTAGCCCCCTAGACATCTTCTTCCAGAGCACAGGAAAAAAAAGGGAAAGAAATACTAAATTACACTTACTGGGTATTCTCAAGAGTAACTTTAAAATCATTTCCAACACTTGAAAGGAGCAGAATACAATCCATCTGGCTCTCGTTCTGTTCCCGTTTTTCTTTAACACAATTTCTCTTAAGTTTACACATCAGTCAGTGGAAGTATGATATGACTTAAATAAGTCCTGTCCTGTTTGTACAAGTGTTCTTCTTCCCCTTCGTTTTCTCAACTGGAATCTCATGCTTTCCAATTAAACTATCCAGCCCCTTTTTGTATTAATTGTACTTCCTTCTCACTGGTGTATGTAACTTCTCCTGAGCTGGAGCCCTCTGGGAATCTGCTGTCTAATCCCCCTTCTGAATCATTAATGCAGATGTTAAGGAAGACCAATCTTAATGTTGATCCCTGTGGTTTTCCTCTAGACACTTATTTCCCTCTCTGTAGAAGACTGCCATTTATCATTATCCTGCCTTTACAGCTCCTTAACTTTGTCTCAGTTCCTATTCAAACTTAACTTCTCCAATTAAGGCTTTGTGAACTATCTTAATGTGATGTTTGCTGAGAAACTGAAACTTCAAAAAAAAGAAGAAGAAGAAATGCCTATTGCTAGTACAAGAGACAATACAATTCAGCTTAGGCCCTAACCTGGAGGTGACCTCTTGCATGCCATGGTGACAGGGCTCAATAGCAAGCTTCTTCATTGCTCTGTGACCCCCCCCCCTTACTTTAGTTAACTTCATCGTTGCAGGAAAGTTGAATAAGTTGGGAACTCAAACATGAAATGCTATGGGTTACTTTCTCACGGAGATGTTTTTGCAGAGGTCAACAGTTCAGCAGTTTTCAGTTTCCTTTTAACTAAGACCACAGATTGTAGGCGAAGTGCTAATGGGAGAATTTGGGGTTAAGGGCTGCAGCTGCTGAGCTAAATTTTATAGCTTCAGGCTTGCTGCTGCTTATCTACACTGCATAGAGGGCTTTGGATGGTTACTGAATTGAGACAGAGAATAAGCTGGTTAGAACATCCACACATCTTCCTTTTCTAGAAATGGAATTTCTGACAAGATGTGTGATGATGGATTTTGGCATTGGAGAAATTAAGTAGATTTCATCAAGTAGATTTCTATGTTTTCTAGCAATCTGTTCTTTTGCATGTTTTATGATCATTTGGGACTTTGCTTTTGAAACACCTGTGGATATATTATTCTGGATCATTCCCAGTATTGCTTCAGTCTAATGGTGTCTGGTCAAGTTTATTGCATGTGGCACAAGGTACTACAATTGGTACTGCTGCAAAATGGTTTTCAGCAGGTGCTGGTGCAATGAGCACGGTGTCACTTCTTATAATGCCAAGTTAATTCAGTGTTAGAAGTTAGGAGATGACTGAAATTGAAATTAATGGCATTTGTGGGTAGAGATGCATCCTATATTTTTTGTGCCATAGCAAGTGGTGCAGAATATAAAAACCTGGTTGTTGTTGTTATGACCACCTGATTTCACTGATGCATAGTACAGAAAGACTATAGGTGTTTTTGTACATTGCCTTCTGACCCAGGGGGGCAAAGTTCTGGAATGCTTTGGGTGTCCACACTTAGGACACCCAAAGTCTTCAAAACTTAGCCGGTGCTGTACTAGGTGCTGGCTAAGTATGATTCAGTGTCATTACAGCAACCGGATGCAGCAGCATGCAATTGCACTGCCAGTAACATGCTCTCCCTGTACCTTTTCCACCTGGAAGAGGTGCAAATGGGAGCTTGCAGGGCTATCCCACTGTGGAGGAACTACAGCACACATGGAGCTGTTTCTAGGAGTTTCACCATCTTCATCTTTTCATTAATTGCAAAAAGGCCCTATGTTCCACACCAGAAAATTCACAGGCATGTTAGTGCAGATTATAGGAGGCCCCTGATCTGGATTACTGGTAGTCCTTGATATAAAGGAATACTGGCATACCAGCTTCTACCAGTCTGAATCATGGAGGTGTGGAGAAGGCATGCCTTTGTTTTCCAAACTACTGGGGGATACCTTTGGTTGTGCCCCAAAGTATACTGCCAAAATGGGTTACCTAGGGGCTCTGAGCCATCCAAACTTTCAGAGGCCAGCCTGGAAGTTCATGTGGGTGTTGGTCGGGCCAGTGTCCCCATGATGGCACTCTTCCTGACCACGCTTTGCCGTAACCCTGACTAGAGGGTCTCACTGACTCATTGGCCTGGATCACAGCAAGGTAAGAGCAGAAAGGCCTGTGACTATTTTTCACATAATACCAAGCCTCATAGCTACGCAAGAGAGATGAGATCAGATATATGACAAAGTCATGTAGAATTGTTCCAACAGAGACTTCCTTGAGTAAGGAAGAATGTTCCTAAGTGAAATCTTACAGTTGTACTCTCTCTGTGTTTCTCTTCCTGGGAGCTCAGAGGACTTCACAAGGACTTTTCCCCTTCACTTCCAAAAATCTTTGCTTGTTGATGTGTACAAACCAGAGACTGAGGGTCTTTTCGCACTTGGCCACCTGGGATGGCTGGGCGTGCCCCAGCTGGTGCGCATTTGCACGTGACAGAGTTGCTTCCATCCCAGAGTAGCTAAGAGCTGCCCTGATCACTATGGGTCTAGGGTGCAGTCTGCACAGCCCCACATGCAGCATTTGCACCACTTCATCTGTTCACCATTGCAGTGGACCGGCATGTACAGCCATTGCTGCAGTGAGGCAGATGCTCCCAGATGGGAGCGTTCGCATTTTGGGAGAATGGGGGTGAGTGTGAGCAAAGATTAGGATGAGCCACTACTTGCAACACCGTCCCATGGAAGTTGAGGGTAAAAAGACCCTCATATTCTTTTAGAAAAACAACAAAGGCCTCTTCTGGCCGGGTTCCAAATATGTTGACTCAAATCCTAAGCTGGGTGATCTCATAGGAAGTACAGCTGTGCACAAATATTCAAAAATTTGAACATTCAATTCAAATCCAACAAATGTCAACATTCAAACTCAAATCGGATTTTCAAAAATCCAAATATGAACATTCAAACTTGAATCAAATTTTTAAAAATCCGATTTGAATTTTCAAATAATTCAGATGTGTAGATTTGTATCTGTCGTATACAGATCTGTGCGAAAATTATACGTATCTTGCACTTAAAATACCGGATTAAAATGGGATGTATATGGGATAATGCGGGATACATACGGATTTTTACGGAATGGGTACCGATATGTATAACATACAAATGTTGACATTCGTATCTTTAAATATGAATCTAACATTCAAATGTACGGATTAGAATGTTACGGATTCAAATCAGATTTTATTTGGATCTTAAATATCTGAATCAAATTGGATTTTATGACATTCGAATCCACTCAGATTCGAATGTCAAAAATACATTTGTGCACATCCCTAATAGGAAGATTGATTTATTTGACAAATCTGGCAAATATATTTTACTCCTTACCCACCACATTTTTCTGAAACAATTTTATCTACAACAAATATTTATCTACAATAAATATAATGGTAGTATGACAAAGTAAACAATTCTACCAGAAGGAGGTAAAGCAACAAGGAGCCAAAACCATGCTAAGCTGAAAAACAACAGGTTGCCATGTGTTTTAAAAGCTGGCAACCAAAAGATGAGATAAATCCAGCAAAAAGAGCCATGCAGGATCAGAGGAGTGGCCCATCTAATCAAGTATTTCACTCAAGTAGATGCTTCTGTGAGTCTGTAAGCAGCACAGGGTGGCAAACACCCTTTGCCATTGCAGCTGCCAGTAAATGGTACTTAATGACCTGATGATAAGATTTTGTTGTTTTAATGGACCACTCAGTTGATGTGAAGTCCTGGTGACTATGTGGACACATCCATGCAGCTTTCTTGGCAGTCAAAGAAGTAGTTTGTCATTACTTTCTACTAGGAGATTCTGGGTGTCAAATTAGAGACCCTTTGCCAGTTTGGTCTAGTGGTTGGGTGGGGTGGGGTGGCGGACTCTTATCTGGGAATACCAGGTTTGATTCCGCCCTTCTTCACAAAGCCAGATGGGTGACCTTAGGCTAGTCACAGCTCTTTTCTGAATTTTTGCAGCCCCACTTACCTCAGAGGGTATCTTTGTAAGCCACTTTGAGTACCCTTAAATGGGGCAGAAAAACGGGGTAGAAAAGCCAACTCTTTCTCTTCAGATTCAAACCATTCTCCTTGCCACATATTCTCCAGTTTTCACTAGGGGAACAGTCTTGCCCACAGCAGCAGGAAACCTCAAAAAGCCCTGGAGCATGGATTTCAGGCAGCAGAGGTGTGTCTAAGGATGCCCACTACTCCCAGTTGCTCTTCCTTCCTGTTTGTACTCATATATAATGTCCTCATTATATTTACTTGTACAGTACAGGTACTTCCTACAGTGTTAACTTTGGTGGGGCTTAATCCTATGTAGCTCAACATTAAGTTGGATTAGGACTACTGGAAATGTAGACCTCTCCCATGTCATTTATAGTGCATTTTGGTTTGTTAAACTGATCAGTGCTTTGGCCTTTCCAAGGTACCACTAGGCAAAATGCGCTTTTTTGGTGAAATGCTTGCTACCGTGAAAATGCTGCCTTTTAAATACATTTTTGGGGGTTCATTATGGGATTAAAAGAGATGTGTACATAACTGAGCAAGTGAGAGTTCCAGGCAACCTTTTTTAAAAAAAATCTGGGCAGCCTTTTTATGTGATGTAAATTGAGATCAATGGACTTGATCTTCAGCTGGTGGAAACTGATGGAGTCCTACTAAATGAAGCAATGCAGTTTAACAGCAGCTGAGTACAAGCAGTTACATTGAACAATGTGCTCCATTTGTCTGTGGCACGTCCCTCCCATGGGAGAGGGTGGCAACTCCAGCTCTGAGGATCCTTTAAATGGCTCTGTCTGGACAAAGAAGTGAAAAGTGAGATGAAAGAATATCACCACTTTGCAAAAAATGGACTTATAGGGTTTTTATTTTATTGTGTTGTTCTTTTAAAAAATAATTCAGGGTGCCCAAATATTAATTCAGTAATGTTCTGCTGATTTTTGTGAATACCAATTGGCCCATTGCTTTTGCCTTTGCTGTCTTGTCTGCGTGAATGCAACAAAGGGAAGGTTGCTCTTTCCCCCCTCCCTCCCTATTCCAGGGCTAATTGAGAATGATTGAAAATGGGGCTGGTTTTCCTCATACGCCATACCTGAAAAACAACAGCTGCTTTTTACATAGGGGCAGCTACTCCTGCCCTAGACCAATGTCTGTCCAGTTTGGCATACTGATCACCTGGGGAGGTTGTGATGGTGATTCATCTCCCCCCTCTTTAGCCTTTCAGGGCATTGTCATTTAAATTCTTTTGCAGTAGGAGGTTATGGATTGTCAGAGAGAAAAATATCGATTCAGCTGTCGTGCTGCCTCTCTGCTCGATTTCTGTCCCACCTGTCAGGCTCTCAACATTATCTGCTTAGCCAGTTTTGCCCATCCGTATTCACACATAACTCCTCCTTTGGCTGTACGAAGCAGAAAGCTGCCTGGGATTTAGAGGCCATCCACGGATTGCTAACAAAGATTGCTGGATGACGGGTCCTTTCTCTGCAGTCACGCTGCCCCCTTTGAGCTCTGCGCCCATTTAACAAAAGTCACAGTAGGCCTGGAGCGCTGCACCTGTACTTCCTCTGCGGTGCCTTAGGACGCTGCTTCTCCTCTCAGCATCACGGGCTTATTCCCTGCTCTGTTCCTGAATAATTTTACATTGTTTGCATCTCATTTGGGAAAGGAGGGGAAACACACTTTGAAAAATAGGCTTTGTACTGGTATCTAAGCAGCCTCTGCAGCAGTGAGCAATAGCCATTTGGTGCAGTTCATCCATTAAATAGCTATGAATCTCATTACAGCCCGTTACAAACGATGATGACGGTAGTGATGATGATAATGGCAGGGATACCTGTCCTTACTGCAATGATTTAGTGCCACTTGTTTCCATGGAATGCCATGGTGCACCATGCCTATAGCCAAGGATTTCGGCTGATGAGGATTCTGCACTCAGATTGTCTTAAATGTCGTTTACTGGGCACAGATGCACAGAAAAGCAACCCGTACCTGTACTTTGGTTCTTTGTTCTATTCCTGCCACATTGTTTGAAAATTATATTTCTCTTCAAAATACGTTCCCTAGACTTCTAGCCATTTATAGATATGGACACAGGTAGGTAACAGAGTGAAGCCATGCTGAGGCTGGTGGTAACAATCTCAGTTGGGAGGTCCTTCTTTCCCCATTATTAGAGACTGATCAGGGGCTGGACAAAACATATGGAGCTTCACATCTCCATAGACAACATTTTGCCACGACAAGACGTGGGCAGAGCTTTGTGCTTCTGCTCTTTCCATGACTAAGGGCAGGACACGTAATGCTTCTCTTTGGAAATTTGAGCAGACCAGGGTTTTCCCTTTTACCCAAACACAGAAAAGTGCTCTGTGTAAAGTAATCTTTTTGTAAAATAAAAAATAAAATAAAATTTCAGAAATATAACATAGCAAATATGTACTGTTGTATTTTTCGTTCTTTCTTATTTACCAGAAAATTCAATAGTCATTTTTAGACAAAAAGTCATAATTGAAACAAAATGTCTAGTGGACCATCACTTAAACCCTCAAAGTAAACAGACCAGCTGCTTGTAGGAGACTGAAGGAAGACGTATTATATATAAATAAATGGTTGTCAAAATAATGTAATGAATATAAATTTTGCTGTCCAGGGTTAAGGGGTGGGGATACAGAATGCAATAATGTATTGTGATATTATGACATGAATGCACAACAACAACAATAAACAACTTAAATTCCCAAAGTAATAAAGACTGAAATCTAAGATTAAAAAAATTATTTCCTTTGACATGTCGAGGAAGGAAGTGAAAGTGGGGTAGCCCAAGTTTGGGGCCCCTCAGCTCTGTTCTGATGTGCTTATTTTGAATTCTCTATGTTAATAAAGCTATTGTGATCAATGCTGTCAGTGCATTGATGATTTTGTTTTTCAGAATCGCTTACCATGGTAACTGTAAAATTTGTTCACATGTAGATAATTTTCATGTGAGCTGTATTAATTTTAAAAAACTCAGTAAAAGAGTGAGTGTGAACCTAACTAAAAGTCCAAATGAGCCAGTCTATCTCTTTCTCCCAAAATATCCAAATAATTTTACATGGCTCCATCATTTTGGGAGTAATGACAACCTTTTGCTTTATCATTACTTACAATTCACATTCTTAATTTGGAGTTTTATTTGTTTCTCTTCTCTATAATCCGTCACCGCCAGTGCGTTGGAAACTTCCTAATTTTGCCTTTTGGTTGGCCCTACAGACCCACCTTTCCCAGCTGGATTATAATTCTACATTCTTTCCCCTTGACAATTAATTCATTAATTCCTGCTGAAGTGTAAATAAGCTTGCAAAAGTACCCTAATGCCCTGGCATGATGAATGGCCAATAATAATGAAGCTAAGGCTGACAAGCAACACATTGGTGATTTGGGGAGATAGGAGGTCTGAGAAAATGCAGATTTTTTTCTTCTTTAAAAAAGGCGCACAAACTCCCTCTAGAGCATTATTGTTCCCCTTTCTTCATTCCTTCTCCCAGCTGCCATTTCCACCACTGATCATGAAAGAGAACAGCTGAATCAGTGCCAGGCCCGTCTTGAGTGCCAGCCTAATTGATGGTGCTTGGCACTTGCTTTCTCTCCTTGCTGGCAAGGCCACTAAGGTTGGCATGAAAAGATGGCCTTTGGCAAAATGAGCAGTGATTCTTTCAGCTGACTTTTGGTGACTTGCCCATTCACCTTCCCCCCCCCCCGCCCCTATTGATTTCCTTTATTTTATAAATACAACAGAAAAGTTAGTCAGATATAAAATGCTATACAATATTTCCTGTTAGCCCTCTGTCCCCCCGTAGTGCAAAGCATTCTGTTCGAATCTTGGAGATTTCACTTACAATGCCTATCCTCACTTCCTACCTCAAATATGTCTTGAGTTTACTGCATATATGACTCAAGGGTTGCATGATAACATGTCCCATATATTTTAATCTCTTCTATCTTTGGAAATCAAATAACTTTTGGTCTGCAATATAGTTATTCCCTGCCTTCAATTTTCTCTCATTAGGGGTTTTCAAATTCTTCTCTCCCCATTTGGCTGGCCTATCTCTTCTGATGAATGGAGACAGATTTGTGTCTTCATACAAGCATGTCTTCCTGATGCAAAAGTGAGCATAATACAGAATATGTCTGAGGTTTATGAGACATGTTTGGCTCTTGCAATGTACGTGATAGAACTGGAAAACCCCTTTTAGTTCAAATTCCACAGTCAGACCCCTTCTGCCCTGGGCCTTATTCTGGATATTATCCCAGAATAGGAACTGGTGCAGACTATGGCAGGTCCTGTGCAGGTCCTGGTAGAGTTTACACTAGTATGCAGATGGCAAGCCCCTATCCTGAGATACAGTCCAGAATAAGGTCTAGTTCAGAAAGGGCTTTGGATAATCTGTCACTGTTCTGTTTCCTATAGTTGTCAACTATATAAGAAATACTTTATCATAGTTTTCTTCTTGAAAACTGGTAATGGTTTCCATTTCAGGCACCTGTAGATTTATGAAATAGTATTTTTGGTTGTCTTAAGACGTAGATTTAGCCTGGTTTCCTCCACAGCTTCACTCGGAGCTGTCCATGGTCTAGTTGCCTGAGTGCTTGATACGTGCTGTTCTCCCACCTTTGGATTTCCCTCACTGGTCCATAGTTATATTTCTCTTCTAATCTGGAGATATTTTCTGATCTACGAGGGTAGCTGAAGTTAGCCAGTGTTTAATGTACTTTGTCCAGAAAACCCTTTTCTGACCAAAAATTATCATTGTTGTACTGCTTTCTGAATTTCTACTGACCACAATTGCTGTGCAGGAAAATATTCCTCGTGAATTCTGCAGTACCTTCATTTAAAGGAGAATGTCATTCCAATTCTCGTTCTTTTGTCTTTCCTTTAGACTCTTCCTCCTACGAATTCTGGTTTTGTTATCATATTTGTAATATAGTTCTTTCTCTTTCTTTTACATTAATTTTTAATATTTCCTCAAAAGAATTTAAAACAAACAGTATTGAAAATCTAAAATTGTACAGTGGTCAGTCTCTTGATTACATTTGTTGACTTCCTGTCTCCTTCTTCATGTTTTCTTGTACCTCCTGACTTTCCAAAATTTTTCTCTTTCTTTGTCTTATTTCTTGTTTAGTGCTGGAAATCTGCAATAAATATATCAATTTTTTTTTGTTTTCATATCTAGTCAATAAATGGTGCCCATTCTTCATAAAAATTATCACCGTTATCTCTTCTCAAATTAATTAATTTATCTATTTCTGCAAATTCCATCCTCTTAGTTATCCAGTAGATTTCTAATATATCTCCAGCATGCCAATAACACCAGATAGTCCAGTTTCTGTCTTTCCATGAATACAGAAATGCATATACATTGCATTCATCTCAAGCTGTTGAAAATGTTCTTTATAACTTTTAATAATTTGCCTACAACTTTTATTAAGCACAGTAGATTTCCTTGGGAGCATTTATGTTATTTACAGGCTTGTCTTGGATTATTCCAAGCTTAGCCAGAATTATTTCCCAACACATTGCAAAAATTAAAGTGTTTTTCCCAGCACTCATAGTCTGCCCTTTCAGTTGGTCCCAAATGTGTAACAGAAGGCATTAAAAAAGGAGGGGACTATATTCAATATGCTAGAATTCATCATCATATATGCCAATTTAAATTTTGCTTCCAAGATACCACAACTGAAGTTCCCAGTGTAGAAAATATTCACACAATGCATAATTAAAAGATGTCATCAAATAAAGCAATGGAGTCTACTTTTCATGATACATTCTTAAATAATAAAAATCATTAGTTATTAACCAATAGCTGGATTCAGTGCTTAAATTTCATGTGCTTTTGCACACCAGATTCTTATAAATTCTTCAAAGCATCTTTCTGGCCATTGCTGGCCAGCCTTGTTCAATATAACAATGCTCTGATGTTTCAGAGTAAGTTATCATTTCTGATTAGCTTTGATAGCTAAATATCCAAGGGGAAGCTTAAATCCAGGAAGACAAATGTTACGTATTTAAAACCCTCCTGTGACATTGCTCTTCTTAAGTGTATTTACACTTTTTTTTTCAGTTTTCAAATGATATAAAAATGCATGCCTATGTCAGCTATGTAAATTCATGTATCAGCTTGGGATGGGGGAGGGTGCAGTAACAAAGGAACTGCAGAACCACAAATGTAACAAAATACAAAGAACCAAGGAGACATTATCCCAATAGGGCACACTGGGAAAATGTAAACTTTATGTCCTTTGGTTCAGTACTATATATCCATTGGCTTTGTCGTGAATTTGGTTATATGGATGGAAGAAACCTTTTTCAAACTTCATAGAAGAGCAAATCAAAGTTTTCTTGGCAACTTGTCACCAGTTCGAAAAGAAATGAGGCTGCAGCAAGCAGTATTGCCTTGTTTCTCCTCTCCAGGGCTTAATCATGGTGACAACAAGACTGTAAATATAAACAGAAACAAAATAAATGAGCTGATCTTGACGAATAGTTTCAAGGCCTGTGGGCTGAGTGAATTCCAACCAAATAAGCCAGTCCACGGGGCTTTTACTTTGGAGGACTTTTTGATCAGAGACCAGCAATGTCTGTCACCTTATTATTCAGTAAAAAGACTGAACACACCATCAGTCGCTGTCCTATTTTGTGAATTTCACTGATTACTTTCCATACTTTTATATAAACATTTTAAAGCTATAAATCCACATCTGTTATTAAAACACTTTACCACCAGGAAATAAAAGATGAATAACAATCTTGCGCATCTGGGCAAAAGAATATTTGTTCAGCTGGTGCCTAAAACATCAACAAATGGGCATTTCCCATATTCTAGTGATTCCCAACCTTGGGTATGCATACCCTCAGGAGACAAACCCAGACCATTTAGGGGTAAGCAAAAAAAAAGGGAGGGAGGGAAGAAAGAAAGAAATCATGTCAGAAAAAGCAACAAACCAGCTGTGTAAGACAACTGCTTTAATTGCAAACATTTTGCCAATATGAAGGGTACAGTTTATGGAGATGCACTGCCAAAAGTTTTCACAGAAGTTTCATAGAATCATAGAGTTGGAGGGACCTCTAGGGTCATCAAGTCCACCTCCTGCTCAATGCAATATTTCCTAAACCATCCCAAACAGAAGTAGGCCCACAAAGGAACACAAGTGAAAAAAGGTTGGGAACCACTGGCTCTCTTGGCAGTTTTCTGGAACAAGATCCAAACAGATTTGCCATTGGCTGCTTTTAGAAGGGTGCTGGGGATCAAACCTGTGTTCCCCTGCTTTTCAGACAGTTTGCTTTATCATTGAGTGATTGCAACTGCCAGTGCAAAAACTATTTTGCACAGTTAGGGACCTTTTACTATTACTCACGTGGTTGTTTAGTAGCTTCATGTAACTGTATCATCAACAGGACAGTCTTTCTCATAAATCTCTCTCATGGACAGAACCACATATTAAAGAAAAACTTGGTTTTCAAGAAATTCCTCAAGAGCCCAGGGGGTGGGGTGGCGTTCTCAACATAAGATTTTAAAAAATGTCATGGGTCTGGCATTCTACAATTATTGTAATTGTCCTTATTTATGTGACATAGTTGTGCCTTGTATCAGTCTGTCTATGCGTACATTTGCAAGATGGTCCTCCTAAAAGTGCATCCTAAAATGTCCCATTTTTCCAAGTCCATAGTATTTGATGTCTGATTCTAAAAATGCTATGGTGTTGTTCTCTGTGGAATGCAAGCGAAGAGAGTTTTGGTGCAAATGAAAGGATTACAGCCAACGCTCAGGGAAAGGGAGCCTTCCTTCTGGAGAGACTAACTACCTCTGGGAAGAGTCTCCTTTTGTTAGAGTTTAGAATAACAAAAACTTACTGCCTCTATCCAGGAATCACCTGACATCAATCACACATACATTACAACTGCATTCATAGCAAATATTTTCAGCTGCGCTATTTGTTCTTATCAGGAATTCCTCCTGGATTTTGGTAGTGGTTAAACTGCTGCGTGAAATGTTTTTGTTAAATCAGATATCAGCCAAAATTTCTCTGTTAAGCTTCTTGCTTTTGATGTACTATCATTACTATTGTTACTTATATTACAGTAATTTGCTCTTCAGGTCTCGTCCCAAATTATGTTACTGTATGTTGATACATTATTGCCCAACATCTGCCTTTATATTCTTTTTATACATTGTTTAATTTTGCTTTTTTCAGGTGTTGGCTGTTAGGTTTAAGGTCTTATGTTACTATTAATATGGGAAAATGCAGTTTTGCAAGCATTGTGTACACTGAACATTGGCTCATCTAAATTCTTAGGTTCATTTAAAAAACCAATAAAATCAGTTGACATTTTAAAAGCTTCTTACCTTATCTTAAGAAACTGCCAGAGGCCCTTTCTATAGAGGACTTATTTCAGATTACATCCTGCAACCTGCCACCCACTTGCTGATGAAGCCTACACTAGGTCTCATCCAGGGCCTGCTGTAGTCTTTTCTATACTAAGGCCCAGTGTAGAAAAGGTCAAAGGCACCAAGTCCTCAGCCTTACTTACAGAAAGAGATAAATAATTTTGAGTACTGTGTGTACCTATGGGGTAGGGAAGTAGTCTGAGTTTCCTGTCTTTGAGGGTAAAGGAAACACATACTTTGCCAAATATGACAACAGAGGAGAAAATATTTAATTGGCGACCTCAGTGGCTTCCAGTCCCTTTTCATGCTTGGAAGGTCTGTTAACCCCAAGACAGTGAGACATGATTAACTTTTGCTAATGAGTTTTCTTAATTAGTACTTTTTATTCCAAAAGCCAGAATGAGAGAAGAGCCAATATTTTATCCCACAAGGTTAGAAACCATGGCAAAGATAGGGAAGCAAAGAGATTGGAACAGCTTGGGAGGAGGGCCTGAACCATTGTTACTCTATTGCCTCAAATGCATTTTCAGCTGCAGACGCATGTACTGAAGGGTTGTGAGAATGATTAATGCAGGTATATTGCCAACAGTATCCAGTATCATAATACTGAATGATCCCATAACAGTAGGCACTTTACATATCTTGTTTCAGAGAACTAACAGATTTAAAGGACAAAATAACCAAAGTCATGAACTGATGATCAGATAAATTAGGGATACAGGTGGGGCTTTTTGGGGTAGGTGTGGGTCAAAACCTGCTTAATTTGCTTCCTTGAATGTTTTTTTCTTTAAGCTTCAGATTGTAAAACACACACAAGCAATACATGCTTGTGAAACTCTTCGATACTTTCCCATGCTTGTTTAATGGCTACTGGAATGGATACCTAGGTACGTCTTCCAAGCTTCCTCTGGGATTCGAGAGCAAGTGAAGGTTTGCCCTTGTCTTTTGCTTGAGATGTCCATGAGCAATTGGTGTACCACTGTGTGTGACAGGATGTTGGACTAGATTGACTGTGACCTGATCCAGTAGGGTTTCTCTTATGTTCTTGTGTTAACTTGAAGATTCCAGTTCAGAATCATTTTTACCGCACAGTGCGTTTCTTGCTGGCAGCAGTTTCACATTGCTTAAGAAGAATCTCTGAGTGACTGTAGGCTGAAAGACACCTTCAGAAGTAGGCATCCTGCTTAGGTCTTACTCTAGTGGCACAGTGGTTAAGAGCACTAGGACAGAACCCAGGAGTCCTTGAGTTCAAATTAACACTTTGCCACGACAGTTCACTGGGTCTTACCAGCTATGCTTGTTTGTCACCAGAAATTTCCATGTGGGCTTAGAAGTCTGGGATTATAAATGAATGGCTGCCAATGAATGTTCTAGAGTGATAACCCACTGACCTCTCATCAGTGCCACCTTGATGGAAATATACCAGGCTTGGACTGCTGAGAGATGGACTTTTTAAGGCCCCTTAAAATTTCTTCACTAAATGGGCACCTCATTTCCTAGTCCATTTCTCCACAAATAGCAGTGCAGTCTGTAATGTAACATCAGGGGCAAAACAGCCTCCCTGCCATATGAAGGCCTTGGAGAAGGCAAAGTGAAGGAGATAAACCCTGAGAGAAAATCTGGACCAGAGTCTCTAAGGTGCATGGGTGGACCACACTTCATCAGTTCCTCCTTTGAGATCATATGGTATAGGGCTGGATATAAATGTACAAATGAGGATGAGGATGAGGATAACAGCTATCTTTCTGGACCTCTCACAAACCTCTCACATATTTGTTTATTTATTTAGAATATTTTTATGTCGCTCCCCCAAAAATTCTTGAAGCAGTTTGCAAAAGTAAATATTAAAAACAAGAGTAACGACCCTTAAAATGATGCATTTGGTTAAGAACGTATCGAGATGTGGATAGGATAAGGCAGAAACAGCCATTCTCACAGGGAATGCTAGAGCAAAGAGATGTGTCTTCAGAAGATGCCTGAAAGCTTGAATAATTAAATGCTGTGCATTGTATTATTTATGGGCTGTCTCTGAAGAAAGTCTAGTACCTCTCAGTAGTCCAGAATATGGATGCAGGGCTGTTAACCTACTACACTCTGCCATCTCATTATCAGCCTGTTTATAGGTTGCTTTTAACTTTCAAGAGACTTGAAACTAGGTAACTTGACAGATTGTGCCTTTTTACAGATACCTGTATCCAGCCAGTGAGATCATTAAAAGTTATCACAATAATTCAGGGATATGAAAATTAAATAGTTCAAACTGCACTTCTGAGCAGTGTATGCTGTTCTTCCCAAATAGGATTATGGTGTGGTGTAAGAGGCTTCGGTGGGCATGCAGGAAGCATTAAAGGAAGCAATGGGTATGGAAGGGATTAAGTATCTCCACCTTTCTGCAACTCAGTATTTCCCAACCTGGTTGCTCCAGATGTTCCTGGATTACAACTCCCATCTTCCCCAGAATCATTCCTGAACACTGACCATCCTGACTGGAGATGATACAATTGCTATCCAATAACATCTGGAGAAACCCTGGTTAGGAAATACTGAATTGTTCATTGGTCCTTTGTCCCTTATTAGGTATACAAAGAACTGTTTGCCAAAATAATCACAATTTTGCTATAGGGCTGGCAGTCTTCATCTCCCTGCCTTGTAGACATATGATTAGCATGCATTAATGGCAGCCTCTGAACTAGGCCTGTCAGGCTAATGGGTCAGGAGCAAGACTTTAGCGAAAAGCCTTAATTTGATCTCTCCGACTATGCTTTTCACTCATTAGTGATCTGGATTAAGGAGCCTCTTAATTCAGATCATGAGCCTCCTGATCCACATAACAATGTGGATCAGTGGGCCACAACTGGAGATATGCTGCTGTACATGTATCATGATTTTGGCTGTACGACCTAAGCTTATATCCATCAATTACTGACTAAATTCAAACTTTGTCTGAATCAAAGCTTGAGTTTAACCAATAACTGATGGGATTTAAGCTTAGGTCATGCAGCCAAAACCCTTCATGATACCTGTACATCAGTATATCTCCCATTGCAGAAGCCATCCCCCACAGGTCCAGCTCCATTTGCACTGGAATGAGCCAGATCTGGATTAAGGAAGCCCTTAATCCAGATCTGTTGTAGAACTTCATAGCCATGAGAAGACATGGGCCAGATCAGTGCTGTCAGTGCAGATGGCACTGATCTAGACCACACCTCTGAATAATGATAATTGAAACCCAGATTATACCACAATAAATACAGAAAGGTCCAGTGTTTTCATCTGAAGTGGACCAAACTGTGGCTTCGGAAAATTAAAAGGAAGGTTACAGTTGGAGAGTTCTTGTGCCTCCCCCACCACGAAGAGACCCAGTTTTCAGACTAGACTTGTCTTCCATTATTATATATAGCTATTTTTTTGGGAAGCAGCTTCTGTAGTGTAATGATATTTTAGCAATAAAATGGCTGTCAGCTGCAGCAGAAGCAGACCAAACAACAGTGAGGGACTTAGATCATTATACCTGAGGAGACAGGGTCCAGTGTTATGAGGAGTAGTCTTGTTTTGAAGGGCTAGCTCAAAAGCTATTGTCCCACTGAGCTGTGCAGAATTTAATGATTAGTGCCTGCGTTCCCTTCAGTACATTGAAAATGAGAGAGGCGGCGAAAGAACTGTCTGCCATTGTGGAGACGCTGCTGACATTTGTCAGATGTTTTCACAAAGAAAATCCAGCTCTGCCCAGGTGTCCTGGATTCAAAGCATTCTTCAGCCAGCACTGATTTCATTAGGAAAGGTGTCTACTTGCCAGCACATTTCAGTTCTCCGGCAGCTAACAGTATTAGAAAAACAAACTGCCTTTAATTAAACAAGGTAGGAACTTTTCGGCTTGTATCAGTGATGCCCCTGCGTTTTACCATGCATGTGGTCTCCAGAGGGAGAGAAGGAATACCGCTTCAGGGAACAGGAGGTGTAGTGGGGATTTTTCATAGCCTGTGCAAGGTCTTGCTTTTGGAAGGATGGCTCCTTTTGAGGCTGTTCCTTGAGGTTATTTAATTAACTGTCAAGTTCTAGTTAATTAATTGCACTGTGGTTGGCCAAATCCCTTCAAACCACTAAAAAAAAAAGCAACACACCACTTCCTTGTTAAAATATGACCAGAAAACTCTTATATATTATTGAAAATATGCTCTAATATGCAACCCCAGAAACAAAGTAGTTTGAATCTGTATTCTGTATATAATATGATTGAACTGCGGCAACATTTCTCATAGTACTCTAAATGCCTGGTTATTGAGAATGTAACACCACAGATCTGTACATGTCTATTGCACAGAACTGAAGTAGAGCCATCAGACAATTATCCCATCACAAGCGCTGTTACTAGGACTTTACCTAGTCCTAATAGATGAAAGTACTCAGACAGGGTTTTCATCAGCTATTCCACCCCAGTCTGGCCAGCACCAAAGTGCAGACTTAGCTAAAGCATTTTCTTTGGGCCAAAATGCACAGCCCTATTTTCAACTGCAATGGGAAAATGGCTGACTTCTGCTGCCACTTCCTGTGCCACTGAAATGAAATGATTCAGCGGTAAAAATGACAAAGTCGGACAACAAACATTCCCTAGTTTTGCTGTCTGCGGTGCCATGTGTAGGGGTAAAAACCTCTTTTGTGGATCCTACCTAAGTTGCATTAATTTGATGACTGACTTCTTGAAAAGTGGATATGGGTTTGCACCACAAATGTGATTTGACTCAGTTTCAAAAAGACATCAATGTCAGTGTGTTTATTAAGCTCTTCAGGTTAATATGATTTACACAGCATGAGCTCACAGCAGTATGGGGAAAATCTCAGATAAACATCTTTCTTTCTAATCACACAACCTGTTGGGGGTTAGGAAGGCCTTCCTGAGAAGGAGAACCTTCCCATCTCTCCTGGGGTTGGTCCAGTGGTGGCAGCCTAGACAAGTCTACCCTCTGGATGATTCTCCAGCCTGGCTGGGCACAGACATCTAGGAGGAAATGATTTTTTTGTGGTACTGGACCCTTTTGTCAGCTGCTCTGGACTCCACATGGCCTCAGCTGCCTCCATTTGTGTGTGTGTGTGTTTGGCTTATTTTGCAATGTTTTGTATGATGTGCAATTTTCATAATGTATTTTTATTATAATGGTTTGATTATTTTTTTGCATTGTGTATTTTCTGTTTGTTGTAAACCACATTGGGCAAATTTTCTTTTGGAAAGGCGGTATACAAGTCAAATAGAAATGAAAAAGGGCAGTAAAATAACCTAGTTCACACTGTGTAAAGATATTGCATAAGAAGTAAAAAAAAATAGAATCAGATTGTTTAAACTGTCTTTTGTTGCATAAAATATAAAATCTGCCCATTCAAATAATCACTTTGGAAAATTTGAGGGGACTGATGTATCTCCATCTATGTGTATGGTCAAAGCCGTATGGGTTTTGTGCTTTTTGTTACTGTAATTGTTTACAGCCTGACCTATATTCAAAGATTTCAAGGTCGGTACCAGCAGATTTGAATTAAATACAAAAATTAAGATCCCCCCCTCCCCCTTGAGACTATGAATATATTTGAATGCATTAATATGACAAATAGTATAATTCAAATTTTGCTTTGCCAGGCAATTATTGGCAGCGGTGGCAGCATGGAAAAGGCCGCATTGCTCAGTACTTCCACTGGGACTGGTGCAGTTTTTTCTCTGTGAGCACAGTCCCCGGAGCGCTGTGCTTAGTGTAATATTTTGAGGAGAGGACATCGGCTCCTCAATAGGGCTTTCATGCAAGGAAGTCACCACTGCCACCAAGGCTTGCACTGATCAATGTGAGTGAAATGTTTGGTAAAGTTACGGAACATAAGAGGAACCCTGTGAGATCAAGCCAAAGCCCAGCGTCTTGTCTCACACAGTGACTCACCAATTGTTTATGGGCATCTCAAGCAGAGGACAAAAACGAAACCTTTACCAGCTCTTGGTTCCCTTCGAATGGCCCTCAGAGGCATCCTGACTGTTTCTCAAACCCGGAGGCAGTACTAGGCATCCATTCTAGTAGCCATTGCTGCATCTGTTCTCCTTAAAGCCATCCATGCTAGAAGCCACAATACAGGGTCAGCAAATACGGCAATTTGAACCAATTGAGCCAGTAGAATTCAGATTTATTTGCAGAATATAGATTTAGAATATATAATAATATGGTCAGTGATAGGAGCTGCTGAATACTTGCCTGAAGAACTCACTGATCATGGCCAATTAATATCTAAAAATGTTGATTCATATCTGTCTGGTAACTGCTATAAAATAGCTCTATAAATTGTATTAAACTTTGGTTATTCAAAGAGAATCTCCAAGTGTAGACATATAATAGCTTATGGTTTAGCCTGTTGGTTCTTCCTTCTTTCAAAACAACATTATTCCACATACCTTCTTTGTGGTGGCCCCCAGGTTGTGGAATGACCTCCTCTTGAGGTGCCTCAAGTATCCTGTCTGCTTTCAGGAAACTGGTAAATATGCAACTCTTCATTGTTCCTTGGGATGAAGAGGCAATTCTTCCCTGGGTACTGTACTCTTTGCAATTGCTTGTAATCCTCATTAGTTTGCTTTTTAGTTGTTTTAATCCACAATAAGACCACATGGCATAGGAATGAGTATAAATATAAATAATAATCAAAAATTGTTTCTATAAATGGGAACTGCATTCCTCCCTTCTCCCTCATTTTAGCACCTAATTTACTTATTAATGACCAAGAGTACGCTTAACTAATGTCAGAAGAGAAAGAAGCCTTTATAGCATTCAGTTGTTAGTTGCAAAATATTGCATTACAAAAATGAATTTTCCATTAGGAAAAGTTAAGCTGAATTGGGACACAAAGTCCAGAATTGCGTCCCAATTAATTAATGTATCTTACTAGAGGGCAGAATTCAGTGTTAGGTCTTATGACTTAGAAGAGCAATTAAGGAAACCATAAAGACAAATTTAAGAAGGCATAGGGACTAATTTCAGTAAATGATACTACATCTGCAAGATTTTGCAAGAAGGATGAGCCACACATAAATCTGGGCAAGTGTTCGTTCCTGAATAATTAGATAAGCTTAGCTGGCAGAAACACACATTATAGTGAAGTTAATAAAAGAGCTGACCCCTACAAGTGGAAAGACTGTAATGTATAAGATGTCACGTAAATAATGAAGGCGATCAGATGATAAGGTAAAGATAATTGAGCAGAGCTTGGTTGCTGATGATTGAATGGCCGTGGTCTTGGCCCTGCAGTTTCCTTGGCTACAGTACAGACATGATTTGCCACTCCCTTCTTCTAAGGTTATGCTAGAGATTAATCCTGGAATCATGGCTGAATTCACACTTAGGCCTCTGGTATGCAATTAGGACAGCTCTGGTACATAATGTCCTAATGGTGTACTGGAAGCCTAAGTGCAAATTCAGCCCTTCTGTCTGCTGTACTACAGAGGCTGTGGTCACACTTTCCCTTTAAACCTTCTTCAGTCCACCTTGAGCTCTGACTGTTCACACCTTTTCATGTCTGTCAGTTTTATTTGTGGACTTTCCACCCTCTATTTGGACTTTCCAGAATGGAAAGACCACAAATAGAATGGATAGAAATGAAAAGGTGTGAGCAGTCAGACCTGAAGATGGCCTGAAGAAGGTTTAAAGGGAAGGTGTGACCACAGCCTGAACAATCTAAGCTTCCAGTAATGTACACAGATGTGACAAAAAGAGGGTTGTTTTTTATATAATTTCCTTTTTTGCATGGTTCCACTGTCTAGCCTGGATAATATTTTTATATATATTGTGACTTATCCCATTTTGAAAGTGTCTGTTTCCTATAATCATCCAAGTTCATGTAATCAGAAGGGTTGTAAAGCCTGAGGAGTAGTATTTGTCCTGGGATTTTTGGGGGGATAAGTAACAAGAATAGCTACAGTTTTTAGTGGGGCTCTGGTGTAGGATGAGGTTATACATGAGCCAGTTGGGTCTTGCTGTCAGAGTGATGATCTCTTGGTTCAGTTCCACACTCCTACATGAAACCAGTTGGGTGACCTTGGGCTGGTCACAGGTCTCCTTCTGAGCTCTCAGCCCCGCCTACCTCATAGGATAGCTGTTGTGGGGAGAAGAACAGAAAGTTCATCAGCTGCTTTGGGTCCCCTTAAGGGTGAGAAAAGTGGGATAGAAAAGCCAACTCTTCTTCTATTATTATATTATGCTGCTCATATTATGGCCCACTCTCCACAGCAGAACAAACATGTTCTCTTGATGTGTTCAGGCAACAAAACCCACAGTCCAGTAATTGACATTCACATGGTATCCCAAAGGTAAATCTGAAGAGCAGCTGACCTGCTAGAAGGATTAGATGGTAGGTTAGCTACAGCAATGTTTCCACATTTAAAAAATGTTATTGTTGTTAATTACTTAATTTTGTGATGCATTATATATTTAACTTAATTTCAATTTTGTTGCCAATCGTAGCAATTTAAGAAGTTACCATGTGACACCTGAAGACCAAAAGTTAGTGAATCTCAACCTCTGGCCCTCCAGATGTTGTCCCACTACACTTTCCTCCATTCCTTGCCACTGGGCAGACTGGCTGGGGCTGATGGGAGTTGTAGTTCAGGAACACCCCTGGGGTGGAGTTAGTCTTATTTTTGTGTCTTTTTTTTCCATCTAAAGCAAATGAAGCTCTGAAATGAAAATGTGTTCAGTCAGCATTACTTGGAAACTCTAAGGGCACAGCCCCATGCAAGCCGTTTGGTCCTGATCTTGGCTCTCCCCATGCCATTCCCAGCAACACGGGCTGGGTGCAGGTTGGGCGCAAATAGAGCTGTCCCCATGCAAACTGTGCCAAACCCCGGCATGGGGAACCAGTGGCCCCTCCTCTCCAGCCCCTCTCTCCTCATTGGAAGCCAGACTGACCTCAGCCCACCTCTGTGCCGCCAGCTGCAAATGTCCCTGTGCTGCCAGCTGCAAATGCCGCATCCTCCCTCCCTTAGTGGCACAGAAAGCCAGGACTGGGCTGGAAGGCATGGAATTTTTTTAAAATTAAGTTAAATAAATTTTAAAATAATTTTTAAGAATCCAGAGCCGCCATGAGGTTTGGCGGCAGCTTAGCAGTTGAGCAGTTTTGCGCTCCTCCGTTCCACCGGGAACGGCGTGAACACTCGGCAATTTTAAAAGGGACAAAACCAGGCCATTGTCATGATCACCTTGGTGATCGCAAAATGGGGTTGGAATATTAGGGAAAGAATCAAGCTATTATCCTGCTTGCCTTGGCAAACACAAAACGGGGGTGGATTTTTTTCCATGGAATAGGGACAAAAATTAAGCCATTATCCTGCCTGCCTTGGTGATCAGGATTTTTTCACTCACAAAAAATCTCAGCGCTTGCATTCTCCAATGCACAGGACAGGAACGGCAAGTACACCCCACCTGCCAATGACGTGAGCACCAATCTCCTCCATGGATAGCCTGGGATTGTTCCCATGTGGGGTCTCGGCTCGCTTGGCAATGTGTGCCAGGACCCCAAACTGTGCCGAGACTTGTTTTTTCGGGTACCAAATTTGGTCGTGGTCTGGCATGGTTTGGGGTGATTTGGTCCGCTTTTCACGGTCCAAATCTAAAATGCATGGGGACACCCCTTGCCGAGACTGCGTTCAGTACCGGACCAAACGTGCATGGGGACGCGCCTCAAGTGTGTATTCTCAGCCAAACGGATGGCAGTCAGAATATGTGTCATGTCAGAAAGAAGAGGACAGCCAGTAGAAAAGAAAACATTTAGCTACATCAGTATATGTTGATGGACAACTATCCTGGTGCACTATATAACAACATCTAATGTGTGCCCAAGGCCACAAGTTCGAATCCCCATAAAAGAAAGTGGAACTCCGATTACAGGCTGCGGGCACCTGATAAGCAGCAACTACTGCAAAACTGGTTGTGTCCCGCCTGAGCCAGTGGTGGTCTTGTAATATATAACTGTCCTTTACTTTTCTGTACTGAAAGGGCTTGGATATCCTTGAGCATCCTTAACCCTCAACACAATCAGTAGGCTTTATCCATATGGCTTTAAGAAATGTAGTACAGGTGCAGGTGAAATGATTCCAATAGCCTGTGGCAGCATAGAATGAATATGTGCTTATTACATGCTTCATAACAGCAAAGTTATAAGCTGAAAGTGCCTTGAGTTCTGAAGGCAGCATGGTCTTCATATGCGTGGGTTATGTGTAAAAATTAAAAGTGCTATGGACCAGAATAGGATTTGGTGGGTTGCATGTTTTACATGTTGAAAAATATAATTCGAAAGAAACTGAAGATTTCATCCAGAATAAGAAATAACTACAAAGATCACTGCCTCGGGATATGTTCAAATGGCTTATGGGAAATTCTGGGACAGAGAATTGGCCTGTCACCAAACTAATGCTGCATGACTTTTTATAATCAAAATACAATCAACAGGTTTCGTCTTCATCTTGAGAATGCCCAGAAGCAGTTGGTAGGCCACTGTGTGAGAAAAGATGGTGGACTAGATGGACTGTGGCTTGATCCAGCAGGGCTCCTCTTATGTTCTTATGAAATAGGATCTCACACATACAGCCCAAGCTGAGACTGTAGGGAAGACACTGCCACAACACACAAAGGTGCTTTATCACACATGCTTCTTCTCATGGACTTTCCATGTTCCCAGAAGGGAGTATGGTCAATAGGTGTTCCACCACCATTTGACTCTTGTATCTTGGGAGTGGACACATGCTGCATTTTTAACCTCCAGAAGGCTCTTGGAGTATCCTTCCTATATCTTAAGACTTGTTGTCTGTTATAAGCAGAAAGAAAGGGAATTCATAGACACTGGACCTGTTGTTGTTGGCTAGATGGTACAGAACCAAAATATTGTATGAACCTTGCAAAGAGACTGGCTAAGGGACATAACTGATGGTGAGGAGAAACACCAGGCCTTCATGGAATACAAGCATTTCCTAGAAGCATCGCCTGCTGAACATGCACAGAGTTCCTCTGGCATTGTATGAGAAGCAACTTCCGGGAATTCATTTGGCCAGCTCCCAAACATTGCTTCTGTTTCAGTTCTCTAGGAGCCTAATCAAATATCAGGTAGGTGAAAAACGTGTCAGAAGATAAAAGATAGTGTGAGATTTCTCAAACTATCTTCACTCTGATTTAGGAGGGTGACAGATCAGCAGAGGCCAGCTAAGGTGCTGGTGCCGTCCAAGAATCTCAACATAATGTTAGTAAACTCCCAGAATCTTTATCCCATCTGAACCAGCCCACGTCGGTCTGCTTGAAAGCAGAGATGGAGGGAAACCAACATTTTTACTTTTTAAAAAAGGAATTAAAGCTCTGTAGATCTTCATCACCAGATTATATTCATTTGAAGTCATTTGATACTCGGAGCCTAACCTGATTCACAGAAAAGGTTTCTTACAAAGCTCTGGTCCTTGAAAATCCTAAACCACTGATTCACATCCTTCCTTCAGTTCTCAGTTAATCCTCCAGCTTTTCTAGGTTTTAACATGAATAAAGCCTCTAAAAGGCCAGCAGATAGGAATAGATATTTGACAGTAATCCCTTCATTCCCAAGGGCCAGTCTTCTCATACTACATATTATTAAAAAACAGAAATCCAAACAGCAAACTTTCCTCCCCCGGCCGTAAAACCTCTCAAGTTTTAAGTCATTTGGCTTCCATTGGGAGCAGAACTCCCCTGCTGGGCCTAGCCAGAAGAATTAAGACACAAAAACCCTTGCACGGTTTTAGATTTGATGATGATATTACCTGCTAACTACTCACTTGGCAGTTAAAAGAATGGATATTTTCTGCTTTGTGAAATGAAAGGAGAGTGAGTTTGGAGAATCATTATTTAAAAGAAGTTGTTCCTAGGCTGACATTTAAAAAAACGGATCTCAACTGAACTTATATCCACTTTATGGAAAATGGATTAATGTCTTGGATGATTGGTTAGGAATGATATATATCAGTATTATTTGTCATCCTTTTAGAAGTATTGTTGAGAGATTCACAAATAATGACAGCAGAAAATCTTGCTGGTTGATTGTGGAAAAAAGCAATAGTGCTTTTCTCACTTTTCCTCAAGTCCTCTGGACATCATATGGATAACCAGTTTCAGTCAACCTTCAGTTGCCCATGCCCCCCCATGCTGGCTGCACATTCCTGCTCTAGGAGCCACAACTCCCTGCCCCAGTAACCGAGTGGGGAATCCTCCCACAAGAGTGGGATAAACTACTGTGAGGCCACCTCCTGCCAGTGGTGTTGGCCTGAAGGCAGTGGGTGTCACCTGATGGTCCCTCCATGGCTGGAGTTCCTCTCAAATGTACATTGTACATGGCTGGAGTTCTGGCTGCAATTCCAGTCCCCAGCTGGTAGTCCAGGTAAGGATTCTGCTTGCTGTGTGTGGTGTTTCAGGCAGTTGCATGGGTTCGCACTCCCAGACTTACTGCAGCAGCCATACTACACCCTTACTAAGTTGCATTCTAAGGTAGGGATATGCACGAATATTTGAAAATTCGAATATCTGATTCAAATTTGACAAATGTCAACATTCAAACTCGAATCAGATTTTCAAAAATCCAAATTTGCATGTTCAGACTCAGATATGGATTTTTGAATAATTCGAATGTGTAGATTCGTATCTGTCATATACAAATCTGCACAAAAATTATAGGCATCTTGTGCTTGAAATATGGGATTAAAACAGGATGCATACGGGATAATACGGGTTGCATACAGATTTTTACGGAATGTGCACAGATATGTATAGCAGATATGAATGTTGTCAACATTCTTATCTTTAAATACATATCTAACATTCGAATGTACGGATTCGAATGTTGCAGATCTGAATCGGATTTTATGACATTCAGATCTTAAATATCTGAATCGAATAGGATTTTTTGACATTCAATTCTATTCAGATACGAATGTCAAAAATACATTTGGCTACATTGCTATTCTAAGGCAACTTAGAGATGGTTTAAAGATGGCTAATAGGCGGGATCATTCACACCCCAATTGGTCCCCTCCCTCCATAAACATTCTAGGCTAGAAAAAGGTAGATTAGAGGCAGGATTATTTAGGGTAGAAGAAGAAGAGTTGGCTTTTCTACCCCGCTTTTCTCACCCATTTAAGGGGACTCAAAGCAGCTGACAAACCTTCTGTTCTTCTCCCTACAACAGACACTCTGTGAGGTTGGTGGGGCTGTGAGAGTTCAAAAGAGAGCTGTGACTAGCCCAAGGTCACCCAGCTGGCTTCATGGGGGAGGGTGGAATCGAACCTGGTATTCCCAGATAATAGCCCGACTCCCTAACCACTGGACCAAACTGGGTAGAGCCACTCGCTCTTAAAGAGACAGTGGTGAGCCCCCTTCTAAAGGGGCGCTCCCAGTAGTTAGCAACTACTGCCTAGTGGCTAATATACCCTTCCTAGGCAAGGTTCTGGAGACAGTGGTGGCTGCTGAATTGCAAGCATGCTTGGAAGAAGCTAATTATCTGGAGCCATTTCAATCTGGCTTCAAGCCCGGTTACGGCTCACAAATTATCTTGGTTGCCCTGGTTGATGACCTTCTCTGGGAAAAAGACAGGGTAATGTCACTCTGTTGGTTCCCCTCGACCTCTCAGTGGCATTTGATACCATTGATCATGGTATCCTTCTGGAAAGGCAATGGAGCTTGGGAGCTGGAGGCACTGTGTTGCAATGGTTCTGCTCCTATCTCCAAGATTGATGCCAGACAGTGACTGTGGGAGAGTTTAGTTTAATGTCATGGGAACTCACTTGTGGAGTTCCTCAGGGATCAATCTTATTTCCCATGCTCTTTAACATGGAGGAGGTCATCAGGAGTTTTGGAGTGAGGTGTCATCAGTAAGCAATACAAGACAGGGGGCAGTGTGTTACAGAGTCTCCTGTCCATGACAAAGAAAAATGTCCTGTTCTTGATGGTTTTTTTTTTGTTTTTTTTTTTTTTTTTGCCCAAGAAGGGCCAGGTGTGTAATTTGGGCATACAGAAACTCAGCTAAGAGTTGCAATTAAAATTATGGTAAATGAACAGACACTAGAGTGCTGGTACTGGGTGAGGAACAAAGATTTATTGGTGATTCTGGAAAAGAATAACAAGACAAGCTGGCTGGATTTCATCCACTTGGAAGAATCAGTACCATGCATTCCTACCTGCATCCTGTATGTCTAGAAAACATCCCAAATAAATTTATATTAGTTATGCAGAAGGATGGTTCAAAGTAATTTGTTTTCCAAACTTGGGCCTGAAAGATCTTTCTGTTTGCATCAAACTCCTCTAGCTGCAAGCAGTTTATACACAGCAATGTGTTCCTGAGGACAAACTGGCAGACCATGGAACAATTGAGCTGGGGCTGTGAACCCATTCCTTGCAACCTGGAAACATGGCTAAAACCCTATTATACATCCTAAAGAAACTGCAGGGATTTTCCTTAAGGGTTATAGTATAAATCCAATTACTCCCCAATGACTCAGTCTCAGGGGATGAAGAATAAATCCTATTACTCCTCTCTCAAAAATTGCACAGTGACTCCCAAGAGACAGCAAGCAGCTATTCTACCGTCTCTGTACAGTGTGCATATCCCATTACTTTGTGGAGACAGTAAAGATTTAGTTGAAGGACAGAAACATAAATTCTGGTCCAGAAAGTCTAAGGCTGTACAAAACAACTACTTGCAAATATAGACTAGTAGGGCTTTGTATCTTGGACGTTAAAAGGTGCTCAAAAGACAGCTGAGTGATGATGCCTTTAAAGTTCTTTAAGGTTAATAGTATTGTTAAGTTGTTGCCCTGGCCACTAAAATTAATGCAGAACTTTCCAATGACTAATCTAACTGGCTGTTCTTTAACATGCTGTGAAAGTTCTTTGATAAACCACAATCCATGCTATGGTTCCCTGAGTATTAGATATTGATCATTCTTCTCAGTTATCAAAATGCAGTTACTCCGTGCCTAGTTTACGTCTGTATGTGCGGTGCTCCAGATACTGAGGCCTTAGATCCTGGGTATGTGGAAATCTGTGACGTAAACTCTAGAAAGCAAATGTATATATGCAAGCTGTAGTGCTGGTACAGTTTATTTGGAGTTTTCTGCTGTAGTAATACATTGGACTCTCTTTTAAGATTTGCGCGCTCATATATTCTGTTCACTATGCTTGTGTGAGGATTGGTACATTTTCAGTAGTTAGAGTAAAAAATCTAAATAGGAATTCCTGCTTAAAAACATAATTAATCCTAGAAACAAGATTTTCTATATATCTTTTGATACATAGAAGTTGTTGACTTTCTACAGTTTCCTACACAAAAGGGGGAAACTGCACATTCCTCAACACATAAAGCATATCTATATAGAAGGTGAAGAATGGATTCTAATCTTGTAAGTGGCTACTTATCCTCTTTTAGAGACCTTCTTTATCCTAGACTGTAGTCACACCACAGAAAGATAGTCTAATTGTAGAGTGCAAGGTGGAATTACTGCAGGTTTGATGAGATCACACCTTTATGATTTAATGCATGCTGAGACTCTCTTTCTTTGTTCACACATGTCAGTCTCCCTAGCCAGTGACAGGATACCTTTTGTGATCCAGTTTGGTCTAATGGTTAGGGAGCTGGAATACCATGTTTGATTCCGCACTCCTCCACAAAGCCAGCTGGCTGACCTTGGACTACTCACAGCTCTTTTCTGAGCTTTCATAGCCCCACCTACCTCACAGGGTGTCTTCTTGTGTGGAGAAGAACAGAAGGTTTGTCAGCTGCTTTGAGTCCCCTCAAATGGGTAAGAAAAGCAGGGTAGAAAAGCCAACTCTTCTTCTTCTTCGTCTTCTTCACCTCTCCCATCCCTCCTCTCTTCCTCCCTCTATGATTGGGTTCCATTCTATCAATCACATCTTGGCACAGAACAAAGCCCCTGAATTTACACAAGCAAACAAAAGACATATGGCAAAAGTAACTTGCCTCTGCCTGTCCCTCCTGCAAGGAGAATTGGTGTTTGCTTTCTCCTTGTCTCTCTACATTCCTTGAGCTTGCAGGAATCAAACATGCGAGGTATTGCTGCCCAGAGCATGTTCACACGGGAAAAGTCCTCCTGGAAGGAGATTCGGTATTTGCTATCCTTGCATCCCTCTTCTTTGGAGGAGCCAAAGTTGGCCAGGCATTGCTGCCCAGAGTGCACTTGCAAGGTGAGGAAGCAGCAAAAGCCCCCCCCCCCCGTCCCTACAGAACAGAAGGTGGCAGCAGCATATTCTGACACAAAATGCACTCTGGACCAGCTCTGGCTCCAAAGTATGGACAGCATACCATTCATTGTGTGTGCATGCACACACATGCTGAGGGGGTCATTCATATTTCATGGTTTTTCTCCTCCAGTTTGTATTTTTACATTGCTGCAAATTCTGCACTTAAGTTATTTTTGCTAGCCGCTAGCTATCCATAATAATTTATGGATAAGAAGAAGAAACTCCCACTCTTAGGCCATTTCTCTGCTCACCTTTCATGGAATGGTCAAACTACTCTGTTCCGGACCAAGCACAGCAAGCGTTCCTGTTCACACAACCAACTCCCCATCAAACGCCACCAGCAATTGTCTCAGGTCCCATCACTTGTACCTCATGTCTGGTGTACAAGGATGAGATGGAACAATCTTTGAAGGTAGCGACTTGACTTCCACACCGGGGTTTCAAAAATGCTCTTTAGAAACTTCCATAAGCTTTAAAGGCAGGGCTGTGTTTTCCCTGTTCCAGACAAGGTGCGGAAGCATCAAAAGCTGGACTGGAACAAGTCGAGTTGGGAGGGTTGTAGATCACTTCTTCAGACAGGTCTACCACTAATCCAGAACAGGGACCTCTTAAGGGACAATTCTGGGCCAGAATAACACTAGTCCGTTGTAGAGGAATTATACTAAGTAGCTGCTTGGTCCAGCCTACTGACTGAATTCAGAAATGACCTTAAAGGACTGAAAGAAAATCTAGTTTAGGTAGGCTATTATTGAGAATTCATAAAAACTGCCCTAAATATGTCTGCCACGTCTCCCGGGCTTCATGTACCGCTGTCAATAGCTGTGTGCACTCTACGACCTCTTCATTAGTTATTCTGTCATTCAGTTTTGCTTTAAACAGTCTGTGTAGGGACACAGTCAAGCTACACACTTTTGTGTTGTATAGATTTGTTTATCAGGGCATTGACAAGTGAAAACTTGGGATGTGACTAACAAAGGTCTATGGTGCTGCATTTGTGATGATCCCTGGAGGCTTTTAGGCCAGCTTTGCACAGATAGAGAGACGGGGATCTCGCTGTCTCTGTACTGGAGAGTCGATGTATGAGGCGATTATAGGAGGCGTGCGTGGGACCACTTCTTTCTCCCATCCCCTGCTTTCTTTTTCCATACCACCATCTAAAATATTTAATACTGAAAAGGCTGCCCCCTTTTTCATTCCCAGGAAGCCCTGCTGTCTTCGCAGTGTGTTTGCATTTCTCACTCAGGCTTACTGCAGACACATGGATGGTACAGAGACATATGCACTTAGGCATGGGGCCAAGGGGGACAAGAGGCAAAGGGTAAGGGAGGAGGCTGAAAAAGGCAAATAGAGGTTGGACAAGTTCCCCTCTCCCAACCCTTTAGCAAAAAGCACTTTGCTTCGCCCTGGGAGCTACACCCCAGTGAGCATCTATCTGTGCATTTGGGATAGATGTAGTTAGGGTTGTGCGCAAAAAGGGTGTTTTTTTTCATATTAAGTCTAATGTACGAAAATTTGTGTTTGTTCTAATGTGGTAGGATTGTATTCAATACAAATGTATTCATAGTAATATCTGATACAAATGCACACATATCCAATATGTATCTGATATGTATCCGATATATATCCCATAACATATCTGCTCTGAAAGCATCAAATCCGCCCTGAATCCACATTGAATCTGCTCTCAAACCATGTCAAATGCACTCTGGATCCATTGCAGATGTGACGTGTGCAGCCGCTTTGCCACCTCCTCGCTTCCTGAATGTTCCAAAACGTTTGTACAAATACCGATGTCAGTGTACAAATGTTGTAACATTTGATTCGTATATGAATGTCTAAATCCATACAAATTTGTATGAAAAACCAATGTTACAAATATTTGTGCACATCTCTAATATGTAGCAATAATGTGGTCTAAATTACTTCAATAAATTTCACCAAATGCTGTTCTGTTGCCACTGTACTGAAACAGAAATGAGTGTAGGAAGGAGGAAGCAAATGCCTAAACATGACTGTACCTTAAAATCCAGAGAAATCTTAGCATATTTCTTTGAACTCGGCTTTGAAGCTGAGGAGTAACTTGGGATGAGTTATGCAAGTGGGCGTACTCATATGATCATCAAGATGAGTAAGGACTTTTTCACAGCATTAATGTTTAATATTTATAGTGAGGAAGAATTAGGCAAACTTCTTTTAACTGGAGTTGCAAGCACAGAGATCACATAAATGTTCAGAATAGTATTTTTTCCCCTAATGGTGAGGCTGGGCAATGGAAGCAATTTTGTGTTCTATGATGACCGGTTCAGTCCACTCTATGAAGCTGATGGGTAGGAGAGTCAGATCAGACAAGGAGAAGTATTTCTTCACCCAGAGGGTCATCAGTCTATGGAATTTGCTGCGGGAAGAGGTGGTAACAGTTACCAGCCTAGATGGCTTTAAGGAAGGATTAGACAAATTTATGGATGACAGGTGTATCAATGGCTGATAGAATGGATGCCTAAGTACATCTTTCAGGCCTGGGGGGACAAGTGAGATGCCTCTAAGGCCATTTGCTGGGATTTGAGAGCAGAAGAAGGTTTGCCGTTGACTCTGCTTAATATGCCCATGGGCAATTTGTGGTCCAGTGTGTGCGACAGAATGCTGGCCTAGATGGGCTGTGGCCTGATCCAGCAGGGTTCCTCTTATGTTGTTAAGTAATTTAGTGGGGAGAGGGAGGGAGGAAAATACAAAATAGAGGGGGAGAGCTAATGACATAACTATTACCAGGAATGGTTTCAGGATATATAATGTTTCAAACATTTTGTTTTGAAAGTGTTTATTTTATATTTTGTTTTTATTACTGTAATCTATCCCAAGACCTTATGGTATAGGGTGGGAAACACTTTAAATTTGATAATTGTAAGATGATGGCTACCACAAAAATACATTTTGACCGGCATTCACACCAGCCTCTACTGATATCTGTAAGCATGGTCACACCATGCAAAGCTGATAATGGAGAGATGTTTGGACATTCCAATCATGTACTAGTGAGCTTTTAAAGAGTAGCAAATAGAGCTGAAACAGGAAAAAAAAAACCCACTGACAAAATAACCTGAACAGCATTAGTGTAATTGTACAGTTTCTTCAGTTTGATGTTTCTTTCTTCTTTCATCAAGCATTTTAATCACCTGTTTAGCCAGCCCCTAGCCAGCAGTTGTAAAATAATTGCTCTTTTGGATGTCCAGCCCTTACCCTTTATGGCCTAGTTGAACAGGATGTATGGAGAAGAATATCTTTTTCACTGATTATGAACTTGCAGGACAAATGAGGGAAGAAAATTTCCTCCTATGCCTGTGGCATTTTAGAACTAACTCTAATGTGAAGTAAGAGTAAGTGCTGATGAGCAGCTTCGGGTTGGATTCCTCACTCAATTATACATATATACTCTATTAAAGGCCCAAATAAAGGGTAAAGATTTATATAGATTTTGCCCCTTAATATATACACATCTATTACCATAATAGTTAGGACTAAGGTGAAACATCCTCCTTGATTTTTTATTTTTTTTTTTAGAGTATGTGCCCCCATTTGGCCTTCATTTATTATTTATATTTCTATCTCACCCTATACGTGAAGGTCTCAGGGCGGGTTAGAATAAAATCAGGGTAAAAACAGGTAAAAACAATGACAGCGCCTGTCTGGGAAGGAGATATTGCTCCGCTATTGGTAAGAAAAGCAGATCATGGTGATTTTCACATTCTCAAATTGCCTTGATTCAAGGGGGGGGGGGAATAACTAGAACCACCAGACCTCCTTTATTTGGGACTAGAGTTGTTCCTATTCAGCTCTCTTCAGTGATGACAGACCGGTAGATCGTGCGTGAATGAAATCATTAGGTTGGTCTAAGGGCGGGCATGACTGGCCCAGCATTCAGGCGGAAGGATTACAGCCTCCACCACCTTCCAAAAAAATAGGTGAAAACTCTCAAAATCCGCTACTGCCTTGTGTCCCCTTCCAGTTGGCAGATGATGAACAGAGAGGATGACCGCCTGCTCACTCACCCACCAAACTGCTGAGCATCCGAGAGAAAAACTTCAGACTAGCACAGTATTTAATTTTCATTGTGATGCAACTGATGCTTTTTCCTGGCTGGCTGTGGAAAATTTGCCCAAGAGCTTCACTGCACACAAGTTTTAAAGAGGAATTGAAGAGTTTTGCAGCAGTAAAATCCCACATGAAAGAGAGATCCCGTGGCAAATATGGATTACAGGCTTTCTAATCTGCCTTTTTCCCCCCTTTTTTTTTTTTTTTTTGCAGAGTGTTTTTAACAGCACAGAAAACACATTCCTTACTTTATGCTGCAAATGGGCGTTTGTGTAGGCTTGTGTGGCTGGGTTGTGATTGGGGAGAAGGCATTCCCAGTGTCATTAATAGTCAAAGCAATGCACAGGGATGCTTGGAAATCACCTTGTGAGAGTAGGGAAACTCACAGCGTCTCTCTGGAAGCTCGAGAAGTGGTAAGGCTGGAAAAGCAGAAAAAGCCTCCAAATGTACCTGATTCTCACTGGGAGGGAAAAAGGAGGGGTTTCCTGTTTTAATCAACCGTAGAATAGAAACTGTAGGAAAAAAAGACAGGATTTGGAACTTGAACTAACAGTCCTACAACAG